>JAULUF010000026.1:12097500-13297500 GCA_031834385.1 Semotilus atromaculatus
TTATCCTCTAAAAGTTGAAAAAGGTGAAATATCCATTTTCTTTTGTAGGGAAGATTAGCGTAGCATGCTAATAGTTTTTAGTGTTTGTGTGATAACAAAGAACATCACAAAATGGTTAGAAGGAATGCTAGGTTGGTTCCAACAAATGAAAAAAGTGGACTAGCTACTCCTTTATGGACAGACAGTGAGTTCAAGTCATTGTTAGGAGAGCACATGGACTCCATAGTGACGGAGTCAGTTAGATTGGATTTGACAAAGAAATTTGGTATTGATCCAGACAAAGTTTGGTCTATTGAAGAATGCAAGAAGGTGTTAGGTGCATGTATCAGAAAGAAAAACATGAAAGGCATAATCTGTTGCCATAGAGAATATAGCTTATCCATTGCACAAGAACAAACTAGGTGTATTGATAAGTTAAATGAACAAAACAAACAATTGCAGACTCAAGTGTCTTGTTTCAAGACAAAGGTGGGCATTAACAAGGCCTCAACCAAATGTGATTTTGAAGACCAACAGTCAGATGAAAGCTATCCTGATTTACAGTCTTTCTGTAGACTAGAAAACACTAGAAATTCTGGTTTGATAGATAAAGATGTAAATGCAGTCGAAGTGTGTGGAGCAAGACAAAAGGCTCAGAATACAAAAGGGGTTGATACAGGTCCATCTGTAACCCCCATACTGCAGCTACAAGCAGTCAAATTATCTTTAAGTCCTAAAGATATTGAGAGAATTGTTGAAAGTTTGCCATCAGTGCAAAGAAATTTTTCTGAGTTTAGGAGAGAATTGTCCAAAAAGATGCGGCTATACGATATGTCTCTAGCTGAAGTCACCCAGCTAATATCACAGATCTTGACTGAGTCAGAATTCAATGAGTTTGAAAATGCTGTTATTTCTGAACTACAACATGCAAGTAAAGATGAATTGAGAGAGGGAGTTTTGAAAATCCTAAAGAACATTGTTGGACCTAAAGTGGACTGGTCAAAGATAACACATTGTGTACAGAAGAAGAATGAAACTGTTTGTGAGTACACAGAGAGATTTTGTCAGTCAGCTGCAGCTTACAGTGGAATATCAGACACATCAGAGAAGGTGTTAGAAGATAATGGCCCTTTGGCTCGCGCATGGTTTCATGGTCTTTTGACAGAGCATAGAAATGCATTGCCTTTTTTAGACGTCACATGGTCCACTAGAACCCTGCAAAGTAACCTAGACAGATTAGCTACTTGGGAAAGAGACTCGGATGTCAGGGCAAGAGTAAAAATTGCAGCAGCCTCCTTTAAGGTCAACACAGATAACCAACAGAAACGTAAATGTCCTAAGAAAGAGGGAAATTGTTATTACTGTGGTAAACCTGGACATTGGAGAAAGGAATGTAGAAAAAACAAAAAGAATGTTAGAGAAGTGAACAATATTACGCAGCTTCTGCTCAATCTGCTTGAGGCCCTGAAGCAGCCCCTCCCATCATCAGTAACCACGTTAGGCAGCTGTTTTAGGTGTTAACGATTCAGGCTGTGAGTGCTTAATTTCCCCAGTAACTTACAACAAAGATGAAAGACTTATGTTTGTTTTAATAGAACAAAAGGAAATTGACTGTCTCAGTTTTCCTTTGGGGGACACTGGTTAAGTAAACTCACAGCCTTAAATGCTATTTTACAGCACAGGCCTTTCATCAGTAATAGTGTTAGGTCAGACTGTAAATGTAAAATGCCCTCATGCAGTGTCCACACTAATGCCGAACATTGTTTCATCCTCATGTATGATGTCTGCAAATGACTAAAGTTTTGTTGGAGGATGAAGGAGAAATGAATCACGATTGTGTTCCGCTTACGTACACACCAACAGGGATAGGGTAGGACACACGAATCAGTGAAGAACCCAGGGAAGAACCGGAAATGCAATAGGCAATCGGGGGCAAAACCCTGGGCGAAGACTCCCTCATAGGCCTTCCCATTCATTTAGTCAATCCTCACTTCACTGTTTCTTTATAGGTGTCAAAATAATTAAGAAATAGGGAAAGAAGGAACAAGAGCAAACTCTGTAAAGTTTACAACCCTAGTGTTTGAACAAATACTGCTCCTGTCTTTTGTTTTTCTGTCTTCCTTTGTGCAGATACCTCTTGATGGCTGACCCAAGACAATAAGCACCAACCTCCTAACCGGTGTATGAAGCCACAACCTCTAGAAATCAACGAGACCCACTGCTAACTATCCCAAAAGGATAAAGAAAAGAAAAAAAAAAACAACGCAGAGAGACTACGAAACCTTCAGTCATCCATCAACATGATCAAGATTGTCATACTACTACACATCATGAAGATCGCACAAAGTCCGGACTCCAGAAACAACATATTCTTAGAGCTGATGAATATGTCAAAAACGCCTTGTTTGCTGGAAAAGAACGTTTGCATGTCACATCCGAAGATGGCTGCATTTCAGAACTCACTTGTGCACAAAGACAGTCTTGATCTTTCAGCAAGACCCCAGATGACTGAAGTTAATTCTTCCGTAAGAATTTCACGGACTCTAATTGCATGTTTTGTTTCTGTGTCAGCATGCAATTGCAGAAACACCAACACAGAGCAAGCTATGTGCCTGTAACAATCTCAAGTTACAAGAATGAACTTTAAGTTTTAAATTTGTATATAGTGTGGGAGTTATTTAGAACTCCCAAAGAGGGGATTGACGTGTTACAAATTTATCAAATGTTTAATTTAGGTTTCCACTCCAATAGTATAAACTGATAAAGTTTAGTAGACTGATTTCAAGAATTTCCTGTCCTGCTACTAGGCCTGTTTTCTCAGATCACTGAGATTCTCACCTTTCAGCCTAGATGTTGAATCGTTAGGTTGATTGGATTAACTGTAGGGGAGACTTTCTTTAATGGCTCTGGGATGGCTTTTGGCTCCAGAGTTCCTGGCCACTATCAGCATTTGAATAGTTTATGCTGATTCCATTGGATTGGTAATGCCTACATTTGCATGCTTTGTTTTAGAATGTATCCCCCCTCGATGTAACTCCACCCCTTTGAAATGAATATAAGCTAAAAATATATCATGTTTTAGTTAGACTTGGGATGACGCTTGGAAGAGACTACAGCAAATCCAGCTCATCTGCAATAAAGAACCTGCAAAAGATACAACCAAGTCTCCTGGTTTTTAGCTTCTAAGTTTTCAACACTTGAGAAGAAATAAGTTTACTACACATGACACTAGCTGGAGGCCACAATTAAAATTAGCACAAGTAAAAATTCTTGTCAGGGATTTTTCTATAGTTGAACAAACAATTTCTGCATACCTCTACATAGTATTTTCAGAAACATGCAAATCATAAGACACAGCTGTAAGTCAGATATCAGAGGGAAAAACCAAAGATTTCAAAATACAAAGTACAACTCTGTAGTCTAAGAGCTAACTGCCATGGTCCTTAGCGTGATTGCGAGCCTGTGAACGCGTGAACGTCCCGCAGACCGTAAACAGTGAGATGAGCTCTCTTATAATCTGACACAAAAATGACACATGCTATTCCCGCATTTCTAGCACATTACTGAGCCTAAAGCATGCTTCCTAAAGCATCTCATGAAACCACTGAGTGACGGAGCAACTACCCGGTTTTCATGCACTCGGGATTAGAGGAATGTGTGTCATCCAACCTCTAGATGAAAGGAAGTGGACAGATGGCTTAAGTGAACATAGAGCTCCCTGAATGGCACTTTGACATTCGCTAGCCTCAGGACAAAGACTCTGCCAGCAGGCTTGAGCGAAGCAGCGGTCCATTTATATCAGACAGGATACTGAACTCGGGTATCTTTCATCATGCTGTATCTAGAGACAGGGAACTGACAGGAAATCAAGGCTTGAGATGAGATAAGAAACTCTGTGTCTTTAGATATGTTAACTCCACCCGCTGGCAATCAGAGTCACCCCGTCTACAACTGCACATGAAGCCGTTAGATCCAGAATCACAGGAACATGCTAACATGACACACTGAAAGATTGTGAAAATATTATGGCGATGTTAACCTAAGCTGACATGGCCTATGGAGCATACATAAATAAAGCGTAAATAAAGCGTAAATCAAAAATTGCGTTTTATATATAATGCTAAAAGAAAGACTGCAATATTTGCGCTGAAGAGATGGATTATGTATTCGACTCATAGCTCAACAT
Source organism: Semotilus atromaculatus (assembly GCA_031834385.1). Classification (NCBI taxonomy): domain Eukaryota; kingdom Metazoa; phylum Chordata; class Actinopteri; order Cypriniformes; family Leuciscidae; genus Semotilus; species Semotilus atromaculatus. Next base: position 12,101,666 of record JAULUF010000026.1, read on the forward strand.
CAACACAAACAGAGAAGCATCTCAGGTGACCGAATAGCTGTAATGCAATCAGAGCTCATGAGTTGGTGGCTCTTCAATGGGGTTCTTCATAGTGTTGATATTGTCAATTGAAAATGTTTGGTAGTTGAGTAGACTGTCAATGGAGGGACCGAAATCTCACAGATTTCATTAAAAATACCTCCACTTGTGTTCCGAAGATGAGCGAAAGGCTTACGGGTTTGGAATGACATGAGGGTGAGTAAATGACAGAATTTTCTTATTTTTTTTGTGACTTAACCCTATAATATACACTCACCGGCCACTTTATTAGGTACACCTGTCCAACTGCTCGTTAACACTTAATTTCTAAGCAGCCAATCACATGGCGCCAACTCAGTGCATTTAGGCATGTAGACATGGTCAAGACAATCTCCTGCAGTTCAAACCGAGCATCAGTATGGGGAAGAAAGGTGATTTGAGTGACTTTGAACGTGGCATGATTGTTGGTGCCAGAAGGGCTGGTCTGAGTATTTCAGAAACTGCTAATCTACTGGGATTTTCACGCACAACCATCTCTAGGGTTTACAGAGAATGGTCCGAAAAAGAAAAAACATCCAGTGAGCGGCAGTTCTGTGGGCGGAAATGCCTTGTTGATGCCAGAGGTCAGAGGAGAATGACCAGACTGGTTCGAGCTGATAGAAGGGCAACAGTGACTCAAATAACCACCCGTTACAACCAAGGTGGGCAGAAGAGCATCTCTGAACGCACAGTACGTCGAACTTTGAGGCAGATGGGCTACAGCAGCAGAAGACCACACCGGGTGCCACTCCTTTCAGCTAAGAACAGGAAACTGAGGCTACAATTTGCACAAGCTCATCGAAATTGGACAATAGAAGATTGGAAAACGTTGCCTGGTCTGAGGAGTCTCGATTTCTGCTGCGACATTCGGATGGTAGGGTCAGAATTTGGCGTCTACAACATGAAAGCATGGATCCATCCTGCCTTGTATCAACGGTTCAGGCTGGTGGTGGTGGTGTCATGGTGTGGGGAATATTTTCTTGGCACTCTTTGGGCCCCTTGGTACCAATTGAGCATCGTTGCAACGCCACAGCCTACCTGAGTATTGTTGCTCACCATGTCCATCCCTTTATGACCACAATGTACCCAACTTCTGATGGCTACTTTCAGCAGGATAATGCGCCATGTCATAAAGCTGGAATCATCTCAGACTGGTTTCTTGAACATGACAATGAGTTCGCTGTACTCAAATGGCCTCCACAGTCACCAGATCTCAATCCAATAGAGCATCTTTGGGATGTGGTGGAACGGGAGATTCGCATCATGGATGTGCAGCCGACAAATCTGCGGCAACTGTGTGATGCCATCATGTCAATATGGACCAAACTCCCTGAGGAATGCTTCCAGCACCTTGTTGAATCTATGCCACGAAGAATTGAGGCAGTTCTGAAGGCAAAAGGGGGTCCAACCCGTTACTAGCATGGGGTACCTAATAAAGTGGCCGGTGAGTATATTATATATATATATATATATATATATATATATATATATATATATATATATATATATATATATATATATATATATATATATATATATATATATATATATATATATATATATATATATATATATATATATATATATATATATATATATATATATATATATATATATATATGTACATATACATATAATTGTGCATTTTCTTCATTGTGCATTTTTTTAATTGTGCATTTTCTTGTCAAATTCATTTATAGATATATACTTCCATCAAAAGACTGTAAAAATGAACACTAGCACACTACTGCTCTGGGCATCATCTACTGAATGATGCTATTGTTCCCTAAAAAAATGTTAAGCTCTAGTCTAAGGTGTTCCAGGAGTGCTGCAATGTGATCTTCCTGGAAAAGAGTCCACTTACTGTGAATAAACAAGGGGGTAAGAACAATGTTACAGTTTGTCATGGTCGCGAATGTATTTGTGTCATTGTGACCCTGTGCAGAGATTAACCCTGAAGTTACAAGTTGTACACATAACAGGCCACTGCAATCCTCGCGAGCACCTGTTAGCCTCCTGCCAGTCTGATACACCGTTGTAAATCAAATCCATCGTCACAGCTAGTAGTTTCAGTGTTAGATTTACAGATGAGTTTTAAATATCACTGCAGCTGGGTGCACAAGCAGTAATTGAATTATCATTACTGAATGGAAACCAGAGCTGCAGCCCATTATGTGTCAAAAGGTTGAGTATGAGGCTTAGTGTTACAGCAGGAGAGATGTGACCTTTCTAAGGAGAGAGGTGGGATGTGTAAAGTGTACTTAAGAAAGAAAGAGAAGGCTCACGTGCACTAGCTGTTTGTCTGGCTCGGTGTTAAAGGTGCTTGTTTAGTGGGGGCATTTGTATCGCCTAGAAAGATGGTCAGTCTGGAGGTAAGTCATGAACCAAAACCCAAGGGGGTAATCCATCCGCCAGAAACAGAAGCTTCCTCTGGGGGCCGCCATTGTAGCTGGCTATCACCTGCTGTTAGCATCCCATTGACTCCCATTCGTTTTGGTGTCACTTTGACAGCGAATAACTTTACATCTGAGGCGTCCAAAGACTCAATTTGTCCATTATTTATTTCTAAAGAAACACGACAATGTATAAAAGGCTCCATTACTTTGTATCTTACTTTATGGCCCCGTAGAAGCAGTTTTTGTAAAAACAGGATAATGATTGCGTCATAACCATGGGACTCTCTGTCACGCAGTAGAGAAGTTACCATATAGACAGAAGGAGAAGCTCGCAGCAATCTTTTACTGTCTAAAGTCAGCCCATACTTCGACCTTGGAAACTTGTGATCATCATTCAAGACAAGTATTGTGTTATAGGTGGTTAAATTGCTCCAGGTCACGCTTCGCCGTCTCTGCAAGATTAGGTGATTCAGATTTGTCTTGGCACAGCTACTAGAAGATTTACAACTGTCAGTCAGGTTGCTCACGTCACATCTAGGTCATCCAGCTCAGTGTGAGTCTGCGCAGTACGCTTGGCTATCAGGAAGTGAGTGGTCCCATTGGGCTTCAATTCTCTCCGTTGAAATCAATGGGGTCGCTGTGTACATTTCTTTTACTGTCTATGCCAAAACCCTCTAAAAATTACAAATGGAGAGAGAATAATAGAGCTAAAACATAAAAAGGCTTTCTTCACTAAAGGCAGTGCTTTCACACTAAAAAACCCTGCCACAAGTATGTGAAATCAGATGGAAGACTGCGTAGTAACTAAGTATAAACAGTGTGAACAGAAAATGACTTCATCGTGAAACATGAAAAAATTGGTGAGATCCTCCTTTCTTTTAAAGGGAGATGCCCTGTCATTTGGGAGTTTGGCTGGGTCATAGGTCTCTAACAGCAATAATCTCCCATTGTTCATTGATTTAACCTTCTGGCACTTCAAACACTTCTACTCCATTTAAACTGTCAAGCTCTCCCTCCTTTTGCCTTTGATTAGAAGCCTAACTCCACACTTATCCACAGTCAATTAAGCTCTGGAAAATCCTCCAGAGCCGTTCAATCATCTCCCACCTCATAGCAGAGCTCAGTCTCTCCACAGTGAGCTTCACCGCAGGGCTCCGGCTCTCATCAGAAGTACACGCATACACCCAAACACTACTTCTCAGAGCACAAACGACTAGCATCCACATTAGATTCACAACTTTGTGGATTAAATGAGTAGTTCATCCAAAAAAAATAAACTTCTATCAGTATTTACTCACGTTGTTCCAACCAAAAAATATTTGAGCGATTATTCAGTGACTGCTGACCATAAACCATAGACTGACCATTTTAGGTGTAAGCACACTATTCACCCTACTTAAAATGGCATAGAATAGTGCACAAGTATGCAAATAGGACGCACCTATGGTGTACGATACAGTCTCCGGACTCACGGCGTCCCGGACATCAATATTTTAACGATTCCGAAAAGATTAATCACTGTCTGGACAACTGATATTTTACTATGGACATAAAGGTTAGGCTCATGATTCTATAGGTAATATGCCAATCATATGACTTCAGAAGAATCTGCTTGTTAAGCGTTTCTGGGTCCAAGTGCTCCATCAGATCCTAAAAGCAAACAAACTGTGCTAATATACGCTATATTATCACCACTTGTTGTTTGCTTTTGGGATAAGCTACCGGCATACTAACATAATGCTTTTTGGTCTTTGTAAGTGAAGATCTGCATAAGAATTGCTCAAATAATTCTACTTTTGTGCTCCACAGCATAGGCGTTTCTAACAATAAAATATATATATATATATTTGGATGAACTGCCAGTCCCTTAGCACAATCAGTGATAAATGTGTCTTCAGATCAGTCAAGAGGACACACAATCTTTACCAGCTCTTTGTAAGACAGAATTTAGGAGTGCCTGAACATTAATTGTGGCAGTTAAAGGGATGGTTCACTCAAAAATGAAAATTCTGTCACAATATACTCACCCTGATGGTGTTCCAAACCTATATCACTTTCTTTCCTCTGTTGAACACAAAATAAGATATTTTAAATAATGTTGGTAACCAGACAGTTGTTGGCAACCATTGACTTCGATAGTATTTTTCCCCCATTTTGGAAGTTATTGGCTACTGTGTCCACTGTGTAGTTACCAAATGAGTATACGGTGACAGAATTTTAAATTTTCTGCAAACTATCCCTTTAATGCTTTGAATTACCCTGGAGCTGAGAGCGCTCAAGCCCTGAGTACAGGAGAATGGAACAAAAGAGCGTGCCAACTCATTCTGCTTGAGGCTTCTCAGCGGGAATCAACCGAGAACTTTATCAGATCAGTGGTGATGACTCAAACATACAGAATTCTTTTTTATGTGCTCAAATCAACAGAGCTCACATAAAATATTTATACTTTTAAAATGAACTAATGAACGCAAAAAGGCATCTAAAAATCACTCTCCTTCATACAGTCATATAAATTGTAACCTTAAATCTTAAAAAAAATAAATGTTTAATCCTGTACAGTATAATGCATCAACTTCTTTAAAAGGAGGAAAACACAAGGAGGTATTCATAAAGTCGCTTCTCATGCATATTTATAACTTTGTTCTGTCAGAGCCCTGGAGGTTACGGTAAAAGACATATCCTAAAGCTCTGCAATCCTGATGACATTAAAAAGAATTAAGTGCACACACAAACACGCACGCACAGCCTGCCAATATAGTGCGCAACTCAGTATGAAATCCATAAAGAAAAATATTTAATATAAGCTGTCTTTTTACATAAGCTACATCTCATTAGACTGTAACATCCCCACCACTCTGACTCACTATGATGAAGCGAGAAGACTTCTAATGCAAAATCGAATTCTGTGTAGCAGAGAGCAGCTGATTTGCCTCTTGTCAACATTGTGTGGCTACATACTAGAGCTGTCAGGAGTGTTTCAGAGATTATAGGTGGAACAAACATTTACTTAAGTCACGTGGACAGACAAGCGTAGAAAAGGGGAAAATGTAAATCCCACTTGATTTTTGAGCAAGTAGTATTTGATGTGTGAGAGCCTGAGCAGGTAATAACACACCAGGTGGACAGCATTGCAATTACTGCAGCAAAACACTGACAGCAATTACAGCTACATATACAGTAGCAGCTGCTGCAATTCAATGGTGCTGAGCTGGCCTGCAAAGCAAGGAAAATGAAGAGTGTAATGATCAACAAATTAAATTGATCATGTTGCAGAAAACTGCAGTTCCATAAGCTTTCTTCCTTCTAATGATGCACACAAAAGCGCAATCACAGCTCCGTAGGAATAAAGAAAAACCTTACAGGTTTAAGACGGTGCAGAGTGCAGACGTTGTAGATCTGACATCTGTCCTGGTTCAATTGTCTTTATATACAAGTACATGTTCAGATGGTGCAGTAATAGGTGTGAAAGTCAAAGCATATTGAAAATATAAATTTTATGATGTGAAACAGTGGTTGTTAACTTTTTTTACATTAAGGCCCCCCTTTGTCCATTCTGTGCATATACAAGAAGTTTCAATGTAAATACGGGAAAAATTATACAATGGAGTATAAATTATTTATATTGTATTATGAGGATAAAAACAAACCAGAATTTTTTTTATGCTTTTGTAATGTAATTTTTAAAACAGTAATAAATTTTTCATTGTTTCGTACGCGTAAGTCTTTTTTATGTATTTATTTATTTTGCAAACGTCACCTTAACACTTTTTTCTTTTTTTTCCTTTTATAAATTTGATAAAAGATAGAAGCATTTTGATTAGTGATGGCAGATTTTTCGACCATACTGTATTTATAGCGAGACAAACTTCTGCAAGACAAATTCCCGACATTTAGGGAAAGATTGCTAGGATCTGCACAAACCCAACCCCAAAAAAGTTCTATTATAGTTATAAGGGTAAAATGCTGGGTCTCCCATTTCAAGCTTATGCTGCATGAGCAGCTTAATTCACTGCTACAGCGCCCGCGGTTCTCACATATTGCTCCATCGCTCCATCTTTCAGACGCTCTCAAAAAAAAGCTAACAACACTTTCTTTAAATTCATACAGCCTGGCCTTTTACTGGGCAAACCTGGAGGGGACAGCCAGTCCGACAGCACTACTGAACAGAACAAAATAATATATTAGATCAATGTTTAGATACGAGGTATGGGTCGGGTCTACAGTGTTATTAGAGATGTAATTACTACAATTTATGACAGATTACATAATTACATGCAGGTATTTTTCTTTAATTAAAAATTATATTTATATATTAATATAAATAAAAACGTACACACACACACACAATAAGTGCAAATTATTCATTTAAATGTTAGTGCATAGTAGTAAGACACTTCATATAAAGTAGGTATGCATATTTTATCTTGGTGAGAAAAATGTTTATATGAAAACCAGGAGTGCATACTGCACTCAAATTCATTTTCACTCCGTTTCAGACTACAGTACATATGATCAGTTTTGAGCAGAATAACATATTTAGTTCAAATGCAGTGTTTTATGCAGAATAGCTGTCTTTTTAAAAAAAACACTTTTCGCAAAGCTTTAAAAGAATAAAAGTGCCTTACAAATAGCAAAAAATAAAAAAACAACCTTAAGAGAAACTATCAGTGCTTCACCTTGAACAGACAGGAGATATAAATTGGATACAAAAACGTTCATTTAAAGTGAAGACTAAATGTGATGGCATCCATTCCATTCGAGGCAGTTTTATAGCGCGGTCTAATCTAGGCCCAGTGAACCATGTCCAATGGGTCTGTCTTTAGCTCAGTAGCCCCTTTTCCAGAATATGATTATCCCAAGTAGTCTGAGATTATGCCAGACTGCAGGATGTGTTAATGCATTTATTCTCCTCTACTATTGCTTCTTTCTTCCATTGAAGTATAAGATGCTCTTTGGATCATTCTCAAATGCGGTGCATTAAAACAAGAGAGAACAAATACAAAAGACATGAAATTCATGTTAATATTAACCCTTGCTGTTTGTGTGTATATATATATATATATATATATATATTTGTATATTTTTTATATATATATATATATATATATATATATATATATATATATATATATATATATATATATATATATATATATATATATATATATATATATATACACACTCACCGGCCACTTTATTAGGTACACCTGTCCAACTGCTCCTTAACACTTAATTTCTAAGCAGTCAATCACATGGCGGCAACTCAGTGCATTTAGGCATGTAGACATGGTCAAGACAATCTCCTGCAGTTCAAACCGAGCATCAGTATGGGGAAGAAAGGTGATTTCAGTGACTTTGAACGTGGCATGATTGTTGGTGCCAGAAGGGCTGGTCTGAGTATTTCAGAAACTGCTAATCTACTGGGATTTTCACGCACAACCATCTCTAGGGTTTACAGAGAATGGTCCGAAAAAGAAAAAACATCCAGTGAGCGGCAGTTCTGTGGGCGGAAATGCCTTGTTGATGCCAGAGGTCAGAGGAGAATGGCCAGACTGGTTCGAGCTGATAGAAGGGCAACAGTGACTCAAATAACCACCTGTTACAACCAAGGTGGGCAGAAGAGCATCTCTGAACGCACAGTACGTCGAACTTTGAGGCAGATGGGCTACAGCAGCAGAAGACCACACCGGGTGCCACTCCTTTCAGCTAAGAACAGGAAACTGAGGCTACAATTTGCACAAGCTCATCGAAATTGGACAATAGAAGATTGGAAAAACGTTGCCTGGTCTGATGAGTCTCGATTTCTGCTGCGACATTCGGATGGTAGGGTCAGAATTTGGCGTCTACAACATGAAAGCATGGATCCATCCTGCCTTATATCAACGGTTCAGGCTGGTGGTGGTGGTGTCATGGTGTGGGGAATATTTTCTTGGCACTCTTTGGGCCCCTTGGTACCAATTGAGCATCGTTGCAATGCCACAGCCTACCTGAGTATTGTTGCTGACCATGTCCATCCCTTTATGACCACAATGTACCCAACTTCTGATGGCTACTTTCAGCAGGATAATGCGCCATGTCATAAAGCTGGAATCATCTCAGACTGGTTTCTTGAACATGACAATGAGTTCGCTGTACTCAAATGGCCTCCACAGTCACCAGATCTCAATCCAATAGAGCATCTTTGGGATGTGGTGGAACGGGAGATTCGCATCATGGATGTGCAGCCGACAAATCTGCGGCAACTGTGTGATGCCATCATGTCAATATGGACCAAACTCCCTGAGGAATGCTTCCAGCACCTTGTTGAATCTATGCCACGAAGAATTGAGGCAGTTCTGAAGGCAAAAGGGGGTCCAACCCGTTACTAGCATGGGGTACCTAATAAAGTGGCCGGTGAGTGTATATATACACATAGGCTACAGATAGGCTACAACATATAAGTGCATGTTTAATCCAGAGTACATTCCCTAAGGGGAAATGCCACACAAAAAATAGAAGGGAAACACAGAAGGAAAAACAAAGAGACCGAATGAGCGGTGGCCTTTAATTGAAGAGGAAGTAGAGCAGAAAAGAGGCTTGCCTCATTAGTTCTGCAGGACAGAGACAGGGAGACAGGGGCTTCAACTCCCTCCTGAACTGCACTTAATTAGTTATTAATTATTACTCTTGTATGGTTAAAAGATTACATTCAAGTCCAGCAGTCTTGGGATGACAGCTAAATTGCATTGTGCTATCTGACTACGGTGGGATTCTGGGACAAACAGTGAATCACGGCAGGACCGAATGTCTTAAATCCATAAAAATGTCATCTTCTATGAGAATTGAACTTGACAAATGAACTCACTAGTCCTGTCTTTGACAGACACAGACATACAGTAGCAGCACGTGTGATGTCAATATGATGTGTGATTTCTGCCATCTGGTGGACGCAACTGGCACAGAGTCTGCTTGGAGAAGACTACACTATTCCGGACCCAGAATGCACATTTTCCCCATTTAAAGTGGTTTAAAAGAAGTCGTATATTCTGTCCAAATAACATTCTGCAAGGAACAAACTAAAATCACAATTTTTTTTTTTTTTAAGTAAAATATGATAATTGCTAGTAAAGGGCTTGGGATAGTTTAGACATGACAACACAGAGACTATTTTAATCCACACAGGCAAAAAGGACGTTAAAGGAAGTTGATGATGGATTTAGTTATTAAATAGACCAATATAGATGAGTGACCTGAGAGCATGTGGCAGGTAGAAAATAGACAACTGCTTTCAACAATTCAGCAACAACATGCCAGCCTAAGAATATCAACAGTATTATGAAATGATTCGGGGTAAAATGTCAGCCTTGTAAACGGTGGGCATTTTAGCAGGAAGATCCTTTGTATTTCTCACCGTGTCTCACTTGGCAAACTATTTGCTCATGATATGGCATGTGAATAAAAACAGCACGGATTGTGTTAAATGTTACCTTTGCATTTTTAAAGCCATTGCCAATCGTTGCCAATTATCCTCTGTAATATAATCATCTGTGCGATGATCTGTCTTTCACACAGTGAACAATCTTTAACCCAAAAGGGAAGACACAGTCGACATTCTACACCCCATTTATCAAAGCGCCAACTGTCGCTGATCACCAGTGCAAACACGTCCTGCCTCTCAAATTTCAAAACCACTGGAAAACACAACATAAAATGTACAGGTAAATTAACAATGATTTATGATTGCAGTGTTAACACTTCACAATAAGATTAGATTCATTAACATTAATGAATACATTAAGCAATGCAATAGGTATTATGAACTAACATTTCATACAGCATTTAATTAAGTTTTAAATAATTTTTATATTTATAAAATTCTATATTAAAACTGTATAGATCATTTTTTATGTACTGTATTATGATGCATTAATGTATTATATTATAAACACTGAACAACTTTATTAACATTAACAAAGATTTATAAATGTTGTAAAACATCGATTGCTCATTTTTAGTTCACGTTACCAATGCATTAACTGCCTTAAGGGCTCATTTATTAACATTAAAGTAGAGTGTTACCATTAACCTTAACCAAGATTAATAAATAATGTTGTAAAAATGGTTAGTTCTTTATTCCTATGATGAATTACAGTACCTTGTGTTAATTAATTGAACCTTAAAGTGCTCCCACTGCACTGCGCCTTTAAAACAAGTATGACTAGCAATGCGTCACTTACAAAAACACTTACCATTTATACCAAATATCATTTTTGATTGATATATTAATATGTCTGATCTGTTGTTGAAGGGACAGTCATGTGAAAAAGTCCTAAGCATCATACCAGCAGGCCACCAGTGCCCTCCCAATGGCTTATAAAAGCAAAGCACTTAATCCAAGTCACATAGCTGGTCCAGACCCCCCTTCAGACTCTGCTTAACACTTGCTATTCTCTTCGGGTGACTTGGATACACAGAACACAACAGACTCCATTACACCTCCAAAGCGACAACCAATAGACTAATAGGCCAGGAGGTACTGGGCCGGTTTCACAGACAAGGCTTAGACTAAGCCAGGATTAGGCCTTAGTTCAATTAGGGCATTTAAGTAGCTTTTATAAATGTGCCTTAGAAAAGAAGCATTACTGGTGTGCAGCTTGAGACAAAACAATGGCACTGACATATTTTAAGATATATCAGTGCAAGTTGCTTAAAACAGCTCAAACATGTATTTTAGTCTGGGACTCTGTGAAACTGGGGGACAGTAAGATAACCATGAAGATTGGTGGCAAAATGATGACCAGCTTTGATGGACTTTAAGAAAGGTTGAAAGCAGTGTTGTAATTGTTAACTAAAACTAAAACGGTCACACTTAACAATAAGATTATATTTACAATAACGTTATATTTAAATGTATTAGATAGCATGGACTAAAAATGAAAAATCCTATTATCCATTTACTAATACATTATTAAAATTAAAAGTTGTATCTGTTAATATTATTTAGTGGACATGAACTAACATCAACTAACAATGAATGAACACGTATGTTTACTAACTAACTTTAATAAAGATGAATAAATACGTATTGCTCATAGCTAATGTTAGATATTGCATTAACGAATGTAAATTAATGGGACATTATTGGGAAGTGTTACCACTAAAACTATTATAAATTCGATTTCAGCATTTGAAAAAGCTGAAATAAAATAATATAAATATTAGCTGAAAAACGTAAAAGATAATGAAAAATGTTGCCTTATCAAATAACTTAAGTTGATGTACTAAAAACTGGGGGGGAAAACATTACAGAAGCACATAAACTGACAAAAAATAAAAGCTAATTCAAAATACTATTAAGTACTATTATAGTGTATAAAATATACTAAAATGACACTGGTTGAAACATCAATAATTTATCAATGAAGAAAGCATCTTTTGAAATAATTATCAACCCTGATTAATTTGGGAGGCACTATCCCAATTTCTATCCAGCGTCATTCATCGAACTAATCATCATTCGTGAAACTCAATCCCAGACTACAAAGCAAGACTTGCACCCTCTCTGGCCCTTACCTGTACCTCATGCCAGTCTGGAAGGAGATGGACTCCTGTAACGACACTCCATTGGTCCTCAGAAAGTCCTCCAGGTTTTTGAGCTGGGCGGCCGCCCGCACCTCTCGCAGACTCCTAATCTCACCCAGTTCCCCCCCACCCTGCCGCAAAGGGTACAGGCCCTGGTCAGACAGGTAGCGGTCGATGTCGCTCCGCATGCTTTCGCTGAAGGACAGTGACAGCATCTTGCTGCTGCTAATGCTGCTGCTCCTTCGCACGCTGTTCCCCGGCGGTCCATTCTTGGGGATCTGCAGGGGTTCGGAGGGGACACTGTGTTGACGACTGAGGCGGCTGCCGGCGTGCCCGACCCGCAACTCAGTCAGACTGCTTCTGTGAGTGCCAAACATGCCCTGCGTCCAGGTAACAGGGTCTCACAGACACAGGAGTGAAGCGAGTGGCCTGACAGAGACCAGCAGACTGTTGCAGGTCAGAGCCTTTGCTTTAAATAGCCCCCGCCGCCCATGACAATCAACACCGTACTCAAACGTCCATGCACTGCATTCAGAGGTCACCCTCCCGGGCCCCTCTTCCCCTGTGGGACTCAAATACGATGACAAATTTGAAACCGTCCAATCTTCGTATAATAATCCAGGTGCTCACAAATTGGGACTTTAACTCTTCCATACACATGCGTGATCAAGCAACAGATATGAGTGGACATTCAGGCATGCGTGAAGAATGTTTGCGTGACGCCTGTCGCAGGTGCTCTGGAGAACCCGAATGCCAAATCTATCCAGCATCCAGTCTGTTAAATCTGCCTCCTTAACGTATGACGGTCAAAAAATAGACTGGCACTGACTGAACAAAGGCCAGAATCTTAAAAGCATACATGATGTACTTTTCTCTTGTAGTAAAGACAGAGGCTTAAATATCAAACGTGTATATATGGATGTTTCTTCGACTTTAGGCACTTAGATCAATCTGCGGTTGATTTTTACAAAAATTTAACACATTTTCACCTTTTTTTTCTTTTTGCTATATCAAGATCATGCCTTCATCGCTTATTTTTTGGTATAAAAATGTTTTATTTATAGATTTTATTTCTTTACTCTCAGAGTCTTAAACTATTAAAATCTGCCATAAAATATAAATTATTATACGTTTAAAATGATTCCAAGTAGTGAAATGAACAATCTATTTCAATATTTATTGTGTGAAAGTAAATATATACTGTATATATGAAGAACAACTTAAGTGGTCTGATGCTGCTTATCTTTGGCTTTGATGAATATTCAACTAATAACAGATCTAAGTCTTTATAAGATATTGTGCAATTGTCATAATGCATGCTGTAAATTGCCACTGGTCAAACAATACCAAAACTGACTGGTGATGATCCACTTAAATGAACAGAAATCCATTTAAAGTTATACAAGAACCCCTCGTGCAAAGAACTGTATCCCTAGAACATATTTTAATAATTGACTCAACAAACATCCACGTAACATCATTAAAAATAGATGGTTTCTTGCAAGCAATTATGACAGTTAAATTAAGTGCAGGATATTTAATCAGAATCAACACTGGTCACAAAATGCCTTTAGTGTCACTGAGCACAGGACTGCATCTATGGGCCATGTACTGAATACAATCATGCTTGTTCAGATCTAATCATCTGAATGTCTAGTCCTGTGAAGAGTCACTTCTGATCCAAAACGACTCCTCTTCCATCATAAAAAGTAGCATCAGGCGCTACATAGCACGAACAAATCTACACACAGTCCACCGTTTCTATACATTACAGCCTCTGCTCATTCTCCACAGCTTAGTTTATCTTTCTACCATGCAAATCTTATATCTTATCTACAGTGGACAAAAAGTGACTAAGTATGGGGCAAACCTGCCTTGTTTACTCTCATAACTAAAACATCATGGTGCAGTAGCTGACAGCAGACCTAGACGGTATGTGGATCTAAGCCCTGTTCTCCGTCTCCACATCATACTGATGCCTCTAACCTGTCAGCGGACTGTGGGCATGAGCAGGATCACCATGCAACATCACTTCAAGCGGGACCCATGTTCAGCTAAAGTACCAGCCTTGTACTTACCCGGTTCCTCGGAGGGCGAGTCACGTATGGATTTTGCACTACACTGCTCATCTGACAACTTAATGGTGGTCCACACTAAAAAAAAAAGACTGTCGGTTTCCTCCTTGAACTGAGTGTCTTTCTAACATGAGCTTTAACAATTAGTGAAGAGAAAAAAAGCTCCACCCCTCAAAAACATCAGACACCACCCACTTTGGTAAATGTCACAGTGAATGTTTTGGGCACCTATCACAGCGCGAGAATGCTCTGCAAACATGAATTATTCAGGACAACTTTTGCTCTAAAAGGCTTTGATGTTGTACCACAAGAAAGTGTACTAAAAGCCATTTTTGCTTGTTCTCGGTTTCATTCGAGTATAAAATTTAAAATGCACAACCCAGCTATCCCAAGCAAAATGAAGAACAAGAAAAAGCATTGCATATTACCTTGTTCAAGGTATAGGGAAGGGAACATTATTTCTTTTTCTTTTTATGTACACATGGGAAAGTTCGGCACACATAGGATAAACTCTAAATAAGGTGCAGCAATTATTTAATAACGAAAATGTCAAGTCATAAAGAAGTGATCTGTGGCTGTGCAAATGTCACTCCTTGTTTTCAAGTGCACATATTCTGCATTAGATAATGATGACAATGGATTCAGGAACATATAGGGATGTGCATAGGAATTACATGCTGAAGAGAGAGATAGAGAGGAATGTTGAGATTACGTATTCGAGTGGAAGTCAAACCCAGCAGGCCGTAAACTTGTTCATACAGTAGATGGTGAGTGCTGTACTCAGCTGCCCATTACAACAGGAAACACATTAGCTTTTAACGTGTAAGCACAGTAGCTTATTTGCACTTGTGTTAATTACAGTTCTCCATACCGAGCAACTTTGACATTGCTGCAAACGTTGCCATTTCCTTCATTTCCCTGTGACTAAACACTCCAGGCGCGCCTTATAACAGTAGCATCTATTATTTAGTATACACCATTTGCCTGTGATGTCATATCCATTCTAAATATATAACTAATTTCATAGGCCAGTACGAGTCTACGTTCCTCCTTTCAGACCGTTTCTTGTGTGAAACACTACAGAGATTGGTAAGCGAAGGTTCAGTGTTCCCCAAAAATGACTCAGCAGGGCTCATTATGAAATAGTTAAACTACCTTAGCTTTGTATAGCTTTAACTATGTTCATGTCAGGAATAGTTAAACGGAGACAGCTACAGATAAAGCTACAGCCTCACTCCGACAAGATGAAAACACCTATCATTGTGCAGAATGCTGGTGATGAATAGTAAGGGAACTATTAGCTTTTCAGATTCTGTTAAAATAATAAAAACGGTATTTTGTATACACATTTCCTGAAAGCAAAGCATAGATATGATCTAAGCCTAATGTTTTGGGGTCAGAAAGACTATGTTTTTGAAAGAAGTCTCTCACCAAGGCTGTGTTTATTTAATTCAAAATTACAGTGTAAAAATCTTGAAATATTGTAATATTGTGAAATATTACAATTTCAAATAATTTTTTTTTAATTGTAATATGTTGTAAAATGTAAATTATACCTGGGAATTTTCACATGATCCTTCAGAAAATATTGTAATATGGTGCTCAAGAAACAGTTATTAGTATCATTAATATTGAAAAAAAGTTGTGCAGTGCTGCTTAATATTTTTGTGGAAACCATGGAGAAAAACAAAACAAAAAGTTAAATAAAAGCATTCATTTCTTTAAAAAAACTAAAATCTTACTGACACCAAACTTTTGAACAGTAATTTATATACTTTTTCCAAGCATATACTGTATGCATAAATGTCAATCAATTTAGCAATAATGTCTCTGTGGATAAAAATATGGTTTCTGACCGAAGCAACAAAAAAAACTAAAAAAATATCAACTTTCATGCCATTTTAGAGCAAATATAAACATATAAACACTGAATAACAAAAATAAACAAACTACAAAATACTAAGATGTTTTGTTTAAACTATATCACCCAGTCCTACAAATGGTTAAAAACCTTTGCTGTTAAGACAAAAGTTTCATGTTAGAAAGTGGAGAGTTACTGATTTTACAATCCCCACTCCTTGTCGTTGAGCAAGGCACTTAACTCCAGGATACTCCAGGGGGACCTTCTCTTCATTTTACTGTACTGTATAGAGTTATGGATAAAAGCCTTTTATGTAATCTTGTGGAGACGTGACTATATTTACACATGAAGGGCAGAGGTACAGTACCTGTAAAACTGCAGCTGCCTCTTTGGACTCCCACGAGCTCTACAGCAACAGCGTGAAAGACAAAGGACGAGTGTTAGTATGACTTAGTTTGACTTTTAAACTTAATTTAGTGGAGGTAAGAATAATATAATATACAGCTCATTAGTTATGTATTGGTCATATAGGGCTTTTCATTTATCAATGAACCATTCGCTCTCTTTGGGTAAATGAATTGTCTGTGCTCACGTATAGGGGGATCCAGTCTGCCGTGTGGAGAGACGAGCAGGAGAATCTGTGTTTGGTTCAGGGTACATGGAGCCGTGAGGGAGGAGAGACCAGCTGACAGCTCTCACTCAGACTCTCAGCTTCTGTACATAACAGAGAGAAAATACCAATCAGCAATGTAAAGTAAAAGTTAAATAATTACAATAATCACATGCCATTGAAAATTGCTTCTGGACAAGATAGATATAAACATTAGCAACAATAGAGAAAAGACAGTAGGATAGTTCACCCAAGAATGACATTTCTTTCATAATTTACTCCCCCTTATGTTGTTTCAAACCTGTATGAATTTCTTCTGCTGAATACAAAAGATGATATTTTGAAGAATATGAGTATAACCACTGACTTCCACTAACCCACTGACTTCCATATTTATCTAAAACATCCAATAGTTCACACAAAATAAAAACATAGTATTTGTGCCTGTAATGCTTTAAATAAATTACATTACAAAAAACAAAGTGGATTGAAGACTGGAACAAGAACATATCACAGCAAACAGAACTTTTGATCAATGTAACAAAACAATAATGCCAAATAACAACATGAGGCATCAAACTGTAATAACCCCTGTGTATTGTTTCCAGCATGAGTGAACTCCCATAATTATTGAACAAGCATGAATCTGCTGTTGAAACCCTGATGAGTCCACCTGCTGTCTGCTCTCACCACATCGCCAACTGGCACGTCTCCAGCCTGGCAGAATTTCACCAGCAGTACATTATAAACTGCAGAGATAAAACATTCAGGCAAGAGAAATGAGAGAAAGTGTAGGGTCAACACTTTATACAGCTCTGTTTGGCACATGGAGTAGCTACTGATGCTGCTACTGCAGAGAAATATACCATTCCAGCAGAAAGAGGGGAAGAAAGAGACCATGGTGTGATATACACTTATAGACTGAATAAGTGCCCGCCCACTTTCCCTGTAGTGAGTTTGTACTTCTGGAAGTCGACTGTTTTGTGTCCTGTGGTCTGTATTGTGGTGAATGAATCTCACTTTGCTGGCTATAAAGTATAATACTCAGTATGAACAAATACTTCAGAGTCCAGCACTAAAGTTAATATTTAGTGCTGTTGTATTTCAATGGTTACAATTTTCCCAAAGAAAAGCAATAGAAATTAGGATCACACCTACTGTAAACCAACCTCCTGAAACATACACCGACAATTAGGAACATTTAATCAGTCTTTATCGCATCACGTCTTACGACTCTTGTATCGGAATACGTCTCATTTTAGGACACCCAACCCTTTAGTCTGATGGCTTAATCTTTGGTTTTGGATGTCCATGTGATAAAGAGACAACAGCAACAACCTGCCCCTCGATCTGTTTACTGAGGTGTCCTCTGAGCGGCCAGGTGGTGTGATCTAGTAATCACCCTGCATGACCTGAACACACCGCAACAGACCATGAAAACTGCTGCAACACACAAACACATGAAGTCATCCGCACAGAGAGAGAAACTTTATGCATGGCACAGACATGATGCATAAAAATTTATGTTGACAGCTAGGCTTATTGATTGCCCTTTAACTAGAATCTAGTTACTAGATGACTACAGAACATTGTGAACTATTGTGTGTTCAACACAACCTGTTCATTCAACCCGAAACTCCGTCACAGGATGACTTGAGCAGGAACTTTGATAAGCTACTCAGTTTGACGTACATTAATGGATGTTGCAACTGTAATTCCTCACTGTTACAATGTTAAAGTTTCAGGGAAGAAGGAGGCGGGAACTGGCGAAATATCAACATACTTTAATGATCAAATAAACAAATACAAAACAAAAGTCCTTCACTGTCATCACTTTTATCCTCCCCGAGCTCCTCCGTGAGAAACTCGAGGCCGGTGTGGCGCACAGGTGACGCTTATTAACGTTCCCACGGCTCACGGATGTTGTGTTGCTGTGGTAATTTTAATAATCATCCTTTAGAAGTGTTTACAAAGAAAACAGCGTCTTCACGACATGAACAACACAAACCCGGGAAATTACACAAATGTGTTACTGCTTTACATTTGCAGGTCACGGAAGTGAGACCGGAATTCCTGACGACTCGTTTAGGCGGTTCAGAGTCGATTCTTTCTTTTGGAAGACAATAACTTCATCGTGCACTTTCAGCTTTACAAACAGTTACATGGAATGAAAGGTAATATATTTGAAAAAGCATAAACTTGCTTTGAACATAAGAAACTTCTTTCTTATATATATATATATATATATATACATACAGTGAAGAAAACAAGTATTTGAACACCCTGCTATTTTGCAAGTTCTCCACTGTGAGAGACAATCTAAAAAATTAAATCCAGAAATCACAATGTATGATTTTTTAACTATTTATTTGTAAGATACAGCTTAAAATGTCCACCTCCACTCCATTTATAAATCCTAAATTAGATGCACCTGTTTGAGGTCGTTAGCTGCATAAAGACCCCTGTCCACCCCATACAATCAGTAAGAATCCAACTACTAACATGGCCAAGACCAAAGAGCTGTCCAAAGACACTAGAGACAAAATCGTACACCTCCACAAGGCTGGAGAGGGCTACGGGGAAATTGCCAAGCAGCTTGGTGAAAAAAGGTCTACTGTTGGAGCACTCATTAGAAAATGGAAGAAGCTAAACATGACTGTCAATCTCCCTCGGACTGGGGCTCCATGCAAGATCTCACCTCGTGGGGTCTCAAAGATCCTAGTGCGACTGCACTGTATTAAGGAAAGGATGACCGTGGCCATGTATTGCGAGATTTTGGGGAACAACCTCCTTCCCTCAGTTAGAGCATTGAAGATGGGTCGAGGCTGGGTCTTCCAACATGACAATGACCCGAAGCACACAGCCAGGATAACCAAGGAGTGGCTCTGTAAGAAGCATATCAAGGTTCTGGTGTGGCCTAGCCAGTCTCCAGACCTAAACCCAATAGAGAATCTTTGAAGGGAGCTCAAACTCTGTGTTTCTCAGCGACAGCCCAGAAACCTGACTGATCTAGAGAAGATCTGTGTGGAGGAGTGGGCCAAAATCCCTCCTGCAGTGCAAACCTGGTGAAAAACTACAGGAAACGTTTGACCTCTGTAATTGCAAACAAAGGCTACTGTACTAAATATTAACATTGATTTTCTCAGGTGTTCAAATACTTATTTGCAGCTGTATCTTACAAATAAATAGTAAAAAGTCATACATTGTGATTTCTGGATTTTTTTTTTTTTAGATTATGTCTTTCACAGTGGACATGCACCTACGATGACAATTTCAGACCCATCCATGATTTCTAAGTGGGAGAACTTGCAAAATAGCAGGGTGTTCAAATACTTATTTTCTTCACTGTATATATATATATATATATGGTTATACAAATTTAACAAGGCAGCATTAAGGTGACAAAAAAAGTTGCCAGTATTGGCCTGCATGTTCCAATACTTTAGTTAGCAGCGAATTCGCCAAGGGCCAATTACAAACTGTTCAGTAACAGCTTAGTTGTAAGACATTTAGCCAGTGGATACTTGCATTCTGTGACATTTTAAAATGGAGTGAAAATAAAAAGAGAACGTAAGAAAGGGAAGAGAACAAGTGAGGGGAAATCAGATTTATAATATCAAGTTCACATTTCTGCTGTCTCATGCTGTTACGGGTGGCAGAGTGTGGGGGGAAGGGGTAGTATTAACTGCAATACTCAGTCAGACATGAGCACCACTGCAGCTCACACACAAATGTATGGCGGGACTTGATTTTGTCCATGAGGAATTGATTGGATCCTTGGATGATTGTTGTTTGCTATTGCTGTAATCTCATGAGTGACAGCTTGTCCCGCCTTCACACCAGCAATACGTCAGAGAAAAAAAAAATAGATACGAGGGCACATTAATGAAATTGTTTGTTTTTTAAATTGATGTGCACAGATAAACCATTAATAATAAATACTGCAATATTCCATTCCATTCCAATTTTGATTTCATTGTGAATTTTGATCCAATGGGGTGCAAAAATCGGAGGCCACATCACATCTAGAATCTTAAACTGATTTAAACCTGAAAATAAATTTCTTTTTAAAAAATATTTTCTCTTTTAGATTTAAGATAAAACGTAATTAATAATTAAATCTAGATCAAAAATGTTATGTAAAATGCAGAACCAGAACCATGTTTATGCATTCATAAGCATATGCATGTTAGCGCTATTATTTAAATGGTAACAGATCACAATTAAAAACATTACATTTATTATCTACATTAATATTTACAGCATACTTAAGGTTATGTAACATCCTAGTTGAAATAAAGTGAGCAGGGAAACAGAGTGATCCACCCTTCAGACATATGGAGTGAGTCAGGTTTAGAAAGAGGTGGGGCAGGGTTTGAGATCATAATGCAGTGAAGCCTCACTGTTGCCTCATCAGGATTCTGGGCAGTGTACCGCATTGTCAGCATGCCCTCGCTCTCTCTCTCAGCACTCCTTCAACTCCTCTACAGTGCTTTGGTGGCTCCTTTTGTAACTCTGCTGTGTGTTAGAGATGAGCTGAGTGGTGGTTAGTGACTATTGTAGGCATCCCACTTCCCCAAGGGCTTTTAAGAGCAGCTGAAGAACACAGGAAGTGCTGGCTGCCCTCATGCTAGTCCTCATTAGGAATGCATCCAAAATTGTTTCTCTTTTGTGCCTCTCTCTCCATCAGTTAACTAGAAAATCAATCATAAGTGCTCTGTTACACTCTTTGTTGATGTATTTACTAAAATGTACTAAAATTCCCATTTAATTTGTTTTGGTCCCATCTGAAACCTAAAAATGTCTTGCATCGGTTTTGTGTAGTCTGTGTTAATGGATGTATCCTTTGCTGTGCATGTTATACAATTATGGGGAAACAAGGCATCTAAAAGCATAGTTGAAAAGTAAAATAATCTGTTTTTCATTCCCTTAACTTATGATTCAATGAAAGACAGTTTGAAACCAGTTTCAATAGGAGGCAGATTCATGCAAAAATGTTGACCAAGTCAAGTCACTGATTGACTCAGCAGCAAGGGTACTTACACTGAACAAAATTATAAACGTAACACTTTTATTTTTGCCAACTCTGACAAAAAACATTTATGCAGAATCATTGTCAACTACTAAATAATAACTAAAAGAAAATGTTCTATTTCTGTTATTTTCAAATGCTTATTTTTTAAACTTGTGTCTTTTGGTAGGATGTTATTAATACACCTCATGTTGTAATACATCTCGTCATCAAGCATCAAAGTAAGATACATATGTTAAAGATTTTAGCCTACCTATTATGCCCCTTTTTACAAGATGCAAAATAAGTTTCTGATGTCCTCAGAGTGAAAATGCCCAACAGATAATTTTTTAGTCTTTCCCATATATTCAAATTATTTGCATGCGAGACTGAGTAACAATATGTGAGAATGTCCCAGTTAAAGAGCAGCTTGCTAGCTATCTCTCTCCTGGTGCTGCATCCTCTTTGAAGGCTCCCACTTTGCCAATGGAGTGAGCGGTTCAGCTTGAGGAAACTGAATCCAATGAGCCGTGATGAGGGAGCTCCCATTTCACTTGACATTTTTCTTTTGTGATGAAAGTCAGGTGTTTGCACCTCGCGGTTTGGACCCATGTCTGGTGAAGCAGAATGGCAGCCTTGATCATGAGGTCACAGGTGGGCAGATTAGAGGTGGATGTTATCAAATAATCTGCCTCTTCTGGTTACCACCTTGTGGCTCTACAAGGCATATGTAGAGTCAAGACAGGCCTGTGGGGGCCTGCACACCATGAGATCCATCCAATTTCCACTCAGCGGTGTTGCTGGAAGATGGTGTCCCCCCTAAGGTTGAGACACGGGTGTCGCGGTGACTCCAGGCCTCCCCATTAAGTGGCCTGTCCATCTCCTGAGGCAGTCCAAAAAAAAGCAGCTTAAGTCACAGATCTAGCCATCCATGCTACAAAGCACATGGCCAGTGCATCGGCCGTTCTATGGTTGCCATGCATCTGTGATGAGGAAAAAACTGTCTCTATGCTTTGTTCTTACACTCTGACCTTTTGGTCTGCCAAAGAGGCAGTCGTAGAGAGGTTTACAGAAATAGGGTCTCAGTCAGCATGCTCAGGAGATATATCTCTCTGTGGGTCCGTGAGGGTTGATGCAGGGTGAATAGAGTTAGTTATGTGGGGCAGTATGGATTCCCACTACTTTGTTTACCGCCCTCCCCATCTACTGTTGGGTTTTAAAGTAGGAATGTATGCTCCCCTTTGGATGGATGCTCTACTATTTTGTAGAGGAAGTTCGATTGTGGGGCATTATTTGACACTTACTGTGGTTAATGCCAAAAAAGGACGAAATGCTAACTATAGCAGGTCTTAGATAGTGTCTTGACTCAAGGAAGGGGGTGGGTTGCCCTCCCCAATTACATTGGGGTGTTTAAGTAGGGCCAACCTTCGCTACAGCTGCTTTGGAGTTTGGAGCATTGGTGATGAGAGTTATTGAGCAAACGGCATTATGTCCTGCTTGCATTTGCCACCCTTTCCTAAGTAAAGGGTAAGGATGTTTGCTCCCCCTTGGATGGATGGCAATACTGAAAGGAGGTGCTAATTATGCTCCCCTGCTTGAAGGCTGCTCCCCAAGTTGTCAAATAGTGTTGAAAATACACCATTGTCTTTCATTGTTTCGACCAAAAAAACAAACAAAAAAGACATTTCCAAAATCTCTTCTTAAACCTTCTAAAGAGTCATACAGTCAAAGGTTTGTAACGACATGAGAGTAAGTAAATTACGACATTTCAAAATTTTGAGTGATCTATCCCTTTAACTCATCAACATACAGAGCAACACAAAGCTGAGCTGGAAGTTTAGGACCTCCTGTCCACCTTCTCATTTACTCCAGAATAGTCCATCTGGACTATCACAACAATCTCACTCAAGTGAAAATACAGTATAACTGAATGTATGAGGCAGCTAGCAACACTATGACTGCAGTGAGCCAAACACAGCGGAGTTTGAACTGAAGCCAAAACTCTGCAAAAGTATAGACAGAAATCCCCTACAGAGTGCTAAAACGTGAGTATACACATCAGTGTGCAAATAAAGATGCAATGCATCTCTCCTAACATTATCAGACATTACATTTGTTAAGGAGAAGCCAAGATTATTCCCCACAGAATAGAATGCAGTTTAACAACTCACTAAGCATTAAATAACAAAGGTTTGGCACAAACATTTGGCATTAAACATGTTAAATCAGACAAAGACTAGTTTACTGTATGACACTAGCATAGATTAAAAGACATACTGCAGTTGCACACTCACCGGTGTCTTGTGCTGTGTTGCTGTCTGACAACTCCAGCTTGGCTTTCACTGTGGAAACACAGATGGGCTGAGCAGAATCCTGTCTGAAAGGTGTAAGGCAGAGAAAGCAAGAGAGAGAAAGGGAAGAGAGAAAGGGAGGAGTGTGCTCAGGATGATGCCAGTGCTTTGGCTTGCAGTATGTATTGAATATGTAATGTATTCCTCCCCAAGCTCAGCGAATCTGCTACCCGGGTATACAGATCATGAACTCTCTCTGTGTGTGTGTGTGTGTGTGTGTGTGTGTGTGTGTGTGTGTGTGTGTGTGTGTGTGTGTGTGTGTGTGTGTGTGTGTGTGTGTGGAAAGAATCTGAGGGTGAAAAACAAAAGCATAATACATGCTGCTCATGTGCATTTTTAAGTGCTGAGTAAACTAAACAAAAGCCATTCAGATCAGCCTTGTAGACTTTGATAGGCAAACAAAACAATGCAAAGTTTCACATATGCTATCCACCTGTACATTATAAATATGGATTGAAAACAAAATCTATAAGATTTAAATAAACATATTTGCAGGTGTTATAAAGGTGTTACCTTTTGTTCTTTTTCCAAAGAACCTTTTGTGCAATTGTTCCATGTAAAAGGTTCTTCATGGAACCATCAATGGCTATCAAGAAACTTTATTTTTAAGAGAGTTGATGAGAGAATGTAGTCAGGTTCTTTGGTAGAATGCTCATCTTATTAATGTGTTTTTGTCAACTCTGACAAAAAACATTTATGCTGAATCATTGTCAACTACTAAATAATAACTAAAAGAAAATGTTCTATTTCTGTTATTTTCAAATGCTTATTTTTTAAACTTGTGTCTTTTGGTAGGATGTTATTAATACACCTCATGTTGTAATACATCTCGTCATCAAGTATCAAAGTAAGATACATATTTTAAAGATTTTAGCCTACCTATTATGCCCCTTTTCACAAGATGCAAAATAAGTTTCTGATGTCCTCAGAGTGAAAATGCCCAACAGATAATTTTTTACAGCATCTTTAAACTGTCACTTCAGACCTTATGCGCCAGAGAAACAAGCGCGCCGCAATCTTTAGAATATGGTCTTTGAACTTCCGTTTTTTTCGGTCGCTCTGTGTATCTCCATGGCATCGCTGTCGAGGAGTAATTAGCTGGTGAAGTGGATTTACTTATTGTAGAGTTAACAAAAGTTATCATGAGCATTGTAATGTTTATCATAAGCATTTAAAATCAGATGTCTTAACAAATGTCGGCTGGAAATTTTTTTAAACGAGCCGTTCATTCATAACTACGCAAGATCGTTGTGAAAATACAGGCCGGAAGTCAAAAGACAACGAGCGCAGTGCTGAAAAGGGGCGGGGCTACATAATGTCTAGTAACATGCCGTTTTATTGTGTATCCCTTTAAATGCAAATGAGCTTTTGCTGCCGGCCCAGAGGGCGGAGCCTCACGAGCTTGCGCTCCGTCAAGACAATCATCAACTCACGGAATGATAATATCAAAACAGAAACTCTCAGTAAGTCAGCGGTGTTCATTTCGACGGAGAATAATGCCTACAGAGTCAGAGAATATATACTGTATGGGGATAGAACAGGTATAGTCAGTAAATTTGTCATCAATACAAGCCTGCTGCAGTAGTGACAGACCCCGTCCGAATGATGGCCAAAAATATACAGATGAGTTCAATGAAGTTTAACTTTATTGTACATCACACAAAAGATGAAGCGTTAGTTTTAGTTTTACTACGGGGGGGGGGGGGGGGGGGGGGTGCTTAATAAACTGGTAAACTTTATATAACTTAAGTAAAATGACTCGATGAGCGGTCATAAAGTGTGCGCTCTCACTTTCATTTCTGACGTGATCCGTAAACGTTAGGCCGATCACTCCGAAGACTGTAAGCTGGATCACGAACAGTACAGATCCATCCGCGAGTAACAATGAGAGTAAATGAAGATTGCCATGTTCATTCTTACTTACACAACAAAACAACTTAATCACTTACAAGACATTCTCGTCTACAGCAGCTCCGGTGTTGAAAATGTTAGACTGTTTAGCTCACTCAGGTCGGATCTATGCTAAAACTGCAGTGTCAGTCAACAGTTGTGGGAGGGGCTTGTGCAAAAGTACGTCACATTGCCCCGAATCAGAGAATGGCTTCTTCTTCTTGCTATTTTACAGTGGTTGGCAGCGGCTTGTTCTGAAACAGTGTTTATGATCCCTGGGTGGATTTTTATCATTATAGGGTGGTTGTTTACACCCACTGCCAACAACACACATTTATGTTCAAACATGTATGCCATGTAAATGTGAATTTTGCATAATAGGTGCTCTTTAAACCAAAACCGTTAGCTTTTGTTTTGTTATAGTAATTATCCACTTTTAACTAGAAGAAAAAAAAACTATAATTTTATTTTCAAGAGTAGGGGTTGATGTGACTAGCCTGGTGTGAACCTACAACCTTTCAGAGCTTTAAACACTAAAATGCAAGCGATCATAGTCTTTATGGCTCTTAAAAGTGTACTATAAATCACTGAATAATAAAACACCGGAACAAAATATGCATAAAATGCTACTTCATACACTTTAAAACAATATGTGTGTGCCAACATGTAACAGTAAAATACCTCATCTTCTTACAGGTTCCACTAGGCTAAACTATCACTTTGCTGCCAGGGATACAGAGGTGAAGGAACACTTTCTATAGATAAGCTCTAGTTTCTGTCTGGGCTGTATAAGGTGACGCTGCATCGCAGGGTTTGTTCCATCCAACTAAACATTCAACACTTAACTGAAACTCGTACCCAAAGCCCATCACTGGAAATAGAGGTGATAGATGCTGAGGTGATGGCAAAGCTCTGCTACGGGCCTGTCCTTGAAGTATAGAGTCAGGAACGTTTTCTATCCTCTCTGCTACTTCAGGTCTTACAGATTGTGGTGATAGACTTGCTTAGAGCAGTCTTTTATGTCACACCACTTACGTCATGCAAAAAAATCTTGTGAGAAAACCTTTGGAGATTTAAAGACAAATACATATGTTCATATTATTACATATATTCCTGTATTCCTATATGTCCTGTCAACTCCATGAGAACTAATATCGGATAACATGTCATCGAGTACGGCAATGGAAAATGACAACATCTTCAATTTAGATGTATTATGTTTCCATGCATAATGCATTTGCCAAAATGTTTTATCCAAAGTTCATAACGATGAATTGAATTTTGCATTTAAAATGGATACGAGGTGCTGAGTGGACAGTCACAGATACTTTCTCTAGACCATGTTTTGAAAAAGTGTCATTTTACCAAGGTCAACGCCATTGAGCAATAAAACTGCCAATATGTTTTCAAAGTGTCCTCTGACAATGGAGATAACATTTCATTTAGAGGTCAAATAGAAATCCGAAGCCTATAGTTGTTAACTTTGAAAAATAGACACATTAAATCAAATTATTTAAATAAGGTTATTAAAAGCATCAGGAAAACTTTAAACTAATAAACTGAGAAAAGTTATATTTTACAAATATAAATAAGTACAAGATAATGTACGTCCAGCCGGTTGTTATCGCAGAATAAACCCCAACAGGGAGATCGGGTCTTCTTGTAATCACCCTGAAGGGTTTTATTCTGCGATAACAACCGGCTGGATATACATTGTCCTGCTTATGACAAGGCTACTTGCCACATAAGTAAATAATTAGACACAAAATACTGACTTAAGTTGAAATATTTGATTAGGTCTTTTAACCAAAGCTTCCGCAAAGAAAGCAGGTGCTAGCGCGGCAAGTTCAAACTAGATGGACATGATACGGTAGTCATACCACTTATTTCACGGTATTTCGCCACATAAATAATTATGGGGATAAGAGATAATGATTTAAGATGAAACTGTTATAAAGTGCCCCTTATGGTTTTCGAATATTCCCTTTCATGCAGTGTGTAATATGGCCGTTTATAAATGTAAACATTCTACAAAGTTCGAAGTCGAAAGTACACGATAAGTAAAGTTATTGTCTACAAAAAGAAAGAATCAACTCTGAACCGCCTTCACGAGTTGTTTGAGTTTTGAATCCTACTGCTTTACAGTTTTATGTCACTAGAAGATACATTTGCATAATGCCCGCCTTGATGTTGTACGTTCTCCACGGTCACCCACAAACAACTTGACCCGCCCTCAAACTTAATTTTACGGACGACTGCTTCTCAAATCTCAGAGTTCAACGTGGGATTCGCAAAACACTTGCTCTTAAAAGATGGGTCAGTACCCAGTTTATTTGGAGTAGCTTGCTCCTCAGAATCACAACTTGTAAGTATGAATAATTAATTATTAAAGTATATATTTTCTACCAGGTGTTCAAAATACGTAGTTTTGTGTGTCATATTGTTTAAGTTTCCGGCTAACATGTTATTAATGCTTACTCAAATAGTTCTTCTAATCAGCAGTGGGCCACTATTGCCTAAAACTGTTTATAAATGCAGATTGTCTGTTGTTCTTACTACTTTGAGAAAAGATAAAGGATTAAGCAAGATCTGTTTTTAAAATGTTTGTTAAATCAGTCATTCCCGTTAGTGATTTGAAGACGTACACCGTTAAAATATACATAACCGGAAGAATCGATGCACTGCTTCGACGAGCACTGTGATAAAGGCCTATTTATACAGTTCCCACACGTCGTTTTGTTGATGGACATACACTTGTTAATGCTGATGGTGAGGAATTACAGTTGCAACATCTCATAATGTACCTGAGAAATCTCTGAGAAACGTCCTGCTCAAGTCGTCCTTGCGATGGAGGTTCGGTTTGAATAACTAGTTCTTCCAATGTATCATCATCGGACTCGTTTGAATTGATATGGTAAAATCGACGTCATCATTACTATCTTTACAGTACAATCTCTGAGGACTGAGGAAGCCTCCGGATGGGGCTGCAGTTCAGTTATGGTAATGGAAGTTAAAGGCACAATATGCAAGAATTGTACCTTAATATAACAGCTTCAAAGTAATTTCGGTGGTAAACAACTCATAATAGGGCGAATCATCCTGGTAGTGAAGCTTGGGGGGGTCGCCGCTGTAAATACCAGCAATGCAAGTCTGAGAGGGGCGAAAAACTGAAGGGAGCCTTTTGACAGGTCAGTGTCTCCTTTCTTTTCCAGGTCTTAAATACCGTAAAACTTCAAATAATAGCCCAGGCTTTTATTTGCCCAAATCGTCGAACTGCACCGGCTTGTATTTGAGACAGGCGTCTATGAGACAGGCCTTTATAATTTAGTGTTGAGATGTTGTTCATTGAGATGTTGTTCCTAGAGTCTCTAATCTCTAAAAATCTCCAAATGCTCCACGTGAAACCGCGGTCTTCCGACCTTTTACTATCTTGTCGATTGATTTTGATTAATATGCGCGAGGGATAGAGAGTAAGACAGCGCTCGAGTTGTTTGACAACGGGCGCGGCCGGGGCTCTCTCTCTCTCTCTCACAGCAGTCATTCTATTACATCACTCACCGATCAAAAAAGTCGTTTACAGCCATGTTCACTCTGGTATTTCGCTCGCATCATTAAGTGTTTACAGCAGGTTTACAGTGGAAGTTCGATCATAGATTTGAGTTCGATGCATGATGTCTGTGGTTCGATGCAACTGTGTCGGCGCATAACATACGTCATAAATAAACTTATCCGATTGGCTTACGGGTAACCAATGATTTTAAACTTCAGAAATCGCCCCCTAGCGAGAGAGAAAACACTTCTCTATTATGCTATTCCAGACTCTGTCTACGAAGCAAAGTGAAGTAGCAGAGTCTGGTATTACCAGGCTAGAAACATTAGGCTACCTGGTCAATATCTTCGGTGTCTTGTGCCTGTTCCATGACCAACGCTTCTATCCTACCGAACATCTACCGGTGTACAGGGTGGGGGTGTATTTACGACAGTGCAAGTATTGCACAGCGACTCTAGGGGTCGCTGTTCGACAAAAACACAACTTCTACATGTTGTGCCTTTAACATCCGAAACACGCGCTGTACGCGGTAGACCAATCATAACAGACTAGGCCGTCTGGCCAATCAGAGCAGAGTAGCTCGCGGAAAGGAGGGATTTAGAGAAACTGATTCATCTGACGAGATACTGATTCGTTTTAGATAAACTAATTAATCCGACGACACGTCTGAGGCTGAGACTAAACTCTTAGACAGTAAAAGAAATGGACACAGCGACCCCATTGATTTCAACGGAGAGAACTGAAGCCCAATAGGACCACTCACTTCCTGATAGCCAAGCGTACTGCGCAGACTCAAACTGAGCTTGACGACGTAGATGTGACGTGAGCAACCTGACTGACAGTTGTAAATCTTCTAGTAGCTGTGCCAAGACAAATCTGTATTCACTTGCCACATATCGAATTATTTCCAATTCCTCAAAAACGTTGATATATTTTGTCGCATTGCTTTTATGGACTATGCCATGGGCTGACTTTAGACAGTAAAAGATTGCCAGCGAGCTTCTCCTCCTGTTTATACGTTAACTTCTCTACTGTGCGACAGAGAGTCCCGTGGTTATGACGCAATCGTTAGCCTATTTTTACAAAACCGGCTTCTACAGGGCCATAACATACGATACAAAGTAATGGAGCCTTTTATATATCGTCGTGTTTCTTTAGAAATAAATAATGGACAAATGGAGTCTTTGGACGCCTCAGATGTAAAGTTATTCGCTGTCAAAGTGACGCCAAAATGAATGGGAGTCAATGGGATGCTAACAGCAGGTGATAGCCAGCTACAATGGCGGCCCCCAGAGGAAGCTTCAGTTTCCGGCGGATGGATTACACCCTTGACTAAACTCTGCATAGCGTCAAATTATATTAGTGTTTTCCATAAATTGGTGCACAATATCAACACAGCCTGCCACTAATAGATTTTCCAAAAGGCTTTGACATTGTTGAATAAACATGAGCACTGCACGTTTCAAAGTCAAAACGTGGCGTGGGTGATTTTATATAAATGTATCTTTGAAGGGAACTTACGGTCTTTAGCAAAGTTTCGATGTTATTTTCATTTAATCATTCTTTATCTTTCCTGATAAAGCAGCGTTTATGAGCGCCATGCTGCTTTGTGTACAGCCATTACCGGAGAAACCGCCATTTCTGCTGCTCCTAAAGCGCTTCCTGCTGGCAATCTCTTTGCAAACAGCATCATTTTGTGGGGCCTTGCAAACCTGCTGTATTAATAGTAGTGTGGAATGTGAACAATATTCACTCATGACAGTAAAATAGGGCATTCTAAGTCAATCTACTCTCTCAATCAGTATAAAATGTGGTTAACACCCTGTCATGCTTGAAAAGGAAAAACTGTCATATACTGTGAAACCTGTACAATTTTAAAAAATACTGTGATACATTTTTGGTGATACCACCAAGCACTACAAGGAACCTAAAAAAAATGAACGTACAGTACCCAATAGTAATTACAAACTAGATTTTGTTGTTATTTGCCAACAGCACACCAGCTCCAGACAAATGACACATGTGGAGCCGAATCAAAACAACCTCCGTCTGTTTTCAGGCATTCCCGCTTAGCTCTATCCGGCGCTGGAAAGCTTTTCTAATATTAACGAGGGTCCTAGAGCTCTTTCCTGATCATAACCCCTCATTTTCCAGTGATTTCTTCTTTGCTTTTCTCTTTCGTATTGTGTCTCATTTCTATTTCTTTAGTCTTTCTTCAAATCTCCCTCTTGCACTGTTTGGCTACACACGTTTGTTCGTGTGACCGTCCAACTAACTTCCAAACAGTTTTTCAAATACAGCTTACCCCACCTAAAATAGTGATTGCTATCAGGATGTGAAGAGACTTTCAACCAGCATAACAAAAAATGTTTCTGGATCAAATTACCTACCCTGCCTTTAAGCCATTGAAATGCAATGACAACCTTGGAAACCAATACAAAAAGTCAAAAGGTAAAAAGGATAATGTTCCGCTATAAAGCTTAACATAACACAGGACAAAACATAGTTAAGCAAATGCTACCATATCTTGTCATGGGGTTAGACCTAACATCATGGATTATATTTTCATAAGTATCTGTAATGCTGACAGAGAGGAATGCACCACATGTGTACCTATATTTATATGTATAATGCTAAATACATATACGTATATGTTTTAACAGTGACTGGTGTCTGCAAATATGTGATGCTAAATACATGTTACGTAGGCTATATGTTTTAACTGTGACTAGTGTCTGCAAATATGTGCTCGCTCCTGAGAGTTCTAAAAACACTTTGTGTTCTCGTGCTTGCCTTACCTCTCAATGCTGAGACATGCGTTCTCGCTACGAGATGATAGGGGAAACAACAGAGACATTGAACACCTTTAAAGCAAAAACACGCGCCACAGATGCACGCGAGCAGCTGTCATTGGGCATCAGTACAGTGCTAGGAAGCAAACCGGTGTTAATGACGCCATTTGTTAGAATCGCATTTACGTCATGTGGCCAGTGTAGCGTTCAGTGACTGGCAAATTCTTTCATGTGACGTCGTTGCTCACGATTTTTCATGACAGATTAAAATATGTTTAATTAATTATTTTACTCATTCAAGATAAGGTATACAATATTTCAGAGGCTCACATCAGCATCTGCAGATGAGAGACTAAAGAAAAAAGTATTTTATAATTTTGCAAACATTATGGGAATGTTACTTTTGATTTTCCCTGAACTTTCTGAAACAAGTAGCCTAATAACATTAAAAAAAAACTAAAACGTTCCACGAATTATCTATAAATGTTTTTGTGCTAACGTTTTGAGAACATAAAACCAGATAACTTTGAACGAACGTTCTATTAACGTTACTGGAAGAACGTTTGCTCATAAATTTGAGACAGCCTTGCCAGAACAGTAGCCAAGTTTCAGAAAACTTTCCAAACAGAAAAGAAGAAAGCATATCGATGTGGATATGTTTGCACAGGCTATGAAATTCACCGGCATCGACAATGTGAGGTCATTAGAATTACACTGTTATGATTGATTATAAAGTATATTTGGGACTATAGACAATATAGATCTGTAAGACTAGTTTGAATGAATCCCTTTCTTAGTATGACACATTGATTACTGTACAGAATGTCTCTTTCAGCTTTATCCTGAACATTGTAGCCTAAGCATGCATTAGTTTAATGTGTTATAGGGCCTATAGGTTCTTGGGAGCATGTGTATTGTCTCCTTTTGATTTTCTTGGTTGTTTTTTTGGAAACATTCTGCAAGTTTCAGTGCACTGGATGATGATGCAGGATATTTATTCTCCAGGATATTGTCAGTGATTTTTGACTATGGTACAGGCTAAGCCTTATAAATATCCTGAAGAGCAAACTTTCCGGCAGACTTATGTTTCAACCCTGTTCCAACACACCTGCCTGTAATTTTCAAGTAACCCTGAACACCTCAAGATTTGGTTGGAGCAAAACTTTACAGGACAGCTTTTCAGGGTTGGAGACCCATGGTGGCCTACCATAAAGGACTAACTGACCAGGGCTGTGTTCCTCAAAAGTTGATCGTAGAGACCATTGGTGGCAATGGTTCTATGATCTTAGGCCTACGATTCACCCCATAACTACAGCTGAACGGGCCAGCTGTCCAGTGCAGTGGTTTTCAGTCCTGGAGTATGCAAACTGCACATTTTGAATCGGACAAATCCAGTTTAAGTTTTGTAGCCTCGATAAACTGTTGCTGTATATCAGCTGGGTTAATACCTCCAAAATATACAC
The DNA here is from genome assembly GCA_031834385.1 of Semotilus atromaculatus. NCBI lineage: Eukaryota > Metazoa > Chordata > Actinopteri > Cypriniformes > Leuciscidae > Semotilus > Semotilus atromaculatus. The sequence goes on from JAULUF010000026.1 coordinate 12,135,283, forward strand.
CAAAGGGATCTTCCAGGACCAAGATTAAGAAACACTCATCTGATTTTCCAACACTGCCACTAGATGGTAGTATTTGCTTATTTTAAAGTGAGGTGATGCTCATTTGATAATTTACTTCACAAAAATTGTCGTTAAAAAATATATAAAAATTATTTTATTGTAATAGTTTAAGTAAAATTTATTTTTTCGACATTGACTGTACAGTAATTGTAATTAATAAATAAGAAAGGAGTAAGTAATAGAGAGAATAGCCTACCTACCATCATCATTCATTAAACACTAAAACACTTTTTAAGCAGCAGTTTGCTTTATGATAACATATATTTCATAGCTGGGTGTGTTGTTTGAAACAACGGATTAAACAAAGATTTGGGTGGCTTGAGCCAGCATATTTCTATGAGTGTGTGCAAATCCACCAGCCACTGTGGTGATTACCAAAAATATGCAGCTGGGCTTTAGGGTCTCACCACAGAGATTCGCCAGCTATTTCCCCCTACTCAGGCGTCTGAGTGTTTTTATTTATTTATTTTATTTCTCACAAAGAAGCTTATGATGTGCATATGATCATAGTGAGGGAACGCTTATTAAACTTGCTTGTAAACCAGGTAACCTCATAAGAATGGGGATTAGATTCAGAAACACTAACGATGCAAATACACCCGCTGTGCCATCTGTGAAACACTGGAAACTTAAATCAGCCATAGCACAGTATCTTCCTAAACACCCAACTTTTTTCCAGCCCTCTTTGTTGTCGTAAAGCAGGGGAAAGCCGCTTCAGACGCAATGCTGGAAAGAACAAAAAGCCTTTTGTAAACTAATTACTATGAGCTATTCTTTCCCCTACTGCAAATAAAACATATTTTTTATGATCAATTCAGGTTTGTTCTCAATGAATCTGACTTCGCCTACACAGCAGAAATGAACAATCCATGGTGTTATGCAGCATCTCTTAAAACTTTGTTTTGCAAGGCAGTTATTTCTGAAGTTTATAAATCTTCTTTGAGACCGCACTTACAAAAAAATAAGTATACTTCTTCAAGTTAATTGATTAAGTATATACTTAAGTAAAGGTCAAGTATATTTTAAGTTTTAAGTAGTAAGTATACTAATATCAATGTAGTATACTTGTAAGTGTACTATTTCAGTACTATACTTGGGACTAATTGGCCCACTTTTTAGTGTATATACTGTAAGAGTATAAGTAATAAACTTGAGTACACAACTAATTTACAACTAGGTTTTTCGTTTGTACTGCAACTATATACTAAAGTGAACTTGTATATTGCTGATAGATACTTGTAGCATATTTTTTTAGTTTATGAAAGTATATTCTTAGTAAACTACTAGTTTATATACTTAAAAGTTTTCTTTAAGTGAACTTAACACCATACTTATAATTTGCTATTTATATGTTATGTTTTGCACTTTAAGATACTCCTATACATTTTTTATACTTGAAATATACCTTTAAAGGGATAGTTCACCCAAAAATGAAAATTTTGTCATCATTTAATCTCCGTCAAGTTGTTACAAACCTGTATAAGTTTATTTCTACTGTTGAACACAAAAGAAGATATTTTAAAGAATGTTGGTAACCAGACAGTTGACGGCACCCATTGACTTCCATAAAAATAATATACTATGAAGGTCAATGGCTACCGTCAAGGTTACCAAGTTACCAACATTCTTCAAAATATCTTCTTTTGTGTTCAACAGAAGAAAGAAACTCATACAGGTTTGGAACAACTTGAGGGCGAATAAATGACGACAAAATGTAATTTTTTTGGGGTGAACTATACTTTTAACTGTAGTTTAACTCTATCCCGCCAACTTTTTTTTTTTAAGTTGCAAGCCAGCATTTTTGAAAATTCTCTCAAAACTTTCATGCCCCCTAAAATATTTTGTTGTATGAATATCTGAACATGAAATATATCAAAAGAAAGAACAGAACCTCTAGCTTTTAAACCGACAAACAAAAACATTTTATTCTAACTTTATAAATTCTTTTTTTTTTTTTTATCAACACTTGAATATGTGGTAAGTTTCATAAAAAAAAAAAACAAATAAAAAAAACATTTGGAACAAAAAGCTGAGAAAATCACATTTTTGTCAACCTGTTCGGATTCAGAGCAATGATCAAAATAGATGGAGTAGATCGCGTCCATTAATACCCCTTAAGCATGCATAGTCCTGTACCTCTGTTAGGCAGTTTTGATTTATATGCTGTTTACTGTTTGATTTTAAATGTTTGTGTTATTTTACATGTGCATAAGCAAAATGTTTCTATCGCTTGTTTCTGCCCTATAGTTTCTGCTGCTTCTTCTCCTGTGTTTTCATCCGGAGATGAAGTAATAAGTGAAGTAATGAAAGTAATAGCACCCTCTACCATATAACAGTGAAAACAAGGTGTCTCCAAAATTCTGACAATGGCGGGGAAAGAGTTAAAGAAATACTTCAGGATTTAGCATAACGCTTTGTATTACCCTGCTTTCCACCCTCATATCCCCCTGAGACGAGAGATTTATGTATTTTTTGTCTGGAAAAAATCCTCAGATGACGCAAAAAAACATACTTTTGCGTCATCTGAGGATTTTTTGGCCAGAGGCTAAAGACTACAGCCAGTAGTAGGGGCTGTCCTGCATGTTCTCAACCTGCCCATAGAGGGTGGGATCTCACTCACTGAATGTACACATAAGGTGTGTTCAACATCGGCTGCGGCTGGATGTAACCAACGCATTCTCATCCCAAGGCGTAATATTCTGACACTTTGACAAAGCGTCTATATCGAACGCGCATGGAACCCTTTAGCGTCAATATAACACGCAGAGAGATGGGTAGGTTTAGGTATGGTGTAGGGTTAGGGTTAGACCGCTAGGAGGCGCCTTCTGACCCATATATTTCGGCGTCTCATATTGACGCTAAAGGGTACCATGCGCGTTCGATATAGACGCTTTGGCAAAAGCGTCATTATACTACGCCTTGGGATGAGAACGGGCTGATGTAACCGATCGGCGAGAGTTGCCGTGCAGGCGGGAAGGAGCTGCAAACAAAGACGTGAAGTCGGACACTTTCTGGTTCCCGTAGTGACTGCTCACATGGTGTTTGCATACTCTACCAGAGCTGAAGTGAAATAAATGCAATATTTGTCAAATACACACGTTTCAGATACATTTCCATTTAATATTTGATGCTTAATACAGCATTGGTTTGTACAAGAATAAGTTCAGCATAAGCCTATAGCCTACTATTTCAATGATGTAGTGGGGTCTATGTTTCTTAATCAGTTTTATTTTGATTAACATGACACAATATAACATCACCTACATAAAAATAGATTTTACTGTTAAATGTCATGAGGTGAATCCGGCCAATCGTGGAACAGCTGTGTTGTCATCAGAGCTCATGCAGCCGCTCTTGAGAAGCTGTGCTGGCTGAGTTCTCCGGCTGCTCTCGAGTCGCTCTCGCGCTACTTTGATGGCATCCGTCACAGTGACGTGGCGTCGGCGCTGTATCAATGCACTGCTTCAAGTCAAACAAGCCTATACGCCTTATTCACGGCAGCGCCATCTTTGATTTTTAATGAGAATGAAAGCGAGGCTGTGAGGGATAGACATGCATCTTTTCAATGGGCTGTACTGTTATTTAATGTGTTTTCGTTTTGTTCTGCTCATGAAACACTGGAAAAATATCTTTCCAAGAAATTTCAGTTGACAAAAAACTCCCGACAATATAAGCTGTGGAAAATTATAAGTAATCTAGGAGCTTTATTCAGCTTTTTACACCGGATGCCATTGGAAACACGGTAAGTCTATCCCTCACAGCCTCACTTTCATACCTGTCATGGCGCTGCTCTGAATAAGGTCTATAGTGTCAGCCATCTTTTTTTGGAAGCTAAGCTAGCAGGCTCTTGTTCTGTGGAGAAAGCTGAGTAGTAGGGGTTACCATACATCCTCTTTTTCCAGGACATGTCCGGCCGTCGAGATCTTTCAAAATGTCCGGGATTCAGCTTTTGCTTTCTGCAGTCGCCATTCATTGTTTACATGCACACCTTTTGTTTCAATCTAACTGAATTCATTACGATTGGTGAATCTGAATGTAGTGTTTACATGAACGCTAAACAAGTGATCGGTTGATGTGCGTTTTAACATTGCTAAGAAAAGATACGAGACCGGTGCGTCTCACAGGTGTCGCTCATCAGTAATCGCTCATTAGCCGTTCTCCCGCGGCCCTCAGTCTCGTCCTGCTCGCCACAGTAAACATAATGAACGGCAAATGTAGAACGCAAAAGCCGAAACCCCGAAACTTTGGGCTATCTCTGGGCAGACACATCACGGAGACTCACTAGTAGCCTAGCCTTGTTGTTTAACTGCTGCGGTCTGTTACCGGTAGGCGTGGCCTCCTAGGACAGCGAAGCAAGTGCATTCTGGGAGTTGTCTTTCATCCACATAAGCCAAAAATACATTTTCGGGCTTTTCTCAGTCTAGAAAGCTCCAAATTAAAAAATAATTTCACATTTCTTCTACATAAATGACCCATTTTAAATACACATTCATCTTTCCAGAGGTGAAGTATCCCTTTAACTAGATTTGAAGTAAATATACACTACTAGAACTATGGATTCAGAGTTAGGAAAGTCAGTTTTCTTTATAAATCAGTTTTTTTCAAACAATGTACGTTTATAGGAGAGTAAGTAAAACTATGTGAAAAAGTATTTAGGTGTAAAAGAGTAAACACAACTACAAGCCAAGTACACTTAGAATACTTAATTATATACTTTTAAGTAGCCTATATTTCGATCAATAGATTGAGTACAAGTATAGGCTAAATATACGTAGACTTTTCTGTAGGCTGCAAGTCAAGTATACTTAAGTGTAATTTTTGAAATATAGGCCTATGTATATTTCTGAAAAGTACATACAAATTTACAAATTATGCTTTCTTATTTTTAGTTTAAAAGATTTATAGACCTACTATTAATAATATTAATAATAAATAATATTATTATTTTATGTAAAGATGACAATTATTTCACAATAACACTCACTCAAGTTAATCAAAATAAACAATTCCACTATGACATATAAAGACATAGCCTAGACATGACCTAGAAAATTGGTTACTCAGAAATCTGGATAATAATAAATTAAAATAAATTACTCTTGTAAGTGTATTGAAGTGTCATTTAATTTAAATGTAAATGCAGTGTTATTGTGCTCTCTATAGTCATACTGAACATCTGAAAGCTCTAAAAATAATAGTCTGATTTGTTAAAGATGATCATGGCTGTCTTGCCAACCTCATATTATTTGTACCAGATTAATATCTTATTCCCTATAAAATAGTGAACTGATGACAAACATCAGCCTCTGTTATCAATGACAGCGTTATGATGTTCATTTCAAATGGAATGCTGGAAAGTTATAAATCTGTCATGTAACATTTCAAATCATTATAGCGATGAATAATGCTGAATAATATATTTTATAGAGTGGAGATAATTTTGCATGGTGAGCACCTGACCAATTATTTTTAAAAAAGGTCATCATACACACAAATACTGTTCAAATGTTTGGGGTCAGTAAGATTTATTTTGTTTTTATTTTTTGAAAGAAATGTATAGACTATTATATTTGGCCATGCAGGGTGCATTAAATTGCATTGAATTGACAGAAAAGATTTTAATTATTTTTTAAATGCTGTTTTTCTGAAACAAATGTATCATGATTTCCTTTAAAATGTGAAGCAGCACAAACATTTTTAACATTGATATTAATAACAAATGTTTCTTGAAAAGCAAATCCTCATATTAGAATGATTTCTGAAGGATCATGTGACACTGAAGACTGGAGTAATGATGCTGAAAATTCAGCTTTGCCCTCAGGAATAAATTACATTTACAAGGTTATTTTAAATTGGAATACTATTTCACAATATTAATGTTTCATTGTATTTTGATACAGCAAGAAACTTATTTTAAAAACATAAACAAATCTTACAAATCCCAAACTTTTGAATGGGAATGTACATTATACATGTCATGGAAATATTATTACATTTGACTATAAAATGTAGTGGTTTTGGGCCAACAACATTTCTTGCTGAAAAGGGAAATAGAAAAAAGAAAATCTAAATTAAAACCAATAAGCAGTATCTTTCAATATCATAGATTAGAACCCCTAAAATAACTTAAACTGCACAAGTTTAGAGTGGCAGTGCAAATCACAGTGTGGCTCCACATAACGGGCTGTTTTTATTATGCTTTCAACATGTCTCAGATGCAATATGCATGACATGTACGCCTGTAGAGGTTTTGGAGTTTCTTCTCGCTGTCCTCAGACCAGCCCCACATGCCTTGTATCACTCGCACTTCACGTCAAATCAACGACTTCAGCATAGCTGCCCTCGGCCTCCATTACAACACCCACAGGAAAGAGACAACTGATCCCGCGGCAGCACGCAGCTGGAGGAAATGTTGCCATACGATGTAATAAAGACACTGGGATTATAGCAATGACTCACAGCTTCACTGCTCACAGTGTCCCTCCTTCTTCCCGCCATCATGGGAGAGACTGATGTCTTTATGAGGTGATGGTGATGAAATGTTGCACTGGGGAAACAAGAGGAGGCATTGAGGAGGAATCTGAGGAGGGCTGGATAAGCCCATGATTAAGTTTACAGGCTATTTAGTTGGTAGTTGGAGAGGGAAATTCACCTCTTTACTATGCATCAAGTGGGACACAATGTCATACCATGGAGATGAACCTTATCCTGAAGATTTGAGATTTTTACAGGAAATGAGTCGGTTTTACAGAATACAGTTTAGTCACTGTTAGTGCAGGTCAGTCTCCTGGACTAAAGACATATTCATGTACAAATGTGCTGGTGCGGCATGACGAATAGCAATCTCTTGCCCTTGTTTCACACGGTAGCTTCCGCATGGGCTGCGTTTGCCTTCATCTGGTAGCTGGCTCTGGTTTTGCAATGTGTAATGTCACTTACAGAAGACCCTGACCTCCGTTAACATATGGACTCCATCGATTTACCATCGCCTCCTCTGAAAACCTCAAAATCCCCTTACACACGGGAGATTTACACCCAAAACATCACGGTATAATGTTTCTCCCTTCCCCTCTCCCTCTCCCTCTCTTTCTTGTTCGTACTCTTTCCCTGACTTTTATACTCTGCCAACATGTTTGCATTTGGGCTGTTGGTCATGGTGCTGTGCATTCACATAGCAATGGAAATAGAGAACAGAGGTTTTTCTGTTAATACTTGGCTTGGTTTACATGTTTGTAACACCTCATTAGCCAGCACTGAGAGGCCTTGCTCAAAACATATAGGCTATACAGTAGTTTATTCTGTATGTTTAAAGAGAGAACATCATTAACACATGAGATCATTCACGCATATAAGGAGCCTTGGATAATTTGTCTAAAAGCAACTCTGCCATCTATATCTTGTCCTTACACTTTCCGTGTATTTAAGTCTTCTGCACTGTTATAAAAAAATATATGGTATAAAAACTCAAAAAACAGTCTAATGTTATTATGTTTGCTGCTGTGACTGCAGATGACAATGTGTCTGGTATTATGGAATGGCATATCGGTGCCTTTTTTTACATACTTTATTTATAACCATACACTTCATAAAGTGACAACATAACGTTAATATACTATACCAAAATCTGCTTTTTACCTTAAAATGTATTAATAACCACTCTCATAGATGATGAATCAAATTGCAAAATGCAATAAATAATGCTAATATATATTACTGATAAAAAAAAAATGTGTAGAAACAAATTTATTTATACAATTAAGTCTAATTTAGGGACTTCTGGGAATGTTCTGTGTTCATTCATTATAGGCATATAGTTTTGACTTGCAAAAACGATACATTTGATAGTATTTTACTATCCAATTAAAATCAGAATCATCTGAAAATCGAAATTACTAAACGGTGCACTTAAAAGTGAGACCAAAATGCCAATTGACATTGAAATGTTAGCAAATTCAACTTTAGTTTCTGTGCATTCATAATAAATAATGAATTATTAATAAATAACATTTTTGTTAAATATAATTAATAATAAATAACATTGTTAAATAATATTGTTTTAACTGAATTAATGATTAAAAAAATATAATAAATCATGTTTAACATTTCTGGTTAAGCATATTGCTACCGATTCTAAAGTCAAACATAAAATTCTCAAGGAATACATGGACTGAAAGCAACAGGTGTGGGAACAAAACTTTGCGGTGGGCTTAGCCAAAAATAACAAGCCCTACCACTTCAAGCGTAAAGGAGAAATCACGTATTTACAATATTTACAAAAAAAGGGGGCAACACCTTCCCACAATAACGCAAATGAAAAAAAAACTGCAATTTGGAAAAAAAGAAAGCTTTTCACTTTACAGGGAATTTAACGTTACAAAGGGGAGTCATGAAAAAAGCAACAATTTGCAAATCAATTTGCAAAATAACACTCCTATCAAACTCTCGATAACAGAACATGGCAACAATCCAAACTTGCTTTTGATAAAAGTATTCATAAAAACAACACACTGTCCAATCAAGATACAAGAAATTAAGAGATCCAGCTGAACCCCAGCCTCTCTTCCTTTTAAAAAAATTCCATATGGGAGTTTTTCCATATGGGAGAGGAGAACACTTCACGGAAACATGTTTCTTTATCCACATCCTTCTTTTGCCTGCATGTCATTAAAGTCAACTGTGTCAAATATGTGCCACAAACATCACAGTGAGCTGAGTGCAAACATTCACATTGTGCTCTCTGGCTGTCCAGCGAGTTGCATCATAAAAATGGATGTCAGTGGGATGATCCAGAAAATGCTATTTACAATTTGCAGATTGTATGCAACCTACACATTTAACTCTAAATCTGAAATGCTCTCCAAAATCACAAAATTGAATGGACAGACTTTTGCTATTTTTTTCTTAACACTATAGTGTTAGTCATGGAATATAGAGGAAATTCAATATACGGTAGGCTATACAGTACGTATCAAAAATAGCTACAGCTCACTGTCTATGTTTGAAAATATCTCGTAACTTTTGCTCTAATCACAGTTGGAAAGGCCTCCGAAAAAGAATTCAGAAGATGATTCACGCTGATTCAGTTTGTTTTAATTCTGAACGGCTATTTGTCCCTCTTAAAAGGGGGAAAATTGATGTTTCAGCCAATTGACCAATGAAGACATTTAGTCACTGTCCGTGCGTCACAGCTGGAGAGGCTGGCTTAACTTTTCTAATGCAGGTCAGTGGAGCTGTGTGTCCATCTTTATAGGCCTCTCTCACTCAACGGGCAAAGTAAACCGTAGCCAGCTATACAATACGTGTGCATTGTGGGATGCGCTGGAAGGACAGTGGAATTCAGCTGCTATCTCAGGCTTGTGCTGTGCATGGCACCTCCGCTTCCACAGGATTTGCTCACCCAGTTGCTCCCTGATGTCTGCTGTGGGCTACTGTCAGTGATTTAACCATGGCTGTGCTGTGTCTATAAATGTGATTATGGGAAGATTAAAGAGTAGCGTTAGAAACTGAGAACCGGATTATATTGAGTTATATCCATTTTAAATAAACAAACAAATAAAAATTAAAAAAACGCAACTGAATCACATTCAATAAACAGTTTGTGCATACGCATTCTTCCGTAATAAAATAGGCACTTCAACAAAGTTTCATGAAATAGCCTACTTAGTAGGCTACCGAACAACAGCACTGAAAACACTGGGAATGAATCTACAGCATGAAACAGGCAGTAGCGTCTGAAATCGAATACTTCACTACTATTTAGTATGGGAAAAACAGAATGCCAAAAGAGTAGCAGTCTAGTCGATGTATGACATCACAGTACCGAGCCGTTTGCTCTCTAATCGCTCTTATGGTTTGATGTCATACATTGATTAGACTGTGCAGCGCAGCTTTAAGTCGAACACACTTATGCTTGCGTTGGATATTGCATACTGTCTGAGGAGAAAGTACATTTGAATTTGAACTTACTTTGCGACCGTTAAAAAAGTAGACGTTCTGTAATGTGTGTATGAAATTATACTACTTCAGCCATGTTGCTACTGTTACTTGACTGTTACTACTGTTATGTCACTTTACTTTACCAATCATAAATCCTCTCCTGTGGCCTCATGGGATAGTGTCCAGTGAATGATCGGTCTGCACAGCGCCGCTTTTAAGTCGAACACGCCTATCATGATCAGTGTAGTTCGGTTAACAAACAAATGACCTTTACGAGCCGGCTCTTTTTAGTGAATGAATAACGCAGGTTGCGTCTGAAATCACTGCCTAATTCATGACTGCTAAAATAGTGTGTGTAGTATTGATGTAATCCAGACATACTACATTCGCCATGTTGTCATTATCATGTGACCTACCAGCGTCAGTTGCATCGCTTCACTGCCATTCACAAATCCTTTCACGTGTCCTCATGGGATAGTAAAGTGTCCATCATAACGATCACATGCACACTTCAGAATCAGAAGAAGAAGGTCATTCAGATACTTCCTACTGTGAATTTGGACATGCTACTCTTGTCACACACCTTTTATATAGTAGTAGCCTATGCGATTTCGGATGCAGCCAAAGCCTACCTCACAACCAGTGTATCCTGAATGATTGATTCATATGAGCCGATTCAAGTCAAAAACAAATGTAGTTGCATATAGCAAAGCGTGTAAGATGCGTTTTATTTGTGAGATTTATAAATGAAATAAATGTTACCCCATTTTCTGTTTGTTTACTATCGTTGGTAATATTAAAGGCCAATTATTGGATTCCACTTTATGCTGCTCCTAAAGTCGTATAAACAGATTTGTTTTAAATGTAGCATATTTATTGTTGGAATTCTCACCATTTGGCAGTGGAATGGCTTTTCCTTTTTCCAAATATTTTTTATTTTTAATTTTTTTTTACGAATTGTTAATGGAACCTTTAAGAATAATATGTAATTCAATACAATTCTTATCCCTAAACGGGTGCAATACAATATCTAGTCAACAGAGGGCACCCTTATCAATTACAGGGGGTTCCAAAGATATATGCTAGTGCAGTGGATATGACCCAAATATGTTCAGCTAGGACTGAAGAGTTCATCCTGCAAATGTTTAAAATAATGCTTCCTGTAGTTCAATACAGAATCTACAGCATTTTATTCACTTGTTTTCAAGCTATAAAATGACTTCAGGCTTAATCCTCACCTCTACATTCACTGCTTACCTCAAACCTTCCTCTGGACACTTTTGACTCTCACAAAATGATGTGTGGTACACAATTTCCAGACATAAAATATGTTTCTGGCTGATCACAGGGAATTTACAATGCTAACTGGTAGAAACAGCTGCACTTCAATCAGGTGTTTGGTCAAACCGCACAATACATTTTCATTGATATTATCGTCACACCAAACGCACTGTCACAAACACCTTCAGCCGTCTGTGTTTAAGTGACATGACAAACCCTTCGCAAATACCCTGCAACAGCCTTGCAGGCTCGACATCATGAGCGGAGGGCTATCGACAAGCTGCTTGTATATCTTTATTAGCCAAATCCAATGCAGAAAAATGGATCCCTCTGCTTATCAGCGTTGTGCTTGCTGTGGCTGCTCATGAGCCAGAGGTCAGAGACATGACACCAAATTATGGGCACTGTAGACTTATTATATTGATGGAGAAGATGAAGGAGGGCGAGATGGGAGGGTTCGGGTGAGGAGGGTGGGGGGGTTAAGAGGATACTGAAGATTAGGAAGGGAATTGCCGCAGTACACTGGCTGCTTTTGTGAGCCCAGTGTCCGAGGGGAAAATATCTCCTGGGGCAAGAGCAGACTGCCACAAAGCACTAGTCCTATTATAGATACAACAACTTGTTTTCAGACTCCTCAATGTGAGACACCACGTTTTGAGTGGTAGTTTGGAGAGATGGCCATGTGAGCAAGGTCATGTAAAATAATTGTGGGACACAAATAGATGCTGGATATGATGTTTACTGACAAAAACAGTCCAAAAAATTAGCTGAAGGGAGATTGGCGTTGTATGTCAGTGATTCACTTACAGTAGTTTTACCATGTACACTGTAAAGACAAAAATATTGTAATTATTTTAAATGTAAAAGACTGTAAAATGCTACAGTAAAAACCTGTTAATTGCATAACAGTAAGTTCACTTATGGGGAAAAACGAATAAATCTATAACCTTAGTAAAATACTCCTAAATACTGTTTTTGGAAGTAAAAAATAACATCTTATAATTGACAGTGAAAATGTGTTTTTGCTTCCCACTGGACCTTTGGTGTGTAGGGTTTCTTTTGTTGTTAAATTAATGTTTATTGCATTATTTTAGTGTCATATGTTTTACCATGATGGTATTTTGTAGTTGTGTGGATGACACACCTTATATATAGGCTAAATATCATCTTGTGGAAAAGCTATACTCTTGATCAACTCTTGATTTACAGGTTCTTCTGTAAATATCTTTACATTTTTACCATATTTTTACAGAATTATTCTGGCAACCACAGCCATCAGTTTTTTTTCTGTAAAAATGACAGGATTTTCTTTACAGTGTAGTGCAGTAAACCTTTAACACAGGAAAGCTGAGCTGTAGATTGAAGAAGATAAATGATTTAAGGATGAGGGTGGAAAATGTGGAAAATTTGTTAAAATGAAAAGTCTTGAAGTACAACAAAACTTTTCAACCATGCAGCCACCCCAGAACAGATTGACAAATAGTTTAAAAACCCAATTTGTACGTACAAAGCCCCTAAAAGGGCTGGTGGCATCTAAAGCGTATCTGGATACAAGTTTTCTTTTGATTATGTCGTACCTTAAACGTCAATATGAAACAGAACAAACAAACCAAGTTTCCTCAAAAGTGATACAACCAATTATTTTTAGACTTAGATGGTGTCAGATGAAGGTCAGGTAAAAACAAAAACAAAAAAATTGCAAACCACCTCAGTATAAGGACTACATCTGAAATAAATGGGATGAAAATGAGTTGAGGATCTGGTGAATTTGTCTACTTCATTTCAGGTGTGGTTTCTATGCAGTTGTTAGTGGGTATAAACGGCACAATATGAGACAGATAGCGCAATTATTATGACTATGGGGGACATAACAGTTAGATTACTAGTGAACAATTTGGATTTTTTCTTAAAATGTTTTTGAAAGAAGCCATTTGTTTTATCAAAAATCCAGTAAAAGTAAAAAAAAAAATGGTGAGAATTTAAAATCGGTTTCTATTTGAATATATTTTAAAAAGGTAATTTATTCCTGTAATGGCAAAGCTCAGTAATATTCGAATGCTTCTCGTGGACATGCAAATATGTTTGGATGTGATGGGGTCAAGGGGTTTCAAAGTGTTACTGAAAAGCTCTATGGCTCCTTAAGTCAGTATTCATAGAAAGCAATGCCTTTTCTCTTTAGCTCCAGTGAGAGTCTCATCCCTCCTATTTGATTGCAGCAAAACCCCTCTCTCCCTGTTAAGGACCGAAGGGTAGTTTGCAGTCTCAGGAAGCTGCTTTGTAATGCCCCACTTATTAAAAAGCAATGCTGGGGTCCCTGAGGTGGCTCGGTATGGTCTATACACACAGGCACAGAAAGGGAGATGTTTGGTTTACGTGGTTCATATTAGCATGGACGGTGATCTAAGCTCCATAACGAAGCCTTCGAGTCTCTCTCAAACAGAGGGCCCCTTCTCAGTGCTCACATCACAGTGCCCAGGGCCCTATCAGACATCACATCTCCTCTGCTGACATAAGATATAGATCTATGGACTATCTTTGCAAATGAAGGTTTATGTTTAAGGTAAAACCCACTCTTTACTTGAATTTCTCAATTTCCTGAATAAGCTATATAGTTACTGCTTTTGGGAACTATAGTGATCATTGAGGTGTAGCTACTCCATAAAAACATCTAATTAGCAAATGGGTAGTATTTAGGGATGCACGATATATCGGCCACCATATAGTTATCGGGCTATAAATGTTTGTTTTTAATGTTATCGTTATCGACCCAAGAAAAAAAATGTGGCTGATATATTAAAGCCAATAAATAATAGATTATTTCCTTCAGCTGAGACACTTCAGATATGCACTGTTTGCCATTATGGTTTTGAATTGCTTGAAATGTGATTGGAATCCCTTCAAAAAATGAAAATACAGTTAAGTGCAACATGTGCAGTGCAAGTCATATAGGCTACATAAAATTATGAAAAAGCATTATAATTGTGTGCTTGGGACATGGATTTTAATGGTGAGAATTTTGTTTTTGTAATCAGGCTCTCAAAAATTATAGAAAAACTTGGATTTAGATTTATCGGCACACTTTTTTGTTATATAATGCTAAGATATTTTTTTTGTATGTCTTCTACAAATATTAAGTGATCTTAAGTAATCTATATAATTTTGACAATGTTGTATTTTTCAAAGGGAAAAGCCAAGTGTTTTAAAAAAGGTCTGGTATAATTTTATCATGTCATGAGGATCTGCAGGGATGATTCTATTTTTTTTAATAACTCAATTGATAGGACAAAAAAAAAAAAAAAAAAAAAAAGAGAGCATCATGGCATAATCAGTAGCAAAGTCAAATCCAGACACCTCACCTTTCCTGACATCCAGATCTCTCTCACGCTCTCACACTCGTAGCCTCTCACTGTGTCGTCTACTGGGGGCCAGCTGCCATCTGATGACATCACACACCCTTCCAGCTGCAGTACTGATGGTGATAGGAACAGATGTTGGCTTTTGGGGGGGCCTGTGTCCTCTGACAACCACAACTTTCTCTACCCACCTCCAGTTACAGGGCCAAGAGTACTGTTGACATCTGCTCTCAGCATTTCACTCATAATAAAGCCTTTGGCCAGGGCTAAATTTGTGGGAAACCACCCTCCAGCTTGCCACGTCCAGTTCATTTCATTTTTTATGGCACTATGAAGTTAAGTTTGTTCTCATGATGCATCCAAAAATGCATTTAAAATAGTGAAGGCATTCAAACAGTCACATGGCCCTGATACAACAAGGTAAACTGACCATATGAATCGTATTATCCATATTAAGAAAACAGGACAGGAGGATTTATTTGGGTTCCAAGGTTTGATAATGACCTGCTTTGGGCAAACTAAAATTACATTAAACAAATGATAGCAGCAGAGGACCTTTTGTATCCTCTTTTAACCCTGCCATTGAAACAAAATCACTGTTGTTGAGCTCTGTCAGTGAGAGGGGAAAACTAGGAATGCTGTCCTGGGTCCTGTGACGAGAGACCACATTAAAGTTTTTTTATTTTATTTTTTTATAATTTATTTTATAGATATTTTATTTGAAAAATTTTTATTAAAATAAAACATGGTCAAGGGTACAACCATTAAAATGTTAAAATGTTAGCAAGAGTCCTGGCACCACAGACTGTTCTGGGCCTTGGAACTCAAACAAGAGATAAATGATTATGAAATGTAATCAGTTGTTTCTCCTGTGTATAAAATACTAATTCTTAACATATCGTTCATAAAAAAAGAACACTAAAACCTCAGAAAACGGAGCTTCAGCCCGGCTGCTTGGGTACCCTTACCGACACATGGAAGGGCCGCAGCTGTTCAGCCAATCTCTCTTTATACATGTGGGAGAAAAAACATTAAGCAGGAATGGGCATTCTCCCCACTTTTCTCATTACACAACTTTCCCCGTTCTGGCACAACATCACAACCTTCCCTCACACACATCTGTGGGCACAATGAGCTGTCTCTGGCCTAAAGGATGGGGGAGGACGGAATCTCAGCTGTTCTAGTTGTCAGAACCCTGGGAAAGTGTTCTCTCCTCTCTTGCTCCCTCTTTCTATGCCCTCTCTCCCTATTGCTCTTTTCTCTTCCCTTCCCCCCTGCCTCATATTTGATGCCCTGAAACCTGAGGACTTGCCCTTGATCATAATTTAAAGTAAGACCCAGTGAGGGAAAAGAGAGAGTTACCAAAAGGCTTAGAGGAACATTTATACTGAGGCACGAGATCCCTTTAAATTTGATTGATTGCTGGTTCTGCTGTGAGTTGTGATGTTGATCCCACCTCAAATTGAACTGGCGGATCTGTTTGATGGTTGCTACAGCTGTAAACATTTTGTCAGTGCCGTTGTCTTATGTAGCCTACACATATGTACTGGTCAGCAAAACCAACCGAGGTGGAGAGCTAGAGTTATACTGGATTTGTCTTAACACTAAAAAAAGTAAGAGAGGTACAAAGAGAAAGGAAAACATCCACACAGTGCTATAGTTTAATTAATCACTGAAATGGCAACTTTTTAAGTTAACTTACATTGTAAAGTTGTCCTTAAGCGGAAACTGCGATCGTCTTTTTTCTGTACATCCAAGTGAAATGGCTTCTTGAACAATATTGTTGTTTGTTGCTAACAGCTGCGATCTCACATGAGTGGCAGGTTGAGGGGAAGTTTTTTGTTTTGTTTGTTAAATTAGGCATATTTATAATAAACACCACAATTTCCCACAAAAACATGTCAAATTTGATTTCAAGGTGAGTTTAAAAAGCAGTATTCCTATATATTTAAAGCTTTACTCCTCAAATAAATATTGTTTTAAATAAAGTCACAGCTGCCTTAACCCTTCCACATCTGTCAATGTGCTCAACATAATTAAATGGTTTGAGTAGCATAAACTTAAATGAAACAAATTAGTTCAATAATTAACTTTGATGAGTATATAGCTCTTTTTCTTTTGAATTCACAAAACGAACACATTGTTTTAAATTTTATGAACTTGTTTCTTTTAATTTAGACAAACTTAAATTTAACTGAAACTGAACTTCACAGCATGCTTTGCCGTGACACTCGAAAGGGTGTTAATGCTCAAATAAGTGTTATTTAATATCTTTTGTGCAAGATTAATGTTAAGTTGGAGATTTAGTAGTATTTAGTAATGTTTACAGTGAATTTTCGGCTACACACAGTGGTGTTTTGTTCCTGAATGTTAGTGTTTTTAAATGAATTGGTTGAGATATGATTTAAATGACTCACTCATAAAGGCAGTCAACTGTCGCTACCTACTGGCAAATCCTGGTTTTGCAGACAGGGCTTAGATAAAGCCAGGAGTAGGCCTTAGTTCATTTAAAGGACAAGTTCGGTATTTTACACTTAAAGCCCTGTTTTAAGATTGTTTCTGATGAAATAGAATGTGTATATAGAATAGAATTTTAATCTTAACCGTTCTATTTCATCAGAAACGATCTTAAAACAGGGCTTTAAGTGTAAAATACCGAACTTGTCCTTTAAGAAGCTTTTATAAATTGCCTTAGAAAAAACTACTGGTGTGCATCTTGAGACAGACAATGGCACTCACATATTGTAAGTTACGTCAGTTCCTTTCAGTTAAAACAGCTCAAACATGCATTTTAGTCTCGGACGAGGCTTAAGCCTTGTCTGTGAAACCTGAAGTATATTTCTAGTTGTAGCCTATACTGTAACTAAAATTCATTTGAATTTGAATGTGATGGAAATGTGAATGAGATTAATGTGAAAAATAGTGGTTAAATAGTGTTGCGCTGATTATAGACAAAATTTGTGTAATGCGACTATGATGTAATGTGACTGTAAATAATTTTGATGGTTCACATGGTCGAGCTACTAAGCAGTTCAGCTGTGCCTCTCCATCAAAATGTATAGACATTTTATGATATTCTTCATCAAAGAGCTGTCTAGGTTTGAGCTCCTTCTTTAAAAATAAGTACCTAAATCTCAGTCATCCCACTGTGTTCTGAAACATTTGACGGCATCATGTCTGTACAATCAGGTTGATCTGAATTGCTCTAATCCTTCAAATTAAAATGTTCTCCCCCTTCTGTGCTATTCTTAGATCAGTACCAAATGCCTGTGTGTGCAATTGTAATGAGGGAGGAGAATTCTATAACTGATATAAGGCCTTGTAATCCCACTCTCGTCTAGATGTTAAATTCATTTGTAATTGCCCTTTTCCCAAACACAGGTCTGTTGCAGACGTTCACTATTCCCCTGACTGCATGCGGGGACAATGAGAGGGGGATTTCTTATTTTCATCCCAATGAGACTCCAGAGAGCATAAAAGATTTAATACAGGTGTTGAGCATGAGACAGACGGCAACTGATTTGCCGTCTCAGGGATTAACATATTCTCAAGAAGTGAAGGACAGTCCCACAAGACATTCTGAATATGTTTTCATACTAAAGAGTAATTACTGCTAAAGGCCCCGATATATTCATGACGATGTTCTTTTCATTCTTTGCTCAGGGGTAAAAAGAAGTAGCATACAGAGGGGGTATGACAGTCAGAGGAAAAACTTGCATGCATAAACTGTAAACCATTTTTAAAGACAGTGGATTTGGCTTTTCAAACCTTGGAAATAATAATTTAAACAACGACACGTAGGCTAATACCGATATACTTCCCTTGTCACTCTGATGATGTGTTTACTGGCGTGAGGGCGGAACAACCTGTCACTCACATGACATCACAGCAATAGCAACGAACCAACATTTCAATCAATTCCTGATTAACAAAATCAAGTCCCGCCCCTTTTTTTTTCTTCTTAATTGTTCGAGAAGCCGTTTCACTCAGATCCGTCACAATAGGGAAGAAAAGACTATCGCAATTTCCGCTTTAAGATGACTTTAAGGTATAAAGCTAATGTATTTGTCATTCGGTTATACAATCAATCAACTCCGGCAAGGCGATTAATAGGCCAAGTATAAATTATTGTCCCCAGACTGGGGCAGTTTCAAACGCCTGGACTATACTTGATTCTGACTGGCCAATCGTGGCATTCAGCTATTTGCTAAAATATATCTGTGGTCCATGGCATGCTGTATATAAAGATACATAGATTCACCCATCTCTGCATCCACAAATAATGAAGATTAAGCCTTTAAATGCTTAACAAGAAAGTTCTCCATAGTATTTATGTGTGTGAGACTTCACGTTCTTAAGATTACTTGTAAGCCTCTATTCTTTATCTAATATTTACACAATCAAAGCTTGTGAGAACATCAAAACAATGTGGCTCAGCAAGAAATGTGGAATGAAGATCTATGCAGAATAAAACCATACTTAAGACTCTTCATCTCTCAAGACCACAGGCTTTACACGACGTATGGGACCCCTCATCATAATTATTCTTCCCTCCATTCAAACTTGTCTTGAAAACGCACTTGTGCGGCTTGGAGAACTGTTGCTGCACGTATTGTAAACTGCATTAAGATGTAGCAATTGGCCTCAGTGTCCAAAAGCCTGTTGGTGCTGCATACAATACTGTCCCTCCAGCCTGAATGCAAAGAAAGACAAGCCTCCGGTTAACAGAGAAAGATTCCTTGCACTGGCAGAGGCTGACTGGCACAACACAAGCACCTTTTATTACCGTCATAATTAATGACCCACAGTGCCGCAGATCTCTGAAAAGAAGCCTGTTTCCTTAAAGGGAATTAGAAAAGGCAAAACGACGGCCAAAAAGAGCTCAATTAATAACAAAGTGGGCACAGCTCTGGGATGACACAAACAAGGCTGAACAGTCAAAAGCACAGACATGTCGGATAAACAAACGCTTGATTCATTTCTCCAGCCCGATGGGACTACTGATTAAATTAGAAAGCTGAAGAAGCGACAATCAACAATGCTAGTGCGCTGTAGGGGGCAAAACAGAATGAAACACAGAAACATTCAATGACTTTTGACTCAATTCTTGAGCCCCAGCTGTGTCAACACTGAGCATGTCACACAAAATATATATGTGAATGGGAAATGTCCACCTCAATGTCACACGCTGCAAAAGGTAAATGGATCCTCTCACAATGTGTGAATCAGAACATGATACTCAGATAATAATTGGTCAAATCGTTGTTGAATATTTCACACTATTCAATATGCATATGTTGCTTCATGTAATATTTGTGTATGCTTATCTTTGTGATAGACAAAACAAACCTGAATGAATCAATGGTGATGTGTTTCGTATTGGGAAATGAATTACATTACCATCAAATTCATTGGACGATAAATTAACTGGAATTGATGGTTCCACAAAGAATCCTTAAGGAACCTTTCCATTCCACAAAAGGTACTTTATAGGGGAAATGTATGTATGAATGTTGTTGTTTTTTGTATTTATATGTTTCATATTATTTCTTATTATTGTTGATGAGCTCACCAGACAACTAGGTTGTTATGGCAATAAAAAAAATTATATAAATATACAAACATTTCTTTAGAATAAAAATGGTTATTTTAAGAACTGTGTAATGAAAGGTTCTTTGGGGAACCAAAAAGGTTCTTTATTGGCATTGCTGTGAAAACCTCTGGAACCTTTATTTTCAAAATTAAAATAAAATTCATTTAAAATAATCTGTTCTAAATATTTCTATATTTAATTTAATGGGTTTTGTGTGTGGACGGTGACATTAGTGTGCACTGCAGTTCCTCCTATAGGAAGCTGAATTTTGAAGAACTCACGCTGGGCTTTTCGAGCGAAAAGCAATTTTGCCTGCTCTCTCCTGCTTGTGTCAAGTTTGCAAAGTCCAATTTTCACATAATATGAAGGTCGTGACTGAATCTGCACTGGTCTTGGTAGGACATAATGGCAACAGAATGGTAAATTGTTTTTGGGGGAGGATTGGTTAAAGTGAGGGAAATTACCATTGAGCACCGGTAACACAGTCAGGGAACCTGACGAAAAGAATAGATTTTCCATCTCAGTGTGTCACATTAGATTTTCGGAGGTGCTCAGTGGCAGGTACATGGGATTAGTAACACTTTAACAATGTAATGAACTTTTTAGTTTATCCATCTTCCAGCTCAAGAATGCAAAAAGATCCACCTGCATGATGTGAATGGAGGAGAGAAGAGGAATATTTTTGAGATGGTTCAGTATCAGAATTGTATGTTAATCACAAGTGTTTTTTTCTTTTAAATATTTTTTACTCCTTACATCCATGAGGATTTTACAAAAACATATTGTGCATGTTTTTTTTCTCTCTTTTTTTCCACATGCAATTGTCAAAGTATAAAACTAAAATTTAATTTCCACAGGAGACCATCAAAAACACGGCTCGGTTGAAATTGAAGGTCACAAAGCCCTGTTTTTAATACCTTGTTTCTGATATGCCGCAGCGCTGTGTTCTCCTTCGCTCTCTTTAGCCTTCTGGTCCTTGAGTTGAGGTGGTCAGGGGCTAAGCCTCCAGCGGGAGGACGTCTGCATTCCTCCAGCTTCCAGCAGCCCTGTTCTTCACTCGCCCTCTTTGTGGCTCACAGTGTGGTGGGGTTAGGAGACTGCCGCCTGAGCTGGCCAGAGCCCAGAGCTGCCGCCTCAAACAACTTCAATGTTAATTTCCCTTTCATCTTGTGTGTGAAATTGCTGCTGGTGTGGTGCTGACCCCCAGCATTATGAGGTCAAGTGTTGAAATCTGATGTGCGCCTCTCAGGCAGACAGTGCGCAGAGATAGATAGAGGAGTGGGAGGGGAGGTATAAGGAAGGGAAAAGTCTTTACAAGTTCTCTCCAGCACTGTTAAAGGCTTCATTGGGCATGAAGCAAGCCTTCACATGTGAAGAAGAGAGAGAGCAAATCCACAAAACCCTCCATCATTCCAAGACAACTACTGCTGTTCTCCTTCTGCAATATTCAGAACTGTGTGAGATGAAAATCTATCAAAGAAAAGGTCAGCAAGGCCATATGTTGTTTGTAAAGTGGTGTTGTAGTAGCCTAGGCTATATGTTTCAATTTGCTTGGAGAAGAAATACTGTCATACAGCACACTCATTCTGTTTTAGGTTGGTCACTAATTTGTTTATTAGCCTATATTATGATGTATTATGTTTTGTGACTTATTCGTGATACAGCACTAGACTCGAGTAGCCTACCTTATTTATTTTATAAAACGGTTACCACACAATGATATAAAGCCTAAAAATCACCATAGTGATGAACCTAAAAATTTAGCCTATCAATGCAACTTTCATGAAGTAAAATCACTAAAAGCCTTTCCGCTGAAAAAAAAAAAAAAAAGTCCCTGGCTGTGTACAGCAACAACAGAAGTTACATTATTTCGCCTTAGATGGCGGCCGGCAGAGACTGTCTTCGAGTGAGTCAGTCAGTAGAAAATACTTTTATATTGAAAGGACTGTAACTTTTTGTGAACACTGAGAAGCAAGACGCAACTGACAAACGGGAAACAGTTAACGTTAAAAGGAAAAGATTTCGCAGCGGACATTCAAACGGATTTTCGTTATAGGACTGACCTTAAAGGAAAATGCTATGCAGGTACACTCGCTTATTCGGTCTCTCACAATTCTCTACTTTAATAAATAATATCAATGAGAACAAACATTTGTGGTGCGATCTGGGAAAACCCGTCGGATACGTTACTGGTAACGTTACTGGTTTTCAGTAAGGTCTAAAAATGGATCGAATGTCAGTTTTTTTGGTTTGTTGTCAAAATTGGGTTTTCATTAAATTATTAGCATACTTTAAGACCACGCACGGCGGAGGTGCAAAAATATAGTTCTCCTTCTCTTAACACTAAAGACAGTTAACCTAACGTTATCAAAATAAACCACACATAACAGAATAAAGGTAAGTTAACATTTCCCGCCAGTAATCTCGTGAGATGCGGAATGGAGCACGAGAACAACGGAGTCTGAACTTAACGTTAGCTGCTCGCTTAAAAGATCTTGCTCGCCTCTCAATCGTCCAGCTCAAAACGGTTTTCACAGGATGAATTTTTGAGTTCGTAAGCTTTCGAATGATATCTCATATATGATGATTACTAAAATAACCTGTGTGATATGAAAAAAGGCAATAAAAAAGAGCGCCAAATCCGCTAGCAGGACGTGACAGTTTCCCCCTCAAAATTTCGTTCCTGAAAATAATAGCGATCAGCCGAATTCAGATAACCATAACTTTAGTTACAGACAAACAATGAAAGAAATTAAAACCGATTTGGAAAGGTTTTGTTCTATCAAAACCAGTAACGTTAAAAGTTTCACCACGTGGGTTTTCCCAGATCGCATAAAATTTGTTTATATTGCAAAGAGTGCTTGCTAGGGGTGTTGAGTAGTGATACATAGGCTGTTGGGTGAAGCGGTCAAAGCTGTGTTTTATCGTGAATAAAACACAGCTATTGATCAATCAGAATCAATGAGTGGAACTAACCGTTTTATATTAGTATATTATTCACAATAATCTCAGAATTCTACACTTGGTGAAATAAAGTTTCCTGAGACTGTATTTGCATATAGATGCCACCTGGTCATTGGCATGCATCTCTCTCATCATCCTTGGAGGCTGCACTCACCTCTAAATTACATGCCTTGTTCTTTTGTGCCACTTGCAATTCACCATAACTTTCCAAACGAAATGCTCAAGTTAACATCTTTTCTTCTAAAGATATTCCTAATCAAGAATAAATGCAATCTCTGGGAAAGAACAGGGGGTGTAGAGAGGAGGGAGAGAGAGAAACATCTGAGTACAGATAACCATTAGATATGATTCCCATGATAAGACTCTGTAATTTGGCTTTTAGAGATAACTCCAGGGGCTGTCAGGCTGAACGGCATGCAATTTACTGTTTGTTTTATTTCCCCCCCATCCCTTTTTTACACATTTTTATCTGGCCTGTTAAAGGGCTTTTCATTTTAGATGATTTCCACTCTTTTTTTCTGCGTTTGCCCCAGAAGGTGAGATCAGAAGAAGGCTGACTGGCGTGTTTTAAAGCGATGGACAAAATACAAATATTTGAGAATGTATTTCATGGTAATTATGTCAGGTTTCATGGCCTGAGCTGTGCACTGAGGCGCTGCCTGGATGCCTTAATTTGTATAGAAAATGTAATCATTTGTTCATTTCAAGGTGAAAATTGCATTTTTTTTAATTCAAATTGTATCCTGCGTGATAGGCTATTATCTAGAAAAATTGTCTTTGTGTATTAGAGTCTATACCCAGGCGTCACACTTGTTAAGAGCTGACTGCTTTCAAAAAGGTTTATGAATGTATCTCCCACAGAATGCAGAGGCTTGTGCTCATTATTTTCATTCTGTAGTATTTCACCTCCATTTTGGATTATTACTATGAATAAGTCTGCAAGCTGACTGTAGATTTTGCGAGCAACCTGTAAGCAGGCTCCATGACTTATCTCTTGGATGTTTACCTCCATGTTCACCTTGAAATCCCGCCTTTTTTCCTCACTGAGGTGAGATGGCATAGAAAGAAAGATCCCATAGGACAGTAAAGGGAGATATGAGACATATAGGGGGGGGGGAGTGTTGACTGCTCCGAGACTTTTTTCAATAGGGTGTATTGAGAGCCTTTTAGACCGAGCGGGGTTAAAGCGACTCCCAGCTCTCTCACAGCTTAATTTTGCAGTGATGCTGGAGTGTGGAGATTAGAGTCTGGGGGCAAGGAGGGGCACATGGAGGCTTGGGTGAGGGATGCCAGGGTTACTATGGGGGACTATAATCTTGTATTAGGTGCCTGGAAACAGCAAATGAAAGACTGGGTTTAAAAAGGGAAAGTTCATGTGAATTGCAAGGAGAAATAAAATTGTCTTACCCTATTGACATCTGTACAAAAAAAAAAATCCATTTCAGAAGAGTATAATACTTCGGAGAAGCAGAATATGTCGAACAATGGAGTCTGTCAAAGGGATACATTCTTCTCTCTGTAACAATCTTCTGCTAAGCGCTCTACTTACCCATCCAGGTTATTAGGCAATCATGCGATCTGTCGGTGTAAGCTGATTGTAGGAATGTGGAATCCCTTCGGTGAAGATCAGACACCCGGGCTCAGGTACATAATGTATCCTGGAATAATTATGGGATTTAAGGAGATGTTAGGCTTTGTAAGTGCTTTCTTTGTTACGTTTTCAAGAGGTTGACACCACAGAGTTTCTAAAACATAATAATAACAGCCAAAGGAGGGGGCAGGGGGGTCTTGTGGTGAAATTCTTCAGACATGTTTTAATCAGTCTGTACCTCATCCTCATGGCATGTTCTTACCTCAAAATAACAACGTGCGAGTGACCCAAAATACTCATTATCATGTCCCAGAAATTCTTTAAAAACTCCCTCATTTGGTAAGTCAGTTATTTCATTCAATTGATGATATTGGCCATTTATAGTCAATGTGTAATTCATAATTTTTATGTTATAAATTATTTTAGATATCAGATTTATCCGTTTTTGTGCATAATAATATTGGGCAAATCTTATATATATATAATTTTAGACATCAAGTACTGACCAGATTATCTGCAAAAATATATAAACATACTGTTAATATACTGTGTATATATATATATATATATATATATATATATATATATATATATATCATTTTAGACATCAAGTGCTATACAAATATAAATATAATGTTAATATATTAGAATAGAATAAATATAATATAATATGATATTAAAAAAATAATCATGACCATCCCAAAAGCAAGTTTATCAGATCATCGAGCAGCTGCTCCCATAATAGTAATATTGAAAATATCTGAAATTACATTTTATGACATCACATTACATTGAGGACAGCTGAATCATAAAGAAGATTCCTCAGAATCACATTCCAGAGACATTCCCTCGCTGTGTGAATCCTTTAAGTGAACCCAGATGGCCACACTCAAACTTGTTTACAATGAATATTCCTTTCAAATTCTTAATTAAACACAAGAGTTTCAAATCCATCATCAGAGAGGAGCTCATTCGGATTGGAGGTGTAACGCATCTTCCCCATTTTGAGGCATTAATGCCGTTACACATTGGCTGGTATTGAGTGCCCAGCCTGTGCCCCCAGAAGAAGTGCAGTAAATTCCCTCAGGCCCTGCAGCTCTTCTGTGAATGCACTGCTCTGAGAGTCTCTGTGGTGACACTGTCTGCAACACTTCACTCTATTCACTTCCAGCGCAACTCAATTACTGGAAACTGATATTTTTAGTATCTTAAATCACCACAACTGTCATGATGCTTTTGACTTCAAAGTGGCTATAAAAATACAGCATTGTTAAGATGGGGATTAAATCATGATTATAGCTGACAGCGACATCAAAGCAATGAAAAGAGTGTATATGAGAAATGCCAATAGATTTCCTGTTTTAAGTATTACAGAAAATGAACATTGCAGATTAAAAAGCTCTACATAAATTTAGTAGATGGTAAAGCAAGTGTACATGATACTTCTAGCCATATATATCATCATTGAGTGAACTAAATGCTTAATAAAATGCACACGTAAAAAAAACAAAAAAACATTAACAGATATTGATACATTTGGTGAGTGATGAGAAAGAAAGAAGCAGTCTGTGTTTCTCTGTCCACTTTTTTGAGCTTTAATCCATAACAGATATGCCAGTGCTACAGTAAAGACACCAACAGGCTGAAGGTAGTAAATGCCAATACAAGTTCCCACTACGCTAGTATTTCATACAGCTGAATAAATTATGCCATGATAATATACACACATGCTGAATGGAAATATATCAAAGGAAAATACATATGAGCAAAAAGGTAAACAACGAAAGAATAAAGAGCAACTGAGTTTGAAACGATATTTTGGAAATGTGTATCTCCTAGTCAGATAGTGCTTTATATATCCCAAAGATAGATTAATGATTGCAGTAGAAATGAGTGCTACACACTAAAAACATGATTTTTTTCTTCACATTTCTTTTTTTGTCTTTTTTATTTACTAAAAATATTTTAAGTGTTGGAATGGAAATGTCCTTTTGGAACGTGGTCATGTGTTCATGTTTCAGTTATTGTCCTGAATATAAATGGCATTTTAGGGCACGTCTGTAGTGACACTGGAGAGCACAGTTCAGTTTCAGTTTATCTTGGCCACAGAAATCGTCTCTGAGGTTTAAAACACAGCTGAGAAAAGGTGGAATAAGGAGCAATTGTGGCAAACATTAAATGTAAACACGGATCCATAAATGTGGTCATATATTCCATCTCTCAATATAATAGCTTGGAAAATTTTAAGACAGTTATTCTGAGACCATCACACTTTTGAAATGTAACCTGGCATAAGACTTAAAAGTTAATTTCTCTCTACAAATCAGATTCCCATTGTACAGTTCCGGTCTATTCTTTTACAGTGACCACAGAGACAAATGAAGTTCCTCATGAATTAAAAAAAGTGCTACCAATTTAGTACACCCCCTTTCAAAATATCTGAGACATGAATGTACAAATCGCCCTTCAGCCTTTAGATGGCTAGAAGTTAGAAGTTCTTTCCAAATAAATTGCAAGCTATATCAATACTTTCCATGAATACCCAAGAAGCATATGGGAAAGTATATAAAAAGCCATAAAACACTCAAATTGGCATTTGCCCATCAGGGCTCATTATAATGGTAATTATAGTGACCACAGAGAAGAATTTAGTCTGTTCATTGCAAAAACTATTTTTGTCATTTGGTCATCATATTCCAGAACAATGTATGTTTTTAAGATGAAATGATCATAAATAACACTGATAAATTACCCATATAGAGCAGATCACAGACTGCTGTTTAACCCCGTATCAAGGCTCCTCCAACCCAGATGCCCCAATGACTAGCCCAGGTTTTGTGGAATGTACGGTTTAAGATCTAAATGAACCAATCGTATACGTTCGTTGTAGCTTTGCAAACAGCCTGCCTGTGTATATCCATCAGATATGTAATGTTGCAGAGCAAGGCCTTGTGGTTAAAATAGAAACAAGAACCAATCATGAGAAAAAATAAAAATGAAACATGTAAACAAAGAGTAATTACAATAGTAAATGCAACAGCAATAGGAACAACCACATTTATAATAACAAATATAATTATAATACCATCATTTTCAGTTCTATAAACAACATGGTCCGAACAGTTTGGAATGGGCAAGCAGTAACCTATGTGTGCTAACACTGGATGCCGACAGGCAGGGCTTTAGTGTTTTGGGATCAGACAATTGATGCTCATTTTTCCCTCAGCTTCTTTCTGAAGCCCTGAATTGGTCTCTTTGTTGTGAAAGAGAGAAAGGATCGGGACAAATAAGGAGATGCGGCACAATAGTGTCTTTTTTTAAAACGTGGAATGGCTTTTGTATTCACACTGCTATAGGTAGAAAGTCTAGGACTGCCTGTGTTTTTATGATTTCTCTTGGTCTCGTTCACTCCTAGTCAGATGATCCATGTGTGGGCGCTGCAGAAAGAATGGAGGGATGCTGGTGAAACACATGGGTGGATGTTCAGTTCGAGATCCATCAATACGCCTGTCCCGTCTCCACCTGTAGCAGTCCGAGCACAGCCGAGTGCTCTCCGAGCTTCATCCTTCTCTGAGTGGACAAGCTCACATTCTTAGCCAGGTAATCCACCGCAGCTGCACACAGAGACCAAGACAACACATTCATTTCTCAGAGATGTAAAACTCATGTGCAAGTTAAAGAAGTGACAGTTTTTTGCCTGGATCTGTAAGTGCATGCAATTCATTCAGATAATTACCTGAATACACGTTCTAAGATGAACACATTACATTAAAATGTGTAAGTTAAAATGTCTGATCTCATTAAAAGGCTAAAAGTCTTAATTTTTTGTTGTTGCCATAATCAATCAGTCAATCAAATCGATCTAAACTACACACAATTTATAGTCAAATGCTTGAATACACCTGTTAAAATTCAGTTGTGTCTGTGGCACATCTAAAATTGTTATGTATTTATATAATATTATATTTTTTTCTACTTGAAAAGGTTAGTGTGGTATAGGCAACATATGTGACAGGAAAACCATAAAATGATGCTCTTAATGGAAGTTGGAATGGACGTTTAGTTGAAAGTCAAATGGAGTAAATCAGAGAAAACAATTATATTAATATAAATCGATTTCCTTTTTTTAATAGATATATTTTATTTTTCACCTTTTAAATTTTGAACGAATAAAAAATATTTTTAAAAAATATGATTAAGGTCATAAAATATGATATTACTGTTAAATGTAGGGTTGTACCACTGGACATTTTTTAGAGCCTTTGAATCTGAATTCAAACCATGAATACAAATGTTGCATTTCTAAATTTTTCAACTGGGACATCATTATTTTGGCAGTGTTTAATATGAGTAAACTAATATTTAAATTTTTACATCTTTTAAAAACATTTTTGAAAATAATAATTACATTTAGGAAAATATTATACCACTTTTACTTCACGGTTACACAACTTTACATTTTAGTGTCTGTGAATTTGAATAAAAAGAAAAAAGAAATGTTTTACCCAAAATGTATTAAATCCAAATAGAAAGGGGACATTTTTACATTTTAATCTTGGACATCTTTATTTGTCACTGATATAGCAAACTAGGATGTGCTGAGTTTTGGGGTTTATTTTCAGAGCAGACACTTCGCATCACTGAGCTCTCATGAACACACTGCTGATTCCAGAGCACCTGTTCCCCACTGTCACTCATTCCTGTCATAGTGAGTATTCCTCAGCACATTCCTTATTATGTCTGTCATCCCTGTTCTCAGAATCCCACACTCTCCATCATATAACATCACATTGCGACATGCCAGTCTATTCCATCTATCCATCTTTTTAAAAATGCCACCCAAAACACCATAAACAAAGCGTAAATAAATACATGTAAAAAAAAAAAGCCTTTTCAAAGTTCTGTTTAGTTGATGTAGCTAAAACTTTTTCAGCTGTACTGAGTAGATTTAGATAATGAGTCCACTCGATTTTCTACGCCTGTGAAAACGGTTTCTGTTGATCAAGATTAGGATCTGTACGGCTGCGCAAAATGCAACAGAGAGAGGGGAGAGACGGCAGAAAGAGTGAAGAGATTCCCACCAGATAGGTGTAGCACACAAAATGGTGTGACTAACATATCACCTGAGGGCATGACTCTCATTGGATTGATCTGGAGTCTGGCTTTACTGGGAGATCTTTATCAGGAGCACGTGTCGACT
This sequence comes from Semotilus atromaculatus, assembly GCA_031834385.1. Taxonomy (NCBI): domain Eukaryota; kingdom Metazoa; phylum Chordata; class Actinopteri; order Cypriniformes; family Leuciscidae; genus Semotilus; species Semotilus atromaculatus. The sequence continues at coordinate 12,165,261 of JAULUF010000026.1, forward strand.
CTATCCTGCGGGCTAATCCAGGGTCAGAGGGCACCCCGAGTCCCGCTCACAACCCAGGACCTCAGCATTGATCTGCCTCCCATCTCACACTGCTTCAATTTAAATACACAAGCTAAAGACATTAGGGACATTTGATTGGTGGAAAAAGACAAGTGAATCGGGTTTGGGGTTGCGAGGACATACCAAGGACAGGATGGAAGTGATGCGGCGCTAAAAGCGAGGAAGCTCCAATTAACCCCTCTAGCCACTTCCCTTTTAAAACAGAAAAGCAACCCTCGCTGAGTCCAACTGGAATTGGCTAACTTATTAAGTTAGCACAGCGCAAGCTGTAACCTTCAGGTAATTATTTGCATAGACGTTTCCCACCTACATCCTTAAAGCCGAAATGGAAAAAATGAAAAGTGGAAACCGTCGAGCGGAGGAGGTTAAACCTGAGGGCTTTGCATTTTGAAACTGACAGGATTGACTTTTCACTACTTGCGTGTTTTTTTTTGGAAGTTGGCATTGCGAACACAGCCACTCCTTTTCCGACAAGCGGTAAACACAGTGATCATTTGATCAAAATGTCAACAACAATGACAAAATGCATCACGACAGAGACGTCTATGACTAATGGATATAAAAAGGCTTCTGAAGGTGAGCATTAGCTCACTGGCATTAGCTTCTGGGATGTCAAGTCTCTCTGATGTTTTTTGGTCGGAGGCCCTTTGATTACCCCAGTCGAGGAGGTGTTATTTGAACCTCTCCTTCCTTTATTCATCATTAGCAGAAGTGTCGAGGCGGGGCAGAGCGAGGGGTGCGTGCGGACGGTGCCAGACATCTGTCAGTGTGACAGTAAGCGCCGCACGTTAGCGTCTGTAAGCAAGAGGAAAAAAAGGAAGCTGTCGGAATGGCGGCGCGTACGGTAGCTGCCGCATACTTGTGGGTGGGCTAGCTGTCTGTACTGGAGACACTGGTGCTGACAGCTAGCAGAGAGAGTAATCACAGCTCATTTAACCTCTCTCCCTCAGGAAGCCTTCCTTTCCTGTCAGCACCGTTTACTGCTTAAATCCCGCTCAGACTGAATCTTTACCTTTCCTAAGAGAAGCACAGAATCTGCTCTCTGACACTCACGGTCACAGCAAACACACACAAACACGCGCCTCTACAAAGTGCGCCCCTAAGCTGTCTCACGAATTTCAATGAAATATTAGACAGGTTGGGTAAATCAGTGATTTCGCACCCCATGGAGCATTTAAAGGAACAGTTAAACCAAATTTCTGTTCTTGACTCAAACAAATTGTATAACTGAATATAAAATAAACAAATAATTGTAAATGATTTAATGAATAACTTAATAGGTACACTTTTCCATGTAATAGAAAGTGAAACCATAAAAGTTGCAAGTCTTCTTATGTTATATGTTAGCTTTGTCTATAGGAACAGACCTAAATTTTAAGTCAATGAGTTGAACTCGAGAACCAGATCTGCTTAATTATTGAACGAATCATTCACGTCAGTTTCGTAACTGATCAACTGATTAATTGAAAAGATCTGTTACTTTTCTCATGATCTAAGGTGCATGATTTCATTTGACTTAAAGTTCAGTCTATTTCTCAAACAAAGCTATTGTTTGGCTTGATACTTATGTAAGATATAGTACACTATAGTGCACAAGTTGTATGGACCACTTTTTTTAATATATATATACATATATATTCTGGAGCTTTACAGCTAAGATATTTAGTTGCTAGGATATTTAACTAAAAATTGTCCTTTTGCGTTCCATAGTCATACGGCTTGCAACAACTCAGGGAAGAAATGAATCCCTTTTGACTTCCACTGTCAAAGACGATATTCAAAAGACCCCAAGATATTCTTGGCTTTTTTCAAATATTTTTATTTACAGAAACTAAAAGTACAGAAAATAACTGCATGTTCTTCAGGGTACACACTTTTTATTACCAGTGAATAAACATAACTTTTTTAGTAATTCGTGACTTTTTTTTTTTTCTAATTATTTTTTTATAGACAAACTAGCCGATAAATTATTTTGAGCTTGACGTGGCTAGAAAAATTTATATAAAGATTTCCATGACTTTTGTAGGAAATCACACTTTTAAAATTCCCTCATACTGTATATCCAGCTTATATCCAAGACCTGTCACTGCAAAAAAATACTTGCAGTATACTTTTTCTTTTGTCAAATCAACTTAAATGAACCAATATTGTTCATATAACATACTATTTTGAGTTTCTGTTGATTAAACCCATCTCTGTCTTTGTATTAACATTTTGACTTTATTGAAACGAAACCTTTTACTTACCAATTAACTAATTCATTTTTTTAATTCCAATTGTTGAAGGAACAACAATATAATTTCAGTTTACATCTTGATTTTTAGATAGTCTTGATCAAGTCATCTTAAAGCCCATTTAGAAGTTTGCCATAGCCCCTCAGCACCCTGGTTGAGAAATCACTGCAGTATAATGTTTAAAAGAAGAACACTAGGAGTTTAAAGGAACACATTTTAGCTTTGGTTTCAATGAAGGGGTAACTTACATTTACATTTATTCATTTAGCTGATGCTTATTTTATCTAAAGCGACTTCTAAATGAGGACTACAAGTCCTACCTATGGAGCTGTGGGGGTAAATATGACAAAAAGCTATTTAAGTCTTTAAAGAGTAGAGAGGCACTTACTCTGGCCGTACTGACTGTATTGGTAGCCTGCAGTGACGGGGTCCACGCTGTAGCTGGTGGTGCTGTACGTAGGGTGGCAGTAGGACTGGCTGGAGGTGAGGCTGTCGGCGGTCTTGATAGGCTCGGAGCGCTGGCTACAGCTGGCTGAGATGGGGTTGGAGGCCTCCAGGCCGCTGTGCAGGGGGGATATGGAGAACTCATGCTGGGACTGAGGGGCCACGGCACTGGGGTTGCTGAGGATGCTCATCACCTGGTGGGTAGAAAGGAACGAGAGGCGGGATCAGCAAAAACACATGGAAAACACTTCATATAGGCAGTAAATCTGTGTCACAAATCATTGTTGGTCACTGCATGTCACTCAAAGTTCAAGGCCTCATCCCTGATAGGGGTTAAACATCTTCACAACGACCCTTTTCCTGCATCCCAAGGGAGCATTTACCAGCCTGGAAACAGTGTCAGCCTAAATAACAGAGACAGAAGGGACCAGTGTAGGGCTGGGTGGTAGAGGGGGGTGTTCAGAGAGTGCCAGGATTGTCTGTCCTAAGGCTTTTCTTTATAACAAGCTCCCAGGGTGAGTTTAATCTGGAGCCTTCAGCCATCCCCAGTCTCAACCCTCATGAATGATTAAAAAAATAAACACTCATATTACAGTAGATGCCCCCAGAGATTGGGAGATTAGACACTTGACAAGGTCTGTCCTTGTTTCATGTAATATTGTTTACAGCAAATAGTAAACAGTACTATTGTGCAAAACTGTGCAATAGTACTGTATAATAACTATAGTAATATTTGAATATATTCTACCACCATCCCAAATTTTTGAATAATTTAAGAAGCCTCTTATGCTCACCAAGGCTGCATTTCTTTGATCAAAAATATAATAAAAACTAATTTTCAAATATTACAAAATAATTTCTCTATTTTGATATATTTTAAAATGTAATTTCCTGTGATGGCAAAGCTGAATTTTCACCAACACATTCTCTCACTCCTAACTCGTCACTTGTTGACGCTTGGCCTTAAAACTATTGGTGATCCAAAACATATTCTTTATAAGGAGTATGAGCTGATGCCTTTGGATAGCAGATATACAATACCAACCTGTAAGTTGAATGGGTATAAAATCTCTCTTATCCCATTATCAATTAAATTATTGAGCAATAAGTAAATGTTGGGTATTGTGTAATGTCTTATTTGTAGGTATAATGTAATTGTGAAAATTGTGACTGTATTGTGGATTGTTGGGTGTTGACCTGCTTTCTCGATTGTCCTGCTCTCTGGTGTTTGAGACAAATTTATCCTAAGGGAGACAATAAAGGATAAACTAACCAACTAAACTAAACTATATTCATCACATTTATATATTCATACATACAAACACACACCGACACACACGCACCTATTCACAAAAAAAAAAAAAAAAAAAACCTGTTTGAAAACCAATGTGAAACAACCGGATAGAAGGGGTGGAGACAGAGGGGGAAAACGTGTGTGAAAGGAGGTTGCTCTGCCTGCCACATGCTCCCCATCCACAGACTGAAACAAAGCATCCTCCTGAACATCAGGTTCACGTTGTGGCTCGCTACGCCCCGCTGCCCTTTGGCCGTCTCAGGACCCAACCTGCTAAACCAATTAGCCCATCACAGAGCTGCTGCAAGCGAAATTAAGCCCACATGCACCGCTCAAAACAACATCCATGGGCTATTTGTTGAAGTCTGATACAACCCAGGAGTTGACAGAGGACTCCAGAATAGTCAGCTGCACATTGGGAAATAAACCAATGCACTAACTCAAGGAAACAACCCAGCAGTGTGCATACATGCTCAGACCCATGGCCTAAACAGATAAGTGAATTTAGACTAATATCCTCCCAAAGCTTCCAGGAAAATATGGAGCACTTGAAACATATTAAATACATAAAAGGGACCTTGAAACAGTGCATGTTGGACTATTTGAGTGCGGAAAGTCCCTTTTCTCAGTTGGGGCGCATGTGATATATGATATGAGCAAGCCAAGAAGACTTCCTGTGATGAAGGTAGTGGAGAGAGAGAGGGAAATGTGTTAATTAACTGGGCAGCACATGGCGGGCTGTCACACCGCTGAGCACTGGTGTTTGACCCTGGACACGGGGCGATGGGTCAGGGGCAAACCGCCTGCCCGACAGGGGGCTGAATGGGCAGATGGAGGGGAGACAGACTTAACAGGCGCTTAATTGAGGTCTGATTATATTCAGCTCTAGCCGTTAAATCAAATGCTCAGGTCTGAATGCAGCACTATTGTGTTGAATGTGTTGCATGCAGTTTTAAAAGTCGGTCTGAAATGAAATTCAACCTATATATTTTCTATATGCATGCTTTTAATCTTTTTGTGAACATTTCATCAATGCAGGTTTCTTATATTTTTCAAAATGTTCTAATAATTTTTTATCAAAATGTCATAGCTCTTACAGTAAACCCATTGTTTAAACCCCGCCCCTTTCTTTCAGCCAACTGCAAGCTCGCTTTCAGATTTGTCATCAACCGATGGATTGAACCATGTCACCACATTTTTCACTTTTCTTATAATCCATTTAATTCAGATATACATCACAATACAAAAGAGAAGATGTCTCTACTTCCGTTTTATCACGGCTTTAAATAACAGAGTAATGTCTTATTTGTCTTTATAATATGTCATCTAACATCAATGACATTTAATCATTAGACAAGCACTGACATCCAAACTTCACCATAGGTGCCATGTCTAATTGAACAAATTATCACAAATTGTGTTCATCACAAAAAGCTATTAGATTTGGGACATAGTGCCTGAGACGAATGGACACAGCTTTTGGAGCTTCCAACAAAAGAAAAGAAAAAACACCACAAAAGCATCATAAAGGTGTTCATATGACTCAGACACTATATTCCAAGTCTTTTGAAGTCATATAATAGCTTTTAAACTGTGAAATTTAAATGTGATGAACACAGTCAGATTGACAGATGTGGTTACTTTAAACACACTGGGGCGGTCACACTACACATTTTGTTCCATCGACTTCCATTCATGCACATGCGAATGCGTCAGATTGGAAACGCAAACTCGTGCGAAAAGTGTCGCAATTTGCTGCATTCTAAAGTTCAAGTTTGGTGAACTCTGACCTGTGAATTCGCATCACAAGAAGACGTGTGACCAGTAGATGATCGATACTTCACGGCGTGACCTCTTGGCTAAATTAAAACTCGAGTAGATTAAATCATATTTTTACATTTTGTTTATATTACTATTTGTTTTATGTTGAATTCATGTTTATATAAAAAAAGTGTGACATCAAATCACAACCGTTACCGTGTCCATAGAAATTCCGTGTGCTCGATGTCTAGTGTGACTCTGGCTGTATGGGAAAGTGCTGCATGAAGATTCTTCATTTAACAGCAGCAAATGGATTTTGAAAGAAATTAGATCGAGAAAATAGAGTACATAATGACATTTATTATAAACTCTCTTAATATTTCTATATCTATATTCTATACCTCTGCTCATTTAAACTAGGAATAACAAGAATTTCCAGCAATCCGCAATAAAGTCATGAAATTCTGTAATCCTCTATATTCCCCAAATACTGACGTTTCACTGTAATATGAGGTAATTTGAGCTAATAGTAAAGCTTGAGCCTGTGTAAGTTCAGCATCTCCCCAGGAGTGGAGTTTTAATCAGATGAGCGGGGGTCGCTAACACAAGGGGTGTCAGCCCAGAATGTGGGCAGAGAGGTGGGAGAGCGCCGGGTGCCTGACACCTCCATTCAGCCCTTCGCCTAAGCAGCCTGTAGCCTGGGTGATGCCATTATTGTGCTGGAAGACAAATTATTCAAATCTTCAAATTTAGCATAACCTTATTGACATCAATTAAAGTGGCAAACGGAGAATATTCCAGCCCGGTGAGAGGTAGAGCCCGGCTTTTATCACGAGAGGCAGCACGTGGTGAGGCCATTGTCAGCTCAATCCTCTCGCCGCACAGTGCACCGCGGAGAGAGGCCTCCCTTAAACCGCTGCGCCCAGCCAGCTGTAATTAGGACATTCAACTTAAAGTGCACATGGAGCCACAACATAAACACTAACAAACAGCAGGACTGCCTGTGAACTCTTTACATGGGCTACTGCACTCACAGTGGGACATCCGCAAAACAGAAGGGCTAGAAACGACAGAGTCTGGCTCTGTTTTAGAAAGGGCTCATTTCTCAGCCGCGATTCTGTCACGGAATTTTTTTTTTAAAGAAAACAGCTTTTTTTCATGGTTTGTACTTTGTACAGACACTGTAAAATGAAATTCCAGGACTTTAAGCACTGCTTTTTTTGGTTTTCAAGGACTACAATCAGAGATCACACTTATCAAACAATATCTTTATGATTTTTTAAAGGATTTTTTTAAACTTAAATTACAAATATAAGGTATCCAAAATACAACGTACAACGCATTTAATAATATATATTAAATGCAAAGTTTATAATGGCTATTATTGTTCATTAAATAATATTTTTTATTATAATGGTATACTTCGTATCGAGAAAGGTCTGATGGGGGCTGTAGTGTTAGTTTTGTGTGTAAAGATTGTATTTGTGGGTTTTTTTTCGAATATGAATGAATATGGCTGTTTTAAGGGTTTTCCAGGACTTCATTTTCTAACAGTCAAATTCAAGTACTTTACGCACCTTGTACGAACCCTGTTATTTTAGAAGTGGATGAAATGAAATGTTCCAGGCTAAATACAAGTTAGATTATTCGCATATATAGAAAACAACGTTGGCCCTCAGTTTGAAAATAAAATGAAATGATAAAATGGTAAAAATAATAAACTAAAGATATATAAAATACATTTGCCCCATAGACATTTTGCTGTATCTATATCATTTGGGATACCATGTGTATCAGGGTTTGGGAAAATTATAAATATGCCAAATGTGGTATTCATTTGTCATATTTATCTGTAATAATTTTTTATATTGTGTAAACGGAGTATCAGTCAAGTATTCTGTTAAAGGGCAAAAATGATAAATAATAACTTGGATGACCTTGCCTGCAGTTAGAACCTAAGACTATAACCGAGTGGAGTCGACAGCCCAGCCAGATGCAGAGTTGTAATCTATTATTTCCTGCCATACTACCATTGCTAAGTAAAAATCAATATCCTTTCCACATGTGTAACCTTTTTTGTATCTGATAGGGCTGGTGGGAGGAAGCTGGAATATTTGCTAATCAATCTGGCTGACAAACAACATCCCCAGGCAGTGCGACTCTCCAGGCCAACAAACACCAGAGGACAAATCCAGCCCGGCACAGTACGTACACCCTGGCTGAGACACACTTAACTTACTTGAGCCCTTTCAAAGTAACCCCCCACCACCACAACCCTCAACCCCCCGACCCCCCCACCCCCCCACCCAACTATTTCCTCTTTCTCTCCCTCATGCGCTCTCTTTCATTCTGTGAAGCATCCCCCCAGTAGCTAGGCTTTCATTTGTTGTCGGTCTGTGTGAGAGCTGCTAGTGCAGATAATGCCAGGCAGGATCCAGTTTAAAGGACATAGCTGCAGGCATTTCTCCTTTCCCTTGCTCCTCTTCACTTTCTGTCTCTCGACAGATAGATTACTTTATAAATAATAATAAAAAGTAATTAATTCTCTCAACTTCAGAGCCCTCTAGCCTGCAGCAGTGTAAATGTAAAACTGGAAATTGATACAATGTGCATCCTTTCAGATAAACAAACAGTGCAGCGGCAATAAAAAGGAAAGCTTTTCACACTACCATAATTTCCTTAACTGTCAAATTATATTTTTTTGTCTGAGTCAATGTTTGACGTGACTTGGTTCTTTGTTGGATTTTTTTTTTTTTGTGCCGAAATGGAACCAGGCTCATGCTTAGCTGGAACAAAACTGAAGTGTGATGACAGTGATTTTGGTCTCTATAAGGGGGAAAACAGAGAGGCTAATTTAACAAAACTGGAACTAAACACTTCCACAGAAGACGGCTTAATAACAGGACACTGTTAACAATGTTATAGCAATAATCACTATATCACTACATAAACCACTGTAATTTGGGGAATTACCCCACCCCCCCAATGTTATAGTAAATTTGTGGGTTACAGGATTTGAACCCCCGTTCCATGTTAAATAAAGGTTAAATAACAGCCATAGAGAATAACTGACTCAAAATCTATAAATAAATACTTAAAATATATTTAAAAAAATTAAACGTACATTGTAAAAATGAAAAAGAAATATATATATATTTTAATGTACAATAAATCCAAAATTATTGCAGTATACATTTTACAAGAAAATACTAGTTCATATATAGAAAATAATATGTGATTCAATGTGTTTTTTTGTTATTTAGGCTAAATTTTTACTCTAATTATTCGTGAAATTTTCTGGCAATTTCTACATTGTATCCTACACCATTTTTTTTGTTAAAATCTGTGTATACATTTCATTATATATTACACTAATATAAAGTGTGTCATAGATATTACATGTGTATAATATAAAATATATTAATGTATCAGTAATATAATTTATATAAAATATCTGTTTTTGTATTTTTACAATCAAAGGAAGTTGCTTTCTGTGGTAATCAACAGCATGCTTCCAGTTATTATGTCAATAGATTTAAACCAAAATATACCCGTAACCTGATGTGTCGGAGAATAACAAGTGTTATGCTGTAGGTTTTTATAGGTGAGTTTTCTGTAGAGAGCTATAATAGCATAAAAAGACACTCAGAATCCCTGACAATACAGCCCAGAATCTGGCCTGTCCACCTGCTCAGAAAGAGAGAGAGAGAACAAATGTGGGTGGAGACTCTAGGAGGACAGTGTGTGTCTATGTGCCAGCTAACTCAGCCCTGCATCTGCACACACACAAAATCTTTGTTGCACATTCTCACTCAGCTTAATCTCTCCAAGACTGGATTTGCTGGTGTGTAAGAGAGCGGCTCTCATTTTACTGGAATATACACAAGCATGATGGGAAAATGTCACCTGTACAGGAAGCTGGAATTACTAGGGTTGATGTCATAAGGCTATCTTGCACAGCTAAAGGTTACATGTCCTACCCTTCTAGACCTCAAATCTTAATATCATACTTACATAGATCAGCTGTAGTAAATAAACTGGTTTAAGGGGGATGTATGCGGTATGAATACAGTACATACATAAAAAAGGGCATTGCTTCCAAAAATGATATTGGATTTGAGGATTAGGAAACAGAGCACAGTGTTCTCTTGAGTGACACGAGTATAAAAACACTCAGCGATTTCGGCATTACATTTCAGGGGCAATATGATGCAATGCCACCGTAATTAAAGAAGCACTGCCATTCTTTGTCGGGAAGTCGCTTTCCAGAGAGAAACCATAATCCTCAAACATCCCAACACCCACAATGCCAGAATCAACTAGCAAACAATGTCAAGAGGCAAGATAGCAAACAGGCAAATGCATAAATGGAAATATGGACATTTGAGCGTGGTAGTAGAGTGATGCAATTCCACCCAGATTTGGGCAACACAATCATGACTCAGTGCTGATTAGTTAAAGGTAAAGTGTGCCTTTCTGTGTGAAAGTGAAACCATACAGAATTGTAAAAAATTATTTGTTACAAATAATAATAATAATTATACACAAAATTTAAAAATAATCTATAATTATGTTTATAAATATGTATTTTCTCCAAATTCACGCCAGAAGACAATTTTGTTACACTATCGTTCAAAAATTTTGGGTCAGTACAGTTTGTATTATGTCTTTGAAAAAAGTATCTTAATTTATTTGATCAAAAATGCAGTAAAACAGTAATATTGTGAAATATTATTACAATTTAAAATAACAGTTTTCCATCTGAATATATTTCAAAATGTAATTTATTCCTGTGATGGCAAAGCTGAATTTTCAGCATCATTACTCCAGTCTTCAGTGTCACATGATCCTTCAGAAATCAATCTAATTTGATGATTTACTGCTCAAGAAACATTAAACATTGATTCTTAATATCAATGTTGTAAATGGTTACACTGCTTAATATTTTTGTAGGATTTTTTTTTGATGTATAAAATGTTCAAAAGAACAGCATTTATTTGAAATAGAAATATTTTGTAATATAATGTCTTTATTGTCACTTTTGATCCATTTAAAAGTATTATTTTTTAAAGTCGTAGCGTATGTCGAATCCATTCAGGACACTCAAAACACTTTGCAATTCCATAAATTGCACCAATCACTTTTACACATGCATTAACCATTATAAATACTCGATATAAAGTATCTTCTGTGATGTTGTTCAATGTAAAGCCTCGAGATATCAAGAATGCAAGGGGGCTAATCATGCAATATAAATTTGTTTCCATATATCATCCCCAACATTAGCTGGCACCATTAATAGGGGACACACTATGAGTCTTCTAAATGTATGCACTCACACAGCAGAATCAGACCATCATGACATCAGTGCAGTCGCCTTGAAAGATGAGCAGCCTGAGACACAACGCAAGACCCCCACCTGAGAGACAAAATGGCCATTTCTGAAATAAACACTATTGCATAAAATCAATTAGTGGTTTTGTCACGGCTGGAGGCAGAGGTGGGTAATTAGAAGACCTGTCTATTTACAGCGGGATCTTTGTGGGATCTCTCTCTCCCCTAGTGGCAGGGAGCAGATGACATAGATGATTTCCTGTCCTGGCTCCATGTCACTGCGTTAATTGGCCACAGCACATTAATTGAAAGTGAAAAGAAGAGTTGTCCAAAAGCGGAGAGGGTGGGGGTGGGCGTTTGACTGCGAGAGACTGTGATATGATATAGAGTGGAAGAGGAGGGTGAGGTGGCTGGGGGAGTCTTTAATTGTTTCAAATTAGGCATGTGATTGACAGTGACAGAAAGTGGGCATTGACAAGCTGGGCCCAGATGAGAACGATTAGCGCGCAACCAGACAAGCTGTCACTTCTCCCAACATGTTATCTGTTGGAAATATTATGCATATGGCTCTTTTAACCCTGTGTAGTAACCCAGGGCTGTGAGAATACATGATAGGAACCAATACGATAAATCACTTACACTGACAGTTAAATAAAACAAGCATGAAAAACAAACATGGTGGGTAAAACTTTACAATGATGTCCCATTTGTTAGTTAATGCATTAACTAATATCAACTTACAACGAGCAATACATTTGTTCCTGTATTTATTCATCTGAGTTAATGGTGGTGGTTAATACAAAATGTTGGTAAAATACAACTGTTCATTGTTAGTTGATGTCTGCTCAGGTCCATTAAATAACATGAAAGGGATACTTCACCTCTTGACAGATGAATGTGTATTTAAAATGGGTCATTTATGTAGAAGAAATGTGAAATTCTTTTTGAATTTGGAGTTTTCTAGACTGAGAAAAGCCAGAAAATGGATTTTTGGCTTATGTGGATGAAAGACAACAACTCCCAGAATGCACTTGCTTCGCTGCCCTAGGAGGCCAAGCCTACCGGTAACAGAGCGCAGTAGTTAAACAACAAGGCTAGGCTACTAGTGAGTCTCCGTGATGAGTCTGCCCGGGATTACGAGATCGCCCAAAATGTCCGGGATTCGGCTTTTGCGTTCTACAGTCGCCATTCATTATGTTTACTGTGGCAAGCAGGGCTGAGGGCCGTGGGAGAACGACGCGAGGCCGGTGGCGTGATTACTGATGACCGTGTCGTACAGTAATACTGTGAGACGCACCGGTCTCGTATCTCTCACGGAGGAGCGGGAATTTTCTTAGCAATGTTAAAGCGCACATCAACCGATCACTTGTTTAGCGTTCGTGTAAACACTAACGTTACATTCAGATTCACCGATCGGAATGAATTCAGTTAGAATGAAACAAAAGGTGTGCATGTAAACAATGAATCACTGCAGAAAGCAAAAGCTGAATACCAGACATTTTGGACGATCTCGACGGCCGGACATGTCCAGGAAAAAGAGGATGGTAACCCGTACTCAGCTTTCTCCCACTACTCAGCTTTCTCCACAGAACAAGAGCCTTCTATCTTAGATTCCAAAAAAAAAGATGGCTGACACTATGTGTATATTCAGTGAGTGAGATCCCACCCTCTATGGGCAGGTTGAGAACATGTGGGACAGCCTCTACTACTGGCTGTAGTCTTTAGCCTCTGGCCAAAAAATCCTCAGATGACACAAAATGACGATTTTTGCGTCATCTGAGGACTTTTTCCAGAAAAAAAATACATAAATCTCTCGTCTCAGAGGGATATGAGGATGGAAAGCACGGTAATTCGAAAATACTACAGGTTTTCTACTAATAAAAAAGCTTAATGCTAAATCCTGAAGTATCCCTTTAACAGTTACTGCTTTTGGTTTTATAGTAAATGTTGAAATTAATATCTAAAATTAATAAATACTTTAGTATTTTTCATTGTAAGTTAATGTTAACTAATGTAGTTAACTAATGTTAACTTATTGTAAAGTGTTACCACATGGCAAATAGGTGCAAACTAAATTATTATATTATTATGCATGACGTAAAGTAACAAAATGCTCTGCAGAATCCCATACAATTTTCATTAAATATATTCTAGATATCATCTAACCCTTGCATGTTTGTTTATTATATTTAGTAGTATTTAGAATGATAGAAAGTGGTATTTACAACTCAATTTGAAACAATTTTACCAGGTTTACATGCATTCCGCAAAATGTCACATATTCTCCACTCAAATCAGCACAGAAAACATGTTCTCTGCCCAGTGTCACTATAGGCTACAACCCTTATTTTTATATTTTATTTTATTTTGTTGAAATATCTTGCATAACAATCACTATTAAGCGGCTCTAGTGTAATACGGACAAGGCTTTTCAGTACCACTGGACCCTAAATGTCCCAAAGTGCTACAAGGCCTGGAGTTAACCAAAGGTTAATGAGCTGATATAGGAAAAAGTGTGAGGTGCAATCTGATTATTTTATTCAGTGTTTGCGGATGTGTGAGATAGATTCAGTCACAAGGAAAGAAACATCCCCCTCTGACCTCTCATCCCACCCGCCGATCTTTTCACGCCTCGCGCTGCCTCCGCTTCTGCCAAATGAAACGTCTGCTTTAAATGATTTCACAAGGAGCGGCTCGGCAGCAGCTAACGCCGTCCAAGAATAATGCAAGGTGGAGAGTTGGCATAGGAGGCGGGAGGAGGGGGCTGTTTGTTTGCTAAAAACAGCAGGGAGCAGGCCTAGTGAAGAATGTCAAGTCAAATTGTTCTTGACAGAGTTAATATCTGCACCTCATAGGGATAATTACATGTAAATAAATAGTGAAATAGCTCTCAGCTGGAGTCTGAGGGGAGAGAGCGGGGCAGTTAGTGTCAGCCAGCTGGGGACTCCATCGCTAAGGATGGTTAGGGAGGGGGAAGGAAGGATACAGAGTGAAAAAAAAACTCTGGTGTTATAAAACCACATCACAGAAACTGTAAAACTATTGTAGCTTTACATACAAAATCCTAAACAATGAGACAAGCGTACAAAAGTCTGTCATAAAGTGTGGAGTGGGCAGTGTGAGTGGCAGTTGTTTTGCGAGGCTGTAGTATTAATCATAACTTCACACCTGTCAGACTGGCATCTGGAGCTAACAGGAAGCATGTGCACAAAGCTGACCGCCCCAGTCCATGGTGTTTTGAGCAGGTTCATAATTGTTGGAGGTTTTCTCTGTTCATACCCAGTGACCCTGCACACACACTCACTGTATGACCCTAAAATAAAATAATAAAATAAAATAGCTAGATTGCTCATTTTAAAGAAAAGCGGTCTCACACAAATGTGCACGTGTCCATGATCGCACAAAAAATCTCCTCCAGTCCAATCCATCAGTCTAGACACTTAACATTTTTGTTTATGAAGTACTTTAGCTAAGTTTGTTTAAATCCATCCACAGCAAAAGTCGACACATCAATGCAATATCCACAAATGTCATCCTGGTTTGTTTATTATATATTCCCTGACTCCTAAATAAATGTATATTAATGGAACTTTGAGTCTATTGGTGAGAAACACTTTTTTTTTTTCTGTTCCCAGCATGCCATGTTCCCTCCCAACTGTCAAATGCATTGTTCCTTGTTTAGAAACATGTAAACACTGAGAAAAGTATGCCTTTAATTTTGATCAAAACAAACCAAATAATATACTTCAAAAAGTTTTATGAAAATAATAGTTGTAGAAACTTACGTTCGTATTGTTCTAGCAACTTTTAATAGATATAAATTAATAGGATTGCCTTATTCTTACATGCAAGCAGCTTTTTTTTTTACTTTGTAAATGCTGAGCTAACACTAAAAGGTAATAGTATTTTTCCATCTAACAGTTAAGTCACCCACAATGCAATGAGTGTATTGGCCTCGCTTAAATCCTCATCTCCTGCGCTGCCTCCGTGAGATAAATGTAAATCACATTCTCTTATATCCCGTATTTTTCAGGATGCAACAGCTCACTTTCTCTCACACACACAAACATTCTTGAATTTATATTGTGCTTTTATTGTCTTTTGCAGCCTTTCATCTATGTAAGAGAATAAGAATCCCTCTCTGTGTAAAAGAGAAGAGAGAGTGAAATAGATGCTGAAATGAAGAAAATAAACAAAGGAAAGGAAGGAGGCTGAGAAATTAGACTGTTTGGATCATATACACGCCATGTATAGTAAAATGAATGAATAAAAGACAAAAACAAGAGATAGACAGCAAAGTTAAAAACGTTACAACAGTACAGCCTTGTTCTCATTCACGAAAAATTACAAAAGGCATTTGCCATCCAAATAATAACATTACTGCATATAACAGATATAAAAATTCTCAGAAAAATTACAAAAGGCATTTGCCATCCAAATAATAACAATAATGCATAAAACAGATATAAAAATTCTCTGAACCCCAGAGAACCCCTGAAACTTGCCAATGTTGTGGAGATCATATTTAAATAATTCCTAATATTTTCTTTTTTCTTTTTCCCCCCACATACGGTTAAATGACAGGCCCTCTGAAAAACTATTTTCCATCTAGAGCCATTGGAGATGTTGAATGTGAAATTTACATATGTATTTGAGTGACCTGAGAAACCTGCTGTTTCATTAACACATGCACAAGACTCCAATTTCACTCAGCTTGCGCTAGAGAAGGAAAAAAAAGATAGGATGAGAGAGAGAGAGAGACTAAATAAATTCATGCAGAAAACATTCTGCCAGTGGATATGATTTAAATTCCCCTGATTTTCTTGGCAGCTTCTGAGCAGGTCTCTTTTTTTTTTAAAGCCTCTTACTTTTTAACTCTTGCCAAATTGAAACAGCATCTGTATTTAAGACGGGTTCTAATTAACAAGTATTTCTCCTCTGCTCTCGGAGCATGCGGGTGATGTAAATATGCATTTATTTAGTCTTTTGATTTGTCGATGGTGACACATGCCAGCTGACACCGTGCCCGGCGAGCGGCTTAATGCCGCAGTCTTAATAATAGCAGAGACGGCACATAGATTCACTCGCTGACATTCAGGTGCACAAAGTCTAGTCAAAAATCAAAAAAAAAAAAAGAAGGGAAAAGGAGTGAACCAAAACTCAATCTTTTTCCTCCCTCTCCCTCTCCCTCTCCCTCTCCCTCTCTCTCTCTCTCTCTCTCCCTCTCTCTCTCTCTCATATAATTTTTTTTTTTTTTTTTGGCAACCCCTGTGCAGGCTTCTTAAATATAATTCATCCAGTTTAAAGTGGCTGCTGTGCTAATGGAGGAGAGGAGAGAGGTTGGAGTCCCCCCTCCCTTATCTCTAGCAGACAGTTGTCAGGAATCACTGGTGAGGCCTGAGTTTTGCGCGTGGCTCAGGCAGGGAGGCCTGGGGATACGGATCAAAGGGAGTGCTGGTGAGCACTGCTCTGCCTCTGATCCCCCAGTGCTGAAACCCAGCCTATTCGCTCTCCCTTCCTAACATCAAATGCTAGCCAAAGTTCCTTCATTCCAAAACACAAATCTTCCAACTGCAATGGAGAGGCTCAAAAAAAAAAAAAAAAAAAAAAAGAAGACACCTTTGCCATTTTTCTTTTAATTCTGTTACAAGTGTGTGGATATATTTGTTTGATAGAGGACTTTTTTTTTCTTCTAAATACTAATTTAATACATACATATTTGTATATGTTTTTTAAATGCTTACATTTCAGTAAAAATGTCAGTTGAAATCTGTGTAAAAAAAAAAGAAGAAAAAATTGGTTAAATGAATTAAACGGAATAGCACTTAAAAACATTCAATTAAAAACCATAGCACATTTATTTATATATATATATACACTACCGGTCAAAAGTTTAAGATCTGTAAGATTTTTTATGTTTTTAAAAGAAGTCTCTTCTGCTCACCAAGGCTGCAATTATTTGATAAAAAAATAAATAAAACAAAACTGTAATATTGTGAAATATTATTACAATTTAAACCAGCGGTTTTCTATGTGAAAATATAGTGAAGTGTAATTTATTCCTGTGATCAAAGCTGAATTTACAGCATCATTACTCCAGTCTTCAATGTCACATTTTTTTAATTATTATAATATGAAATTATTATAATATGATGCTCAAGAAACATTTATGATTATTATCCATGTTGAAAACAGTTTTTTACATTTTTATTTCAGGATTCTTTGATGAATAGAAAGTTCAAAAGAACAGCATTTATTTAAAATATAATCTTTTCTAACATTATAAATGTCTTTACTGTATAACTTTTGATCAATTTAACTCATCCTTGATGAATAAAAGTATTTTCTAATTTCTTTCCCCAAAAATAAAAAATTAATTTTTACTGACCCCAAACTTTTGAATGGTAGTGATTAATGTTACAAAAGCTTTCCATTTCAGATCAATTCTGTTCTTTTGAACTTTCTATTCATCAAAGAATCCTGAAATAAAAATGTAAAAAACTGTTTTCAACATGGATAATAATCATAAATGTTTCTTGAGCATCATATTATAATAATTTCATATTATAATAATTTTAAAAATGTGACACTGAAGACTGGAGTAATGATGCTGTAAATTCAGCTTTGATCACACGAATAAATTACACTTTACTATATATTCACATAGAAAACCGCTGTTTTAAATTGTAATAATATTTCACAATATTACTGTTTTTTTGGTATTTTTTATCAAATAATTGTAGCCTTGGTGAGCAGAAGAGACTTCTTTTAAAAACATAAAAAATCTTACCGATCTTAAAACTTTTGACCCGTAGTGTATATATACAGTATATATATATATATATATCACTTGATTCAGGGGCCATTTACACAACACCATTTTCAACTAAATACAAAAAAATGTATGGGTTTCAGCCGTTCATTTACACGTCAGTGTTGTTTTGGGGGCCTGTAAACACAAACTTTTGAAAAAGGGTTTTAAAAAAGTATGTGACGACGATACCTTTATCGTTTCCATGTAAACTATAAAAACGCAAATTTCTGAAAATGGTGACGTCGTGCATGTGTGTTACGTGTTCAGTCTATAGACGCAGTGTTGCTTTACAAAGTGATTTTTTTTTTCATTTGTAGTATATATATAAAATGTGTTACTGTCTGTTCATGATGAATCACCTATATTGTTTCATTTAACAGTTTTAGTCACTTTGAAACAAAACAAATTATTTAATAAAATATAAATGTTAATAAATATAAAAATCTTGTAAGGAATAAAAAAATTAATATAAATATTAAAATAAAAAAACTTATAAAAGATTAAAAACAAATATAAAAAGTCTAAAAGAATAAATATAAAATGCAAGCATAAATATAAAATGTATTATAATAACATTTAAATGTTTATAAATTTACAAATCTTCAAAAAGAATTAACGGAAATGACTAAAATAACAAAATAGTTTGTTAATTTTATGAATATTGCACTCTGTCATCATAACTATGGCCTAATCAACCTGACACTAATGTTGCAGAGACCAATTGCAGTAATGCTCATAATAATAATAATAATAATAATGAGACACACTAGAAGCTTTACTAGATGACTCGAGTGCCTTGAGGGCTGGCGTTGTTGCTACGAGGCCCAAAACAAAAAGCATGACTGATTATGCTGAATGGTTGGTTTTAGTAAAACCTGTTCATTAAAACGGGTGTGTGTTGTGTTCCTCTCCAGTTACGACATCTAACAACAACAAAACAAACCTGCACATATCAGACACACCAAGGCAGAACATCTCCCGTTGTAAAACCCAATCACCCGCCTGCACAAAGCATCTGTTGTAGGAGGAGGAATGACTGTAGTAGTAAAGCAGGCTACAGCTTTATTACCGCATTCATTCCTTCTCCACGTGTCCAATGTTTGGACTGGTCTCAATGTCCACCAGAGGATGAAACACTGAAAAGACATGCATTCAAGGCCATAGAAATCTGTCCATAGCTCTGACCCGGTCCAAAAGCGGGCTTAATGGAGATTAGGTCTGGCATTGCATAATTTTCATCCGAACTAAGCTGCAGTGCTGTTTAATGTGTTTTCCAGAGGTTGCAGTGAGAAAGCGCTCTGGTTCTGCTGGCACATGAGAAGAGTGAGAGCGGGGTGTGCACCTGTTGGTGTTGTGAACCCAGCAGGGTTGCATTTCATTCTGGCACACAGCCATCATAGCACATTTACTGATTCACAGCACATTTTCTCCACTCGATGGAGCCTGGAAAGCAGTCCATCCACACAATTGTGCAAAAGCTCATCTAAAAATGACCATACCTCTCTCACAATTCTCGCAAACTAAAAGCCAGGTAATTTCTTTCATGCAGTGCCTTTTCATGTAGTACAATGGATAAAATATTAAACGTAATGATTATAGTGCTATAGTTTAAAGCATTTTAACACCTTCTTTGAGTGAATTTTGCCATTTTTGCTATATGACCCCTGTAGGTTTTGTGCTAAAAAAAAAAAAAAGAAAAAACCAATGACATTTTCTAAGATTAAACCAGTGGTATAACCAGAAATATTTGTTTTATTTCTGTCCATTTCTTAGCATGGGACAGTGATTTTTCAAAGGAGTCAGGCACTTCAGAAGTCAGGACACTATATAAAATAAAACATAAATCAGAAGGAAATTGAGGTAAATGGAAAAGAATAAGCAGGATTATTTTGAAACTGTCAGTTAGATGTGCCTCAATGAATCAGTGAACCAGCATCAAAGAAGGGTTTGTCCAGAAAAATGAGAGAAGGCCATTACACTACTATGACAACAACTTTAGGCTATAAAGCTTTAAAAATGGCTGATAAGATTTCCCAAGCAAACAAAACCAAACAAAAAGCTCTCTGTGCATTCCCACAATCCTCTACTATTTGACAAGCATTAGGAAAAATAATTGACAACTGCACTCTCAGTATTCAAACTACACTACATTAGACTCTACAGAATATTGCACACACTAGCTTATTTGCATTGATTTGCATGAACTGTCTTCATTGAAGGCTAAATTAATGTGTTAAAATAAATTAGTCGAGGGAGCTTATAAGTAAAAGAAAGACAGTAGAATAGACAAATGATGGAGAAAATCGTCATGTACAAAAACAAGCTTGTGTAAGGACTGCCATGTGGACTCCCTGTAGCTGAGAAGAATGGGGGGGTTGCCTTGTGGGGCACTGGCGGCCCTTTCATGGACATTGAGGCACAGTGTGATGCTTGGGTTGAACTATGATACTCCTGTCAAAAAGAACATTAATTTTTCCTACAATAAGGGCCTGATGGAATAGCCACATGTGACATGTGGAGATGGGTGAGAGGGGCTGGACAAGGGTGGGGAGGTTAGGGGGCTGAGGAGGGGTCAGATGGAGGGTGAACCATCTTCATCTTCGTGGGTGATTCGTACAAAAATTCTTGAAGATAAATATAATTTTCACAAGTATAATTGCTCTTTTATCCTCTTTAACCGTATAGAAAATTAAATGAGGAATCAGTGCACCCTAATTTGATTATTAAAAAGGAAGAAAATATGCTGTAGCAATAAAATAAAATAATATATTTACTCAAATGGCATTTGTATTTATTCAGAATGAAAAAAAAAAATAGTGTAACACAACAGAAAGCTATTATTTTATATTTTATCCATTTCTGGCTGCAAGTACTCCCCCCCCCAAAAATGCACAAAAATTCTCCAGCCATGTTAAGTTATTTATGCAGGTTTGCAGCGAGAGCATTAGTACTTAAAGCCCCTCCACCACGATTAACAATCAAACATGCTGAGAAACGCTTATGTTATCCCCAACTCCGCAGTACAAGAGAAAATCTCTTTTTTGTCATCAAATCCCTAATTCTTTCCTCTCTTTTGGAAAAAATGGAGTAATACCAGTTTCCAATCTGCTTTGAGAAATATTTGGTGAGGAGGGGGGAAATGGCCATAAAACATGTGAACAAGGGGGTAATTGTGGACAAATGCAGTATTGAATTTCATCTTCAACTCCTTACACACCATTTCAATCTTATTTTCTGCCTGTTAGTCAGATCTTCTTGGTTATGGTGGGCAGAACTGCCCACTAATGGTGAATAATTGCTTGTAATATACTCTTCACCAATGATGTGCATCAATAGCAGCCATTTTCCTATTATTTAGCTCAGGGTAGGATCAATCCTGAGAAAAGATTCTTATACACGCATTGTTCAAGGTAGCAGGTAACAATGCTAAATAATGTCTATAACAAGAACCTTCACACAGAAACACTGTCAAACTGAAACAAAACCTGTCTATTTCAATTCTATGAAACAAACACAAAAAAACGCCACATGTCTTACATTTAATTTAGTGGTTTCCCATTTTATACTTTCCTCTATGGCATACTGAAATTTAATAGGATTCAAAGATGTATCAGAGCCTCACAAGGCAATACTTTTTTGCACTGTTTCGGTTAATTAAAACATCTAGACTTATTTAAACATCTGTTAACTCTTGAAAATTACTGCCAGACAATTAAACATACAGATCCATTAGTTTGGTGAGATTACGCTCTTTTCTGAACGAGGCGCAGTGCTGGCAGCTCTTTGACTGCATTTGGGATTTATTCTCTTTAGGGTATCCTGTATTGTCTGAAACTAATTTTCTTAGAATCAAACAATTAAATCTTTATTTTAATTAGGAGAGTGGGTAAAACAAAGGAATATTAATTAGAAAACATTATCTTGTGAACACTTCACGAGCACAAGGGGGGTATCAACAACTAGAAGACGATTTCTCCAAAACATTTCTGCTCGGTACACACGAGACGCATCTAATCACCAAACGAACACGGTAGCGCACAAAGAATATGCTGTTTTATCTTCAGAGAGGTCTCATAATTCCACTTGAAAGACTCCTTGACATGTGGCTATAGAGAAGAGTATTTAAACACTGTGGCCAGTGACCCTTACTGACCTGTGGAGATAGTCCATTGCTCACGGGATTCATGTGATTACTGGACGCTGACTGGCTCATGAAGGTGTCGGTGTAGCTGGAGAAACCGTGGCGGTTGGACGAGAGGCCATAGGCGGAGCCGCTATCGCTCGAGAGCCCGCCCTGATGCATGGTGGAAGGAGGCAAGGGCTGGGGTCGATGCACTGTGCCACTGACATCTGGATAGAACAGCATATTTAATTACTTCAGAAAACTTTTCTTAAGTGCATCATGCTTTAAATGTATTGCCATTCCTGTATTCGATAATTAGTATTAAATAGTATTAAATAAACATTAAAAAAGGTCCAATTCTCAGGGCCTGTTTACACCTGGTCACTTCATGCATGTTTACTGATTGGATGGATACTGAAGTTTGTTAAAACTGGTCCACAATAAATGCGTCTCCACTAAACGAATATAAATCCGATCTTCAGTTTCCAGGCTATATGCAAATTTACCTCAGCAAATGCAACAGAAATTAGCTGAATTTTATTCATCAACAGCTAATTTCAAGATCAAGACCGCAATAGGAGAGATAGATGGTAAGATAATGAAGTCTCACTAAACTTGATGAATATGATTGTGTGTTGAGCTTCTGGATGCGATGCCAAACTTTTAGTTTCATTTGAGGCAGTTTGCACATCAGCAACTCATCTGAAGCGGGCCTTATGCGTGGCGAGTAGAGCTGTCATATCTGGTTACCGGAGCAGGTAGCCTAAACACCCTTACAAGTTTATTTTTATTTATATTTACCATTTTGGGAGGAGTAACATTTACATATGTGTCTTCAACAACCAGATGCCTTTACACTTGCCCAGTTTCATCTGGAATGCATCTCAAACCACCTCCTGAAGTGGTTTGAGTTATCAGATTTAAATCCATTTCAGAGGGCATTTACACTTGGTCTTTTCATGACCTGATAGCTATCTGATCAGAGAAAACGCATGAAGTGACCAGGTGTAAACAGGCCCAAAAACAATGATTAGCTTACCTTGTTGTAATGTTGATGAAGGGTAGCTGGACTCAGGAAGCTGGTATGTTGGTAGAGTGCCCATGCCTGTGGGTGGGAATCCTCCAGGTAACAGGTGGTTAAATGCCGCCAGTTGATTAGCTCCAGCTTGTTTACGCCACCTGGCTCGTCGATTGCTGAACCAAACCTAAAATTAAAAAGTTAAAAAATCAATAATAATAATAAGTGCACTGAATTCTGGCCGATATGATGAGCTAATTATTTTAATGTTCAATAGCCAATAAATGGGGAATATTTTACATTTATTCTACTTGATTTTTAAAAAAAGAGTGATAATGAAAACATTGAAAAATTAATGGATTGTTTGCTAAAGGGGAATTTAGGCACCACAATATTTTCTTTAAAATCTATTTGAATTAGAAGTCAGGTTATTATTAATTTGTTAACTAAAACTAAAACCATAAAAAAAACATTTTCATTATTTGAAGCCAGACCTTTTAAAAAACAATAAAAGCACAAAACATAATTACTAAAAAATTGAATTATCATTTTTTAATTATTATAAAACTATAATACAGTGTAACTAAAATAACACTGATAAGGAAACCTTATAGGAGGGATATTACAGGGTTGCATGCATTACATTGTTATGCACCTCACTCTGCACCCTTAAGAGGTAACCCGTAAAATGGGTCAAATCTTTGCCAGAATCTATTAGTATCCCATTAATTTAGTGGAAAGTTATCTAAACCTATTACAATAAATTTCCAACAATGACAGAGAATGATGAATTAAACCTAGCAAACATAGGCCGAGAACCAAGTGCCAACTAAAAGAAAAAATCTAATGAAAATATCTCTGGATATGACGTGTTCGAGATATTTAATGAACAAAAAGCCTTTCTTTATTGAAAGAAAGAAAGAAAGAAAGAAAGAAAGAAAGAAAGAAAGAAAGAAAGAAAGAAAGAAAGAAAGAAAGAAAGAAAGAAAGAAAGAAAAAGAGAGAAAGAAATGCCTCTGCCACATTAAGACACATTTTCAAAGTTTCATTCTAATGTGAGTCATTGAAAGGGGGAGCACGGCCAGTAACCTGCACCTCTCTGGGGCCGAGGCGCTGCCCCTGTGTATGCAAAAGAGTGAATGACATTGATCTATGCCTCAGAGGGGCCATTCTTCAGACTTTAATACACTGGCAGTGCAGTTAATCTACTGTTGTTTTTCAAACGGTCCCCTCCATTGTGAGTGGAAGTGAAAGAGGGGGACAATGGCCCTTCAATGAATCGGACCACAAAGAGAGGGCGTCCCTTTTTAAACAGCTCCTCAAGAATGACGCTTTCAGCCCGGGCATTGATCAAGGGGCTGGCATAGACATACTGTATGAGTACACACTCTTTCTCTGCCTCTCTCTTGTATCCTCCCAGGCTGTCCTTCACTCTTTGTATACAACATGACAAAGAAAGAGATTTTTTTTTTTTCATACAATCTGACATTCATATGGTAGTTAATGCAGGCATAG
Source organism: Semotilus atromaculatus (assembly GCA_031834385.1). NCBI lineage: Eukaryota > Metazoa > Chordata > Actinopteri > Cypriniformes > Leuciscidae > Semotilus > Semotilus atromaculatus. The sequence goes on from JAULUF010000026.1 coordinate 12,189,858, forward strand.
AGAGCTGTTTACAACAATATATTTTTGATAAATTCAATTTATTCTCAAAAATATGTCTTTATGGTAACTGGATAAAGTAAAATAAAATAAAATATAACCCCACCCATAAAAAGCAACAATTTTGGCATTCCTTTAAAAACTTCCTGTTGCATTCCCATATCTAAACAAAAACTAGGAAACACCTATAAGACTTGGGGAAACACCTATAAGACCTATATAATTATTAACACACAGGGGAACTAATTACACACATGGTTAGCAACTGCTTGGAGTAAGCCTGTTCCCAACACCCATCCTTCCCTCAACATTAGTCTACTGGAATTTTTCAAGATAGGTTTTCTTTTTCAGTATTAATCAATAAAATCAGTTTAAATCAAATAAAAGTCAGCAGTACTCAACTATCCCCCATTAGCTGTCCCACACTGCTCCTTCAAACAATGCCGTGCATCAATGACCTTCCCATAAATCCACAAGTCCCGCTGACACAAGCCCCATTACTTTACATGTCTTAGGTTAGGATGGCTTCTGGTATTAGTGAGAACTGGAGAGTAGCACAAGGCATTAGAAAGCGTGTATCTCAGTGTTAGAGGCTAGAGCGCCTGCTGCCCCGCACTCAATGGATCTCCTAAGAGGCTTGCTGCGAGCTGGGGCTTCTGAATGCTCCATTCTGGAACCCGATGGCAAAGGCACCTTGAGCGGGGATTTTCTCTCTGCCGCTCCTTCTAATTCCCCACTCTTCTCATTTCCCTGCTCAAGCCGAGACACAAAGCACACTTCCCAACTGAGATGGCCAACTCATTTCGTATTTCTGAAAGAGTTCAAAATAATTTCCTTAAAAGTGAACGGAGTCACTTGGCGAAACATTTAAGAAAGGAGATTTCTTGGAGTGTTGCTGAAGGAGCTGTTGTCTGATTGCATTCGGTTCGGAGGGAATGGAAGTCGAAAAATTCAATTCAGTATTCTCTCAATCTCCGAGTGTGCAGAGGGAGTGGAAGAGACAAAAGGAAGGGAGGTAAATGGAAGACAAATCTGATTGTGGACTGTGTCACGATTTCACATTCCACATTCGGCCAGCATCTCATGCTCTCATCCAATATCAATCACCCGGGCCACCCTATTCTTTTGCCATCTCTCTTGGACGACGATGGTTATATGTCTTCCGTTTGCCATGCACAGGGCGGTTGGTGGACAGACAGGAAGACGAGGAGTAAAACCTAGATAACGTGATTGAATTTCACAGCAAAAAAGAACATAACAGTGGCTGAGAAGCGTAAAAAAGGCCAACATCAATCTCAGTACAGGGCTCCATCCAGGGGTTTAGGGAATCTGGATGGGCAGTGGAACAGGATGGGTTGGGATAAAGGGTTGAGACGGGCTGGACTGGGTCCTGAAGGTAACAGTGTAACAAGACTTTAGAAAATGTCATGTCTCTTCAGCAGAAACATCTGCAACTTTTTCAACAATTCAACTTTTACTACACCCAGATGCCTTGGTTGAATTGTAGAAGAAGTTAAGTATATACACATCCTCTTTCTTCCTTTTGTAATCATAAATATACATACGTATATACATATATTTTTTTGACCTATTCATTGAAATCCCACATTTTTTACGTAGGTCAGGAGCATAAGAACAGAATTATTGGCTCCAGATTTTGCAAGGATCAATCAAAACGCACGTGATATGACTCCACATCAGGGGGCTGACACTTGTGCCCTGGAAGTCTTGTTTCCAGATTGGATCAAAGGGGGCCGGATTATAGAGGGGAAGTGGAGACATCTTCAAACCTGCTTGTGTGTAACACATGGAAGGACTATCTCTCCTCACTCCGTACCTGACAAGTATACACTACCATTCATACACTACCATTTTTTTTATTCTAATAATATTGCACAATATTACTGGTTTACTAAATTTATCATCATTTTTATAAAAAATCTTGCCGACCTTTTGAACGGTCAAGCTTAAGCCATAGTATCTAGTTTAATTCATTATTTATTATATGATATAAAGAGGAAGTTTTCATTGCGATAACGTAGCGCGTCTAAGTTCTTCCCTCCATCCGTCTATCCTCCATGAGTTGTCATAACCACAACCCCAAACCTGATACTTCAGAACATCACAAAGATTTCATGTCTCACAGAGTCTAAAGTGACATAACTGCCACTGCCTATGAAATTCCCTGTAAATCTCAGATAATTCATCTTGTTTCTTCCTCTGGCCTTACAGATTGCAGTAAACCTCAGACAGCAGTGCAGTGAGACCTGGAAGCACTTATCCTTTTGCTTAGTCAGATATGGATCACTTCCTCTGATTTGTCATACAGAGCAGTAAAACAGTGGAAGCATGAGTAACGTGTCTGTGGTTAAGAATAACCACAGACAAAGTGCTCAATGAAGACAGATGACATCTAATAGAAAAGCACCAAACACATAAATTAACGCCTTTGACATCATTACTGATCCATTTCTGACTTCCTCTCTTTGGCAGGAACACCCCTTCCCGCTCTCCATGTTTCTCCCTCTCTCTCTCTCAGACATCTGGATACTGTGTCAGCGCAGCTGCACTCAAGTGGGTTGACACTGAGGCCGTGGGGTCTGCCAAAAGCCAACAGGGTCAGACACCTTCCCCTCCACAAAAGCAATGATCCCAGAGCCCTGGCATCTCCTTGTGAGCTATCTCAAGCCAGAGATCCTCACACATCCTCTGCTTGGCCTCTCAAGAACCAACTGCTGGGCTGTGACAGGGTTGAGAAAACAAAACATGCGCTGTTGGGCCAATATATCAAGGATGTGGTGGTTTCATATTATCTTTGAATGATCTGGACATTCCATTCAAAAATGGTGCCAAAATGGTGCAAAAGAGCATTTGAATTCACATTCATGATTGGATTATCAGTTTTTACAAATATAACTCAGGTCTGACATACGCAGGTCAGAAGTGATATAATGTTTATTCACTTGTCTAATTAGCATCAGTCACCATAAACACACAAAAGAGCCAAATGTCCCATGGGGCTCCTTTCAGGGAGAGCTGAATCACTGACATGGCCAGCGAGAGATATTCTCTCTACCAAAAAAACCTGCCACGAGGCCACTATGGGTCAACTTTTTCCAAAATTGAGTCATTCCTCAATGTTTTAGATCCTTTTTATACCAACATTTGTTTTGATTGATTTGATTGTTTGGAACACAATGCATAAATCCAAATGCTGCTAAGTAAAACCAAGCAATATAAAGCGTCTGCAGCTAATCACAGAGAGAGTAAGATATTTGGCAACTTGAAAGGTGGTGACGGCAATTTTGCCCCCCAAAACGTGGCTGAGAGGGAAAGAGAGAGAGACAGCTGCATTTAAATTATGCAATGATGTCATTTAGGCAGCTTGCAAAGATCTGACATACAGTGTTAAAATATTAAAACCTATAATATTGTATCACAAAATCGAATGACTAAGTCAGGTTGACCTTACATGGCATTTCGCTACACATTACAACATTAATGTAATGTCCAGAGCATTAGCATTTGAAGGGCACAATCCTGTACCATTGCAGAGGTGAAGCAGGCAGCAGCGGCATGGCGAGCGGTCATATTTTTTACAAGCTCTTGATTGATTAATGTAACTTGTGGAGAAGGGTTCCCAAGAGAGTGTGTGGGATGCTCTCTGATATGCAGCAAATTTTACAGGGAGCGGTGGTGGGCTTGAAAGTGGTGGGAAGAAAAGATCTCAGCCAAAAGCTGAAGTAAGAAATCCATCAGGAATGCACTCTCGCTCTTTTTATCCCCCTCCCTTTGCTCCCTACAGCTGCTGCCATAATTCTACTGTATTTTCCCCATCTCATTGTTTCAACTATCCACATGGTTGACAAGCTGTCAGGATCAGTAGTGGGAGGAGCCAAAGTTCAATGCAATTTTATCCCTCAGATAATCTTCAAAAAAGTAGTTTTGTAATTTTGTCTACAAGTGTTTAGGTTAATCTAACGTGTATTTTAAAAATATTGATATAAATAAAAAAATTGAGAGTTCAAAAAGTTTTCCATTAAAAGGTACAAAGGTATAAAACGTAATGTGATGAAATTAGCAAAATATCTTTTCATCCATATTGTGACGTATATCAGAGTGAAACAGGTAATCAAATAGAAATGTAGGGCAGGACATGGTTCAATTCATTGATCAGATGGGGGCACATGTGAATGCAAACTTACAGTTGATTGCAAGAATAAGGCGTAGTTTACGCAAATTAAATGATTGGAGCAGTTCCGCAAACATCACCAGAGAAGTCTGTTGTTTTACTGGAGGATCGAGTTATGACATTTTGAAGAAAAGAATTAAACGAAACATGCATGGATGAATCGTTCACACTAAGATCAATTACATGCATTTAGAAAAAAGATCAGGTGAATTTTCCCTTCATGCCGACTTTAACACATAGTGCCATGTTAGCCACCTGATTGTGTTTCTCTCTGATATGGCTGACAGGAAGAGGCCCGCTGTGTTTTTTAGCACTTTCTTTGAGATGAGCAGTTGCATTGTTACACGCATCATCAATCAGAGAACCTTAGTCCAACAGATCTAGTGACACTTTAGAGCTCTATAGACCTCAGAGCACATAGCTGAACTTTTACTGAGCTATAATTGTGCCATCTACATCTCCAACTGAGAGCATCAGTCTTATGAGTACCACATTAAACTTCATAGATGAGCACAATTAAATGGATAATTAACCCAAAAGAATGAAAACTCTGTCAGTTACTAACGCTTATGTCAGTCCAATGACTTTCTTTTTTCAAAAAGGATATTTCAAAACTAAATGGACAACATTGGACCCCATTGACTTTGATTGTATGTATGCTTTCATGGTCACCATGATTTTGCCAAGTAAGATATTTGTTGATCCTTGAACAACATTCCTTTCAGAAAATATTGTCCTAACCCTACCCCTAAGCCTAATCTTATCCATAACCTATCCCTAAAATCAGAGGGAAATTATAGGTAAATAACACTGATGTAGAAGCATCTAACCCTTGTTTTAAAGCTAAACTAGACATAAACTGTAAATTGTCCCCTCAAATTTGACTGGTTAATTGGAATGATATTAACCCTGGCATAACAGACGTAGGCCAGTAAGAGCTGTGCATGTAAACCTCACTCCCCTGGCCTCAAGTGATGCACCAGCGGCAAGAGGCTATGGTCTATTGCGTCCTTGTTAGAGCACCCGCCTCCCACGCCGGCGACCCCGGTTCGAATTCTGGTCTGAGCAGGTAGAGTAGGACCGGTGACATTTGGTGCCGTGACCCGGATGGGAGTGAGATTTAGGGGGATGAGTGTAATAGACGTAGGCCAGTAAGATCTGTGCATTGTAAACCTCAAGAAACACGCTAGCAACGGACGCTAGAGGCTGCGTCCTTATTAGCGCCTACCTCCCACTCTGCAGAAACCCCGATTCGAGTCCGGGTCACGAACCACGTGTAACCAGTTACAAACACTTTAGTTCTGCATTGTGTAGCGTGTGGAGTTGTTGGACACGGGACAGCAGGCAGCAGTTTCTCTGGATCTTTCATTCCCTCTCCCATGCAAGTACAATACAAAGGGCCAGAAAAAGAGGAGCCCGAAACAAACTCTCCCATTCAGTTACAATGCAAAAGGGAAGAGGCGGAGACAGAACAGGAAGTTATGTTGATTCCTGACATCACACCAATTAAAGGGGAAAGCACTCATTTCGATCTGGCAGCTACATCAAGTATATGTAAATGAACAATTTTGTGTGATTTCTACCAAACAATACATGCAATTAACAGTATAACTACTATACCCGTAACTGGAACATGTTGCACTAGGTGAACTATCCCTTTAAGTTTTGTATACAGAATGACAATAATGGCTCTTGATTCAATAAAACACATTTTGAACTGCATTTCAGTCAAACCATGTGTATCTCTAGCAACTGCAGACACTACTTAAGTATTTGATAGTGTCATACCTGTACTCTGGCCTCTGTGAGCTTGGTTCTCTGGGCTAGTTCCTCTCTGGTGTAGATGTCTGGGTAGTGTGTCCTTTCGAAGGCCTTCTCCAGTTCCTCCAGTTGCTCGGCTGTGAAAGTGGTCCGACTGCGCCTCTGCTTCCTCTTCAGGGGCAGGTCCGGTTCAGACTCCACTTCCGAGCCTTCGTCCATTCGACCTATCAGAGAGGATAGAAAACGAAAGAACTGAGTGCGATGTGAACGCCACTATTAGAATAAGGCATCTACTTTCCTTAGAGATGACTTCCCAGAGCAGCTCTCTGCTCATGAACACTGTCATGATCATTCTAATTTTGATGTGTGAATGAATGTAGACCCCCACAAAAAAATGGATGGCGATGTGGTGAAATGTAATGGATTCATGTGGCTTTCAAGCAAATATTATTTCAATGCACAGCTATTTATATAAGCGAAGCTCTTGTAAATACAATCCCACATCAGTGCGCATCCCAGTTCGCCTCGAGGCCATAGAGGGAAATGGGGGGAGTTAATCTCCACAGACCACCTTAGCGATCCTTGTACCGGTATTCTGTGCTAAAAATGAAACAAAACTGGCACTTTGCAAATAACTCAAGTACGCGATTCAGAACATTTCATTAAATGCCATCCGCAATATATTCTTGCAGTCTTTTAAATACGAGCGGTGGATTATCTGTCAAATGCAGCCATGTCAACTATACCATTTCTGTTTAGTGGTTAGCTGGAGAAAAGATGAGAAACAATAAGCCCAAATCTGATCTAATGCAAACCAGAGGTGTGTGGGTGGCAATTCAAGCTGAATAGCTTAGTGATGAAACAAAAACGACACATTAGCTTATCTGTGCTGTGCAAAACAGTGACTTTTATACAGGTGTGTGAAACTTTGCAAATAATTGCAGCAGGCATTCATATTAATAGGTCTAGATTGATAAGTATCCTGGCAAAAAAAAACAACCTCACTAACAATAGAGTTTCCTTCATCCCATTCTTTAGTCACATCAAGACCATTTCCACATATAACAGGGAAGATCTTACAGCCTGTTTTTATCATTTCATTTGAGTTGATTCCTTATTTATTTCCAGTTTGGCTGGCACTGGGCTGATCCTTGAAAATCCCTTCAGCAGCATTGGGGGCCTAGCTCGGCAGACACTGGCCTTAATCCAGGCCATGACTTCCCGCTAAATTGAAGCAATTCTACATTAGTGATGGCTGAACCCTGGCTTCTTATTGGCTAATGCTGGTGTGGGCTTCCAAGACTGGCCCCTCTGAATATGGTTGATTATATAGGAGCCGAGTGGGCTGCACTCTGTCTTTCCTTATACGTTAGGGATTCCTTACACGTTAGTTTTTTTACCCAAATAATCGCAATTTCTTCTAAATGAATCTGATATTGATTTGTACAAATATGGGGGAAAAAAAATCTCTTACAATTAAAATTTGACATTCATTGAACTGTTTCAAAATACAAAAGGTTCTTAGTGGGAAAAGGTTCTTCAGATTATTAAATTCTTTACACTAAGAAAAAAAGATTCTATAGCTTTGCTTTGAAAATTCCCTTTTAATCTTTGGTTTAAGAGTGTTTGTTGGCTGAAACTCTTATCTGTGTACTTTATATCATTAGCAATGTTTTCAATTTTATTTTTATTTTTTTAACAAAATGGACATTATAACTGAAATGAATTTGGAATCTAATCAAAATTGAATTGAATCAGGATATCTATATCAAAGCCCAGCCTTACACAATTTAACAGTGAGCTTCAGAACATATATGTTACACAATAAACATCCACTTTTTACCAGGGTCATTGGAAAGACTCCGTACAGTAAGAACTGTTTTTTCAGGCTAGGTGAAACACAAGAGGGATTTGATAAGTAATTCAATGACAGTAAAACTTGTAGATGACAGCAGATCTGTTCATTCTGATTCTGCACCATAGGGCACCTTGAGGCAAGTTAGAGAAATATAAATTCTTACAAAAAATCCTAATATTTGGTTTTATTCCACAGAATAAAACCAAACAATTGGTTTTATTAATTTAACCCAAAAAGTTTTTAATTCCCCAGATATGAGTTCAAATGATTCTGAATTATTTTACATTTCTAAATTTGTATATAAAATGTCATGTTTTTTCTTTGCCAATGTCAACTGACATTGGTTTGGTTACAACAACAAATGCTAACCAAGGGCAACACCAGATTACAGATTGAATATGTTTGCAAGTCATTGTATTTGTTTGTTGGACGATTGGACAGAAAGTCCCAAAAATAGCCTCCAAACAAAAGCCCAACAATGAAAGAGCCATCAAAGTGGCTTCGACTCCAGGCCAGCTCTGTCTTTTAATTAAACAAGGAATTATGGGATTACAGGGAGGTTCTCATTACAGGCCACTTGAGGAGTCCTCTGGTAGATGTCTTTTTGTCTCCCAGAGCTCACGCTCAGGAATTCTCGACGGATTACACATGGCCGTAGGACATGAGGCCGCATTAATTAAATCAATTCCTTTGCCTTTTCTTTTAAGATTCATTTTGCCAGAATTCTCCCCTCATCCAAACACTCAGCTAAAAACATACTCAAGTATACATATATATTGGAACTCATGTTCTTTAAATCCCTTTGTTGGTTTTGGAGGAATTGTGACAAAGTGATTTGGTTTTGACTCGCCATGACGACCACTTAAGGCTGGTGCAGTGATCTATACTGATTGTTTTTCCAAAAGGTAGCCACCACTTTCATTGAAGACACAACATGGAATTTATTTTTCTTCCCTACATGCTGCTAGCACTAGTAACTACCCAGAAAAAACCATCATGCCGTTTCAAACCTGTATTCTTTTTCTTCTATGGACCACAAAAGAAGAAATTGTGAAGAATGTTTTTGTCCATGCAATGAATGTCAATAGGGTCCTAAACAAAACTGCCATTATAGACAAACAAAACATATCTTAATTTAATTTCAACAGATGAAAAATTCATGAGGGTGAATAAATAATCCAATGAACAATCCCTCTACTTGTGGAAATGTTTATTTGACTTATTTAAAGAAATTGTTACTTTTATTCAGAATGGAATTCAATTGAACAAAAGTGACAGTAAAGACGTTTAGGTTACAAAAGACTTCTACTTCAATGACATTGTTCTTTTAAACATTCAATTTTCGCAAAAAATATTAAAACAGCACAATTGTTTTCAACATTGTTAAGAAGTGTTTCTTGAGCAGCAAACCAACCTTTTCAAATGATTTAAAAAAAAAACATTTTTTTTTTTATCTTACAGACCCCAAACTTTTAAACAGTGTATACCCAGCCACAATTACCAAATGAGATTTGTTTCGAGACAAGCCATCAGCTTCTCGTCTTCCCCACATTTTTACCTTCAGACAGATGAATGAAAATCAGGGGGACAAATTTAAGAAACCCAACTTGAAAGTCTCCAAGCTTGATACAGTGATCCCTGCATGACTGATGACTATGTATTCTGCCACATCTCATTCTGCCCTTGTCACAACAATTACGATGTCATTTAGCTGCCATAACAGAAAACCCACAAGCTGCTCCTCAGCCAGCCCTGCAGAGACAGATAAAACCAGAATAAGTTTGACAGCACTCTCCTGCTAAAGGTCAGCATCTATCGCTCTCCTACTCGTAGTATAATGAGGACAGGATTATGGAAATGAAACAGACGCTGATGCAGATATGCGTCTAAACCTGGACCTCATCTTTGTCTCTGCAAGATCCCGCGATTGACATGCTGGGTCCCATCACACGAATGAGACCGTGGCAAGTACCCAGATCTGTCGAATGTGCTGCGGCATAAATATAACAGAGTATGAAACATTTAGTCTCAGATGGCCTGGAGCAGACAGCAGCGAAAGCTTTTGAATAAAAGGTAAATAGAGCAAAAACTGGGTTTTAAAAATAAAAAGAGCGCTTTGGCCAAACCACTAACCGGAAAAGAACAGGAACATTTAATTACAATAAGACGACACTCTTAAATCTATTAAAAAGTTGAAGGAATGCTGATAAAATGTTTTTATCTTAAAATGTGGGCTTAATTAAAAATTCCCTGTGAATATTACTCCTTTATCCATGTAGTCCTCCAGGGTTCCCAGGATATTGTTCAACTCAATATGTTTCAAGCAAAAGGATGCAAAAACACGGGATGATTTTCGAACCGAACAAGATAATCTGACAGCATATGAGCGATGTTTTCATTCAAACAAGCTCTGACAAGAACCCAAATCCTATTATTTTCCAAACTTCAAATTGTCTCTTTGCATCCCTTCAGTTATTAAGAGTGAACGTGCCCCATGGGATCAACCTGATTTGAAGCACTTACACATCAAAGGCAGTTAATCAGAGCAGAATTGGCCTAATATATCTTGAATAGGAATTCGATTAAAAGGCCTTTAGTGAAACTGAACCAGAAGAGTGGCTGTAACACTTTCAAACTGATTCACGTAGATTTGCTTCATACAGCCAACCTGACTGAGCTTTTTTGTTGACAGCTTGGCATAAAACTCCCAGAGAGGCTACATGGCGGACAGTGATTAACCGCTACGGGTGAGGAGTGACTAAGGCCAACGAGAAGTCATGACCACCCAACATAAGCCTTCAGACCACTTCCATCTCCGATGAGCCTGTGAGCAGATGGGATATTCATCATCACGGCCACACTCAGACCTCTTTCTCTTCTCTGTTGTCTTTTTATTTTTATTCCCCCGTTCTCGCTCTCTCTCACCCTAACCTTTCCTGCCACAGTCTCTGTGTAAAGAACTAAAGGGCCTGGGGTAAAGTGTTCGTCCACAGCTGCACATTCCACTAAGCTTAGCATGGTAGCACACATTTACACATTTGTCTTCATCAGAGTTGGCTCTCAAAACAATATTGTACTCAGGTTGGTCCGGTATTTCTGAGGCACTCAACTGGCCTCCTTGTTTCCAACACATATACTCATCTTTGAGAGTTCATGGGTAAATCACACCAATGATTGTCCCATTTATTTCTGAATTATTACACGTATAAATTCATATGTGGATCTATTTTCAACTACTGTTTCATTCAAACTGTCATCCAAACATATCTGCACTCTCGGGCTATATGAATAAAATACTGTATTCTTGCAGCTGCTTACACATTCATTTGCTCTTGCTTCCAAACACTCTCTGCGATTTAAGGTTATAAAAACCATAACTTCCTAAAGAAAATGTCTGTGGTGTTTGCCAATCTCCACAATGCAAGGAGGTTCTAGGTAGTTATCATTAGTGATACACCTAAATTTTGATAACCAAACACCAATTTGACTGCAACAACAAAAAATAATTTTCCGTTTAGCCGAAATCATTGATCGAAACAGTGATCAAAGTGACACATTTGGACTATATCAGTGTCTATTTCATACGCACAACATGGACTACAAGTAAACATGTTAGCAGATAGATGCATTATACACAGTGACCAAAAATGATGATTAATAATTATTATAATAAAATGTGTACAACTAAAATATCGAGAGGCGGCTCATTGCTGAAAATTTTTACTACGACTGGTTTATCATCTTTAACGACACCCTGAACCCAATCACCCAAATTTAAATACAGAAAATGTAATTCCAGTTTTTGGATAGAGCCGAAATGTTTGTCAACTTTATTTCCTGTCTATAATAAAAGATTTTTAGAGTGCAGACTTTATTGTGCAGTTTTTGGCTAAAAGAATACTTCAATTTTGGTGTATTAATTTTGCTGTAAGTTTGTTGCTATGTGGTATACTTACTGGCCCAAGTCAAAAGATGCCATCCCATAGTTTCTATGATATTGTGGGCCATACATATGACTGAGGACCCTTCTTCAGTGTCAGTCAAAGGGATTATTTTCACTGCCTTATTGTCCAATAATCATACATTTTATTTAAAAAGCCACACAGTTTGATGAATAATTTTTGTTTGCAGCACAGTGTAGGATAATTTATGTGCCACAGTGGAATACCTATATGGTTAGGAATTTACATAGTATGAGCAAAAGTAAAGTAATGGTGATGTTACTAATTATTTTGGGTTATTCCAAAGATGAATCAAATCAAATGCATTTCAATGCTGAAAAACTGATGATGGCCAAACTTAATAGCATTTATTATTCAACACTAAAAACACTGTTAACCGTAGTGAATACCGTTTTTTTTATTTATTATTATTAAACTGAATGCTATACAAAACCAAAACACAATAGTCCTGCTCAAGTCCGATTTGCTTTCTGCTTCACATTCATTAATTTCTTTCCATGGAATAAAAGAGCGAAAGAGGCATAATTTTGACTCCCACAACAAACAATTAGGCCTCTTTTCTTTTTGTAGCATTCAAAAACATTTGAGAGAAAGAGAGGGAAGATGTGAAGGAGAGGTGATGGGTGATGCTCTTTTATAGGTCCTGTCATGTGTATGAAGGCTCAGTGGGCTTTTTGTCCAGCATGCCTGTGTGAGAGTGTGCTCACCTTAAACAACAGAGAAACTCGGGGGCCTCCGTGGCCTTTCAGGCCCAATAGAAGACGCACCTTAGGGGGCCATTTAAGCCTGAAAAGAGGCCTGACAACCCTGTGCAGCTCTGAGGGCATCAATAAATGCTGACATATTGACTCTCTGTGCCCAAGCGCCACTGGAAAATGCTGCCTGAATATGAATCCATTTAGGAGCAGGGAAAAGGGGGTGGCAGTGCAGAGAGACAGCGAGAGGGAGACTCTAGGGTTGGCTTGTGTCTCTTGGGTTTTGAACATTCTGGAATGTAGTGACTGAAAGGGCGATTTGACAGTGAAACTATAACTATTGACAGATAGGATAAAGAATGTGGAACATGGAATATGTTAGGATAATAAGACCTACTTTGGATATCATGTTAGAGAAATCATGTTTTGCTTTAGTTATCAGATCCACACAGAACATGAATGTGAAGATCACATCTGTTCTGCTGTATTAGCTGAATTTCGCTACACTGCTGTTTAAGAACAACTCTGAAATGGTTCTTAAAATATCTTTAGGCAATTGGGAGGCGGGGGGTGTTCTTTATAGATATGTGCAGCGCTGTCAATTTGGTGGGAAGTGCTGACTTAACTTGGTCAATGGAAGCCGGAGAGAGCTCTAATTTAGTTTCTATCTGCGAGAAACTGAAAGGCAGGTGTCCGTTTACTTCCCATCTCATTCTTTCTTTTTCATATTGAGTTTTCATTTCCTGGGATTGAGATCCTGCTGATTGAGGTCAAAAGCAATCAGTACCGTGGAACTTAATCAAATATCTAAAAGGTGAGAAAGACGACAAAATCAGCCATTTAACCTACCGTGCCTATAGCTTATTAAACTACAGTGTCTGTGTATGCGTGTGTGTGTGTGTGTGTGTGTGTGTGTGTGTGTGTGTGTGTGTGTGTGTGTGTATGTGTGCATGTTTGTGTGTGTGTGTGTGTCAGAGAGGACTGAAATATTTGTATAATTTATCCTTTAGCACATATCAGTTGGAACAGGAATCTGTTTACCATGCAGATTTTAACTGCCCCACATGATACATTATAAGCAGAAAATTAATTTACTCATCTTCATGTTGTTTCAAACTGAAAAAAAAATGTGGTGTAGGATTTACTTTAAAACAATTTTCACCTAGAAATTGCTAATAAATTCCACAAATAATTACAAAGAAATGGCAAGTAACAGTAAACGAATCTTGAAATTGAAGTAAAGACTGCAATAGTATTTTCTTGTAAAACATACTCTAATAATCTTTACTTTATTCTCAAGTTAAAAAAAAAGTTTTTTCAGTGTGTATGACTTTCTGTATGGAATACAAAAAAATATATATTTTGAAAATTTTATGGTATAGCCTACAATGTCATTTTGGGCCCATTTTCTTGCATAGAAGAAAAAAGAAAGTCATACAGGTGGAATGACAGAGTTTTCATAAATTTTAGAACCAGCTCTGACACAAAATGCCATTGTTAATATCCATTGGCCTAAGATAAAAGTTTCCTTGCATTACTGCAATAAAGTAAATTTGCAGAAAACTTTATGCTTCTCCATGTGAGGCCTTCTCTGTAAATACTTACAGTAAAACTGCAGCTGAACTTAATTCCATCCTCACAAAGATGTTTGTGTTATCATGGCTTTATGTCTTAGCAAACTACCATTTATTAAATGCAAAGCCTTTATCCGCTTTTCCCACAGCGGTGGCGTGTGTCTCTTCTTGAGATAAAACAGTTGCATAAACAAAAAAAATGCTGAATGTCAATTTTACCACTGACTTAGCTTATGGGAAATAAATCTTAATATATCAATGTGAGCTTTAAGTGGACAGCCTAGGGCTTAAATAAAAATGCCACAAGTGAAAATAAATAATAATAAAAAGGCATAATCACATTTCCTAAAGCAAATAAATAGTCAGAGATGAAGAAAAAGTGATTTGAAATGCATCTATATAGTGCATCTTAAAGAAGAGGTAAGCTTTTCTTTGAGCGGTCTGTCAAAACACAGACCCTATAACATAAATGAGGGGCTCTGATGTCTTTACGTGCAAACCTGATAAATACAATTCAATGGGGGGCCATAATAACTCAACGCTGCACCCAGAACAGTTTTGAAATGACAAATCTCATATCAAGAGATGCAAAAAAACTGTGAGCAGTACTTGCTTTTGTATACTGCAGGCTGAGAGAAAAAAGTCCATGTGGAAAGAGTAGCCTGAAGAAAAACTGACAATGGCTGCATAAATAAGCCCATTAGTTAAAAATGTACGACAAGTGCCTTGTTTGAAGCCAGCATGGGGAGCGGGGAGCGGGCTAGACTCCCTCACAGCTGCCTGGCCCCTCTGCTGCTCTCACACTGCCCAGCACATTCATCATTTAAGTTGGTGGAAAAAATCTGAGCAAATTTCTGATTTGCAACACTCTAGGAACATGTTTATTGTCTTTGTGTGAGTGCAAAACACACATATAAATAAAGCTAATGAAGAATCTCGGGGTGAAGCCGCTAAAGAGCATAAAATGAGAAATTTTATGGCCATAAGTAGCGTGGGCTGAGGCTGATTTTTAAGCCATTGGACCATGTTGTTCGGCACTAATCACAGGACTGATGCAGCGCAATTGCCCTCCTCACTTAATTACTGTTACCTATAAAATGGGCCATGCTTCTTTAACTGGACAGATTTTTTTGTTACCAGAAAATATTATGGAAATGCCAACAGGTATTCGTAATCATGGTCTTTAGATTGAAAATCTAACTTCCACCATGAGAATTTTAGGGTTAGAAGACCTTTTAAATGGCTTTACATAACACCATTTCGAACTAAAAACAGAAAACCTGGTATCTGTTTTGGCCGTTCATTTAGTGTCATTTTGGGGGCCTGAAAACGCAAACTTTTGAAAATGGGGTTCAAAGTGCACGTTTTTGAAAATTATTTAGTTATCGTTTCCGTGTAAACTACAAAAACATGAGTTTTTCAAAACGGTGAAGTAATACGCATGCATATTGTGTTCAGTCTATAGGTGCAAATTATTGCTCAAGACTAAACCAACAATCATATCAACAGTTTTATATTATCATAGTACATATACTGTTATATTTTCACAATATGTCATTTCATCCCAGAGAAATTCATCAACTTGTTAGCAGATACAGCTATTAAATTATGTAAACAAAGTACTGCAGTGAAGGAATTAAATCAATTTTCAGCATCAATTCCTTTACAAACATGCATCTTATCCTTTACAATTACACAAAACAACTAACACATAAATCACTTGTTTGTACACATCGCTCTGTTTCTGAAAGACTTGTTTTTGGAGCTGGCAATGTGAAAGCCATTCTCGAAGTACATTTTTTAGCCAAAACTAAATTGCTTTGATTCCTTTCTAAACAGAGTCAACATTGTGGACCGGAGGAGAATGCAATTATACTTCTCGTGCCAGACAGAAAGCAATGCATGCTACCTCAGCTTTCACTGGCCTCTTTATGGGTCCTCAAAAAATAACTCAATATAGACATGATATGTTGTTTCAACGAGGCTGCTTGAAAACAACACAGAGAAAACAAGAGGTTATAAATGAATTCTAGTATAAAACAAAGAAGTTACAGAAAAAAAGTTTCTGGATCTTCATTTGTTTTCAACATCAAACTGCCTCAACCTGATCTGTAAACTGAAATATTTAGTTGTAGCACATCACAATAAACTCTAAATAAAGACAAACATTAGACTGCCAATAATCTAAACCATTAAATAAATACATGTTGTGTCTCGTGCTCTTTTAATTGCAAACAAGAATTTGAAAATAAAGCAATGAAATAGATTAAATTACTTGGTAAAATGTAGATTCCTAATTTATTCAAACAGTATTTAACCAGATATGGCATTAAAGTTGAAAAATTAAACACACTGCGTGATTTTGAAACCTTAAACCTTTACATGGAAGCCCTATAAATCCCATTGCCTGCATTAAGACAAAATTCAAATCCTACAAACAGGCAATTTCAAGTCATTCACTTGGAAAATGCTCTGTTTAAAATGTCAAAAGGAGGGTGACTCTTTTCTTGTGCTCTTAGATTACCATATTTCTCTCAGGCTTGTGACACCTGCAGCCCACTGAGGGCGTGCAGAACATAGGACTTTACTTCAAACAGCCCAAAGGGCTGTGGGTTTGGGTATTGACTGGGACTGAGCTCGTCCAGCTTGGACCCCTCCTACCGCAGATGTACATTAATGCAGGAGAAATACAAATCTGGGCAGCAGAAAGAAAGGCAGTTCCTTTTAACATGCTGTTGTCTAGCTTGATCGTGTCAGTTTGAGGGAGCCCATTCAAAGGTATTCATGCATCTGCTTTTGAGGAACAATGGCAGCTAGTTTATAAACTGTCTCTTTTGGCTGCCTAAAGGCTTTAGACACCATTGTTTTGCTCCTCTTAATAAACTTTTGGAGGAGTTCATCAACTTGCCTGAATAGCCTACGCAGAGAGGCCAAAGACACAAAATAACAGACGGTTGGCTTTCCCCTTTTCTTTCTCCCTTTTGAAGTGACTGTCTTTAAATCAGGAAAGAGGGCTGTCAGACACCAGAATAATTTTTGGTCAAACAAAAAAGCAAACCGCAGAAGGAACAAAAGTTAATTCACAGAAGAATGGGGGACTTGACTTTTTTAATGAAACTGATAGAGGTGCACCTTGAAACATAGTTTAAACTCTCTAACATCACATGGTAGATTTGTTCCTACATTAATTAATGAGCTAAATGATAATTAATGGCCTCCATTATGCAAATCTTGATGGGATTTTAGTCAGAGCAGCTTGAATTCAAGTAGGCTACTTTATTTAGAACTTTTTGTCTTATAGGTCAAGCAAAAACGTTAACTACAAATTAGTCTAAACTTCAGGTCAGAAAAACGTACTCGGTTACTAACGTAACCTCGGTTCTCTCTAGAGAGGGAACGAGTACTGCGTAATATCTTACGCTATGGGGAAAACCTCTTTTCCACGAGATACTGAAGCCAAAAATTATCCTTAATTTTCTATTAATGTAAAACGCTTTGCAGCAGCAAGCAGACCTAGGCGAGACAGCTTGCGCGCCTATTGGCTGCTCTTGCGGCAAATGCAGCAGCCTATCGAGAGGCTATGTGTGACGTAATGACCAATGGGGGCACTTCGCGCCCATATCGTCACATCCCGCCAGAAAGGGCGTGGCCTTGCCTTAAAAATAGGCTCGATAGGCTGATACAAACTGGTTTTCATCGCCGAAGCGAACCAGAGCGTATTTTAAGCACGGCAAGATACGCAGTACTCGTTCCCTCTCTAGAGAGAACCGAGGTTACGTTAGTAACCGAGTACGTTCTCTTACGAGAGTATCTCTCGTACTGCGTAATATCTTACGCTATGGGGAACACCATGCAACACGCCGTGCAAACAGGGATCCAACACCAAAGTCCCGGGGCCGAAGCCCGGGGCGCATATAGTGCACAATCACCATAAACTCATATAGAGCGGGGAAGAGAGGCTGGAAGCATCATTCCTTATGAATTAGCACCCAGAGGGGCTTTATTATATGTTTAACCAAAACGCGCAGCCAGGGCGAAAGCTTTCGGCCTGATCTGGGTGGTCATGCTGTGTTAACACTCGTGGGGCTGCTGTATTGTCTAATGAACAGTACGCAGGTCAGATTCAGCATCTGGGCCGCACAGCGGGGCAGATAGCACTGAATTTTAGATCGCCAGAAGCTTAGCTTGTAAGGCGGGCACCTCCAGGTTATAGTATTTTATAAATGTAGACGGCGAGGCCCAGCCCGCGGCCGTACAGATATCTTGCAGGGTAACCCCGCTGGACCAAGCCCACGAAGAGGCCACGCCTCTCGTGGAGTGCGCTCTGACACCCAAGGGCCACTGCAGGCCCTTTGAAGTGTAAGCCAGCGCAATGGCGTCCACTATCCACCTGGATAGGCTCTGTTTTGAGGCGGCGAGTCCCTTGGAACGCCCGCCAAACAAAACAAAAAGCTGTTCGGTCTGTCTGAAAACAGACGAGCGGGACATGTAAGCTCTTAGTGCCCTGACAGGGCAAAGGAGGCTCGCGTCCTTCTCCTCATTGAGAACCGGAAGGGCAGACAGGGAAATTACCTGGGCCCTAAACGGTGTGCTGAGGGATTTCGGCACGTATCCGTGCTTAGGTTTGAGAATGACCTTCGAGTCATTAGGCCCAAACTCCATGCATGACGCGCTTACTGAGAGCGCTTGTAAGTCCCCTATGCGCTTCACTGAAGCGAGAGCCGTGAGAAACACTGTTTTGAAAGACAGGTGTTTCATGTCCGACAATTGGATTGGCTCGAACGGGGCGCCTTTCATGGCCTCCAGGACCGTGGAAAGGTCCCACGTCGGGACTGAAGGGGGCCTGGGAGGGTTCAGCCTCCGGGCTCCTCTAAGGAAACGTACAACTAAGTCGTTCTTCCCCAGTGACTGGCCAGACACCGGTTTTGCAAACGTTGCTATGGCCGCCACGTAAACTTTGAGCGTGGATCGGGTCCTGCCCTTATCCAATAGCTCTTGAAGGAAGGAAAGCACTTCCGAAACCCCGCAGTCCACGGGTGAAAAGCTCTTGGCTTGACACCACGCAGAAAACACAGACCATTTCGAGGAGTAGAGACGTCTAGTAGACGGAGCTCTAGCCTGCGCGATCGTGTTTAACACTCCCTCTGGGAGGCTAGCGGGTACCCGTTGATGGCCCATGCGTGCAGGGACCACAGTTCCGGGTGAGGATGCCAGATCGAGCCCCTCGCTTGAGAGAGAGGGTCTCTCCTCAGGGGTACAGGCCATGGGGCAGTGCTGGTCAGCTGCATCAGGGCAGGGAACCACATCTGGTTAATGTTTCCCACAGCAGCTGGATCGCGGGTGCAGCGACCATTCCCCTGCTGGGACATTGTTTCTGGACAGTCTGTCTGGCCCCACATTCAGGTGGCCAGGCACATTCGCTGCTCTAGTGAGAGCAGGTTGCGCTGAGCCCAGACCAGGAGGCGTTCCGTCAGCCTGTGAAGGTTTCAGGACCTGATGCCGCCCTAGCGATTTATGTATGCCACCACTGACATGTTGTCCGACCGGACCAAGACGTGGTGGCCTTTTAACTGGGGACAGAAGCGCCGTAGCGCTTTGTCGACTGTTATCATTTCCAAGCAGTTTATGTGAAGGAGCTTCTCCCGTTCTGACCACAGGCCAGCTAGCGGTCTGCCCTCGAGCAGTGCTCCCCACCCCGAGGTGGAGGCGTCCGTGGACACCACCCTCACACTCGAAGCGGTCCCCAGACTCACACCTGACTGATACCAGTCGGTTCTTTTCCAAGGTTCCAGAGCTGAAACGCACTGTAGGTCGACCCTGAGACGAAACAGACCCGCTGTCCATGTCCTGGGTGGAACCCGCGCTTTCAGCCACATCTGCAGTGGGCGCATGCGAAGCAGGCCCAACTGGAGTACAGAGGCTGCTGAGGCCATTAGACCCAGCATTTTCTGAAACCTTTTGAGCGGAACTATCGAGCCGTGGCGGAAGGATTTCGCGACGTGCTGAATGTTTAGTCCGCGCTCCGGTGACAGGCGTGCTGTCATGGATAGCGAGTCCAACACTGTTCCCAGAAAGGAAATTTTCTGGCTGGGAGACAGTGAGCTTTTCGCCCAATTGACTGTGAGGCCCAGCTTCTCGAGGTGCTCGAGTAATGTGGTCCTGTGTTCTATAAGCTCTGACTGTGATCGAGCTAGAATCAGCCAATCGTCCAAGTAGTTCAGGACTCGCATGCCCTGAAGCCTCAGGGGTGCGAGCGCCGCGTCCATGCACTTCGTGAATGTGCGAGGTGCTAGAGACAGGCCGAAGGGTAGGACTGTGTATTGATATGCCTGGCCCTCGAAGGCGAATCTCAAGAATCGCTTGTGATGGGACGCTATTTGTATTTGAAAATAGGCGTCTTTCAGATCTATTGACATAAACCAGTCCCCGTAGCGCACTTGCGCAAGGATTTTCCTGGTCGTAAGCATTCTGAACTGGCGTTTGACGAGCGCTCTGTTCAGTTGTCGCAGATCTAAAATGGGTCTGATGCCCCCATCTTTTTTTTTTTTTTTTTTGGTACCAGAAAATATCTGCTGTATAGACCCCCTTCGCTCTGAGATAAAGGTTCTATAGCCCTTTTGCTCAGTAACTTCGCTATTTCGGCTCGAAGTAGATGAGATACTTCATTTCTCACCGTAGTTTCGACGCGCGCCGTGTAACGGCGAGGGCGTCGAGCGAATTGCAGCGAATAGCCTCTCTTTATAGTGTTCAGCACCCATTCTGATACCCCGGGAAGCTTTGACCACGCGTCTGCGTGAATAGCTAGAGGTAGAATGAAATCCGGGCTCTGGCTGTGGCAAACTGGCAGCTCGAGAGCCCTGGCATACTAGGAACAAAACACTGTGTTTACAGCGTACGAGGCGGGGGGCGCGCTGATCACAGCGGGCAACCTGGCCGCGCTCAGTTTCTCTATGGCAGATAGTGCAGAGAAAGTGAGCGGGGCGAATCCCGTAGGATTCGTTGTGTATGCGAGAAAACGTGGGTGCGGGATTGCGGGCACATTTACTACATTCAAAACACTGTAGGTTAGAGCCGACTGAGTGTGTGTTGGTTTCGTTTTTTACAGAAACCAAGGGACACGCGGCGTGTAGTGTAAGCGGGCATTGTGGTAT
Organism: Semotilus atromaculatus; assembly: GCA_031834385.1. Taxonomy (NCBI): domain Eukaryota; kingdom Metazoa; phylum Chordata; class Actinopteri; order Cypriniformes; family Leuciscidae; genus Semotilus; species Semotilus atromaculatus. The sequence goes on from JAULUF010000026.1 coordinate 12,211,048, forward strand.
GGGCGCGTTCACTACATAGTGTGCACAATCGATCGGGGTCGATTTTATTTGTGCTAGCTCTGCACCGTGGCAGGCTGTGTTTGGGTGTGGGAATGGGCACTGGGGGAGTGGGCATTCTTACAACACTCATAACACCATCGGCCGTGGCCGGAACACCAGAAAATGCACTTTTTAATGGATTTATCTGGGTAGCCGTAAAAACGTCTTTTGTGCGCAGGCAAGCGGGCTGAGACACCGGCTGGCTCACTGCGAAATACACTGGAACAGTCACAATGCTTGGGACTGAACGAGCGACTGCAGGCTTCGTTTTTACAGAAGCTGTGGGGCGTGTAATGTGTAGTGTTTGTGGGCACATTCACTACACTTACTTCACAATCGATCTGTGTCAATTTTATGCGTGTGAGCCGTGATGCGATTTATCTGGGTCGCCATAAACGCAGCGTTTTTGTGCAGGCAAGCGGGCCGTGGTACCGGCTTGTTTACTGCAAAATACACTTGAGCAGATCATAGCGTCATCACAATTGTGTATGGGCATTTGATTACAGCCGTGCATGTTACATAAGCTCATTGCTGCAATATTGACATTTCCAGTCGCTCGAACTAGAGGAACTGAGAAATGTATGAGAAAAGGGAGTTGGTCCGACCTCAGTGGGACTGAAAAACTAATTTCTCATTTCGCCGGTGACGCATGCGCACGGGGCGTGCATAAATTTATTCTGCTGCGAGAGCCGGGATCGAACACGGGTCTCCCGCGTGGAAGCTTCGAGTTTTGCCACTGAGCCACAGGGGGGAACACGAGAGCTTAACTTAGCGCGGGCATATAAAAGAGCGTCATCACAGTTTTGTGTGACAGCGTCTGTTGCAGGTGTGCGTGTTAAATCACAGGCTCATTACTGCAATATTGACATTTCCAGTCGCTCGAACCAAGAGGAACTGAGAAATGTATGAGACAAAGAGGGGTTTGGTCCGGCCTCAGTGGGACTTAGAAACTCCCTTCTCATTTCGCTGGTGACGCACGCGATCACAGTTTTTGTGTGTCGGTGTTTGTTTGCAGGCGTGCGTGTATATCACAGGCTCGCTGCTGCAATATTGACATTTTCAGCCGCTCGAACTATGAGGAGCTGAGAAATGTTTGAGTAATGGAGTCTTGGTCCGGCCACAGCGGGACTAAACAACAACTCTTTCCTCATTTCCGCATAAAGTTTATCTGCTGCGAGACCCGGGTTCGAACCCGGGTCTCTGGCGCTAAAGCTTAAAGTTTTGCCACTGGGCCACAGGGGAAACAACGTAAGCTTAAGTTAGCACGGGCAGATAAAGGAGCGTCGTCGGCGTTAGTTTGCGGGCGTGCGTGTAAATCACAGACACACTGCCGCAGTATTGACGTTTCCAGCCGCTCGAACTGAGAGGAGCTGAGAAAAGTTTGAGAAGTGGAGTTTTGGTCCGGCCGCGGCGGGACTAATAACACACTCCTTCCTCCTTTCGCCAGTGACGCATGCGCACGGGGTAGCTCTCTTGTAACGTAAAGAAAGCTAGCCGCGCCTTGGTGGGTTCGTCGAGCTCGTAGACGGACGCGGCGGCAGACGGCGGCCGTTGTTCGTCAGTGAGCGACTCGAGCGAAGCCGGCGAAGCTGGCGGGCGAACCGGCGAGCTTTGGCGGGCTGGATAGCTCGGGAGCGCGCTGGGCGCGGCGCGGCACCACGGCGGGCTGTGGCGTCTTTAAAAAGACGGACGCGGCGGCAGACGGCGGCCGTTGTTCGTCAGTGAGCGACTCGAGCGAAGCCGGCGAAGCTGGCGGGCGAACCGGCGAGCTTTGGCGGGCTGGATAGCTCGGGAGCGCGCTGGGCGCGGCGCTTCTTGCGGCGCGGCACCACGGCGGGCTGTGGCGTCTTTAAAAAGACGCAGCTCTTTTAGTGAGGAGAAGTGTAAGTCGCGTCACGTAAGCGATCTCACACTCTCAGCAGAGTAAATATACATGATATAAAGGATATAGTACGCCGGAAAGCGCAGCAGGTACGGCGGCTGAAGGCGGCGAGGCCAGCGACTCCAAAGGCTCGTCCCGCTGAAAAGCTTGCGTCGACGGCGCGGCTTCCCACTCTGGATCCAGCGATGCGTGAGCTTCGCTGAAGAGATGAAAATCAGTTTGTATCAGCCTATCGAGCCTATTTTTAAGGCAAGGCCACGCCCTTTCTGGCGGGATGTGACGATATGGGCGCGAAGTGCCCCCATTGGTCATTACGTCACACATAGCCTCTCGATAGGCTGCTGCATTTGCCGCAAGAGCAGCCAATAGGCGCGCAAGCTGTCTCGCCTAGGTCTGCTTGCTGCTGCAAAGCGTTTTACATTAATAGAAAATTAAGGATAATTTTTGGCTTCAGTATCTCGTGGAAAAGAGGTTTTCCCCATAGCGTAAGATATTACGCAGTACGAGAGATACTCTCGTAAGAGAACAACAACATTGAAATACACAAATAGTTTTTTTATTTTTTTATTTTATTAAAATTTTAGGTCCCACTTTATATTAAGTGCAGCTTTAAGTACTATGTACATACATTGAAATTAATTATTTGATACAATGGATGTATTGTGTTGCTTTTACATTGTACTTACATTTTGAAAATAACTGCATGTATTACAGCTGTAATAAATGTATGTAATTACATTTGTTTCCCTTACACCTTAACCCACCCTTAAAGTGACTCATACCACCACACCTGTCCCTATACCGTATCAGACCTCAATAGCAGCAAAAGTGTTTTACAATACAACATGATCATAATAAGTAAATTGTACTTATTTGTCGATGCAAGTACATAGCCTACTTAAAGCCACTTAATATAAGGTGGGACACAATTTTATATATAAAATAACAGAGTCATACTTTTTGTCTTACTTGTTTTCCATTAAAATAAATAAACTCACATTATGGCCAAACGACTTTCATTTTCAAACAGAGCCAATCCCGTTATTTTTGTCTATTCAATGACCGTATTAATAGTGTTTATTTAACGCATTTGTACACGAACACCTGCAGAGGATTTTAAAATGCCGGAAATTCTCATTTGCCCAAAACACATACGTGGACCTATACCCTACGTTTCAACTTTTGTGCTCAAAAAATTATAGATCTGTCGGCAAAGGGTTACTTTTCCTTTGGTCTGTTTATGAGTGCCCTGAACCACATTTGGCACTCCTCCTTTGTGGAAGGATTCCCTTTTGTTAGATGATCAGTCTCCCATTGGGTCTCCAGACAGGATTCTTGGCATTTGTCGGCAAAAATGAAAGAAGGATTAAGGAATGGCTACTGAACACTCCATGGTAAAGGAGTGGGCAGCAATTCCCCCGATTCAACCCCCCCCCCCCTTCCACTTTGCGGTAACTCCTCTTTTCGTATATTTGTATTCCCAAAGAGGCCATTAAAGCTGGTTTGAAAGCGATACGAACAATAAGATCAAAATCAACAAGTTGAGTCGTATGTTGAACGTTTGCAAGTCTTTGCTTGTTTCCTTAATTTAAACACCCAAGGGCAATTAAAAGCATATTAATTGCATTTTTTGCCAATAATTCCGTTTGATTTTTTACGCATATAGCCTATCTTACATTGTTGAAATGCGTTTATTTTACAATCCGCTGGTTGAATTTAGTCATGTTATTTTTACTCGCGGCCACTCAATACATTCCTATTATTTTGCAGCTACAGCCTATAATCTTATGCCATGCTACATTCACGTAGTTTCAGAAATAAAGTAGCCTAACAATTGGCTTAATTACATAGTTCTCAACCGATCTGCGTTGCTGATTTCGAAATAATGTATGTTGGACTAATGAATGAAACATCTAGGTTTTTATATGGGTTCACCAAGAGTCTCGTGATCTTCCACTTATACAGGGCATCCTGCGCTAAAGCGATGGCGAGTCCAGGCAGGGCATCAAAAACACTTTTGTGACATTAGCCTACATAGGAAGCCCGGAGGCCAATACTTTTATTAGTGTCAGCAGGAGTTTTCCCTAGTCGTTTGTTCGTTTTGTTCTTCTGGTCTAACAGGATGCCTATGTGCACTGAGATAGTCCTTGTCCCACATGGCAATACTTTTTTTAATTAATAGACAGACCGTCTTGAAAGCAGCACTGGCAGTCTGTAATATGATGAACTCCCATTGTCGTGGTGTCACCACCAATGTTTCCGATAAGAAAAAGCACCCAAGGATCAAAGAATATAAGCCTCTCAATTTCCTCCACGCCTCGACTTTTCTACACCTATATTTTCTTTCTTTTTTTCTTCCTCTCTCCCTTAAAACATCTGAAACACACAAAATCCTCTTCATTGCATCTAGTATAGGATCCGCCCCAGGTTAACAGGTCAGCAAAGCTGTTGAAAATAATTGCATATTAATATTCTGTTCAAGGGAACTTACGCAATCTTTTGACATTTTCTAAATGATTAACGTCAAATTTCTATTCTTAAAGACTGGCTGTGATGACACTATATTCAGACACTTTGACTCGAATATTTTCGACTATTTTTGTCGTAGTCTACACAATATTTAGAAATATCTATTAAACAATCCACATACAACATTATATTTAGTCAATGACAGACGGAAAATAAGCTATCAAAACGATCCCAAAACGAATTCAAGGAGAGAGGTGTAAGACATGATTTTTAAAAGCTGTCAAAAGATGTGAGGAAAAACAGAAACTGTATTCGACATTTTCCGACATTCGATTCGTTCCACGAATTACAGACCTGGATTTGGTGCAGGCCTAGTTTTTGTATGAACTTCATCCTGGGTGTACGTTTGGGAAAATAATTTCCTCAGTAAAGTGCAGGACTGAAGTTAACTAGCATGTAATTCAGTTACTCAAATGTTTCACGAGGCAATGCCGTTGACACTAAACAGGCGGTCTGGTGTCATGATCTCTGGATTAGCATATTTCACAGCATAGTCTCATCATTAGACGATGATCTTGCAGATATCTATATATTGTATAAACTATAGGCCTACAGCTTATACAAACGCCAGACTTGTTCTATTATTCGGCAGAATTCTTACTGTCTCTCATTACGGTCCAACAACAGTTTTATCATATGATGCATATGTGCATTGCATTTGAATAACATCTGCTAAGCATTCGAATAGCAGGAAACGCTTATAGCAGTGCCAACATTACCTACATTTTACTTTGATTAATTATGTCTACTAACAGTGGGGGAAAAAAGTATAATTACCAGAAGCTACACATAATACTTGTACATTAACTTTTTCTAACGTATTTTGTATTGAACTATAATTATGTGAATACACATTTATTTGAATACTGTATTGTATAATAATAATAATAATAATAATATTAGTAGTAGTTATTTATTATTATTATTATTATTATTGTTATTATTATTATTACAAAACGCCCCCCCATCTCAAACTTCCAATGAAATGTGTTGGGTATAGCAGTGTAGGGGAAAGGGGAGGTTAATCCGAGTTTAATACATTGATGCACAGCGCAGGACCGCGGCTGTGATGATTGTGTTATCTCTTCCCAACATTTGGGTCTCCCTCAATTTCAGCCCAGCCAAATAGCTGCGAGAAAGTGCAGATGGAGTGACTCTCGATGCCTGAGGAAAAATATTAATAGCTAAATAACTTCCCCATACTTTAACTAAATCTCTCTCTCTTTCTCTCTCTCTCCCCCCATTCCAGATGGATTTGTTTGAAGTGGTCTCCCGACTCATCCCATGGTCTTCTTTCTTCAAACGAAGCTTATTTCAAAGTCTCAAGTATACAGTAGCTTCGGTTTCTCTACAAATATCTGGGAACTACCCGCTTGCCAACACTTTGCATTATTTCGATGTAATTGGTCTTTTGCAGCATTCTCGAAAGGAATGACAAATGCTCATTAAACATTCATTAATGCCGCCTCATCTGCTATCGGAATTATCGTAAATAACCTACTAGTTTAGTTAAAAAATTGGACATGAACGCCCTCTCAAGTCAAAATTTTAATGCGAGGAGCTTGAAATGACGACTTCAGAAGTGGGAAGTAGGACATTTCCGATAGCACGTGAAGGCAAATTTGTCTATTCGCTACAGCAAAAAAAAAATTGTAGTTTTGAAAGTTTTGTGTGGAAAGAAACATATTTTAGTAATTTACTAATATACCACTTATCAGGTAAGAAATGCACGTAATTCACGGATTTGTTTAAACGATATTTTTCGTTCTTCTGGGATTAGTCCCTAAACGCCAATTGGTTTAACCAACTGATGTCAAATGGGCAAATCAGTCAATCTCCATTAATTGGCCGACACATTTTTCTCTGGGTCAAATGACGTTTTATTGGTCGGGAAGACTAAAGCACAACATGTGCGCGGCAGTGCGCCCCTTAAACACTGATTTAAGGGTTATGTGAATGTCAGAACGTGAAAAATAAGAGCACAACAACTGTGAAAATTCGTTAAGTGACAGGTAGCCTATATGCTTTGGGGGCAGCTCATTTCAGAAGTTATAGACAGACTTATGTTTTAAACCAGCATGATTAGACCCATTCATAGACAAAGAGTGGAGTTTTGGCTTGGTTATGAAGCCAGGACTCACTTCTCTTTGTTCAATAATTTCACACCCATAGTAATACAAAACGGCCCAATTTGTCCACAAATAGTCTGCTTGGGGTCTCATTAATTTGCCATGTATTTTTGCGTCAAATCAACTAAAATAGACCAAAAATACAATAAAACAAATATACGAAAACGTGTGAGAAAAAAGGAAAAAAATCTCAAGAAATTGTGCCCAAGGCTAGCCAGTGAGGGCCGTTTAAAGATGAAAGCGAAGAGAAAGAAAAGGCTCAATTTAATCTGCTTTAAAACCTTTCAAAATAACGTTGTGCTTGGAACTCAGGCAGTGAGAGCTGATTGGGGATAAATAAGTTTCTTGCTATGCCTGTGAGCTATTACACCCATCTCCAACACAGCCGCTTGTTCAAAAGACACGTTTTCATTACGAACTCTAATAAGTCTTAACATTATTAAATGCCAGTTGGATGATCAAGTGAAACAAGAAAAAAATCTTTTTAAGTCTTGAAAAATATTGCATTTTAGCCCCATCTCTCTTGTATGACACTGGATAAAGCTAAATGTGAAAAGACATTTCACAAAATATAAGACAAATGTGGAGTAAATTTGGAGATGTAAATAAACATTAGGCTATTAATATTTAGGCTACACACATTATTCATGAATCCTAGCAAAAATGCATGCATTTATAAGTTTCAAATAGGCCTATTCATATTCTCAACCCACAGCGTTTAAGGCAATGGCAAACATTTCTAATCACGGATTGTCACTTCGCATATCCGTAATCCAATAGCTGTGGCTCCTGCTGGCCTCTGAATAAAGTCCACAGAGGTTGTGTGAGGGTTTTGAGTTTGCGCACGCACACATACGTGTAAACACAAATGTGGGTTCTAAAACGATACAAATTTGTCATGTTAAAGGTCATTTTAAATAGTGCAGAACGCATCCTCTGAATAAAAAAAAAAAAGCCCTTTGCCATATTTCAAAATTGAAAACATTATTATTCCATGTTAAAAAAAAATTTGAATACGAATAAAACCGATGAATTTCCTATTGCCTACCAATAACCGATTAATGTTGCATTGATTTTAATGTTGAAATAACATAAGCGTAATGACGGGCCAAGCACCTCCTATCTAAACCACCCCTCTAAACGTCAGCTATAGAAACACAATAGTGATTCCAAAAAGAGCAGTGGGCATTTCCAAACAAGAATAAAACATTTTGCACCCTCCAAATCTCATTCTATTCCAACAGACGATTCCATAATATTACAAAACTATCTACCAGCAGGGTGTATTGAATAATTCATCTCTCTATAGTCCTCCTCTTGGCCTTTTGTTAAAAGTTTTTCCCCCCTTTACGGGTTTTTGAATGTGAAAGGAAGGCTTCATTCCTTCTTTCGAAGCCTTGCTTTAGATTCCTCGCTCCAAAATAACTTCAGTGAAGCAGAGATCTTTGGACTGAGGTTCATCTTCAAGTGTAAAAAAAAGCGACGTTCTCAAAACGATTTTTTTAGAACTATTACTTTAAGCAAACAAAACGAGTCGTCTTTTTGTGGTTAATTATTATACCGAGATTAAACATTGGACACGGCTTATAACAATAGCCTATAGTCAAATGCTTAAAAAAATAAACTATTGTGTTATTTCATAATAGTGAAAAAATAAAACATAAAATCGAAACCACCTAAAAATTATTCATATTATTACAGTGTTGTTAGGGGAAATGCTCATTACTCTTTGCCAGATGGAAAGGTCTGTTAACGTGCGAATAAGCGTGCCGAATTATCGCGAGAACCAGCGGGCAATGCTGAACTTATGGGCTGTAATTGATATTGATTGCCACATCGGTCATCTGTCAGTTACCGTTTCCTGGGCGTCAAATCAAATGAGTCTGTTATACAAATAGATCAAGGCCTAAATACCATCCGTCAGAGCCAGTATAAATACACTCTAAATCAAATAACTAAATAACAGTTGAACAAGCAGAGAAATCTCAAGCGATTGGAAAGACGCTGAGCACTGACACAAAAAGCACACACCGATTTATTGCGCAGATTTAACAGATCCCCAATAAACTCAAGCGCAAAGTTTATTTAAACAAGTAGTCAGGTTTTTATCTTCTTTTTCTGCATATAGCCTAAAATCAGAAGACAATTTAAATGATTTACCTTTCTCTCCCAGTATGCCGTCAATGCTGTGCTTGGTTTTTTTCTCCCCACTGTCATCTTTTTTGTCGCAATCGTCCTCGTCGTCTTTTTTGCCGAAACGCGCACGTAGAACCCGGCTGATAGAACTTACTGATGGGATAATTAAAATAATAATAATAATTATTATAGTAGGGAAATAATAATAATAATAATAACGTCAACATTACCTATACTTGTGATTTATAATTAATAGAAACTATTAGGCTATAGCCTACAAATAATAAAAATAATCTATTTTTAATTTCTGTTCAATTTGTTAAATTATGTACAAAATGATTGTGATAGAAATTACGCTGGAGGACATGATAAAAAAAGGGGGGTTGCTTACCAGATGAGGCCTCACCTGAGGGAACTGTACTTCTGTCACACACACCGTCCTTCAACAGTTTATCCCGAATCTCCCAACTAAACATGCCGGGATTTTCGCGCTTGTATTCTTCGATTCGTTTTTCCACGTCAGGTGTTGCCACCTGCTTTTGTGTGTGATAGAAAAGGAGAGGAGATACAAAGAGAATAGAAAAATAGAAAGTGTGTGTGAAGAGGAAAAAAAGACAGCAGAACCAATTTTAGAACAAATTATATTAACGTGCCCAGTGTATATCCTTTTCTTCCTTTTACTTTTTTAATGTGCTATCATCTTTTCCCAAACGTAGGTTTTAAAATTAAATAATTCATAAGCTAGACAAATAAAATGTACACAATACAAAATACCCAGCTAATAATAATAATAATAATTATTATTATTATTATAAACTTACTCTGGGTTTACTTCCTCCTATTGCTCCAGGACGGATCGAACCAGTTTCTTGATACCGGCAGAGGATTTTGGACACACAACCGTGGGAAACGCGAAGTTGTCTGGAGATCACGCAGGGACGGATGCCGTGGTGAGCCATTTCAACTATTTTGTGACGAATATGATTTGGCAAAGGCCTGCCATTGATGAAAACTCCGCCAAGCTGATTCACTCGACCTTGACCCAGAGGAGTTGAAACTGCAGTGGAGAAATGGGAATTAAAACTACCTTTGGCCAGCTATCACTAAGAATCCAGACATAGGCTACATTTTCCTTTTTTTCGTCTAATAATAGGGTAATAATAATAATAAATATAGTAATTGTAGCTATATTTGAAGGCTATACAAATATATCAAATAGCCTCCACGTGAAGCATTTTGTACTAATGGAATCACAATTTTTTGTTGAAATCTTTCGGACAAAAACACAATAATAAATAATTATTTAATAATTATTAACTTTCTAATTAAAAAAATGCAACAAATTTTTTTTTATAAACTTAATGCTCTTGCTACCTAAATTTCTTAACAAGCTGTTTAAAATTCGCAGTTGTTTTCAATTGTAAAATTGTGTTTTCTGTCAATTGCTGAAAGAAAATCTACTGGTGAATTTTGCGTTTAATGTAATTTCACAGATTGCTCTTGAGTGGTCCTCTCGGCCTGGATGCGTCCTGCTTCATTATTCGCATGTTTTTATGTTTTTAATTATTAGTAGGCTATAATTATTTTGTGCATTCTGGATTCACTTGCGCCACTAGGCTATATATCACGTCAACAAATACAGTGACGGGTATGACATAGTATTTGAAAGTTTTATTTAAACTACTTTAAGTCTAAGACGATCTTTGCCAGCAAGAAATTGGCCCTGGGAAAATATATGTGTTATTCTGATGCACTGAATCGCACGCTGATCATCAAAATGTACTAAAGCCACAACAAAAAGGAATATAAAAAACTTTCAGAAGCGAAATCTCGTACATTTGCGTACAGCATCTCCATACATTCGATAATTTGGTACACTCCCAAGTGAAAATATAGGCCTAAGCTACACTTTAAAGTATATATATATATTTTTTTAAACCATTTTGACTAGAATACATCTGTATCTTGCAGCCCTGATATTGTTTACAACAATTATTTACAACAAAAGAAGGTAGCCTATGCTACCCTACACCTGTCCAACCAACCTTCCAGGGGGAATCCAGTGCGGGGGTAGTTCTGTCCCGGAGCCGGTCGCATCATTCGCGGTACTGTTCCCGGTAAAGATGACATTCTACTATTAACAAATGACGAGGCACAGTAAGGCTGATGATTAAACTGCGAAAGCAAGTCCAGACTTGTTGATGAATGTTTCCTTAATAACTAGAAATGCACTTAAGTCCTCTTTTCAAAAAATGAAAAAAAAAAAGATATCCAGCCAGACTATCGCGGGGATGTGAAACCTCCAAAAAAATCAAACAAAGATAAACACTGTCGTTTCGTGCGGAGGGGGTCATGAGCAAAATAACTACCGCAAGAACAAGATGCAGCGCGCGCCAGGGAGGGGGTACTCCAAACGCTCTCGAGTGAACAAAGGTTACTTAATTCTTTGCAGTGTTTTCTTAAAAGGTCTGATAGTTTTGGATGACAAAGTCTGCTTAGGGGTTGGGAGTAGTTGAAGTGGATAACTTTAGCGCGCGGTGTAGGAGGGGTGTAGCGCGCACCGATAGGCTCTCGCAGTCTTCTTTTATTCATGCGGGCATGGAGGGGAACAAGCAAGTTTTTTTCGACCAATCACAAAAAGCACAGGGTAAGACAAACACGCACGAACACGCGGAGTGCCCAGCTTTTCATTCACTCCATCAGATTGCCTTTGAGCAGAAACCAATGCAAACATTTGATTGATCGCCTGCCATTTGTTGACAAGGCCTAAAAGTCATAAACTAATAAAGCATCACTTGTTTAGATAGGCCTAGGCTAATTATACTTTAAAAAAAATATCATGTAAAATTATAGATAGCCTAAGTGTGTTTTGTTCATTCATAGTCTCATTAGGCTATATTTTACAACCTATTGGCCTTTCGTTCAACACAAAACAATTGCAACTCAGGCTGTTTTCATTATAGGCTCATGGTTAGTTTACCCAGTCCGTCGAAAAAAATAAATCTTGTGTCTGTGCTAATTTAATTGTTCTGTTTTACTGTAACATAAAACATTTTAATTAAAGTAGCCTATATACAGATAAGCTAATAATGTTCCCGTAGGACTTGAACGTTCAAACCGGGAATTGCCAGCACTGCAGGCTATAGGCCTAGTCGTTTTTAATCGTTATTAGACATCACAACTGATAGAAAACCCAAGGAAACCGTGGGGTAAAATTTGCTTAAAACAATGAGCAGAAACTGAACACAACAACACTAAACGAAAAAGACAATTTACAAAAATAAGACAGACCAAGAATTCGTATTGCGGACAAGAAACAAAATTATCGTGAACCTCTTTTAAATGGCATAATTTTCAACAAAACAGTCAGTCTTCCGATTAAACGATGAAAAAGAAAACAAAGCAATTGCATTTTTTAAACATGTCATGTGCGGCTCACGAAGGCGAACGCCTAATAATATTTTTCAATAATAAATCATAACTAGCCTACATTACGATGCTTAACATTATTAATTTACAGTCAAATAGGAATAAACATTCCATTCCATTTTATATGGGCCTATTATTTATATAGCTGCATAAATGTGTTACTTTGAAAGTTGTATCAAGTGTCTCCTGAAAGTTCTTAAGTCCTTGAATCAGATAGGCTAATGATTCATTATCATAAATTCTTCCACCATGTCTATGAACATACATTGACATACATTGAGTTCAGTCTTCTTCTTCTTCTTCTTCTTCTATAAGTCAGGGAGAATGGCTTTGAATTAAATCGTTTAGTGTCCCTGTGATTAACCTCTGCCAATTAGCAGTGATTGTTTAGGCGTTCCTGTGTGTGCAGGAACGTTAGAATTCAACATAAAGAAAAACATGCAGTAATGACTTGAGAACTTCGCTTTGATTTTAACAATGGTATCGTTCATTTGTGTGCATTGCTGGTTAATATATAGGCATAGTTCCACATGACTAAGCATGTCACATCCCAAGGGACCAGTAATGCCTTTCTTAAACAGTTATCGGAGTAAAGCAAGAATTGCTGTTGCCAGGAGTTATCTTCACCATATCAGTCTATGAAGCGTGAGGAAATTAATCTAGTGTAGCCTAGTTTAATTGTGGCAGAGGTGTATAGAAGACATATCTACTGTCTGGGATCATCATAATTTTTTTAAGACACTTGCTTTAATGTGTCTCTTCATTTTTTACATCGCTTATAGCCTGCATGGCCCATGTCAACATGTTTCATGTTATTCAGTAAAACGTAAAAAAAAAAAAAAAAAAAGGACAAATGCCATTTAAAAAAAAACATTTAGTTTACCAACACAGTTAGCAGTTTAGTGAACAACGTGTAGCTAATGCAATACAAACCTAGACTACTAAATAGATTGAAAAAGTCTCACTTTAGTTTTTACCAATTAGGTTCCATGTGCCTGCATTAAATATCATTTAAATATGGTCTACAGCACAAGTTTTGACAACATATGTTTTTACATGACTTTAATGCATCAATAATTTAAGCAATTTTCACCTTTTCAACTCAACAGTTTAAGGTAATTTAATCCAGGTTGATTGTAGGCTACTTAAAAATTTAAGGCAGCAACTTTTTTACAGTAAGGAAACACCACTTGCTGAAAACTATAGACTCTTCTTTGACTTATTTCTCCAATCATACCAGACATGTATACTAATATATGTAGATTCACACGTGGCCATTGTTGGTCTAATGTGAAAACCATGCTGCACATAGTCTAATAGTCATCGAAACATAAAGTTTAGGACTTGACTATAATTTATACGTCACTAGATGGCGATAAAGGACCAAATATAATTCCTCTGGATTTTCTCAGTTTTTCATTAGGATTACACTCCACTTTAGTTTATGTCCCATGATGTTCAGCACACACATTCAAGCAAAAAGTGCTGACTTCATAACTTATACTGTATATGGTTCTGTAATCATAGTTAACCATTAATTGTAGAGTTAAATTCTTTAATCATAAATAAATCTCACAAGTTTTGTTTTGTTGCCCTATATGTACAGTGAGAAGAAGAGCAAAGGAAGTGAAAGTGCAGCGCGGCTGCAAATCTGAAGCATGAATGCAAGAGAAGGAGAGAGAGAGGCTGAGGGTAAGAGAGCAGGTGCACCAGATCACACAAAGCCCAGCAGACTAAGGTTGAGTTCCATATGACACTTTTAGCATTGGGGCAGAATAGCATTCCAGCTGGAAGCATTTAAGAGTGTTAAATCACTAGCTTCGTAATGACACTTTGTCCCCATACATCACAGAAAGCGAGGGAAGGAATGTCTGTCTTTCTCACAGGCATTCCTACCCATTTCCACAGCACAGTAGCGTAGATGAATGTAGAGATACTTCAAAATAACTAGCAAAACAGATGAGGTCTGTTTTTTTAAAATATACGAATACTTATTGTATAATAATATTCAATATATATAATAGGTTACTACTTTTAAAATATGCATTAAATTGTTCAAAAGTTAAATTGTTAGTCAACATTTGAAGTGGATCAAAAGTTCAACAAAGTTGTTCTAAGACAAGAACGGGTATGTTCAAAATTCATTTATAACTTTGATGAAAGGTTTTGATCCACTTCAAATGTTGACACACACACACACACATATATATTTCGACTGTTGTTCAGCTGAAGTCAGGTCAGTGTTGATTCAGTTCCGTTGTAAAGATCATCAATTGTTAAATTAGTTCATTTCATTAAGCAGTTCTGCAAAAAAATTATTTCAGCGTCCAGCTCAGTTTAGTTCTCATACAACAGATATGAGATATGATCAGTGATCATATGATCATATGATCAGATATGATCAGTGCAGTCAGATCAATAATATTGTTGAATATCTCATAATATATGACTGTAATGTTACTGTACTATTGATCAAATAAATGCAAACTTGGTGAGCATAAGCATAATAAAAACATTAAATGTCTCACAGACATTTGAATGGTAGTGAAAGTCATAAAACATATTTTTAGGCAAAAACAGACAAATCAGGTTAAAATAAAACACGAAAATAAAAAGCTTTGAAATAAGTAGAACTAATACTCCATCACACAAGCATGTCAGTCAGTCGGTTTTTGAAATACTGTAAAGTACGGTTAAATTGAGGTACACAATGAAGAATGCCACTATTTCCAAACTACCACAAATTCAATTCAAACATTACACTGTATTGGAATACTACAATACTGTCTGTGGTTTTATTCTCTTGCAGGTACAGTTGAAAACTCTCATCTTACAATAAAATACTGGAATTTTAAATTTGGTGCAATGGAAGATTTATTATTCTATCTCCTTCCATCTTTTATTCAGACACAAAATGCACCATGAAGGTTCTCGTATACCAAGCATGTGATCTTGTCATGGAACACCAAACCACTGCACTATGAACTCTTGTGTCTCGTCTTCTGCCATGATACCTCCCCAGCTCTCCTTTCATGTGCTGGTGAGTGCTGTGAAGTCTGACGGGGGGCATGTGTGAGCGTGAATAGGTCGTGATCGGGAAGGTCATGCCGCGTGGAGTGTTTCTTTCTCCCTTAAACCTGAATACACTGAGACTATTAACAACATACAAATCAGGGGTCATGGGCAGGCTCAGTAACTGATTTGAAATCACTTTGTGTCACTCATAACTTCATAAATAATATCATGTTGGTATTGGTATCATGTTGAGGGAATTGACCCTAGATGAACAGTCAGTGCATTTGACATATTTTGGACTCCTGCAAGATATATTGTAAATTAGGACAAGTTACAGTCTTATTTGGGTCAATGGCTCGTCTGAGTGTCCATGGAGAAGTAAAAAAAAAAAAAAAAAGGGAAAAATCACCTTAAACTATAATGCACAATAAGTTTATGGGTCAAAATGTCATGTGGTTTAACAGTCAAGGAAACAATACATTTTAATGTACACATCTCTGTTTAATTACATTTTTTTAAAGCAAAAAGTAATTCTTAATTCATAAATATAATACGCTTTATGGTCACACCACATTATATACCATCATATTTTATGTTTATTGAATTCGATTTTATTTATATATTTATGGTCCCACTTTATATTAAGTGGCTTTAAGTACTTACATTGAAGTTACTACTTTGATACAATGGACTTATTATGTACATATATGTTTTTACATTGTACTTATATTTTGAAAATACCTCCATGTAATTACAACTGTAATTAATTGATGTAATTACATTTGTAATTACACAGTTGACCCTTCCCTTACACCTTAACCTACACTTAAATCGACCCATACCACCACACCTGTCCCTAACCTTACCAGTGTCACATCTCAATAGCAGCAAAAGTGTTTTACAATACAACCTGAACACAATAAGTACATTGTACTTATTTTTCTATGTAAGTACATAGTACTTAAAGCCACTTAATATAAAGTGGGACCCAAATGTTTTATTGAGCAGCAAATTGCAGACTCCAAACTTATGAACATTAGTGTAAGTCATAAAACATATTTTTAGGAAAAAACAAGATAAATAATAATATGAAAATAAAAGGCTTTGAAATAAACATAGAACAGTATACTCCTTATCGCTGTAATAGCTTTTTTATTTTTTTATTTAACGTTTTGTCACAAAAACGCTTTATGGTTTTAGATAGTTAATAATGATATTATAACCCTGCACCATATGACATTTTGCCACCTGAACTAACCTTGTTTTTCCATAAAAAGGTTAAATTATCTTTTATATTAAGAGACTTATTGACCTTGATAGTCAAAATATTTATTAAATACATGATAATCATAGAAAAGGGGTATTTATCTTTTATTGTATGGGAGAATTGCATTTCTAATGCATTATTGAACAAATTAACAGATAAACAGAAAAACGAACGAGTGTCCCATAATTGACTTAAATAAATACTGAGAAAAATGTTATGGTACAATATGATCTGAATCTCTTCTGTGTTAAGGGGGATCTAGGTCTGAACGGGCCCGCTAGCATGAGAGTGGAGGTTATACCTCCTCTAACAAGACATGTCTCAAGCTTTATCAGCATGTGATAGACTGCTTGTTTTTTTGCCGTAATCAGTTTGTCTGGACCTTCCCAGAAAATGTCAGAGAAGAAAGAGGTCTGTTTCATGTAGATGAAAGTAACATCCCCAATTTTACATGCTGCCCCAATTGGTTTCACTAAATCAATCTGAAAGACTAGGGCATGCAGAGAATCATTTGATGCCCCTTGTGGCTCTCCTAACTGTGACTTTTGCCCCTTGCGTGTGTACTTGCTCTTTTAAAATGTTATGGGAAAAAAAGAAAGAAAACCAGGGCATTAAAAGGACGTATGATATTCTAGTGTCCAAGTTTTATCAAATGACTTGTCAGTTCCTGTTTGAAATAAGCGACCAACATTCATCAGCTTTACCACTCAAGTTCCTTTCTAAAAGGCTAAAACAGAAAAGACAAGAATCTTGATGTTTAATCTATTAATTTCACAGATATTTTTTTTGTCAATGTTATATATTTTTATGATTAAACATGTAGACCTCAAAAGTAATTTCAGTCACGTAACATGCCAGTAACAATGATAAATAAATAAAAAAAGCGATTGTTAAACTAAATCAATGTCTAGAAAGCCTAAACATTGATTTAATCCTCATTTTTACCCTAATTCGTCTGCCTTGTTTAAGGCATGCCAACTCACTCATCGACAATGAATCCAATCAAATTGCTCTGCAAAATTTGTCTCAATTTGGTGTCATTCACTGTTCAGCAGCGTGGAGGTTACAGCCAAACACTGAAACACAAATATTAGTTCAATTGATAATCCAATTGAAGAAGAACATTTCCCAAATCCCCCAAAACTCAAGAAGGCCTTAGTTCTTATTTTAGAGATGCGAGTTATGGTAGATGCATTTATAAATATCTAAAACTGACTTTAAGTAAATAAATACATATTTTACAATCTTGAATGATCTTAAATTTAATTCTGAGAAATCAGTCAGGATGGTAAAATAAATAAAATAGTTACAGTCTTGACTCACTGTACTCATTGTAAATGGGAGATATTTGGCACAAAGACAGTGAATAATTCACCATTCAATACAATGTGTGAATTTTCATTTGTTTGCACTCATAACTAATCACAATCAGATTTTGTAACATTGTAAAGGCAGAAATCACCAGATGCAATGTGAATATAGCAATCAGACAGGACTCGTGTGTAACTTTTGCGAACAAGCCAACTACACACACAGTCTTGTGTTTGCGCAGGCGTTGTAAACATAGCTAATTTAGTACGGTGGTGTATTTTTTGCGCTTTTCAGAGTGTTATCAGGTCATCCCAGCATCTCGAAGTTGTTTGTTCATAGATGATTATGACTGGAACAGACAGCCTTGGAATCCAGAAGAGCATGAGACCTTCATGCGGGGCTGAGCCACCTCCGGGATCAATGTCTGCATTTTGTTGATCAAGAACTGCAGATCCACCATGCAAGATGCATTTTGTTTGCTAAATAATTATCTGAAGTCTCTATTCATTTTCAGATTTTTCACACACAAACAGAATGCATGATAATGACGTTGTATGGTTGAATAACATCTTCAGTCTTTATTTAGCACAATAGGTGATTAACAGAGTGAGATGGCTTCTGGTGCTTCTCTATTTACTGCATGCTTTGGCTTTGCTTTATTTGTATGTATTAATGTAAATTTCCCACTAAATAGGGTGCAATGTAGAAATATTTTAAAGTATTAACAAGTTTGAAATGATTTGGGAATTAAAATGTGACTATTCCATTGAGTAGGGTTCACCATTAATGATGTAAATATAATATTTATATGTTAGTAATTTTTTAAAGATCCATGTACACTACACATGGACTTAGAGTTGTATGTACTTTAAAGGGATAGTTCTCCAAAAAAATAAAAATAATAATAATAATAATTTACTCACCCTCATGTCATTTTATAAATTTTTTAACCAAATTGTATTATTTCTGTAGAACAAAAGATTTTTTGAGAATTTTTCCCACTCCATACAATGTAACCAAACCTGGTTCCATATCTTTTTTCTTCCGCAGAAAAAAAAGAAAGTCATACAGGTTTGAAAGTACGTGGAGCTGAGTAAATGATGAAAGAATTTCCCATTTTGGGTGAACTATTCCATCAATGCTAAAAAGAACTTGCATATAGCTATAATTAAGTTACATTTGCTCTGATTAAACAGTTTTAAGTCTGAGTATGTGAGAACAGAAAGAGTAATAACACAGAGTATGTATTAAGTTAACACTATGAGTTTGACCAATTAGAAATGATCAACGGGATGAAATAACTAAAACATTTGTATCAACAGCACGCTTTGCATTTAAAATGAATTTACAAACTTTATTGATAAGCTGCTACCTGATTTTCACTCTCATTTGTAGCAGACAAATATGGGTTCAAATGTTACACCACTTTCTAAAGAAAGATTTCTGTATAAAATGTAAACAGAAAAAATTTATATTGTGCTTTGTGAAGAGTTCAACTAAATGTATTAATAGCTGTTTTTTCCTGTTGCTTTTTAACTGTCTACAGCAGGTGTCCAAATTGCCTCAACAACACACATGCCTGGAAGTTTCTAGTATACTTTGTAAGACTTTGGCTGTACACACTTCCCTACTATATAGTAGGTGAAACCCAGTATGTGATCACAGAAGTGTGCATACGATCGCATGTTTCAAAATAAGTACCTGTTCAAGAGAGTATGCGATTTCGGACGCAGGCCTCGCTTTAGTCGAGGTTTAGTCGTGTTTACTGGGGTTGGAGCTAAACTCCGCAGGACAGTGGCATCAGGAGCAGGGTTGGACACCCCTGCTCAACAGCATGAGAATTTTGAACATAAAATAATGTTTTGCCGCCATCTACTGGATAAAGGAATAATACATCTGCACAGTGACGTTGCCGTGAGTTTCGTCCATAGAAATGGCACGTAAGAGAGGATAAAAATCTTACTAAACATTACTGAATACATGCTTTATCTGCACGTTCATCTCAAATATATAGAAAAATAATGTGATTGCATAAGAAGTGGACATTCAACATTAAAAATCATGAGGAGGAGGATTGTGTGAGATTTAATAATTTCACTGATTACTCAACTGTCAATTGTCAAAAAATATTTATTCATTTATTCATCAGAATCAAACTATTGTTTGGCCAAAAACAACAGCTAAAGAAAAAATATGACTAACTTATTTGTTTGGTATATCATTAACAAAAACAATCTAATTTAAGACATTTACTTCAACTAGCCTACATTATAAGTAAGGTAAATAAACAGATCTATAAAGTAACTAAACATAAGTTATCTATTTTATTTGTCCATTAGTAGGCTACTGTTGATAAATTGAGGAACATTTGGGGGAGAGGCTCATGAAGCTGAATGCAGCATCAAAGGCTTTGAATGAGCATAGAAATGAATAACAAAATCTATTTAAATCTTAAGTTGTAGTTTATTTTAATTATTGTAATTTCAAACAGAGTTATTACAGCACTTTTCTGATTCGGATCTGAAATGTCTGCAGTGTGAGCACTGAGGAGGGAGAGCCCGGAGCTAAATCCTGGAAATGGTGCCATGGATGAGACCCTCCATCTCTCCACCTGCACTTCTTGCCTCAGAACAACCCCCACACGAAGGCACGGTCACCTCTGGTGGTCAGCTGATTCATCAGAATAAAGCCACAGAATGAGAACCGCTGTGTTGTGATGGCAGTAGGATGTGGGGTTCAGCGCCTGCGATTGTAGTTTGAATAAAGCCTTGTTTCTTGTTTTGTTGACTTGTAAATGCATTTGTTTATTGTGATGGTTACTTTTATTCATTATTTTATACTTTTATTTTATTTCGATTTTTTACTTATTCATGTTTCTTATTGTCAGTAAATAAAATAAAATAATTTAATATATTTATGCTTTAACTCATTGCTTGACTATAATTCACTGCATTTATCTAGTGTGTAATCATGCATATCTATCATATGACAAAACAAATTACATTGTGCTTGTTTTACTAAAATGTATAATTTTCAGTAAAAAAAAAAAGTTTTGGTCAGCATTTATCATTATTATTGTGTGTAAGGTTTAGGGTGGGCTAGCGATGCAATTCATTCTGGGGTAATCTTGTTTTTTAAGGAGTGATACATTTTTCTAGTATAAGAGTCTTCTCCAAAGGCGAGATCTTCAAGCAGCTGCACAGTGTGTAGACATTACAAACGCTGAGGAAAACCGCTCTAGGTACGGCTGTCGAGTTACTTATGTTATGAGGTGTTAGTGCACCTCACATTTTGAGGTGTCACATAACCCAAAATGTCACTCACATAATGCGATGTGTCGACTAAACTTCACAATCTAGTCTTCACTATCTAGTTATCTAGACTGGAAGACTAGTTAGAAGACTAGATAGTGAAGACAGATAGGTCTGTTGTATAGGACTAGATGTTGATATCCCTCAATACATACTTGAGGCACCGATTGGACTCCGTGGGATGGTCAAATGAGTGATGTCACCCTTGGGTTATCAAGTGGGCGCCCTCCTTCTTTGGTGTTTCGCTGATAGGCCCACGACACCTCCAGAGGGTTCAGCAGTGAATCCCAGCGTCCTAGGTTCACTCCCTAGGTGACATCAATTGATTTGAAGGCCCAGACGGAGTCTTTTCTCTTCATCCACAGCCACTGGCTTCCCTTTTCAGCAGCCCTGGAGAGGTCTCTGACTGCCTGCCGATGGGCCTTCCCTCGCACTCCCATCTCCCTGAGTAGCCTGGATGTTGAGGTGGCTACGAACCCTCTGCAGCCTACTTCCACTGGGCGTATGTTTGCCTTCCAGCCTTGTTGTTGCGCATCGGCTGCAAGTTCAGCGTACCTCAGCCTTTTCCTTTCATAAGCCTCCTCCACTGCACCCTCCCAGGGCACGGTGAGCTCGATGATGTAAACAAGCTTGAGTGAGGCTGACCACAAAACAAGGTCTGGTCGCTGGTTTGTAGCTGCGATCTCAGATGGGAAGCAGAGTTTCTTGCCCAAGTCTGCCAGCAGCTTCCAGTCCCGTGCTCTCCCCAGCTGACCAGTGTCTGGTCTTGTGGTGGTGAGGCTGGCTTGACCCTCGCCCTCTCGAACAAATGGTATCAGCTGCCCCCGGGATGATGGGAGAGGAAGGGCATTCACACTTGCCCGTTGACTTTCTAGCACTGCTGCAAGACTCTTTAGCACCTGGTTGTGCCGCCAGGTATAACGACCTTGGGTGAGGCTGGTCTTGCATCCCACTAAGATGTGCTTGAGTGTTGCCGGACTTGGACATAGAGGGCACGTGGGGTCTTCGGCATACCACTGACTTAGGTTTGCGGGGGAAGGCAGGACATCGTAGGCAGCCCTGATTGTAAAACTTGCCCTGAATGCCTCCATCTCCCACAACTCTTTCCAGGAGATCTTCCTCTTCTCCACTCCTTTCCATGCCATCCACTGCCCTTGTTTTGCCTGCGCCACAGCTTGGGCTCACCTTCCTGCTTCCTCCTCCCGACGTATCTCCTGGATCACCAGCTTGCGTCTCTGAGATGTAGAGGCCTTGCTCCACGCTGGTGTACTGACCCCAAGGCCTAGACCACTCCTCCCCTCCTGCACTCGGCCAACGATGTCCTTGTGTCTGAGTGCTGCCTTTGCCTGCTCAGTAGCAGCCAATGGGGTCCACTTCCTCCCGGTGGCCAGGATGGGGGCCGCTAGGGCTACAAATGGATCACTCGAACCCAGCATCATCATCTCCAGTCTGACTTTGGCGCACTTGTACTCCTCTGTCAGACTGGAAATGGGCAGTTGTAACATCCCCTTGCCGTAGAGCCCAATTGTGCTGAGGCACCTGGGAAGGCCAAGCCACTTCCTTATGTATGAGCTGACCAGTCTCTCCAGCTTCTCCACCTTTGAGAGCGGGACTTCATAAAGAGTTAGCGGCCACAGGAGACGTGGAAGTAGTCTATACTGCATGCACCAGAGCTTGAGCTTGCCAGGAAGCATGGTTTTGTCAATGTTCTCCAGGCCGGTGGCTACTTCCCTCCTGAGCTGCTCTACTTGCTCTTTGTCTTTGAGGGAGGCATCATACCAACGACCTAGGCTTTTCACTGGCTTCTCGGAAACCGTTGGAATGGGTTCCTCACCAATGTGGAAGCGGTGGTCTGACAGCTTCCCCTTGATAATAGAGATGCTTCTGGATTTGCTCGGCTTGATCTTCATGCGAACCCGCTCAATGTTTTCCTGGAGCTTTCTTAGTAGCCGCACAGTGCAAACCTTAGTTGTGGTGAGAGTTGTGAGGTCGTCCATGTAGGCTCTAATCGGTGGTAGCCTCAGCCCTGGTTTTACACGCTGTCCGCCAACCGTCCATCGAGAGGCCCGGATGATGACTTCCATGGCCAGGGTGAAGGCCAGCGGGGAGATCGTGCAGCCGGCCATGATTCCCACTTTCAGGTGTTGCCATGCTGTTGTATATTCTGCTGTTGTCAAGCAGAGTTGGACATCCTTGAAGTAGGCCTTGACAAGGTTTGTGAGAGCTGTTGGGACCCTGAAGTAGTCAAAGGCTGTCCACAAGAGGTTGTGAGGGACTGAGCCAAAGGCGTTCGCGAGATCCAGGAACACCACATGAAGATCTGTTCCCTCCTTTTTGGCGACCTGAATCTGATGCCAGATGACACTGGCGTGTTCTACACAACCGGAGAAGCCTGAGATGCCTGCTTTCTGGATTGACATGTCAATCAGGTTGTTCCTTTTCAGGTATCCTGCCAACCTGTGAGCGACTACGCTGAAGAAGATTTTTCCCTCGACGTTTAGAAGACTGATCTGGCGGAACTGCCCGATCTCTGAGGAGTCCTTTTCCTTGGGGATTAGGATCCCTCCAGCTCTCCGCCAGGACGTTGGTATCTCCTTCTTTTGCCACACAACCCTCATCAGTTTCCAGAGGAATCGTAGGACATCTGGTGCGTTTTTGTAAAGCCTGTATGGGACTCCGTTGGGACCCGGAGATGATGCGGCCCTTGCTCTACGCACGGTTTGTTCTACCTCACTCCATCTGGGTAGACTGATATCCAGTTCGTGCTCTGGTGGATTGACTGGTGGCATGTCAGGAGGGAGCGCAACTTCTTCCTGGTGTCGGTCATCTGTGCAGGAATTTTTCAGATGTTCTTCCAGGTCGGCCTTTGAAACTGAGAGACTTCCGCTCTTCTCCTTTGTAAAGAGACTCTTCACAAATTTGAATGGATCTTTGTTGAAGCGTGATCTTGTTTGCACCTTCCTTCTGCGCTTCCTCAGAAGATTTTCAGCTCTCCTCAGTGTTGCAAGCCTGCTCTGAATCTCTTCCTGTAGCAGGTTTATACCTTCCTTCTCCTCCTCTGTGCCCTTCCTCCATTGCTTCTTCAGCTGCCTCCTCTCTTTGACTAGGCGGTCTATTTCTATCTGCCTTCTGGATTTGGTGGGGATTAACGGAGTAGCTCGTTTGCCTTCGATCACTCCGAACCGTTCCACCCCATAGGCATAGATAAGATCACCCATTCTATCAAGCTTCTTCATGGTTGTACCTCTGATCCCTTCCAGTATGTTGCAGAGATCAGTGTTGGCCTCCTTCCACCGCGTCTTGTCGCAGGCTTTTGGCCACTTGACTAATGGCCTTCGCCCCTGGATCTTCTTCTCTGCTGTTGGTCGTGATGGTTTGGGTTCAGGTTGCTCTCCTGTGCCTTGCTCTTCCTCCTCTCGGACAGGGGTATTGATGTCCTGCAGACTGTGGTGTGTGTCCTGCTGCTGAACTTCTGTCGACTGACTCGGCCTGCTTCTCAGAAAGTAGCTGTCGATGCGACATCCCTGTTGACCCTTCCTTAGGCACCCTTTCTTGCCCTGGTGTATTTTCAGGCCTTGGGTGGAAGTAACCTTTGTCCATCCACAATTGCAGTGCTGGAACTTATGTCCAGCTTTAGCTGTCGGAGCCTCAGGTAAGCTGATCATCGGTCTGTTCCTTTCCTGTGTTCGTTACCGGGTTGTCTGCCGATGAGCCATCTTCCGCCCCCACTCTCGCTGGCTCAGGGGGTATTTTTTCCTTAGAAATTTTCGTAGCTGTGTGTGGGTGGGACCCATACACCACACGTGCTGGATCCCGCCGCCACGGGAAGCTAGCCCATGGCGGGGGGTTGGGGTCTGTTCCCTCCTGCCAGCTGTCTTTCCATGCTGTCACAAGTCACATGCTGTAACTAGATAGTGAAGACTAGATAGTAAAGACTAGATAGTGAACTAGATTGTGAAGGATCCAACGAGGACCACAATGGAAATAAGTTTGTAACTTTCTTGTGTGAACAGTGAAGACTAGATAGTCATGTATAGATAACTAGATAATTAAGACTAGATTAGATAGTCATGTCTAGATAGATAATGAAGACTAGATACTTCACTATCTAGTTATCTAGTCTTCACTCTCTAGTTATCTAGTCTTCACTATCTAGTCTTCACTATCTAGTTATCTAGTCTTCACTATCTAGTCTTCACTATCTAGTTATCTAGTCTTCACTATCTAGTCTTCACTATCTAGTTATCTAGTCTTCACTCTCTAGTTATCTAGAGAGGAAACACTGGTATATGTCACTGTGATGGCATCTTGTCATGCATTTATTTTTGTTATTGTCTAATAAATAAAAATAAATAAATAAAAACAGTGCACACTACATAGTATACACTAGATAGTGCACACTAGATTGTGTACACTAGATAGTGCACACTACGTAGTGTACACTAGACAATGCACACTAGATCCCCAAATCTGAAATATAGACATAATCAGAGAGGAGGGACTCAGAGTTCAATGAGTCATCCAGTGTTCTAGTTATCTAGTCTTCACTATCTAGTCTTCACTATCTAGTTCCCCATTTTTTTGTTACTGGCTAATACATCAAATAACAAAATAGTGCACACTACATAGTGTACACTAGATATTACACACTAGATAGTGCACACTAGATCCCCAAATATGAAATATAGATATAATCAGAGAGGAGGGACTCGGAGTTCACGTCAGCATTATTTAAGAAAATGATTATCCATATGAGAATAATAGAACATTAAGAGGTAAATTTCAAAGATATCATAGTGGTTTTGAACTATTTAACCTGGTGTGACAACTGTAATTAAAATGTTTTGAAGAAAAAGCACTTGCATAATAAAGTAAAATCATTAAATTAAAATCAATATAATATTAAATTGCCATGACCCCATAAAGGATACGTGGTTTGGAGATTGATGGATGAATAATTTTGAATTGTTGAATGATGAGTATTTGTTGGACACTTCAGAAGCAAAGACCAGGAGACTTGGTTGAATCTTCAGCAGATTTCTTTATTGAGAACAACATGTGCTGTTGGTATCTGCAGTCCATCAAGACTAACTAAGGATGCATTATATTGATTTTAGGAGGCAGTGCTTATAAATAGAGACAAAGCACCTGCTGACGACCTTAAACAAAGCATGCAAATGAAGTATACAGTTATAGCAGCCCCTCAGACTCTAGAGTGTTACCAGTCCTAATCCAATCAGCATAGAAAGAAGAATGGGACAAGAGCCAATAAAGTCTCCATGATCTGGCTCATTTGGCTTTCAATAAAGAGAACAGGAACTTGTTGAAAACTTTTGCTTAACAAAACCTTTCATCTTAAATGCTAAATACAATGTAGCCTACTTCACCATAGTTTTATGTCAGGACGTTATTAATTTGATAACTTCCTCCAGTATGACTTCAATAGCTTTTACATTTTTGTGATACAATGACTGTAAATACTATAATGAGCAAGAGCACTTGTGTCTGCTTGAGGAGGTTTCTTTGACTCCTCCCTCTCATGTGGCTCACAGTTTATTGGGTATATATTTGATTTTGTATTAAGTTAAAATGAACTTAAAATGTATTATGATGAATTATTTAAAGATATTTAACCGTGTCATTGTTCTTTTTTCCTATAAAATCTCATATTATGAATGCAAACCCATTCTATGTAGGCTACTGTATATATATATATATATATATATATATATATATATATATATATATATATATATATATATATTTGTAATTATGATTGGTCATTGTTAAATAGAACCATGGTATCTTTCCCTGATCTTGTATTTAACAAAATTTGGCAATAATAAAAGTGATATGAGCGACAGGTGCACAAACACCTCACAACATCAGTAACTCAACATACCTAGAATGGTTTTCCAAAGCGTTTGTAATGTCTACACAAAGGAGTAGGCCTACTACTAGCACCACTAACCACTCGGTGAGTTGCACAGTTTTGAAAACGAACGTTATGGGTTGTTTAGACAGCCACTCGATCTGAAGCGGTCAAAGGCGATTCTAAAAGAGTCAAGTAGAGACAGGACGCATCGTCAAAATTTCTGTGTCCACCACTCTAGTTCATCCAAAACAAACTAGAAAATAGACTCAAAGTGCTAAATACCGGAATTATCCTTTAAAAACAAAACAAATGGTAGCCTACCATTCACTCCCATTATAAAGCTTGGAAGATTCAGCATTAATATATATATATATATAACTCCGATTGTGTGAGGCTGAAAGAAGAAGTCATATACACCTATGGCTTGAGAGTGATTAAATTATGGGATAATTTTCATTTTTGGGTGAACTAAATTAGGAATCCCATTATTCTTATCATATTAGGACAAGATATATGGCGCTGATCGACAGTTTCAATCTAAGGCTCCACAGAATTCAAAACTCTGTTGCTGATGAGCTGTAGATGGCGCAACTTGCTAATGGTACGTTTAGCTTTCAATTCATATTCAGTTTTAGTTCTGCTTAAACGAAGGCGGTGACCGCTAGTTGTTATACAAATCCATGTGCAATTGTGCATCTATAGACAATATTTGAATCATTTGGTAGTTATGTGGTCACACACATGATCTGACAATAACATAAGGGAAATGGCACTATTGGTAGTCCACACCACACCACAAACCCTAGACGACAGCAGTGACTCACTGAGGGCAGCTTACATTAGAAATCTTCCACTTCTCTGTAACATTTCGCACATTGATGCGGCCGTATTTTAAAGGAAGTGACTCAGCCTGGGGTTCCAAAAGTTTGCCCGTCTCATTATAAAAGCTTTGAGCAAACAGCAGAGATAAAGACACAGCAATCACAATGAAATGGATATCACCTCTCATCATATCCTTCTTACCGATAAGATGTATGCGACTTGACTTAAACAGAGAGAGATAGATAGAGAGATAGATGGATGGCATCTGGGTTCAGCCCTTTGATAAAACAAGGTTTGCTGTGATCTGTAAATTTGAATGTAAAAAACAAAAAGGTGTGAAAAATTCAACACACTGCAATTAAAATGATTCAAGAAATCTATGTACAAATAAGTTACTTTATTTAAATAGTCTGGTGTGAAAAACTACACCAAATACTGTACATTTTAGAAGTGCATGTTTCCTCAGCAGATGAAACAAAGTCAGTTAACATTAGCTTTCTCACAGAAAACAGTAATTTTGTTGGATGGACAAAACATAAGTAGCTGGAAACGTAAACCGTTTCTGGTCTGAAAAATGTCAAGATTATAACAAGTTTAACCAAAAACCAACAAGTGTGCTCAACTTTTGGTGAGAAATACAAGGCCAGGACCGACAGTCATGAGCTTCCATTTCTTCCTTTCATAATTTTCCTTTGTGATAAATGCTTCAATGAAGCAACTTCATGATAAATGGTACAAAAATACAGCAAAATACCATTCACCAACTACCCACTTACAACCAGTGTCCTGCATTTTGACACCAAAAGGGTAGCATTTCTACCCTTGTAACAGATAAATGAAACTGCAAGTGCCATTCTTTAGAAATAAAAAAAATCAAATGGATTCATTTGTGTCACATCTGAATGAAAAAAAAAAAAAAACAAGCAACGGAAAACAAAACGTATGGATTAATCTTCTCACAAAGACAAGAATACTAACCACTGTGCCCAGTCCCTTCCATTTATCCCTACTTACAAATAGTTTTGATCACCACACTTCTCATTGCTGTAAAACACATGGCATAGTCCTTGTCTTGGCTTGGCTTTTAAAATGATCCAATAAATGTTGACAGCTCTTTTAATTATCTGGAATTCAGGTGATCCTTATAGCTAATACTAGTAAGTTGTCATTTTTCAGCAATATCTGAATTCATACTGTTGGTGCATAATTTCTTAAAAGGAAAACCAACATGCACCTTTACCAAACTATATTACTGAATAAAATAAAAATAAAAAAAGACCAGCTTATACTCAGGTTACACAGTTCATCCAATTTCTTCATAAAAGGATACTGTACATTATAATTTAACATACTGTAAGGAAATAGTCAACAACAACAGCAACAAAAAACATTGACATCAATCAATACATAGGGCAGCACGATTTGGGGGAAAACCCTAATTGGAATTTTTCGGCTAAAATTAAACCATCTAGCTTTTAATGCAGGTGACCTTAAATCTCGTGTATTGACAAGTCATTCCGCCATTTCGGTTTTATTTTGATTAATCCTGCAGCCCTACAGTAAAAGGACACTTTTAACAGAGTTAACAGAGTTAATCACTAGGAGTCTGACTCTTTAAAAAACCTCTCAAACTTGTCCAAGTACCCGGGTCGATGAGGGAGGAGGAAGTAATGTGTGCTGCTGACTTTCTTCCCATCTTCCATGATGGGCAGAATACAGGGGCTGCGAGCAGCCGGCAAGCCCTCACAGCTCTGCTTGTGTTGAGCCTTACTGACATACTCCGGATAGGGAGCAAAGCTCTGAGTAGGAGGCATTACCCCGTTGATGTAAATCGGGAGACTTTTTGGACTAATGGCACGTGGTATGACCTGGGGGATTGGCTCCCTGGGTGGAACTTTAGGGGGTTTGTCCGTATCAAAGTCATCAGATGATGGCCGCCTGCTGTCCGTGCTCTCGCTGAGGCGAGCGCGGATTGGAACGCGAGGCGGGACTTCAGGTTTCTCCTGCGGGAGGCTGAGGGGAGAATGGTGAAGGCCGGTTGGCCTGAAGTTGGCGGCCTTGAAGGATCCGGCAGGGCCGGAATGGGAGCGATGTAGCCGGCGTTGGTGTCTGTCTTGGTTCTGCGTTACCGCCTGCTCCCACTGAGGCTTCACCCCGCAAAGTTTCTGATGTTCTTGTAGCCCTTCGTAATACGCAAAGTTTATCTGACCGTTTCTCCGAAAACTGCGCCTCCCTGGCAAGCCGTACTGGAAGGATGAGGTTTTAGGCACCAGACACTGGCTCTCAGAGGTGCTGGAGAAAAACTCCACCTCGTTGTCTTCTGCTTCATCAGAGGACAGGTCGCCTATGTCCGGGAGGGGTGGGAGGGGCTTAGTCGTTCTCCTGGGCGAACAAGGGGGTATGTGCTCATAAACAGACAGTTTTTGTAAGGACGGAACCACCTGGTCTCCCTCTGGTGCGTGGCACTGGGAGGAAAACAGCAGCTGTGAAGGATTTGGAGTCTTGGGAGACAAACACGGAGGAGAACAGGAGGCAGACGTCCTTCCTATGAAGTAAAAATACAGAAAAGAAAATGAGGATTTAAGCTCAAATCAACTACCGTATGACATACATGCTCAATGGTGTCATAAACATCATTTAAGTTGTTATTTTTCAATGGCTCTATCTCTTGAGATGGATCTATCTCCAGCCTCAACATAGGGAGCTTATCAAAGGATTCACTTATCAGACTTTCGTACAACTTCCTATAACCTTCTGCACTTCCTGAGAAACATCCGCATCATGCTCCAAGAACAGAGGGTGACCAGACTGTGATATAGCTGATATAATTCAATATCACTACTCACTCACTTTCAAAGCCCACGTTTGCAGAGTTTTGCTGATACATTCTCAAGCTGTGATCCATGGACTCCGAACCAAATCCAAAAAAAAGCCTGCAAAACACAAAAATGGAAAGTGTCAAAATCAGGTGTATAGAGAAGGTCTCTCATAATACACAAATTGGTTGAGCTGAGGACTGCTTTCACACTCACTTATCCATGGTGTCATGGTCATGGTGTTGATCCCAGTATGGTTGGGCTGTGGCCATAATGTTTAGGGGAGTGGAGGCTAGTTCAGGCCTGTGGGGGTCTCCACTATTCTTGATCCTGCAGAACTCATAATCCAGCCATGGGTAACCAAGACAGGACTTTTGAGCTCCACTTTTCCAACAGCAATGGGAAAACCTGCATGGGGGATGGGGGGTTATTAGGCCACTTTTTCAGTCATCTTAAAATTGTTATTGTTAATGCAACAGTTTTTTGGTGAGAAAGAAAGACAGACATAAAATGACCATTACAAACTAAACTGTTTCATTGTCCCTTCTATAAAATTTAAGATGTATAATATACAGTACTGTTCAAAAGATTGGAGTTAGTAGGATTGCATTGAATTGATCAAAGGTGACAGTGAAGACATTTATTATAAAGGGGAAGAAAAAGAGGAGATTCATGAGCATCAAATCAGCATATTAAAATTATTTCTGAAAGATAATGTGACAGAAGACAAGTAATGACTGCTGAAAATTCAGCTTTGCCATCACAGGAATAAATTATATTTTAAAATAATTGTTTATATTTTAATTTTTAATAGATTTTAATTAAACAAATGCAGCCTTGGTGACCATAAGAGATTTAAAAATACATACAAATTAGTGCTGGGTGCAATTAATCACATTCAAAATAAAGGTTTGTGTTTACATAATATATGAATATATGTGTGTGTACTGTGTATAATTATTTTGTACAGTATATATACTATATATACACTTATAGCAATAAGGAACTATCACTCTTCAAGCCTTTGCAAGTAATCAGTTGTGCGGACAAAAAGAATCTCCACTCGAAGCAATTAATGTCAAATCACCCATTTAAACAGGACAAAATCATTACAGATTTTTTTTTTGGGGGGGGGGGGGAAGAAATGCATTGTCTTGTAAAAGCAACATGTGCCTTTAGATGAATATGCAGTTTCTCCATTGTTAGATGTGCAGGCACATATAACAAACAGCTCAGCTATGAAGCTGTGGTGATGCAACAGTTTCTTAAGACATTACACCAAAACACAATAAAGCATCTGTGCTAGAAAACAAAACCATTCAGTGACAAATGTGCTGGAATGCTTGGGCACAAGTCAGAATGTAATCAATGAAATACCCATGCAGGCTACATTATGCAACTTATCACATGCTCTGCCTCTGCTTTGCCTCAGTCAGAACCGTGAAAGGCAGAAACTAACAATCGTCAATTCTCCCAGTAAAGACCTCAATGCAGATGCGAAGCTAAAGCATAAATGGTTCTTTGTGCGTTTGCGTTGGGGTGAGTGCCTGTGCATTTTCAACATCAGGCAGCTCTTATCCGTGAGGTTAAAGCCCTGCCATAAAGGCATGAAAGAGGTGTGAGGACGTCACCAGCAGGGCCTGGGAGAGGAGCCAGAGGACGCACTGATCCACTACTCAGAGGAACACCATCAACATGCCAAATAGTACAGTGGTGCAAATTACTTCTTAAAAAGTAACACTAGCCTACAGAAGGACACAAAGATATAGATTTCACTAGAAGATCCTATTTCTGATCAGAAGTAATTTTTCCTGAGGAGATAAATTCATGTTTTGCGGTCCAAACAAAGTCTGTATTAACTTCTCCTTGCACAACTTATATATATATATATATATATATATATAAATAATTGTATACTAATAAATGTATACTAACTACTGTATGACAACTATATCCATGCTGTTTCTTCCACCCTGAATGGTGTTTGCACATACCGGTAGACATTTTTTAAATGGTGTTTGTATACAGACACATTTTTTCCATTCAATTATTTTGATACATCACCTAAACCTCACCTTAATTAATTCTTAATTATGAAATTACGTAATAATATATGCACTAATATATCATTAACGCCTATAAGACAACACTGCCTCTTCAGTAATTATTAACTAGAGATCTCAATCCCCTCTAAATTAGTAGGCCTGCTACTTGGCAGGCTATAAGCAACAAAGATGAACGCCTACAGGGGGAATAAAAATACGAACAGAAAATATATAGGCAGGCCAGCCTACAGAAAAGCAGGATCATCTGGAGCACGAGGTTGTCAGGCGCACTCGCGAACAGAGATGAATTACTTCACTAGACGTGCTAGAGTACAGACATCTGTAGTAAATGATAAACTAGCTTACTACTACACGGGACAGATCGTCCTCAATTGGTTGTTGTTGTATTGTAAACAGTTCTATGAGTGACGCAGGGCCGGGCCGCTTGTAAAGAACGAAATTGCAGTGCGAATAAGATCCTTCTGATATACGTTATTGACAGTTTTCTACATCTGTTTCAACACACCCACTGACAAACCCTATAATTCTGACTCAGGTGCGACTCATCTCATATCCCGGTCCAAAGAACAACTATATAGCCTATAAGGAGTTGTGAATTGCACTTAATAATTTGACATATTTCTCTGAAACGTGAAAAAAAACCATAAGTTAAATCAAAATACTTAAAGCTACTTACCGGTTAAATGTTTTGTTGGGTTGTGTTTACTGCTCTCTTATGTCCAGTATAACTAAACGATTGCTGTTATCCAAGCGTATCTTTGTAAACATTCACCACAATTTATTATTAAACAAAACGCACGTGTAGTAGAAGATGCTGCCGCTCAACAACTTATCGCTTTCATCATGGAAAGCTGCGAGCTGGAAACTATTTATATGGACTGTTCACGTCAGACCGTAGGCGCCGCCTACTGTCTTTTTTTATTTATTTATTTTTATTCCGCCCACTTTCTTAAAGGGGCCGTTTAGTGCGACCTTGTGACATGCAACACCTCTGGTTCAGATATAAATTATTTGATACTTAGAAAGATTCACTCATTTCACTGTATTGAAACATTATTATAAAAACAAATTTCAGTCTTGCAGGATAATAATATAAATGCCATATAGTCTGTAGCATTAAAATGCCTATTCACATTCTGTTGCATGTCCTGGTGGCTCAAATCCACAGTCCATTCATTATAATCGACTTTGAGCTTGTTTATTTAATAAAGCCCAAATATGGGCAGATTGCCTTTTTTGTGGGATCATTTCCAGAATACAATTGCGAAACACAAAATGACCACTTGGTCATTATTCAGTGTGAAATGTCAGATGTTTCTCTCTATAATTTCGGCTTGTGTTAAGATGAGCAAGAAAAATAGCTCTCCTATTTCCAACTATTTGCCGACATAGTTTATTTTTGTTCATTTTCAATGATTCAAATGAACTGCCATGATAACCATTAAAGAATGAATTTTAAGATTTTTCTGCAGATCAATTCTTCAGAATTGATAGACTCTCTACTCGTGCGAAATAGTCATCGATGAAACTGTGCAACTTTTTAGTTACGTTTGTAAAAGGATGTAACCGAGTCATAAACATTTATTTCCAGAAAGATGCAGTTCTTCACATAGCCTAAATCAGATCAATTAGGGCTATATTAAGAAATGTGAGGTATGCAAAAACTAAAGGGTCACTTTTAGTGTGACACTGACAAGCCACTTATTTTGCAATTGTTTAGTCAGACCACGTCCCTTATTTTTCTAGCAAGATCTGGCAACGCTGCTCACATCCAAACCGCAGCACGGATGTTTCTTTAAACTCTCCACTGGCTGCAATAGGGAGGTGCACGTGGGCATGTCTAGCTGTCATAGCATGTGGGCGTAGAAAGTGGGAGTGTGAGGGTGGAATTTTCTGTGGACTGTGGAGGTTGCACGTTTCCGCTGGATCTTTCTTCCATATGGAGATGAGTGGTTTTGAATCACTGCTAGAAGGCAAACGACTTTTGAGTCTGACATGAGGCTACAGAAAAGGGTTATTCTAACGTGTGATGAATCACATCCACTGAAGTCACAGAAGACTTTACATAACCCATTAATGAGATTGAATAAAACATTCAGACTCAGACATATTCACTCTGAAGTGTGGATGGATAGCCTATAAATCATTCTGACAAATCATGTATGGGAAACAGAGTTGCAATCATTGCTAAGAAATGGGCTACAGCATGCATGCTAACTTCACAGATGAATGTTTGAAGCATAAATGATTGTGGAAAAACACCCCCTCAGCAGCCAGCATGTTGATGTGCTGTGCTGTTTGTGTCCCTGAAGCCTGTGATGATTGTTGAGAGAGGCTGGAGCCACAGGGGGACTGAACTCCCAGGGAGAGGGTCAACTCATTTCCTGTCCCTGGTCCCACACAGCTGCTGGTGTCATGCATCCCATGTGAACAGCGTCCTTAGATAACTATATCAAAGTTGACCCACAATTCCTCTAGGAATATTTCTTTATAATAATATCACTTTTACAGACAAACTCTATAAAGATTACATCATTCATCACTGCCTTTTTGTGATAGGAAGTTTATAAAATTTTAAATAAGGAAGGTGACAGAAAATCTAGAAATCTAAAAATATATTTACCCTTTCGTTGTTTCATTTTTTTTAAATTCGATTTGAACACAAAGAAGTTTGAACTGTGAATGTTTTAAATTCTCTAATTGGGAACTGATTGTTCTACTCAACGTGATCGTACAAATGACACATAATCTCTCATAATCATCTAAATAAACAGCAGATGATTATGGTTTTAGTTATCATTGTGACACAAAATAGGCAATGGGTCAACACAGGGCAGATAATCCAAAAAGACAACAGGGCAGAAAAACACAGGCAAATCCAAGAAACCAGACAAAAAGTCAAAACCAAAACATGGGTAACCAGAGGACACAAACTCAGAAATGCAGTGTGACACTTTCAAGACTGGGCAAAGAACGATCAGGACTTAAAGCAACACCAAGTAACTTTTCCTCTGCGGTCGCCCTACAGGCTGGAAGCAGAATTGTCCCATTGTATGTCTCATTAGAACTAGAAACACGACCCGATCTGGCAATCTTACATAGCGTGGATATACCCGATAAAACACCGCAAACCGGTGGCATAAGTGCATTTCACCATGTCACGACTTGATGAACCACTGAAACGATTTTGGATACATTATTTGAAAGTAAAAAATCCTACTTAATGTTGCTTTAAAGCTGCAGTCCGCCATTTTTCCTCTTTGTCGTCATCTCTGTTCGAAATCTGCAGTTGTAATTATTCGCGGAATTATCAACTTTACGTGGGTTGTGCCTCGGCACGGCACAACGCGGATTAATCCAATATTTTGAGGAAAATGTGTGGCTGTCAGTCACCGCGCCTGTGATACTGTCATTCAGAATCACAGATTATACTTTTTGGATGTATGACCAAAGCCCGTCTACAGAAAGCCTGGGCACTCCCTATTAAGTCCTATTGTACCGAATTTTGGTTGTAGTTCCACCAGAGTTCCACTGGGGGCGATTGTCTGAGTGCAAAATGAATGGGAGTCTATGGAGCTAGACGGCTAAATTTGTCTCTTTCACCCGATTGCCGTTGAGAAATCTCAGATTTTATTGTAGGTTTTGCAAGTTCAACATGGGTTATAGGTCGAAAGTTGAATGAACGAGTACTTATTGTCCTTTCGATTTCTTACAGGTTGAGTTGTTGTTGCCCATAACACGCTAGCATTCTGCTAATCAACGCTAATTGATCAGTGAAGGACTGATTACGACCAGAGAAACCGCTTGATGGCATCGTGGCATCCGAAGCGGAACCAGAGTGTTAAAGGTTGTATCAGTCATTTCAGGCCCAAAAACAATTACCTAATCTTTCCTAACGATCCGCTATCTGCCGGCCTCATAAGCATGCCGTCCAAAATCCGCGTCTCTGTATGCAGCCTAGGCTCTGAAATCTGCACACAAACAAATGGGTACAACCACCACTCAAAACCAAAACAAACAATGTTTCAACCAATCACAGACAGGGGCGGGTGTTGTGAGGTTTTGAGCTCGTTCACGGCTGGACACAAAGTCGGAGCAACACCCGCCCCTGTCGGTAATTGGTTGAAACACTGTTTGTTTTGGTTTTGAGTGGTGGTTGTACCCATTTGTTTGTGTGCAAATTTCAGAGCCTAGGCTGCATACAGAGACGTGGTTTTTGGACTGCATGCTTATGGGGCGGGCAGCTAGCGGATCGTTAGGAAAGATTAGGTGAATGTGATCATTTATGTTTCAGCCTTTTTTGGGCCTGAAATGACTGATACAACCTTTAAGGCGGACTTAACTCTTCTAGTACGTGTGTTTACCTGTGTCAGCTGTGTTGTCGATGCCTCAAGAGAAAAGAAGTGCAGAGCGTGAAAGCACCAAAGTGACTGAAGGATTGCCGTAAAGCAGGTCTCTGGTCGTACGATGTGTATGACGTCATTTACATTTTAAAAGATTTTTTAGAGCAAATAAGTGACTCTAAAAAATCTAACACCCAGCAATGTGTAATTTCTTTGCATCTCCTTTCGAATACAATATTCAAATTACTAGACAAAAAATTATATCCTGAGAAAAGTGGATTTCTGGGAGTGAAACCCCATAAACTTCCATTCATTCTGCACTCGCCTGCAAGCGCCCCCGCATGGACATAGACGTGTTACTGCAGCCAGTCCAGAACCCGGAAGTAACCAGACAGTGCCAATTCTCTTCTATTAGACATTCTCTGGAATGACCGACATAAGAATTTTTACCGGAAAATATAATCTGAACAAGTAAGTAACAGCCATTTTTGTTCTGACCAACTAAGGGAAAAAAGCATTGCAGTAAATCACGCTGATAAAATCTAATGATCGCTTATCATATCACGTCAAACCGTACAAATTATACTTTACACGCAAAACATTACACGCAGAAGACAACATTCCTCCGCCCAGGCGAGCAACCACCAAGAAAAGGTGTTAACACCAATTCTCGGCCAGGACAACTGGAAGCTGCTAGGGACTGGAAGATGCTGGCTGATCTTGATCAACGGCTTATTTTTCCACCTGAGATTGCCACCACTAACCTACGACCAGACATTGTTTTGTGGTCTGGATCAGCACGCATTGTTCAACTGATAGAGTTGACAGTGCCATGGGAGGATGCTGTAGATGAGGCATATGAGAGGAAGAAACTGCGGTATGCTCATTTGGCCACTGAAGCAGAACAGCGAGGATGGAGAGTCCAGGTTTATCCAGTGGAAGTGGGTTGTCGAGGTTTTGTGGCACACTCTACAACCCGGTTCCTCAGAGACGTCGGATTCAGCGGCCAAGAATTGCGTCGCACAGTAAAGAACTTATCTGAAGCAGCAGAAAGGAGCAGCAACTGGCTGTGGTTGAGACGGAAAGATTCTAGCTGGCAAGGTACAGGCCGCCACGCTACGGTTTCGTAGAATTCTTGAAAAACTTGAAGAGTCTGTTGGTTTATTTGTATAGGTTGTATAGTATAGGTTGTATAGTATACTATACAATTTGTATAGGTTGTATAGTATAGAATGACGGGTGGTTGGGCAGATATTGTGTTTTGCGGTAGGTGGTATGCCATACGGAACCGTTGCCACTGTAACTGCTTTAACGCACCAGTGGGGCTCGACAGCCTTAGTCAATCGGGTTGGCGCGTATGGTTGGGTTGCGGAGAGATAGTGAGATTGTGGTTAGGTCTCAGCAGCAGGAGGGATGTAGAGGTCAGTAAGCTGGGCTGAGTTGAGTGGGGGACGGAGGGGGGTGACTCTGGGACGCCAGAGTCACTGTCGAGCCCTCTTGAGGTGTCGTGGGCTAGTCGACGAAACACTGAGGACGGAAGGTGCCCACTTGAAGACCCTAGAGATGTCCCCTACTCGGCTCAATCCAGACGGTTGTCGTGTTGGTCCACTAGGGAGACCACACTGTAGTTGCAGTCGTCGTGTGTGCTGACGCGCCAAGTACACTGCAGCCGTTAACGCCGGACAGAAGGGGAGTCACACCCTCATATGGAAAGAAGCGTAAATGGATGGAGAAGCATAGTTTACTGTAAAGCTACGTCTTAGTGTTGCTTATCTTGGCGAAAGCCGAGTACAAATCAGCATGAAGTTTTAACATCTACTATCGTGTAATGGAAATCATGAAGATCTGGATACGTCCAGTGACTGCGGTGAATAGTGCTGCTGGCAACAAGGGAAAGACCTTGTGACAGCCTGGAGAGACAGCTGACAGGAGGAAATAGACCCCAATGGGGCTGGTAAGGGTTAGCTACCCTTGTCGGCAGTATCCAGCTTCGTGTTTACAGGATGCTGGAGACACCCGCCCAAGGCTTCTAAGAAATTAAAGAGAAAAATACCCCTAGAGTCTGCGAGAGCGGGGGCGGAAGATGACTCGATGTTGGACAACATGGTTAACGACTTAGGAATGGAAACGGATATGAGTATGGAGAGTAAGA
Source organism: Semotilus atromaculatus (assembly GCA_031834385.1). Classification (NCBI taxonomy): domain Eukaryota; kingdom Metazoa; phylum Chordata; class Actinopteri; order Cypriniformes; family Leuciscidae; genus Semotilus; species Semotilus atromaculatus. The sequence continues at coordinate 12,250,170 of JAULUF010000026.1, forward strand.
CTAGTTCAAGATCTGCAGTTAGTAAAGTCATTGAACTCCAGGTTTGTGTCTGTGGCTGGAGCAAGGCGACAACGGTCAGGGGTTTGAAGGTTCATCAAGGGAAAATGAAATGCTTGAGGGAGAAGGGACAAGGGCCTCGCATTGATCAGTACTTCTTACGAAGTCAGTCAAGTCAGTCGAATGAAATCCAGCGACAGGAAGCAAACCACAGCTCGCAGGATATCAGCACCCCTGTCATAGAGGAGAGGAGGGCTTGCACAGTTAGTGATGAACATATTCAGACTTGTGAAACCGGTCAGACTAACCAGCATAAGAGAGAAAAGAACCTCAACGGGCATAGGCCTGGAGTTAGATGGCCAAGAGCTTGTGAGAAAACTGCATGGGATACGGTAAACACAGATCTATGCTTTGCATTAGAAAGATTAACTGGTACAGTTGAAAAGAAGCTGGATAAATTTGGGGACATCATTTACGCATATGGAAGTGAGAGGTTTGGTGTGGAAAAAAGGAAGGAAAAAGTACAAACTGCTCCTGGAATGTCTAGACGGCAGCAGAAAATTGAAGGGTTAGTTAGAGAAAGGAGACAGCTGAGGAAGCAATGGAAAAGAGCAGAACAAAGTCAGAAGGAGGGACTCAATCTCTTACAAAGGGACATAAAAGATAAGCTGGCAACATTACGCAGAGCTGAGCGTCTACGGAAACGCTACAAAAAGAAGGAACGTGCGAGGGCTAATTTCTATAAAGACCCATTCAAATTCGTAAAGAAGTTATTCACCAGTGAGAAGAATGGCACTTTAAAAGCATCTAGAGTTGAGCTAGAGAGATATTTGGAGGAAACGCATACAGATGCAAAAAGGCATGAGCATATGTCAATTCCATCAGACATACCACCTATCAACCCACCAGAATACCAAATGGAGGTCTGTGCACCTAAGTGGAAAGAGGTAGAGCAGGCTGTGAGAAAGGCAAGGGCTTCATCATCTCCAGGGCCTAATGGAGTTCCGTACAGAGTGTACAAGAGTGCTTCAGGAGTTCTGCGAATTCTGTGGAAATTGTTAAAAGTGGCATGGGAAAAACAGGTTGTACCTAGAGCATGGCGCAGAGCAGGTGGAGTCTTTATACCTAAAGAAAAAGATGCTACAAGCATCAGTCAGTTTCGTCCTATTTCACTATTAAATGTTGAAGGTAAGATTTTTTTTTCTTCAGCATTATTGCCCAGAGATTGTCCACCTACCTATTAAAGAATGGCTTCATTGACACTTCAGTTCAAAAAGCGGGCATTCCAGGGTTCTCAGGATGCTTAGAACACATCAATGTTATCTGGCAACGAATTCAGTCAGCAAAAAAGGAGAGGAAGGAGCTCCATGTGACATTCCTGGATTTGGCCAATGCATATGGTTCAGTGCCACATGAGCTTCTTTGGGCAGCATTTGATTTTTTCAGAGTACCAATGTCAATAACAAATTTAGTGAAAGCCTATTTTGGAGATTTGCAATTTAGTTTCTCAACTCCAAAATTCAGCACTGCATGGCAATGCTTAGAGGTTGGAATAATGGCAGGATGCACAATTTCTCCACTGGCTTTTACCATGGCAATGGAAGTAATCATTAGGGCATCAAGATGGGTAGTAGGAGGAGAGCGCTTGGCTTCTGGGTTGCGACTACCACCAATCAGAGCATACATGGATGACATGACAACCATGACTACAACAGTAGCCTGCACTAATCGGTTATTGGGGAAGTTAACAGATAATATTGAATGGGCACGAATGCAATTTAAGCCCTCTAAATCAAGGAGCATCTCCATAGTTAAAGGAAAGGTAGTAGATAAAACATTCTTCATTAATGGTGAGGCAATACCAACAGTTTCTGAGAAGCCAGTGAAAAGTCTTGGGAGATGGTACGATGGAGATCTAAAGGACACAGTTCGAGTGGGAGAAGTTAGACGACAAGCAGTGGAAGGGTTGAAGAGCATAAACAGCTGTGCTCTACCAGGCAAACTAAAACTCTGGTGCTTTCAGTTTGGTCTACTGCCGAGGTTGCTGTGGCCACTGACTGTGTACGAGGTTTCTTTGACAACAGTGGATAAGCTGGAAGCGTTAATAAGTTCATACATCAGGAAATGGTTGGGAGTTCCACGCTGCCTCAGCAGAGTGGGACTTTATAGTAAAGGAATATTGCAGCTGCCAGTCTCTGCTTTAACCGAGGAGTTTAAGTGTGCCAAGGTCAGACTGGAAATGACATTAGTAGAGTCACGTGACAAATGTGTAAGGGAGGCAGCCCCTGTGTTAAAAACTGGTAGAAAGTGGTCAGCAAAGAAATCAGTAGTAGAGGCAAAGGCTGACCTTCAAATAGGGGATATCGTGGGACAGGTACAGCATGGAAGAGGGGGTTTTGGGCTCAGTTTAGCTCCTCCTAAATGGCACAAGGCAGGCCCAGCTCAAAGGAGGAAGCTGGTAGTCAACGAGGTGCGAAAGCAGGAGGAGAGGATGAGGAGTATAAAGGCCATTTCCCAGGCCAAGCAGGGAGAGTGGATGAGATGGGAGAGTGTGGAACAACGCAAAATGGGCTGGCAAGACCTTTGGTCAATGGAAGAGAGTAGGATCAGTTTCCTTATTAGGTCAACATATGATGTTCTCCCATCACCGCAGAACCTAAACCTCTGGGTAGGAGAGGATCCCTCTTGTCCTTTGTGTTCATCACCTGCCACATTAAGGCACATTTTGACAGGATGTAAGGTGGCTCTTAGCCAAGGTCGGTTTACTTGGTGCCATGACCAAGTACTGAGATGTTTGGCTTTAGCATTGGAAGGCAAGCGTAGTATGACTAATAAGTTGCCGCATGTTCTAGCAAAACATTACACGCAGAAGACAACATTCCTCCGCCCAGGCGAGCAACCACCAAGAAAAGGTGTTAACACCAATTCTCGGCCAGGACAACTGGAAGCTGCTAGGGACTGGAAGATGCTGGCTGATCTTGATCAACGGCTTATTTTTCCACCTGAGATTGCCACCACTAACCTACGACCAGACATTGTTTTGTGGTCTGGATCAGCACGCATTGTTCAACTGATAGAGTTGACAGTGCCATGGGAGGATGCTGTAGATGAGGCATATGAGAGGAAGAAACTGCGGTATGCTCATTTGGCCACTGAAGCAGAACAGCGAGGATGGAGAGTCCAGGTTTATCCAGTGGAAGTGGGTTGTCGAGGTTTTGTGGCACACTCTACAACCCGGTTCCTCAGAGACGTCGGATTCAGCGGCCAAGAATTGCGTCGCACAGTAAAGAACTTATCTGAAGCAGCAGAAAGGAGCAGCAACTGGCTGTGGTTGAGACGGAAAGATTCTAGCTGGCAAGGTACAGGCCGCCACGCTACGGTTTCGTAGAATTCTTGAAAAACTTGAAGAGTCTGTTGGTTTATTTGTATAGGTTGTATAGTATAGGTTGTATAGTATACTATACAATTTGTATAGGTTGTATAGTATAGAATGACGGGTGGTTGGGCAGATATTGTGTTTTGCGGTAGGTGGTATGCCATACGGAACCGTTGCCACTGTAACTGCTTTAACGCACCAGTGGGGCTCGACAGCCTTAGTCAATCGGGTTGGCGCGTATGGTTGGGTTGCGGAGAGATAGTGAGATTGTGGTTAGGTCTCAGCAGCAGGAGGGATGTAGAGGTCAGTAAGCTGGGCTGAGTTGAGTGGGGGACGGAGGGGGGTGACTCTGGGACGCCAGAGTCACTGTCGAGCCCTCTTGAGGTGTCGTGGGCTAGTCGACGAAACACTGAGGACGGAAGGTGCCCACTTGAAGACCCTAGAGATGTCCCCTACTCGGCTCAATCCAGACGGTTGTCGTGTTGGTCCACTAGGGAGACCACACTGTAGTTGCAGTCGTCGTGTGTGCTGACGCGCCAAGTACACTGCAGCCGTTAACGCCGGACAGAAGGGGAGTCACACCCTCATATGGAAAGAAGCGTAAATGGATGGAGAAGCATAGTTTACTGTAAAGCTACGTCTTAGTGTTGCTTATCTTGGCGAAAGCCGAGTACAAATCAGCATGAAGTTTTAACATCTACTCTCGTGTAATGGAAATCATGTTCTCGAATTGTAATGTTAACAACATCAGCATTGCGTGCCTACATTCAATGCCCTTCTGATATTATCCTTGTTTTTGCATGAGCCCGTTTGCAGTCTCTTTTTTTCTGTACCCACTCCGAAGTCCAAAGTCTTTTGCATTTTACAATGGGTGAATCTCCAGTTGTCACTGGTGATTGTCGTTTGAACCTTTCTGGATCCGCCAACAAATTGATACGTTTAATTATATCAAGTGCTGTTAGAAAAGGCTATAAATCTCCACCTCCGACATCCTCACATGCAATATAGCCTACTAGCCGAGATTCCTTCTTTATGTGTACAGATGTGACATCATGACGCAAAGACATGCTCGAATTTCCCGCGGAAATCCACCAGTACCACTGGATTTAAAAACATTATTACAAGCTCACCGTTTTGAATCGAGCTACGGCAAGCAAATAGTTTTGAACACTGGCTGGAAATATACTTGCTCAAAAATATATTTTGGACAATTTTTAACCCAAAAAAGCTACGGATTGCTGCTTTAAATAGGCAGGCATTAACAAGATAATGAGACACAGGTGTAAGTAATCAAACATAATAAGTCCAGGCAATGGGTTATGGGAAATGCAGTTCATGATTCATGAGTACGTTACAATCAGTAAGGAGTGAACTAAAAACATTGCTAAAATCAGTGCCTGCACCCCCAAAATCGCACACTTCCCTATACTATAGTAGGTGAAAAATAGTATGTGACAAAAGATGTAACTTTTGTGTGTGTGTGTTTATACCTCCAACGTAACTGACGCTGGTAGTTCACATAATGATAACATGGCTAATGTAGTGTGTCCGTCATACTACATACATTCAAACTATATAGAACATACTTTTTTAGCGGTCATCAATTACTTATTCAAAATAAGTATCTACTCAAGAGAGTGTTCGATTTCGGACGGAGCCAGTGACTAACTGTAAAATTATATAACTGCTATAATGTCTTTGTTGTAATCAGTGTTATTTGTTTACTATTTATATACTATTGCAGTATTTTTAAATATATTTTTAATTAGTTTTCATTTTTAAATTGTATTTTTAGTCATTTTATTATGTGCATTCTTGTTACTTTTTTAATATATATATTCATGTAGATTTAATTTATTTTATTTTATTTTTAGTAATTTTAGTACTTTAACTTAAAATTTACACTGTGTTCCAAATTATGATGCAAGTGACATATCAGTAGGATTTTAGTACAATACACATAGTTTTGCAAAGAAAGTGTTTGTTTTATTTCTTATTTATTTGTAATATATTTGTATCTTATATTTTTAAGATAACTTCAATCTCAGACAGGTTTAAATAGTAGTTTGCCAGGTCTTATGTAAATAGAAAAGAGGTTGTTCCATATTAATATGAAATTGTGCAATGTCTTGCAAAAGGCATGAAAAATTATATTTAGCAAAAACTGAATAGAGATATTTTTGTCTTCTATGTCTTTGTCAAAAGATTTGTGAGTGCACAGAAGAACCTGGTCAGATAAAGGCTTATTAAGGGATTTGCATAAGGAGACCTGGCAAACTTCTTGACAAACCTGTCTGAGATTGATACCAGTTATCTAAAAAGATATGAAAAAAAAAGAAAAGAAAAATATTTATTTATTTGGAAAACTTGATGTTTACTTAAATCCCACTGATATGTCCCTTGCATAATTTGGAATAGTGTATTTATTTCCGTTATAGTTGCCAAGGATTTTCATCTAATAAATACAGCTTTATTTATTTTATTTCAGCTTTATTTCAATTACTGAAAACGATTTTTAACAGTTTAAGTTTAAGTTAACAATAACAATTCTGGGAGTGATGTAAGCATATACATCTGAAATCGCATAATATAACCTTGCTAGCAACTGTGAACAGAATCCAACATCATAGTCTTGAGATTTAACCAACTTCCTGTTAAAGCCATGAACAATAGGCACCCCGTGGGCCTTTATAACTACCCCAAAATCAGCCTTGAGAAACAGCTTATCTGGAATATTGGGCCTTTCTGGAAATGAGTTGTGGGTGTGTGGTCAAAATGAAGTGCTCCCATGTAGGCGAACACAGTGCAGAGTAATATCTGAAAACCACAAAGTGTTTCTACAGGAACTCTATATTTGAATATCTCCTGATCCAAAATACCAAATATCCACTATTTTAGCATGCTTATCTGAAGCATATTGCATACATTTGGTGTACACGGAGGAATTACATGCTATAAACTGCAAGGCAAATGTTTTACAAGGATGACTGATTTCGGTGCATGTTTTGTCGATTCACAGAGTGCTTCCCTTGACGGACACATACATCTTTTCACCCTCTGTTCTGGATGTTCCGGCTGAGTTCTCCACAACATGAATGATGGCAGCTTGAGAATCCTTTGCATGTTCTCTAGAGAGCAATAGAGAAAGGAACAGCTCGGTGACTGATAGTATTTCCTCTGTCCTGATTATGTGCTCCAGAGATAGGCTACTCTTTATCTCTAAGAGCAATTGAGGAAAACAACTGAATGGAAATTACATTAGAGCATAGGAGGAGATCTCTGGAAATTAGATGAGCAAAATAAAGGTTTTATTGCTGATGTTTTATTGTTGATTGCAAAAGACTTTGTTTGGTAGTCTGTCAATACCATCACCTTTTTTGTTGCATTTTTTTTTTTTTACCCCTTTTACATGATCGACTTGAGTTAGTTTAGGTGGAGGAACCTGACAGGGCTGTTGAGTAGCTTTCTCTCTTGTTGTTTTAATGGGTCACGAAGGCTCAGATCACCCACTGCATTTTTTCTTATGAGTAAGTCTCTTTGTAACCAAGTGCACCAGTGAGCTTCACTGGAAAGGCAGGGTCATGCAAACACACTGGCTGCCCCTGTCACTCCATAGCACCAATGTACAGCTAAATGTCTGTGTACGGACACACTCACACAATGTACATAATCTAGTGAAAGGAGGTCAAATAACTGAGAAATTCAATAATGCCCTTAGATGCATCCACAATTTCCTACTCAGAATATGATCATGAATATAGAGCCTTATTGTGTTATATGCAACTGTTCAAAAGTTTGAAATAAGATTTTTTTTTTTTAAAGAAATTAATCATTTTAATCACCAAGGATGCATTACGTTTATCAAAAGTGACGGTAAAGACATTTACAATGTCTTTATCAAAGTTTTCTATTTCAAATAAATTATTTGTTATTTTTTAACTTTCTATTCATTGAACAATCTTGAAAAGTTGCTTCACGGTTTCCTTAAAAATATTAAGCAGCACATCTGTTTTCAACATTGATAATAATCAGAAATGTTGCTTGAGCAGGAAATCAGCATATTATAATGATTTCTTAAAGATCATGTGACTGACTGGAGTAATGATGCTGAAAATTCAGCTTTGTCATCACTGGAATAAATTACATTTTAAAATATAAATAGAAAACAGTTATTTTAAATTCGAATAAGATTTAACAATACTACTGATTGTACCTTGGCGAGCATACAAGAGACTTTACAAAACCCAAACTTTTGCACAGTAATAAGTATACATAAATAACATATAAATATAGGCCTATGTATATTTTATACATACAGTTTGGCTGTTAATTAATTTTAGTTTAAAATAACTTGAAATGTTAAAAAACATATGTAGACAATAAAATGAACCAGGATCAATACTGCAAAAGTATTACTCATTTCATGCATGAACAAAACAGCCCCACTTTTAGGATATGTTGTAAGAGAAATTGGACCAAAGTTTGACATTTAAATAGTCCCAAAGGTTGATTTGGAAATATTTGCATTTCATCATGTTCTGTGTATTGAACAAAGGTTGTTGGGATGTGTCAGGCTGCCATGTGCAAACCACACAAAACTCCAACGACTAACAAAAAACATGAAACACATGAAAACATATTGTTAGGCTTGTAATATGAAAAGGCAGTTTAAATCTACACAGGAGTTTCTTCAATGAATGAGCAGGTTTACTTGCGAGGAGGATCAGTTTCCTCTGAGTCTCTTGAATGTGACCTTGAGCAGCGAGAGCAGCTGCGGCGACAGTAAGTGCGCCGCTATCAACCACAAGCAGGACCAAAGAGCAAACGGAAGTATAGATGTGTATTTTTATACCAAAGCAGCTGCTGATACAAAAAAAGTGGTTGTATTATAGATAACAAAAACATGAGGCAAAATGCTTATCTATTGCCCCTTTCATTAAAGTACTTTAGCTTACAAAAATCACAACAGCCACTCTCAAGAGGAGTCTGGGACAAACACACACACACACACACACAAACACTGAGCTCCAGTCACAGGAATACAAGGGCATCCATTCTCAAGTCACGCACACTTTCCCAGGATGCTAAGGGAACTGAGACAAAGGGAGTCATTTAATTGAATAAGTGTGCTAGGAAGTAGCAAATGATTTGAGGACAAAAAACAAATGATTTCATGGTAACAGAAACAATGAAAGGCCATTTAGGCATGATCGTAGAAAAGAAAGAGGTAATTACTGCTGTTTGCCTGGGATACGGCAATAGATGGACGGGTCACTCAATTACCCATGGATCTAGGCAACAGAGGGGCCATGAGGTTTGCTCACCCAGAGGGGAGGTTTCCGCAGTGCATTGTGAAGAAAAGACCAGCACATTAATCTCCTCGAAAAGTGCCTTTTGTTTTTCGGCTGAGCTCCAGAGACTCAAACTCAGAGAGGAATACAAAAGAGGCCGATCTAGAGGAATAAGAAGAGAGAACAAACTTCCTTTGATCATTTACAAGGAATTTGGTTACTTGGGGCATGTGTTTTGACTGCTAAAAAGCATTCGTTTTATAGTGTAAAACATTGAGATTAATGTTGTGCTTATAAGGACGTTTATATTAGTACCAAGGCATCACCAGGTCACCACTTAAAAAATTTGCACATAAACATTCAAATGACCTGATATATTGTCAGCCTTCATGACCAGTGTGGGGCACTGAAGAAACACATACCGTTTGTGTTTATTTTAATTCACTTTTAAAGGAAATTAATCATTTTCAGCAAGGATGCATGAAACTGATCAAGTGGCAGTAAAGACAAAAGTGGTAAAACATGGTATAAAAGATTTTGGTAACACTTTAGTTAAGAGTCCAATTCTTACTATTAACTGTTGCTTATTAGCATGCATCTCAGATAGCAAATGACATCTGGCCCAGTTGTGGCCCACATCTCCCACATTCTTGTGGCCCACGACCGCATAGAATGACAGCGATTACTCAACCTTCAAACCTCCGATTTCTATTTCAAATAAATGCTGTTCTTTTGAACTTTCTATTCATCAAAGATCAAAACATCAAAATGTTAAACAGTTTAACTGTTTTCAACATATTAATCAGAAATGTTTCTTCAGCATGTTGATTTCTGAAGGATCATGTGACACTGAAGACTGGAGTAATGATGCTGAAAATTCAGCTTTGCCATCACAGGAATACATTTAGTTAATTGGGTTTTATTTTGGGCTCTTTAAATGTTATAATTTTTAATGATTGTATACTGTTTTATTTTGTGGTTGCACTTTGTAAAGCACTTTGTGATTTTATCTGTGAAAAGTGCTCTATAAATAAACTTAAAAAAATAAATAAAAAAAAAACCTGAGTGTGGCTATACCATACATATCCGGGTATACATATTCAGCCATGGCACATATAGCTCAGTTAGTGGTAAAGTTCACATGGGACACATCTGGGCCACACACAGCAAGCTACAACTCACTAAACACTAAAACCGGCTTGATCTGTGTGGGCCAGATACGGCCCATATGATCTTTGCCGCTGCCAGAACTGAGCCATATGTGCCGTAGTTGGCCCAGATGAGGCCCGGATATGTATGCTATCTGGGATACTACAAGGATTTTAGCTGTTAATTAGAACTTATAAAGCCCATATTCTTCATCCCTTAATCCTATCCAATACCTAAAAAATTACCTTACTAACTATTGATAAGCAGTAATTAGGAGTTTATTGAGGCAAAGGTTGTAATTAATAGTTAGTTAATACTGAGAATTGGACCCTAACGTTTGACCAAGATTTCTATTTCAAATAAATGCTGTTCTTTTGAACTTTCTATTCATCAAAGATCAAAACAACAAAATGTTAAACAGTTTAACTGTTTTCAACATATTAATCAGAAATGTTTCTTCAGCCTGTTGATTTCTGAAGGATCATGTGACACTGAAGACTGGAGTAATGATGCTGAAAATTCAGCTTTGCCATCACAGGAATACTTTTTAAAATATATTAAATTAGAAAACAGCTCTTTTAAATGTAATACTATTAAACAATATAAATGTTTTTACTGTATTTTCGATTAAATAGATGCAGCCTTGGTGAGCATGAGACATAAAAAATAAAAATAAAATTCAATCATAACGACAAAACCGTGTAGCATTTGGCTTTGAGGCCAGAAGAGATTAAAAAAGTGAGAGGCATTGACCAGTCATGTGTGGAAAGGAGTATCCGGTTGTAAATACGGAAGCGGTCTGTCTATGCAGTCCTACAGATTTCCTCTGAGGTCCCAGCCAGGAACTTTTGTTGTTTTTTTAGCAACTGTTTTGGAATCTGCTGCTGCTGCCTCCACGTTTTCAGCCAACACTCACCTCACAATCTACATCCTGTGACTCACCAGAGTCATGTTGAACAGTAACATTAGTTCCTGACATGGCTTTTTCCTGATTCCATCAGCGTGACCTAAATACATCAAAAGAATGAATTCTGAGTGTCATTCAGAGACTTCAGGATGCCACTCACAGATTTAGGCCATGTCCACTTAAGGAGTTCTTTTTTACTTGGGTTTTCTGTGGCTTATAGTTTTCCATACTAAACCTTTTGACTCCCACTAACCAATTATTCAGAAAACACACACTGCTTCCATGAACTGACCACAAGAAAAACAATATTCTGGATGGATAATTTGCTGTTTCAACTCTGTTATGACAGAAACATGATAAGAGCCATTTGACGATTATTGAGCAAGCAATTTTCCGTTTAAAAAATTGAATTTCACAATAAAGTATAGTTTTGAATGACTTTTGTACTCGATGGAAACCATGAATCAACAAAAAAACAGGTGTGCAACTTTGAATGTACAATAAGTTATGCACCTCAACACATCCTAGTGACATCACTAATCCTTGATAGCTAAGCGTATCACACAGCTCAGTAAGAATGCGACTGTACTTCCAAAGGATAAAAATCCTGCTTTTGTGTGAGTCAACAGCTGTATTTTATGAGTCACAAGGTTCTCAAAGCTGAGCTCATGATGATGCATGCTGGTTTCGAATGGAAATCATTTGTTCTACGCTTTGGCCTCAATGGTCAGATGTTTTCTGTTGGCTAAATAATCAAATCCATCTGTGCAATGCTCATGTTAGAGGTGGGAGCTAGCCGTCATCCGATTCATTACACAACCAGTGAGTTCAGTGTTCACCCTCCCTCACAGTCATAACGAAACTATGCTTGTTGAAATGTGGCCACTGAGCAGAGTGACGCAATGTGGCGTATCCTGTATTTTAGACATTGTGGCAAGGAGAGAGTATTTATTTGACATTTTGTGAGTCAGTTAGGGCAGAGATATCAAAATGCACTAAGATTCATCTCCTGGCTCACCATTCAAGAGAATGAAATAATGACTTCAACAGTGGGCCTTAACCACAAAACTTAGGAAAGAGATATAATACATTTTTATGAGCTCTACCATATGGACATCAGTTATGGCTCAACCATGTTTTCTGTGTAAATCATTCGTACATCCATTGAATTGACATCAACTATTTACATAAGAATGGTTTTACAGACACAGTACCACTCAAAAGAATTTTTAAGAAGTCTGTTATGTTCACCATGGCTGCATTTTTTATTCATCAAAAATGCAGTAAAACAGTAATATGATACAACATTATTACAATTTAAATTGTTTTTTATTTTATTTTAAAATGTAAAATGTAAATGTAAAATGTCAGTCTTCAGTGTTACATGATCCTTCAGAAATCATTCTAATATGCTGGCTTTCTGCTCAGGAAACATTTCTTATAATACATTTTACAAACAGTTGTGCTGCTGAAACTTGTGTGTCTGTGTGTGTGTGTGTGTCATGCCATTTTCTGTTTATTTCAGGATTCTTCAATTAATAGAAAGTTCAAAAGAACAGTAGGCTATATTTGAAATAGAAACAGTTTCTAAACATTTAAGTAACATTATAGGTCACTTTAAATTTAATGCATCATTGCTGAATGTAGTGTATGATTAACAAAGTTCATTCTGCCAGTGTTTCAAGGCCCATATTTAAAGCCACGATTTTTGTAAGAAAACAAAATGTTTTGTAAAACAGTCACAATGAACCTATTTACAGAGCATTTTTAAAGGTGGTGGTGTTAATAAAGACAGTCATAAAGGTTTTTCACCTTCGTGAACGTCAAATGCAATGCTCTCGTAATCTGTTCATGTAAGATAACCTGCCCACAAAGTCACCAAACTAACAAGGTTGGAACAGTGTGGACAGACTGCAAGGTTACGACACCCTACAACTCACTGACACTCCACCTCTACTCAGTCTGAATCTCCATTTACATATAGTGACTAATGTAAAAAAATTGCTGTTTGTTATATAACTATAGAAAATGTCACTATCACACCACCAGTGTTTACATTTCAATGTATTTCAATGATTATTTTGTCAGTGCCATTGTTTTAAAATAAGGTAGGCTACTAAATGTTTTGAATTAAGAAATATTCACTTTTCATTTAATCAAAAATACAGATTTTTTTTACGTTTATATAAATTCAAAGCATATGCAGACAAGCCACTTAAATTGACTGGGCCATTTACATAGTCCACTGCATGACCAAAAATGATTTTGCATCTTTTGTTCTTGTACAAAAACAGAAGACCATTATTGGAGGAAACCACTGAAAGATAAAACAGAATATAAAGACTTTCACTTTAATTGCCATTGATTCTGTAAAATCCATATTTTGTTAGTTATCTAAGTTTTGTAAGTTTATGTAAGTTTTGGATGGCTGTTAAAACAATAAAATAAAATAAAAATTCCAAGCAAACTGAACAAAATGGCCAAAATATTATTATTTTTATTAATAATTCATTATTATTTTTACTAATAATTCAATATTATTTCATTCATAATTCCACGTGATTAGTTTGAATACATGGTCACATAACTTGATTTTGATCCATTTTAATATGAAACATTAGGTTTTACATTAATAAATACGAGTATCTTTAAGGTACATAAAATGCAAGAACTGATTCAACATACTGTTTTATAAATCTTCTAAATAAAACAGACATGATTACATAAAAAAAGCACATTTGGTCTATTTCTAAAATCACAAAAGAATGTAAGTTATGTCTAGAACAACAAAGAAAATGAGAACACAACAAGTCGACAATGTGCAGATTAGGTTCTCTCATTTACATTTATCTGTTCTCGCCATCACATGGGTTCCCACAAATCATAACTCTGTTTTCCAAACGGGCACGTTCAGCCGCAAACACAAGTTTATGACTTGCTAATGTCTCCTTAGGACCTGACCTAATAAGAGTTGGGTCCTTATTCTATATTGAGAAAGAGAGAAACATTGGGAGTGATCAAATTACTCAGATTCTACAACAAATATCGAGAAAATGATCTTACAGATCTATCGTCTTACCATCACAGCTGCAATGAAGGAGTCGATCAGGTGATAATCCGCAGAGCCGTGACCTCCTTTACCAAAGTTGCCTGGAACTCTTGTGTCTGCGGTGTGCTTCGTGGTTCTATTAGTGAGGAAGTCGAACACTTTGATCTCATGTCCATCATAGGACAGTTCCCCCTTGTGAGAGAACAAACAAATAGGTGTTAAACCCCCTTACAGTCTTCAAAGTGTTGGAATATTGACACAAATGAGCAGGAAGTCCCACCTTACTACCATGGATAGATGTTCTGCGTTTACATATTTCCTCTGTAAATGCTACCATGGTGAATGCGGCAGTCAAGCCTCCTTCGAATTCCATGGTCACTACCTGCAATAAATGATTTAATAATAAAACAATATTCGTTGTTAATGACAGGAAACATCATTACAAGCATATATAAACTGTATGAGATTCGCCAACCTGGTTTGAGCACACATCATTGTCACATTCGTAGACACAGCGGCCGTAGGGTCCTGTTCTGAGGGCCTCAGTCACAGATTCAATATCAGGAACCGAGTTGCGGCAAATTACTGAAACCGGCCAGCCATCATTCCCCTGATTTATGAATAACATAAATAAATAAAGTAAATGTTATTTTTGTGTTATATGCATCGTATGATTATAAGCTCCAAAAAGCAGAGAAAATTAAGTTTTGGAGTTGGTAAGATATTGTAATGTTTTTAAAGGATTTATTATGTTCACAAAGTCTGCATTCATTTGTTCAGAAATACAATTAAAATATTAATATTGTGAAATATTACAATTTAAAATGTAATTTATTCCTGTGATGGCAAAGCTGAATTTTCAGCATCATTACTCCAGTCTTCTTCAGTCACACAATCCTTCTAATATGCTGATTTCCAAATTCCAAACTTTGGAATGGTAGTGTACATAAACACATTACTCTTTTCACTCGATCCAGGTAGATTTTCTTTGCAGAGTATGCACAATCCTCCTCTACAGGACAGTCTAAACAGCGATTTGCAGCTTTTGCTGGCTAGGAAAATTGAGAAATAATAATATATTTTTTTAGAAATCTCACAATGGCAATGTTTTTCATTTAATAGTTAAAATACAACAATAACACATAATAATAAAAAGTCCAACCTTGTTCTCTTTTGTGAAGTGGCTAAGCGACCCAAATGATGAAACTTTTAAACACCTGTAAAATAAAATCCCAAAAACTATTATCTCAAAACCATCTAAACCTTAAGATCTACCTTAAAACGTCATGAATATTTATGGAAAAATTATGTTTTACAGAAAGAAGTGTAAAAAAAAAAAGCAGAGGCAAAAATACAGAGCTAAAAGAGCTTAAGAGCCTTTTCTACATTAGTGACCCACTAACATGAGGTTAAAAAAGACCCATCCCATGCAATCAGTTTGAACATATAGAGAAGCGCTGATAAAAGAAGATAAGACATTCCATTCATTCTTTCTATCAATTCACTATTGCTTTGTCTTCATCTCAGCAGTGCACGTGCACAAGTCATGTTAGACTAAGTGTACCTTCGTCCACCAGCCCAGTGATGAATCAGATCCAAATCATGGCAGGATTTGGCTAACAGAGCAAAAGAACTTTCTGCCTCGTTTCTCCAGTTCCCTCTGACAAAGGAGTGAGCAAAATGATAGAACCCCACCTATCAGAGAAGACAGGGCTGACTCAACACAACACAACTGCACGCAGCACACGCGCACGTTTATTTAAACACAACCTACCGGTTCAAAATGTTGAATGTGGATGACATCTCCAATCACTCCGCCGTCAATCAGCACCTGAATTAAAGAAAAGAAAAAGTACATGTTTTCTTGTGCCTGAGAGGTAATATGATTGTTTGTTAGGATTTAAAGGAGAGTGTAACTACTTTTATTTTGTGGATCACAGGGTCGTATCGGAGAACATGGCACACCGTGAGCATGACACCACTCTGAATGCAAGTCTCTACAATCTCTGTGCAGTCCTCCTCTGTAACCTTAGACACCAATATAATATAAAGAATAAAATATTAATACAAATATTACACAAATTACGAACAATACCACACAAGGTTTGTGTGTCAATGAAATATAGTGAGAGAGTAAAAAATCTTGTTTATGCGCTCTTTTTATTAATGGTGGTTTAATATGCTTTTGAAAACCTAAAATACTATTTTCGAGAAGTTTAAATTTAGCGATTCTAAAAAATGTCATGTGGTGTAACATCAATACATTTTCCTCGCACCTTTTCCGACTTATTAATATATATGATGGGGGGGGGGGGGTCTTGTTACATGACATTTTACAACCTAAACTAATTAAAATATTTATTTATTTTTTAAATACAAATAAAAGTTTATGACAAAACTACTTAATAATAATAATATAGTATAATATATTAAACTGATAGCAGGACAGTTTTTCTACTTTATACCCCCCAAAATATCATAAAATTGATAAAAATATAAAAATTTATTTTTAATTTAATTCAGAAATTAAAGACTCATAATAGAAGAGGTGTATTCAATGAATGTAGTGTATGAAATACATTTTGATTTTTAAATCAAACAACTGATCCCAGAAAAAACTGAAAAAAAATATCATAATGTTGTCATGGACAGTGTGTTGTTCTTAACCCAGTTCTTAACAACAATGTTGTTCTTAACCCAGTCAGAGGCCCTGGGCATTTAACTACCAGGGGCCCCAGGCTGCCTGCACTCCCATACATTCATCAAAAATGCATACTATTGCCTATATATAGACCCATGGTTGTGGATCATTTCCACCCCTACGATAACGGTCTGCAGGGTCGAAATTAATAGATGACTTTGGGCAAAAACGCCACCAAAATTCAAGATAATGCCCCTTACTGAGTTTTATTGTTTTTTTAAATTAATAGTTCACATGAGCAAGAATGCTGTTTTCCCGAATATCAGCACAATTGCAAATGTGCTATTGACTATATACAACAGTTCAATAAACAAGATAATATTACATTTCTAACATTTTAGATACAACATTGTCTTTTTTTCCTCTATCTCGACAACGAAAATAGTTCTAAACAAGGCCACAGCAGAACCGGTGTGCATCTCCAAGCAATACACAGTGGTATTTCGTTCATGAATTAATTTGCGTTTGGAAAGAATCGGTTGAGTGAGTGATTCAATGACCCATTCATAAAGTCAGTCACTTGCTTCGTTCCTGAATGAATAAGCCGTTTTGAATGAATCAGTCATGGAGCCTTTTGGCAAAAAGACACTTACAGCCATTGGTTTCTCCAGCAGTACATGGTAGCCTTTCTTAGCTAAAGCCACAGCAGGGTCCTGAAGAACAAAACAAGGATTGGACACTGACTGAACCCATTTAAAGCAGACAACTTGAAGTGCAACTTATGTCATTCATTAACGAGTAAAAAATAGCTAAGCACACCATGCTGAACTAGAAAAAAAAATCTAGCATGTGAACATTGACCAAACAAACCTTGTGAAGACGATCGGGAGTGCAGATCAATACAGCATCTGCAAATTTCTCTCTCTCTACTATAGAACGCCAATCTATGTAAAAAAGCAAACAAATGTACTTCCAAAAAGAAACACATCCAACACTTTTACTGTAACATAAAGCTGGGGAACAAAGCTGGACGTACCATTAAAAGTGTTTTGATCAGCTACGTTGTGATGTGCCTGTAGCTTCTTTCGAGCAAAATCTCTGGGGTCAGCAATTCCTACTACCTATGAGGAAACAGTTATAGTCATGTTTTATGTTTTTTTTTCTGGTTGTGATGAAATAATAAGAGTTGCTGACTGTCGATATGAGATTAAAACATAATACCCGCATGCGGTCAGGAAAAATCACAGCATAGTCTGAATAATTTTCTCCTCTGTTACCAGCTCCAACCACGATAACATCCACAGGCGATGGCATTATAGCAGATCCCTGCAGACTTAACAACATATAGACTTAATATTTTTTTAAGTTTTATAGTTTCATTCTTCCCACAACAAAATAAGCAGCACATAATTTGATCTGTAGGCTACATTATAGCATTTGACATCTTACCATGCAAAATTCCTAAGACTGAAGATCTGTGGTTGGGACTTTGCTTTATAGGTTTGTCTTCCTTTAACTTCACAGGGTTATAAAGGTCAGTGTGACTTTATGATAGGTTAGATACTTGTTACCAAACTGCAGTAAATTATTAAGTTCAAAGAGGCATTTTTGCATGGTATTGATAAATCAAATCTTTGCAGAGACAAACAATAGACCGTGAATCTGAATGGCAGAGACATTAAAGTGAACTTGTCCTTTGTAAACAGATTTGTGATAATATTATCTGAAGAAATAAGGGACGGGCGTCGTGTTTTCATTGGTTAACGTTACCTTACATCGAGCTCTCAGCGCCTCACATCGGACTTCTTGGTCCTGAGTCAGATTACGATCATATGTGCTTATGAATACAAACTTCGCCTGTGGTTACATATATGAATGAATATATGTAAAACAAAACACAAAACAGTTTAGGCTGACGGCGTCTTTTTCTGAAGATTGGACTAGAGCGCTCGGCTCATTCACAATGGATTTGTTACTTCCTTGTTTACGTTTGAGCGATGACGTTCAAATGACGCAAGAGCAACGCTCGAAAGAACATGCCATGAACCAAGTAAATTTTTTCCACGGAACACATACAATTTTAAGAACATCCTGGCCTAAAATTACAACAAAAACAGCATAAAAGCACTTTCTGTGCACGGTTCGTGGCCTATATTATGAGTCTTTGTAACGATCCAATTGTGTTAGGAACAGACCGATCTGAAATCTTGAGAAAAAATGTGGATGTCCATGTAACTGTAGCCTAATGCTAAATTATCGAATAAACGGATTATTTGAGTCGGGTCTTTTAAATGACGTTTGCACTGACGTGTTTTTTATTTTTTTTTACCTCTTGATTGATTTATGTTTTTCTGTCCTAGTTATTCTTTATTTAATTTCGCAAATCTCCTTTTCTCCCTCGAACTATATCTGGGTTTATAGGTTCTTAAAATATTATTTAAAATATTATTGTAAGTAGGCCTACTGTTTTTCAGGAAATGCATATCTGATACTAGAGTTTTTTCCACTTCTTTTTCAGTCCATGTCATACTTTGTTCATTTGTTAACTGGATGAATGTATCGTTTTTTTTAAAGAGATGTAGGGGTTTGCAAGTTCAGCTGAGGCAGTACTCCCTCTTGTGGACGTAGTGATACCTATGAGTGATACATACAGCTCTCCGAATTGAATCTGTGATGTATAATGACTTTTAATTTAGTTTTTTACAAAATCCATTCACACTCAAAAGGTGCAATAATTTAACAAAAACAGCACATTTATTTTGTACTCTCTGTCTATGTCATAATACTGAATTTCTTTTAGCTCTTAACTGTTCACAACTCGCCCACAAATGTGTCACTAGACACCTGCAGACACTTTATATTTGCTGACGAGACAGTGGTGGTGGGACTCATCATTCGATAGAGGTGATAAAGTACAAAGAGGTGAAAGACAGTTGTGGTGTAGAGTCGTGGAATGGAATCTCTTCCAACAGAGACAAGAAAGAAAGCGATAATGGCTCATCTTGAGTTTGTCTTAGCAGCAAATTAGCATATTAGAATGATTTCTGAAGACAAAATAATCTGGATTCTTTGATGAATAGAAAGTTCAAAAGAAAAGCATTTATTTTAATCTTATTTGTATTGGAAAATTGTAAATGTCTTGTAAATGTATTTACTGTCACTCCCAGCTAAATAAATTAATTTAATAAAAATCATACTGCCCCGAACAAACAGTAGTATACATGTCTGACAAGACTACACCAAATGTTAGATTTTGACAAAACTTAGAGATCATACAAATTCCAACACAAAACCCTATAAAAATTCTAGCCATAATGTTTGCCTGATTAAACAAATCAATATAAAGAATCGAGCCATTCTGTCACCATCAGTTCACAATTAAACATCTCAAGCATGTTTCAGCTCTAATGGACAGTACATGGACCAGAGACTTCTCGTTTTATTCTAGCCCTCAGTCTGCGCAGTTCAACATGGCCACTTTCCACTTTAAGCCCGGTCTCTGTCAGAAGCCAAGCTTTGTCAAGTTTCTGCTCTCCATAGTTCTGCAGGGCAAAGCGCAGGAACTTTTCAGCAAGGCGCTGTGTTCCCAGACCAGCCTCCACACACAGCAGTGCCTGTCCCTCATGCAGATCCAGGGCTTGAGAAATGTCCTGTAAGCCAGACTCTTCATGGGAACACAATAGCAGACTACGGCCTCGGCGACAAAGGTCCTCTGCCCAAACCTTTGGCTCCTCACTCCCATCTGCATTGTGGCCCTGAATGACCTTATTCAAATCAGACACAGCCCTGTCGTGGAGGCCCAGGTGGGCCAGGCAGGCTGCACGCTGCCTGAGGTACTGAAGCTTCATCTCACTGACCGCTCGCACTGCTAGCGTGAGGAGGGCTAAAGCGTGCTCCCACTGGCCACTTTCAGACACAATGCCGGCCTGCTGGGATGCTGCCTGGAAGCACAGAATCATTTTATGAGACACTGTAGAGTAAAGTAAAATCATAAATACAAGAGAAAATAGAAAAAGAACAGAAACAGTACTTGTACTAGGGCTGTGAACAAGGCCAGTGCTGCACAACAACAATAACAATAACAATAGAATTTCTGTTCTCAAGGATAAAATGTGTACGGTAATTTATGTGCAATTTAACTGTAATGGGTTATCTGTATCTGTGCCCGTTTTGGGTGGATTTTTAGTTCTGTTTCCTGTGTTTGTATAAGTTCCCATGGTTTCTCATTGACACACACACACACACACACACACACACACACACACACACACACACACACACACACACACACAAACAACTAGTAATTACCTGTGCCAAGCGTTTTCTTTGAGCTGACTGCATGAGACTGATTAGAAAGTCTAGAGTTGCTGGATCTTTCTCAGCCACCACACTCAAATAGTTGGTTGCCACTTTGTAGTTCTGCTGCCAGGTCTTCACAACACCCCACCTGGCCTTAGCTGCGACATCTCGAGGCTCTTGACCGAACACCTGCTTCAGGTGCGCTCCTGCAGCATTCACCTCCCCTTTACAAACATCGTTTTAAGCGCCAACTTCGTAAAACACATTTTACATAGACATGATGTATATATTTTTATTTTGTCTAACACATTTGATGTAGAATAAACAACCTACTGGCCAACATACTTGACTCTTTTATGCTGTATAGTGCTATATCCCTTACCTTTGGCAAATAGTGTATCTATATACAGGAGATGCCACCTGGGTTCCCTGCAGTCAGTGTTCATTAGTGCTCCACCAATCAAAAAGGCCTCTCGAAGGTGCTCCTCCCGGCAGGGTACAGGGTTAGCCAACAGAGTCTCTGACAGGCTGCTGCGACAGTGCTGACCCAACCATTCACTGACCAGTCTCTTTGCTTTGTCTTTAAGTGACAGCATGCTCTGAGTGACCTCCTCAGCACCACACTGAAGGGCAACTAGTATGTCTAGTGTGCATTCCTGGTGAATTATTGATAATAATGGTGTCAGTTTACAAGCATGTAGGAAATATTACTTTAAGTGTCTGTTATTTCAGCCACTGATCTGGAAACATTGGTAACACTTTACAATTAAGTTCGACTTGACATATAAATGAAATAATGCATTATAGTTTACAGCATTTAAGTTATTTTTTTATATAAATAATGTCATATGTATAAATATAAATTAAAATGTCTGAAAATGTATTAGTATATGTAGAAGTTAACATTAACCAAGATTATTAAAAGTTTTTTTTTTGTGTGTGTGATCTATTGCATTTACTATGCGTTAATCTTATTGTAAAGTGTTACTGAATCATGAACCTATCTTAAAAAACACTTTTTGGCTCCCATAGGTGGAGGTCTTTGTTTCTGGTACCACACCTTCTGCTGGTTCAGCATAAGATACGTGAATCCTCTTCCACACAAAGCCTGCACATGGTCAGGGTGCTCTTTAAGGATCGCAGTGAAGTCAAAGATAGCCGTCTTCCATTGGCCCAATAGAGCATAGCATTTTGCTCTCTCCAGCAGGGAATCTATTGCTCCACCACCTAAAGAATAATCGGTTAACTCAGTTGAGAAAATTAAGCTACCTTTATCTCTTTCTTTACAATATAATTGCTGTAAGGGATTATAAGAATTACATGAAACATAAAAGCCAAGATCATATTATGGAAATCAATTACAGAAGAAAGTAAATGAAAATTGCAGAGTTGAAGGAAACTTTTTTTTCCGTAGAAAGTGCGGCAGTCAGATACAATCAATGGTGTGAATTCCTCTTTTTATTTGCACCATTTCCTCTACATTTGACCCTAATAACCATATATATATTTTGTAATGTAAATTAATATATGACTGCATGTGTCTGAATTTAACATGTCCTCGTTACCTGAAGCCATAATGGCAATGGACAAATAGGCCACAGCTTCCCTTATTGCACTTTCCGCTTGTTGGCCACACAGTATACGCTTGGAAGCGGTGTGACAATGTTTTTCTAGAAGTGCTCTGTCTTGTAAAGATGTTACAGAGAGAAGGGGACCTAGACAGCTGGTGTCTCCTGAATTAATCAGCTTTTTCAGTAGCTGTAAGACATCAGAGATATTACTTGATATGAAGCAGAAAATGAATAAACTATTATCATAGAAATACTTAATAATTTAAATGTGATAAAACTAAGGAATATAATCTGGCACCTGATAGGCATCATAGAGGAAACCTCGATGCAGCTGCAGTATTGCAAGACGTGCGAGAATCGGTGGACGTGGGGCTGTGTGCTCAATGTTGAGAAGAAGACGGTAAGCCTCCTCAACACGACCCAACTGGTACAGAGCATCTGCTGTGAGAATCTGGGGTCCATCGACACCGGGCTGTAACTCCATTAGTAGAAGAGCAAGAGCGTGCACCCCAACGGAAGACCTGAAGGAAGCACAGGAAAGTGAATAAAACAGTGGTGTCCAATCTTGCTTTGGGAAGGCCAATGATCTTGAGGTAAGTTCAGGCCATGTCGTAATTACCGTAACGATTTTGAACTGTAAAACGCCTTCACGTGCTTGTATAACTTGAAATTAAAATGTGTAAACTCATTCTTTTCTGAGAGCTATGACTTGTACCACATGGCTGCTGTACCACCTGACCACTGCAGATTTAAAGTGTGTCCGATCGGTGTACAACATCAAAGTACCGCAAGAGCGAATGTGAAAGCATACACAGCTATATTTACAGTAATTATGACATAGCGTGCCGTGAACACAGCTACAACACAAATTAAACACACCTGAACCAGCTAATCAAGGTCTTCAGGATCTTTTGCTGTGTCTCATTTTCGTAGACTGCACCCTAGGGAGGTTGCATATGTCGGACACATACGTCACCGAGGCTGTCTCATTTCAGAAAAGTAACCATTCTAAAATTGATTGTTATTGCTTGTGAGACATACATTACTGTAATTTACTTCTTACCTTGGAATCTAATGGTTACTTTTCTGGAATGAGTCAGCCTCCATAATATATGCAACTGGCAAATGCGACCTCTGGAGGGTGCAGCCTTCGAAATGAGACACAGCAATAAACTGCTAGTCAGTTAGGTTGGAGCTAATCTCTGCAGAGAGGTGGCCCCTCCAGTAGTGCTTATCGACACAGATAAGCCGATAATTATTTTCATGTAATGGCTGATTCTATACTATTTAGTCTAAATACATTAAAAAATTCAACACCAAAAACTAAAATTATTTTAAATGCTACAAAGTGTAGTAAGGCATTCACTTTAAGACAAAAGGAGAGATTTTGCAAGACAATTAAGTTTCATTCAGAATCTGAAAAATGCAGAAGTACCTCTGTTTGTTGGTGGTGTGACCTTCCTCATGCTCTTGTTTTGCTGTAGGATTTGAGTCAGCTTTTTGTTCTTCAGTCCCCTCAAGCATAACCCTTCCCTGTTCCAGCAACACAGTGCACAGCAACCCACGGTAGTTCCATGGCACCAGGCACCGAACAGTTACAGTGGTGTCCTGCAGCTGTAATCGGCTCGCCGTAAGGTAATCTAGAGCAGTAAGGTAGTGTGAGCCACCCATCATACGCAGGACACCCCTGCCACAGAGTGCACGGACACAGCTGGGTGGGTGAGGAGTATTATGCTCAATAACCGCTTGGAAATCTTCCAGAGCACCTTTATGGTCCTCAGTGAAGAGTCGGGAAAACCCTCTGAGCACTTGCACAGTGTTCTGGTAGCTCTGCTGGGTTGGAGCTGTAGCAGCTAGCTGGCTACTTATGGAAAGGGCTTCTTTATGTTCCCCACGCAAGAGGAGGCAGTCTGCCAGACGCACCCGCAGTTCCCTACCTCCTCCGTCTGACTCCAAGTGGCAGAGAGCTCGCAGCTGAGCAATAACAGGATCCAACAACTCCACTCCTTTTGAAGACCGAAGGTCAGGCCTTATAAGAACTGCCTCCCTGAACTCCAAGACACCTTTCTCTGCCTGTTGGCGCAGCTGGATGCGTGCAGCCAACCCTATGCCATTGTCTGAGAAAAGGCTCTGGAATTGCTTTCTTGCTGTCGCTGGATGAAGTGCAAAGGCGTCACCCAGGTCTTTGCAGACTTCTCTTGCTCGTCCTCCTGCAGAAAAATGACCAGCTGCTCTGCCCACCAGTAAACAAGCTCTTTTCTCTGGTGCCATTACATGTTCAGTCTGTGATTCATCTAGTTTAAGGGCCAGCGACAAAGCTTCTACACTTTCTGTGAACTTTCCTGATGAAAACAAGACTGCAGCTTGAAGCTCTCTCACCTGGATGTCATTAGGTGAAATGGCAAGTAAAAACTCAACCGTTTTTTTGGGATCCATGTCGTCACTTGCTTGTGTAGGACTCGATGCTTTCTCTATCTGCCCCTTAGCATGAAGTATGGAATATCTCACAGACATTTGCTGGTAAAAGGCTTTAATTAATATTTCCACATGTTTAGTTTGCCTTTCTTTAACAAGTCTAATAGTTTCTGATTTATTTCCATTAAAGGCCTGCAGATACAGCTGAGGACCTTTGGGATTTTGAGGGTCTGAGAGCAAGCAGGCTAGAGCTCTAGTTAACTCCAGAACTAATCGTGTGTGACCCGCAGGTTGGGGCATTTGTTTTCCCCCTAGAAGAGCGGAACACCGTGCAAAAATCTCGTCCGAGGCATGACCTGTCCCCTGCAGGACAGACTCCATTTTATAAAGAGAAGCAGAAATATTATTGGGGCATAATGTAGACAGAAATACAGCAACAAGACCTTTGCTCAGGCCCTCAATTGAGTTGTGTGAGACGCCATCAAGCCAGGCCTCCAGAGTAGAGATCCCCTCCTCTAAGCAACCTGTGTTAAGGCCACGCATGTGTCCTACAGTGGATCCTGCATGATTTCCAAAAGCACGGGTGTACAGAGCAGCAGCTCTGCCAGGGTCCCCAGAGAGCAATATTTTGTCCCCCTCTCTGCACAGTTCAGCTGCACCTTTATGCATGCCATTCATCTCTCTTCCCTGTAATTCTCTGCTATTTACATTTGGACATTTCCTCCACAAGGGTCCTCAAAGACCTTTGAAAGAATTTGAAAGAACGTTATTAAAAGGGATCTTTCTCTTGCTCTTATTAATATCATGCATTGAATGAGTTACTATAAATATGCATTGCATAATAAGGACACTAAATTGCTGATTTAAAATGTCTTCCTTTTAAAATATAACTAGCCTATCTTTTTATGTTACAAGTTAATTTTTTTAAGTAGAGTGATAAGTATATTTTTTATTTTACTAGTAACTGTTCATAGACAATAGTATTTATTTATTCCAATATTTACAAGGCAGTTAAATTAGTCCATTTGTACCAGGTACTTATTACCTAGTTACTAGTATTCCAGTGACAAGTATCTTTTCAAGCATTACTAGTTTATTTATTAGATAGTAGTATCCCATTTAACATTTATCCCATTTAACTTGTTTCCTTGTGGTATAATGGCTAGTCAGGCTACTTTATAGTTCAAGTAATCTTATTAAAAATATTACTAGTTCTATTTCGGATAGTGACTCGCAGCAAATGAAGAACTAATATCCACTAAACAAATTTAGGAATAAGCACTGGCAATCTAATGAATTGTTGAAACTTTTTTGAAAAAGTCAAAGTCTGTGGTCAATGATGGATTATCAGTTCTGAGCAACAAATGTTAACATGGCTTCCAGACACCAAATTAAAACAGATTACAATTCCTATGAAAAGAGCAGGGCACTATATCGAGATCAGCGGATGATTTACTCACCTTTCTGTGTCTGTGAGTGTCTGAGAGAGAGGGTGCAGTCCACGCACTTTTGGTCGGCTTCTCTTGTCTTAACTTAAACGAGTTAAACATTAGGCTATTTTCTGATATATACCGCATATTAAACACTATTTAGATGGACATGGACCACATATTAATATGTGTAGACTAGTTTCCCCCCTTCAAAATAACTGTCAAAAGATGCGACTGTCTGGTTAAAGAAAAGCTTGGTCCCGAAAAAAACATCTTGCTGAAACTCAATATGCCGACCCCATAAGTGAAAAACGATAGGAAGACGAAACAAAGAAAAACAAAACACTTTAACACAGAGAAAACACAAAATGTGAAACGTTAGGTTTGGACAGGTGCTCGTCTGTTCTCTAGTAAGAATAGCCTACTAATAATTAGGCTATACTTACGACTGTGACAACGCGTCAGTCTTCTTCATTTACTACTTATCTTCAAATATCTTAGCAACGTATATGGCAAACATTTAATGAAGTCTTCATGGTCTTTATTCAGCCACCAGTTCCGCGACTTTGTAACATCCAAATTCTAAAAACTTTGGCTATAGGAAAACACACGCTTCGCGCTGCATGTGTTCACTGGTTGCTATGGAAACGATCAACTAACAATGTGTGTAGAAAGTTTAAATTTCCTTTACGTTTTAGAACCGTTATTTCCAAAAACTCATGGAATGTTTAAAACTTTTTTTGTAATTGTTTTGAAAACGTTCTGGTTATGAAACAGTTCTTTTTCGTTCTTATTATGTGCAATAAGAAAACGTTCTTATTATGTGCATCCTGTTGGTATTTTCCCACAAATATTGCTTAGTTATAATAATTTTGTTTATGCACCGAAATTGTTTTTTAAATGTACTTTCAATACACAAACTTGATTATGACTGAAATTGCGACAGTTAAAGAGGATTAGACAAAAGCAAAATTTATAAAACAGAACATAAAATAATGAAAATAGTAGAGATAATGAAACACTCATTAAATAAAAAATATATAGGCAATATCAAATAAAAAATACAAATAAAAAACTAATTCAAAATATTAATAAAAACTAGCCTATAATAGTATCTCGATAGTGCTGGTAGGTCAGGGAATGGGTCAGTAGCAGAGAGGTGCTGATGAAATAGAGACAAAGGATGAAGAATCATGTAGTAACACTGGACTTAAGCATCAGGGAGACCTGATTATCTATAAAGTTGTCTTTGTAATACGGACAAAATAAAAATCAGAAACACAGAAACATTGTCTAAACGACACAGAGCACTCCAGATAAATTCTCAGTGCTCTAACAGGGCAGAGAAAATTAATCTCTTCCTCCTCATCAGAGGAGGGAAGGGCTAGTAATGTAATGTACCTGTGCTCTGAACGGTGTTGAGAGCACTTTGGGAACATAACCATGCCTGGGTTTAAGGATGACCCTCGAGTTATCCACTCCAAACTCCAAACATGACGGGCTCACTGAGAGAGCCTGTAAGTCTCCTACTCGCTTGACAGATGCCAGTGCCAACAGGAGAGCAGTCTTTAGCGAGAGCGGTTTGATATCAACCGACTGATGCCATATCGTCCCCCTGGCCTGCGTGAGGAGATCTTTCCTCAGCAGAATCGGCCACGGGCACAGGATTCCCAAAGCGGAGCCACCAGAAGGACTGGGCATTCGCTCACCCTGACCCGTTCGATGACCTGTGGGATCATAGACACGGGAGGGAAGGCATACAGTGGGAGGTTGGGCCATGGTTGGGCCAACGCATACCTGCTCTTCGAGAAGAACACTCTGCAGTGATTGTTGTCTTGTGAGGCGAACAGGTCGACCTCGGCCTTGCCAAAGACCCTCCATATCTCGTTGACTGTACGAGAATTCAGGGACCACTCGCCTATGGGAGTGTTGCTCCGTGACAGCATTTCCGCGCCCAGATTCTGGGTGCCCTGGATGTGCGTTGCTCTTAGAGAGCTCAGATTGCTCTGAGTCCATAACAGGAGGTCTCTCGCCAGGGCATTTAGGTTGCCAGACCTGATGCTCCCCAGGCGATTTATATAGGCCACCACCGCCATATTGTCCGTGCGGACTAGCACGTGGCGACCTAAAAGGTTTGGAAGAAAGGCTTTCAGGGCCAAACCAACCGCTTTCATTTCCAGACAGTTGATGTGTCAGCTCTGTTCCGTGCTCGACCAGAGGCCGGAGACAGGCCTGCCCTCGCACAGCGCTCCCCAACCCTTGTTGGATGCGTCTGTGAATATCACTTTCCTCCTGGAAACCACTTCCATGGTCACACCCCTTTGATGCCAGCGCTGAACATTCCAGGGAATCAGGGCTTTTATACAACCGTAATTCACCATGATGCGCAGGCTGCCTGAGCGCCAAGCACGGGGTGGTACACGGCGTTTGAGCCAGTGTTGTAATGGACGCATGCGTAGTAGTCCCAAATGGAGTACTGGTGACGCAGCTGCCACCAAGCATTTTCTGAATTTTTTTCAAGGGCGCGCGCTTGCGCGCTCTCTATTCAGTCGCTTGCGGCGACATTCAGAGCGCGCAAGCGCGCGCCCCTGAAAAAAATTCAGAAAATGCTTGGTGGCAGCTGCGTCACCAGTACTCCATTTGGGACTACTACGCATGCGTCCGGTGTGAGCCACGCTATCATACTCATAGAGTTCAGTTCCGTGCCTAGAAAGACTACAGTCTGGCTGGGACACATATTGCTTTTGGGAAAATTGATTGTGAGACCCAGACATTCCAAATGCCTGAGGATCAAATCTCTGTGCACTATCAGTTCCTCTCTCGACTGTGCTAGTACAAGCCAGATAATTTAGTATGCGTACTCCCTGACATTTCAGTGGGGAGAGAGCTGCATCTATGCACTTTGTGAAAGTGCGGGGCGCTAGGGACAGTCCGAACGGCAGAACGGTGTACTGAAAAGCCCTCCCCTCGAAGGCGACTCTCAAGAATGGCCTGTGATGAGGGTTTATTTGGATGTGAAAGTGTGCATCTTTCAGATCCATTGTGACAAACCAATCCCCCGGGCGAACTTGTGCGAGGATCTGTTTGAGTGTTAACATTTTGAACGGCCGTTTCATAAGGGCTTTGTTCAGATGTCTCAAATCTAGTATGGGTCTGAGACCGCCGTCTTTTTTCGGAACTAGAAAATAGCGGCAGTAAAACCCCGAATACATCAGCGTGGAAGGGACTAGCTCTATCGCTCCTTTTGCTAATAAATTCTATACCTCGGTCGTGCGAAGCACGTGACCCACGCTGCTTTTCACTGATGTCTCGATGACCGTCTGAAACCTTGGGGGTCTGCGAGCGAATTGGAGCGAGTAACCTTGCTTTATAGTGTTTATTACCCAACTCGACACACCGGGGATGGCCTGCCAGGCCGAGACCCGTGTGCCTAGGGCCTGACACACAGAATGGGGGGGCCGCCTGACATAGGGGGACCTGATACCCTTTTAATGTGATTTGTGCACGTAATGAGTGTTTGACTGACCATACAAGCTTTCAGCTGGGGGGAAGTCAGTGTTACAACAGGGGATAGACCACCTAGTGAGGGGGGGCCGTGAACCCGTGTGTTGTGATTGTGAAACATGCTCTTTTTGTGCTTTATTTGGGTCGCCGTGAAAACGGCGTTTGGTTGCAAAAGACCGCTCACTAACGCGGGCCTGTTTACAGAAATAAAATCCCCAGCCGCCTGAACTAAACAGGGAGCTGCGGGAAGTTTCCTCACTTTCGTCGTGGGTGGTCCGGTGCGAGACATGAGCCCTCTCTCTTCAATCCGCTCGCTAGGACGACTTCGGAGGCGCTGGATCGAGCACAATGCTGGGTCGCGGGCCTTGTCGTCGTGGTGGCGGTGGGCGCTTAGCAGGCCTTGCCTGGCGGTGAGCATCAGCCACAGGGCGGGGCTGAGAGGCCTGTTTCGCTGGCTTGGTGGAGTGGGAAGAAGACGGTGTCTTCGGCCTGCTGGATGAAGAGCTCGAGCGTTTAGGCAGGAAATGTCGCATGGCTTGGAACGCTTTCTGTGCCTCGGTGAAGCGCTCCGAAAAGCCCGCTACCGCCGGGCCAAACAGGCCGGTGCTGGAAACCGGGGAGTCAAGGAATCTGTTCCTCTCAGCTTCCTTGATCTCAGTCAAGTTGAGCCACAAATGGCGCTCGAGCACTACCAGGTTCGCCATGCTTCTTCAGATGGCCTGTGCGGTAGCTTTAGTCGCACGCAGGGCGAGGTCGGTGGCACTTCTCAGGTCGCCGAAGGCCTCGGGGTCCGGGCCGGACTCATCCATGGACCGAAGGAGTTTGGCCTGGTAGACCTGTAACACGGCCATCGTGTGCAGAGCCGAAGCCGCCTGACCGGAGGCCGCGTAAGCGCGTCCGGCGATAGCTGACGTGATACGGCAGGGTTTGTTGGGGTAGAGATGAGCAGAGATGGGCAGAGATGAGCAGCCACGGCCTCTTCGAGGGGCGGCAATGACTCGTAGCCTTTGTCTGCTGCGCCATCCACAGAGGAGAGCGTTGCGGAAACTGCAGAACTCACGCGCGCTGAGTAAGGAGCGCGCCAGGCCTTGGTGAGCTCCTCGTGGACTTCGAGCTCGAGGTCCGTGACGGCCTTGGTCAGAATCCGAAGCATCTCTGCGTCGGAATTCGTCCTGGTAGCTGACTCGCTGGCTACAGACTGAGAAGCAGTGACGGGGTCGAGAGAGCCCAGCCAATCATCCTCAGAAGCAGCGATGGAAAGGCTGTCGTGTCTTCAGAAACCTCCATACTTCTTAGGCAGAAGTAGAGCCAGAAGGGGAAGCGTGGTGGACGCGGCGTCGCCGTCTCGGAAGAGAGCTATCGCAGGCCACACATTCGCCATTAGTGATTGCATTCTCTGCGTGGAGGAGGACCAGACAGGAGATGCAGTTGGTGTGTCGATCGGCCTCGTGGAGAGGCGAGGCGCACGTGGCGCATAGAGAACGAGGCATTGTTCTGCAATTTATTTACAATAGAAAGGATATACACTCACCGGCCACTTTATTAGGTACACCTGTCCAACTGCTCCTTAACACTTAATTTCTAAGCAGCCAATCACATGGCGGCAACTCAGTGCATTTAGGCATGTAGACATGGTCAAGACAATCTCCTGCAGTTCAAATCGAGCATCAGTATGGGGAAGAAAGGTGATTTGAGTGACTTTGAACGTGGCATGATTGTTGGTGCCAGAAGGGCTGGTCTGAGTATTTCAGAAACTGCTAATCTACTGGGATTTTCACGCACAACCATCTCTAGGGTTTACAGAGAATGGTCCGAAAAAGAAAAAACATCCAGTGAGCGGCAGTTCTGTGGGCGGAAATGCCTTGTTGATGCCAGAGGTCAGAGGAGAATGGCCAGACTGGTTCGAGCTGATAGAAGGGCAACAGTGACTCAAATAACCACCCGTTACAACCAAGGTGGGCAGAAGAGCATCTCTGAACGCACAGTACGTCGAACTTTGAGGCAGATGGGCTACAGCAGCAGAAGACCACACCGGGTGCCACTCCTTTCAGCTAAGAACAGGAAACTGAGGCTACAATTTGCACAAGCTCATCGAAATTGGACAATAGAAGATTGGAAAAACGTTGCCTGGTCTGATGAGTCTCAATTTCTGCTGCGACATTCGGATGGTAGGGTCAGAATTTGGCGTCTACAACATGAAAGCATGGATCCATCCTGCCTTGTATCAACGGTTCAGGCTGGTGGTGGTGGTGTCATGGTGTGGGGAATATTTTCTTGGCACTCTTTGGGCCCCTTGGTACCAACTGAGCATCGTTGCAACGCCACAGCCTACCTGAGTATTGTTGCTGACCATGTCCATCCCTTTATGACCACAATGTACCCAACTTCTGATGGCTACTTTCAGCAGGATAATGCGCCATGTCATAAAGCTGGAATCATCTCAGACTGGTTTCTTGAACATGACAATGAGTTTGCTGTACTCAAATGGCCTCCACAGTCACCAGATCTCAATCCAATAGAGCATCTTTGGGATGTGGTGGAACGGGAGATTCGCATCATGGATGTGCAGCCGACAAATCTGCGGCAACTGTGTGATGCCATCATGTCAATATGGACCAAACTCCCTGAGGAATGCTTCCAGCACCTTGTTGAATCTATGCCACGAAGAATTGAGGCAGTTCTGAAGGCAAAAGGGGGTCCAACCCGTTACTAGCATGGGGTACCTAATAAAGTGGCCGGTGAGTGTATGTCGCCGGATGGCCACAGGTGAGATGGCGTAAGGGCAATCGACGAATCAAAGTCCACTGAAGAGGCACGCTCAGGCTAAAGAAGGCTCGTTCGACGAGCGAGTTGTTCAGTAAAAGGGTTCAGAAACATGCGTTGTCGCTGAAGGAGTAAAAATCTGCTATAATGGCGGTTACAGACTGCTATATCAGAATGAGGACACGCCCCCTGTGACGGGCTCTGACGTATAGGCCTAATGACGATGGGCGATCTCATTGGTATGCGTCAGAGGCGCCCGCGGCATTGGTAAGGCAGTTGCTGCAGTACAGCCTATGAGCGGTGTGTGCGCTCATTGTACTGGCTGTACAGCCGCAAATGCGTTTATGAATTCAGTAAATCGAGGAAAAGGAGTTTCCCCACTGTGTATAGCTACGCAATACGAAGTGACCGTTCGAAAGGGAACTCAACTGACCTGACAGGCGCTGTCTGGTTATGTCAGTATGCAGATCATGACACACATCCAAAGTAGGCCTACTTCAAAGTACCATGTAGAGATATTACTTTCATATAAAAGGCCAACAGGTCTGTGTATCACAAAATAATGGAAAATAACAAGTATTACAATAAAGCTTTCATGTCGCCCTGCACAGAAAAACAAACATGCAGCATGTGTAGTGTGAATCACGAACAAAAGAAAAAATGATTTTATTGATTTGCTCAAAAGACGAGTAACTTAACGGTTTGAATCAGTTTGACTGCATTCACTGTGATGTTACTGCAAGAATGTTTGTTCATAACTTTGACAGAACCTTTACAGAACCTTCTGAACAATGAAATGTTTTTAATTTTAACATACATTTTACATTAAAATACTGTATGTAAATAGTTTTTTTTTTATTAGTAAAAAGTATTACTGTTTACTATTTGGAAAGAATATTACTTTTACAAGGCAATTCATACAGTAGGCCTACACTAAATATAAGTAAATATTCTCACATTTATTTAATAATCACAATAATTCATAAATATAATGTCATTGTGACATTTCATGGTGACATTTTACATTTCTCAGAGAACATACATTTCTTAGAACTGACAACTAACAAATTAGTTGTGGTAGTATACAAGCCCGGAAAATCTAAATACAAAAAAAAAGCTTTTGATGTGGTTTAAACAGTCGACAGACAGTAGGGGAAATTCCTCATTCAGAGGCCAGTTTGCTGACATTCATTAAACTTAATGTCAGAACTTTGCTCTTTCTGCACAGCTAGGTCACTTTCACTGTCACACTTTTTATTTTATAATACTGTCAAGATCTGAACCATATATATTCCACACATTCATCAATTATGTTTTTATTAAGAAAAGTTACAAATATACACTGGTGTGACAATGTGAGTGAAGTAATACTAGCCCATGTACAATATGACTGAGAGCTTATAACAACCTTTAGCGTGAAACATATACAGTTAGCACCTACGTTTATCCTGAAAACCAGTACAGTACGTCCTTAAGTTGATAAAGGTCTGGTTTCACAGACAGGGCTTAAACTTAGCCAGTAGGCCTAAGTTAAGACAATTAAGTAGGTTTTATAAACGTGACTTTAAAAACATTACTGGTGTGCATCTTGAGACAAAACAATGACACTGACATATTTTAAGATATTTCAGTACAAGTTGCTTTCAGTTACGACAGCTCAAACATGCATTTAGTTTGGGACTAGGCTTAAGAATTGTCTGTAAAACCAGGCAAAAGATATTTTTTTAATTCAAAGTTAGAATCGGTCAATTATTCTTTAAATATTCACATTTGTACAGTATAGTGACACAAGGCAGATTGCATGTGACCAAGGACAAGGATTATTATTATTATTATTAGGATTATATCAGTTATAACTAAGTCACTAAAGCACTTTATAATTTGTATTTATTTTACATTATGCTTAAATAAAACAAGGAAGAGTAATATTTTAACATGACTGAGCATTTTCTGTTAAAAGTACAGAAGACAGAGTTCCCTGTTAATGATTGTGAAATTCAACTGCAGCCCTCACACATGAGGAGATGGAGTCAAGATGAGGCAGAGTGCACGTCAGCCTGCAGTTGCTCTAGCTTGTCTTGCAGTTCATGCGCACAGCCCGACAGGTTCATGTAGTGTAATGTTGAGTAGATATTCTCCAGCTTCGCTTCACTGCTCTGACTCCACAGACGTAGCATCAGGTACTGCTTTTCTAGATAGGATGGCCCTGCCTCCAGTTCGATTCGTTCCATCTGATCATCTGACACGGAAAGCAATCGCAGAAATTCCTTCCAGCGTGTCACGGGAATCTCTCTTATGATGGTGTAGAGCACTGGTGCTGGCCAGGATTCCTTCTGCAACACCTGCATCACTGGGGAAATATATAGATATGGCCTTTAGATACAGAGGAGTTGGATTAAACAGAGTAAAATGGTTTTAAGTGTAAAAGGTCAAGAAACCCCGAGCCGTCAGGTAAAATCCGTTGATTGCTTTTGATATTCGAGTTGAAAATACTTAAAGGTACACTTTGTAACTTTTTTGTTCAAAATTAACAATTTAAATAGCGAGTCAAAACAATCACACGCACAGTAAAAACATGCAGAATAGAGGAAGTATACAGGCCAAAAGAGAAAGCGACAGAGCTCGTAATAAAAAGAGAATCAACATGATTGATGATTCATGATCAAGCTTGGTCTTTCAGGGATTTGAAATGTTGTAAAATCTATCCAGAGATGGTGTTTTTATTACACAACCGGCGACTAAGCTATTTTATTAAACAGATAAATTGCCATATGTAGCTCACTAATGGAGTTCATTGTGAAGCATTATCTATTGTGAAGGGTCATTTCATTATGGGTTGTTGTAGCACTGAGCTTGAATTTATTTTCAAGGAAGTACTGTGTAGCTTCAGCAACATCTTCAGCTAGTTAGCTTGAGAGATCCCTTTAATTGGTTATATCTTTTAAATGGGTTGATTATTATTTCACTTTTTTTTACTTTAGTTAGTGTGTAATGTTGCTGTTTGAGCATAAACAACATCTGCAAAGGCACGACGCTCAAAGTTCAAAGCAAAGGGAGATATTTGCTTTTAAAGAAATTGCTTTTTAAGGACTACAACAAACGGCTGGTACATGACATTCCTCCGGGGTTAGTGACATCCCCAACCCTAAAAATTACATAAACCCCGCTCTCGGGAATGCGATTTATAGATTATCATGACAGAATATGATAATCAATGACTAGAAGATAATTAACTCCACATCAGCTACATAAATTTAAACAAAAACGTTTTTGAAATTTTCAGGACACAAGCTGTTGTAGCTCCGCCCCCTGTGCTGGGAGCAGCAGCTCATTTGCATTTAAAGGGACAGACACAAAAATGGTGAATTTTTGCTCACCCTCAAAAAGTGACAATTTTAACATGCTGTAAAAAAATATCTGTTTTTTTTTAAACGAAAAGTCCAAAAGAAATGAAAGAAGCCCCGGATGAGTGGACTGATATACAGTGTTTTAGCATATATGAGACCATTGAATGCTGCAACAATCAGAATTAAGGATTCCAGAGAGCCGTGTAATAAGAACTTTTAACTGCAATTTTAATATGCAGTAGTATCATTCTGGGTTTGTTTTTTTGTTAGTTTTTTTGAGTGTGCATAGTAAATAAAAGAAAAAATATTAAGGCTATTTAATGAGAACTAAAACAAAAATCCCTCCTTTTTAATCATATCTACTATGAAAATGATCTACTTTATTTAATCAGCAATTTTTAATGCCCTTTCAACATGAAGTTGTGAGGCTCCTACCACACCGCCAAGTAAGCAACTAAAAAGTGTGCGAGTTATAAGAAGTTACTATCTGATTAGACAGTTCTCAGAAGTTCTTTGACTTTGATTGTGATCACCTAGCCTCCAGGCTTAGCATACAATTTCTCATACGCCTACATGATTCGCAAATGGATAAGACTTGAAAGACTCGAAAGGATCGGAAAACCAATAACAAGATTCAAGCGGTTTTAAAACAGTAGAACACCTAGTACAATAGTACACCTAGGCTACACCTATAGTAGTACAATAGTACACCTAGGCTACACTTTATTAAGATTTGCAATATCTTATGTTTGTATATAATTACATTTTGGGTTTCCATTTGCTATCAGGGGTGCCATGATGCTCTGTAAGTCTCCACTGAAGAGGCTGTGTGGGAAGCTGGTCACTGGTAAAGTTTTGATAGAGGTTTCATTGCAGGCTGAGGTATATATCTCCTTTAAAGACAAACAAATAATTATCAAGGTGATGACTGTCACTTGAACATTTCAGAGATCAACATTTCCACCTTGTAATTTCATTGTGCATAACAGAAAAAAAAGAAAAAAAATGTAAATAAGAAAATACAAACCATTGCTATGGGAATGTTGATTACATCATTAGGTTGATCTGCTAAAACAAACACAAATCTTTGTCACCACATACATTATCTGGAATATAACAACACACAGATCTTCTAGATCAATGTGTATTTCAAATCACTAAATTAACAGACACAAAACCAACATCAAACTGCTTCTCTCTGTAATGAGGGCATAACAAGATTCATTTAATCCAAATTGAGTATATGTGAGTGTATATCAACCTGGTTGAACGTGAATGTTTGGATGTTTGCCAACATGCCATGTTTTGGGCTGGCAGCAAAGCCATTTCCGTCTACAGAACCGGATGAGGAGAAGACAGAGAAGACCACCCAATAAGGCCACAATGATGAGAGACACCAGCAACAGCAGGTGAGGAATCCCTAAGATAAGGGACAATTTATTTAAACACACAAAGAATAAGATTAGTATTTTTAACTTATAAGATTTGCATAAATATTTCTAAGTGCATGTTAGGATGTTGTGATACCTTGTGTTTCAACTGTGGTACAAAAAGATTTACACGACTCGCTCTTACAGCTAAACCTGAAACAAATACATTAAGCAATAGGACAATTAACATTTACTGAGCCTTAAATCACTTTCATGACAAATGTCTCCAAACTGTAGGCTCAACTATAAAATAACTACCAACGTATTTCCACATAAACCTTTTTTACAAGCTTATAAAACAATTTATTCTATTCTTTGGTGAGGTGAAAACTGAAATAGTGTTTTATTGCTAATATCATGGGTAAACAAAGACGTGAACAAAAGGGAATAAAAAACTTTTTTTTAAATAAAAAAAAGGTTTATGCAGCTACAATATCGTGCTATGCTATCCTCTGGCTAACCCGTTATTCGGCAAACACGAGGAGTAACTGTGTCTGCCGAATAACAGATTAGCCAGACAATAGCATAGCACGATATTATAGCTGCATAAACCTCTAAAATCACTATGCAATAATTAGTGTGTGAAGTCAATGAGTTACTATATGAATGAATTAACAGCTTGCGATAGCAAATTATATATATTTAAAGCTGCAGTCCGCAACTTTTTTTGAGTTAAAAATAATCCAAAATAAAAAATAAAAAACATATTCAGCCAGTGTTCAAAACTATCTGCTGGCCGTAGCTCGATTCAAAACGGTTAGCTTGTAATAATGATTTTAATTTCAGTGGTACTGGTGGATTTCCGCAGGAAATTCGAGCATGTCTTTGCGTCATTACGTCACACCCGTACACATAAAGAAGGTGTCTCGGCTAGCCGGCTATACTGCGCGTGAGGATGTTGACGGTGGAGATGAATCGCCTTTTCTCGCAGCACTTTACATAATTAAACTTATGGCGGATCCAGAAAGATCCAAACAACAATCATCAGTGTCAACTAGAGATCCACCAGTTATAAAACCCAAAAGACTTCGTAGTTCGTACTAGAGAAAAACAGAGACAGCAACCGGCTCATGCGGACACAAGGATAAACATCGGCAGGGCTTTTGAAAGGAGCGTGAACTCCGTGTTTTGAAGGGGTTCAAAACGGAAGCAGAGACGGCTTTTTTTCTGCTGGACAAGTAAAACATTTCAATAGTTCAATCGTGTAACAGTAAGTTACCACAATTGTTTGCTTAATTCACACAGTTATGGAGTTTCCTTTGTTGTGCCTTTGTCGTTTAGCTATTATGGAGAATATTAATTCTAAACTAACTTACAAAGGTAACCATAAAACACATTAAATGTAGTCACGCAATACTATACGGCTAGATATAGAACAATCACTATGCAAAGAATTAAATATAGCTGACATACCATTTCTCACCAAATCAATCAAACAACACACATGTTTTAATGCAGTAACTATAGCTGCCACTCTGACAGCCTGGTGGAAATTTCACCAAATCACAAATTCTACATTAGCTCCATCTAACTTCACCCCACTGTGGAACAACCGTGACTTCATAAGCAATAAAAAAACACTGAATTTTCGCACATGGGCTGAAAGGGGTATGACCCACATTAATCATATTTTCAAATCTAACACATTAACAACATTCCCGCAATTGGCCCAGGAATTTGGCATCGGGAGCAATGAATTTTTAAAATACCTACAACTCAAATCTTCTGTTCTGGCAAAAATAAACATCAGAGCCTCAAATTTAGAACTTCCACCGGCAATATCAGACTTGGTTAACATTTCCTCTCCAAAGAAACTTCTCTCTAAAATATACAAAGTGATTTCAAACCAACTTCAGACCATATACTTACCAACAATAAAATGGGAAAACGATCTTTCAATAGCTCCTGATGCCAACTTCTGGACCCAAATCTGTAAAAACATCTATCTCATGTCCAAAAATGCGAATCTTCAGTTAATACAATACAAAATACTTCATAGAACACACTACACGGGCAGTAGATTAGCTAAAATGGGTTTCACATCAGAAGTATGCACACATTGCAATCACAATTCTACAGATAGGCCTACATACATCCATGCAACCTGGCACTGCACTCCAATCAAACACTTTTGGGAAGAGGTCACACAGTCACTACTATCCACTATAGTTGGCAACCACATCCCACTATCGCCCTCTCTTTGCTTGCTGGGGGACCTCACAATAATCACTGATAAAACTATAAACTCTAAAATGCTCCTCATAGCTCTAACTATCGCCAAGAAAACTATCCTCATGAACTGGAAAACTCTAAACAAAATACACATTAACTATTGGAAAAATCTTATTACAGACTTCATTACAATGGAATACACATCTCCCCTTCATAATTATGCATCTGAAACTGACCTCTGCCATCCAACACTTTCTAACCTCTTACAACTATGAATCTTTTCTCTCCTCTCAACTCCGACTCCTCCCACCTTTTTAATCAACCCACGAATATTAATGCATTTTTGTTATTTTTGTCATCCTTGTCATTATTATCATTACTGTTACTGTCATGATTACTATTTTTATTTTTATTTATTGTTGTAATTGCTGTTGTTGCTGTCATTGCTCTCGCCAATGCGATCACCACTGCCATCATCATTATCATTTATTATTAATATTATTATTATTATCATCAAGATGGAAATAAAAAAAAAAATTTACTAATACAATATTGGCAGTATGATGGTAGTGGGGAGTGGAAGTGGTGATTGTAATGACGATGGTAATAAATAATAAATGGTTACTTTGTTTACGCATACACACACATACACATACCCACACTCACACCCACCCACACACACCTATACATTAACACAGTTTTATTTCACTTCTGGAATTATGGAATTACAAGATTGTTCACTACTGCACTATCTTGGTTTATATGTCTGACTGTTAAATAAAAAATAAAAAAAAATAAAAAAAAATGTAGTCACGCAATGCTGATGTTGTTAATATTAACAATTTGAGAACAAAGTATAATTTGCACGGTTCGACATAAGCGATCGTTAGATTTAATCAGCGCGATTTACAGCAATGCTTTTCCCCTAGTTAATCAGAACAAAAATGGATGTTACTTACTTGTTCAGAAGACATTTTCCGGTGAAAATTCTTATGTTGGTCAAACTTTCAAAAAGTGAATCTGTGATTCTGAATGACAGTATCCACACAGCGCGATGATTGACAGCAGCACTCGCCTCAAAACATTGTGTTCATCCGCGCTGTTTCACGCCGTTGTAAAGATGATAATTCCGCGAATAACTGCAATTGCAGATTTCGAACAGAGATGGCGACAAAGAGGAAAAACACCAGACTGCAGCTTTAAAGGGTAACTAAACCCCTTGGTCAGAGCCTGACTCCACCCACTGGAGGCGGGGGCTACACCTGAGACCCGCATTGATGGATTAAAGCAGCACTATATGCAGTTTTTTTAGCTTAACAGAACAGCTTCAGAGTTATTGCAATGGTTATGTGACTATTTTTGGGTTGAATGGTGGGCGTCTCGCCCCCCATGTTGCCTGTGAGCAGAAAAACCACACTTGCAACTTGCGTGCCGCCGGCCGCAGCATCAGGAAATGTCGCATGAGGTCTCGCGATGTAACAAATTGCTTTACGGCAAGAAAGATCTGCTAAAATGAGCATCAAACAGAAATAACCCGGCGCCATATACATGTGGTGTTCGAGGCGCACATACAATACAGACTGCCGACAGTTCAACAGGGCGCGCGCAGCTCTTAAAGGGGCCACACCTTATTTCCACTCGTTACAGCTTCCATCCTACTGAACAGGTACCGGTATACAGGGGGAGGGGATCAGGCCGGGAGTGCAGAGACATCTCTGCGTGAGTGCTATTTACGACAGTACAAGTACTCCACAGCGACTCTAGGGGTCACTGTTTGAAAAAACTGAAATCCTGCATAGTGCTGCTTTAATTGACAGCTGCTGAGTGAAAAAGTGTGGATAAAAAAACTGCATAGTGCTGCAGAGTGGAAAACTTAAAAACGCTCCACCGTCGCGTTCCCGTGTAAAGGGTAAAAGCGCAAATCTGCTCTCGTCACGTGCGCGTTTTCGTCACAGGCATTCGCCAGTACAGGAAAATAACAACCAATATGTCGGATTATTTCCATACGTCGGACCTTCAAGTTGCCCTAGCAACTCTAACATACAAGAGTCTTTTCAGCAGTTATATTGGTATTCTCAGATATTGGTGTTGTTGTGTGGCAGTGCTTCACATTGCCACCTAGCCGCCTGGAGTGCATACTACATTAAATTTCACACACTTTTGCATCACCATATGCACGCAGATTTCCCCCTCATAACGCTTGTCTAAACGCAGAATAAAAAGTGATAACGCAACGCCACTTTTGCGTTTTCTCTTCTGATCGTTTCTGTGTAAACATAGCCTTAAAGTCGAGGACTTTTGTGGACACAGGGCCATATCAATTCGAGCCGCTGGCTCAAACTGCGGTCTTTACTCCCGCATCGCAATCGGCATCTGATGAGTTTTATCGAGTCGATGGCACTAGCGCGCGCTCTCTGACTGGAGGCATATTCATATTCATATATATGTGAAAAAATCTAGCAAAATGCAGTGGCACCTCATTGCAGTACACGAGATCCAGGGGCGGAGTCGGATCCAGATTAAGGGGTGGGGTTGGGTAGATTTAGGGGTAGATTTAGGGATCAGGGGGTGGAGCTGGGTAGGTTTAGGGGTAGGTTTAGGGATAAGGGGTGGAGCTGGGTAGGTTTAGGTATATGTAAGGTGGGAGGAGTTGGATCTGGATCCGACTCCTCCCCGTGGATTTCATGTTCTGCAGTGAGGACCATCTCGCAAAATGCGCCAGCGCGTTTGTCGACCACAGAGGATTAACTTTAGCCTAACCATAAATTGTGATTAAAATATACATGATCACTCACATCAAGACGCCGCTGCGGTGGAGTCCATGCAGGAGGAGCAGCGTTTGGCACTGCGTCGCTTACAGCGCGAGCTGTGTGGAGAAGCCCATTTCCACCTCTATTGCGTTACCATCCTGACCTGTACTAAACACAGATAAATCTACGCTAACTTGAAGCTATCCTAACTGATGCAATACTATTAACTAAACTATGCTTCTAACAATACTAACTATGCTAATTAACTACCTAGGCTAGACAAAATAATCTAAATAACTAACTTATATAAATGCTATGCTAAATAGATGCTAAAATACTCTATCCTCGTATCCTGATCGTATTCAATACTCGCGATTCCTCGTTACAATGGTTTTGACGAAACAAGATGGTTTTTATACTGTCAAGGGCGTGGTGAGCTGAAACCTGCTTACATCACCATCAACCGCTTACATCACGAACCACCGCAAACATAAATCACCTACTTGTAATTTTCTTGTAATCCTGAAGACCTTGATTAGCTTGTTCAGGTGTGTTTGATTAGGGTTGAAGCTAAACTCTGTAGGACAGTGGCCCTCCAGGACTGAAGTTGCCCATCCCTGCTATATATTGTAGAATTAAAACACTTTATACCCAAATGTCAAAAAAATGTCTGGAATCAATGAACAGCATTAATGAAGCCCCATTCTTACAGATCATCAACTAAAAAAGTTGTTTTAGGGTTTAGCTACCCTACTCATAATTTGAAGAACTTCCGCTTAAAGCCCCACTCACGTACGGATTTATCCGAATACAGATACAAATAATTTTGAGACTGTTACCAATACAGATACTGGCTTCACTCCATACGCTTAGAAAACAGTCACAAATGCAGGAAATTCTGATGCTGATGTTAAACCTTATGCACAGGAAAACCACAACCCATTAACCTACATGCTAAAGCCTAGAATAATCAAACCAAAACTTTCAAAAATCCTTGTTCTCCATAAATAGGCTAGAGTAATTTACTAAAAATTAATCAAGATTTAAAGAAAGTAC
This sequence comes from Semotilus atromaculatus, assembly GCA_031834385.1. Taxonomy (NCBI): domain Eukaryota; kingdom Metazoa; phylum Chordata; class Actinopteri; order Cypriniformes; family Leuciscidae; genus Semotilus; species Semotilus atromaculatus. The sequence continues at coordinate 12,293,317 of JAULUF010000026.1, forward strand.
AAAAAAATGGGCATTTTCAACCACATACTCAACACAGCTTTGGCATCTTCCACCATCCAGAAAATAACCATTCATACAAGAAACTGCTGTGGTTGTAGTAGTCGTTTGACGGTTACATTTCTCTTTACAGTGCAAACCTGAGTGACAGATAAAAGGGGAAAAAAATATTCAGTCATAGTTTCCTGGCCACAAGATGTTCAGCATTATTTTAAATTACAATAGAAAGCATCATCTGTGTGTCTTGGTCAATAGTTTGTAAACTTCCTTTAGTAGTAGGCTACTTACATTCTTTGTGTCTGCAGTTTTGGCAACTCTGACAGGCTTTACATAAATCATCTGATTTGTAAAACCCAGATTTACAAACACAGACTCGGTCTTGTGTTGATGTGCAGGTGGTAAACTCTTCATGATTAGCTGTAAAACCAGGATTGTCAGAGTATTCCAGTATATCAAGATTTAAAGGTCATCCTGGTACAATTACATAAATTACAAATAGTGTATTCTAATATTTGACTTACCAACAGTATCACAATTGGAACATCTCCTGCAAAATCTCATTTCATTTATAGTGTCCAAGAAATGATCGTCCTCACACTCTACACAGAAATGTTCTTTTTTGTAAAATCCTGCAAAATAATATGATAAAATACTTATTCCAGAGAGGTGGAGGTCCATCTTTTATGTGTGTTTCACTGTGGTTTTACTATTACTTTTATTTTAACCAGTGCAGGGCACATCTGTTTACCTGCTGGACATCTTTTATCTTCCATGAGTGCTCTTGTACTTTGGCATTGGCATTGGGAGGCAATAAATAGTATAAATACCTGAAATAAAGACAATTAAGTGCAATCAAATAAAAATAAAAAAACATGAGGTTTAACAACCTGTCAATGTCTTATGAACACATGAAATACCATCATATTTACATACCCAGCATCCCGACATCATATCTGAATAGTTGTATTAAATCAGGGGGTTTCATTTTGATATATTATATTGGATTATATTTGATATATATCATATTTGTACATTTTGATATACACAAAGATACTTGAGAAATATTTTAAGCGTGATGAAGACATCACTATATGCATTGAAGTATCAACATGCTTTTTCCTGAAATAAAATACATCTGTTGATATACACTAACAGAACAGAGCTGTCAAATTATAGCTCATATTATTCAAAGAATTTGATGAGAAATAATTGAGTTTATACTGTAATATCTGACTTGCTTCTGTATTTTAGCCAATTTTAGAACAGTTTGAGACATTGGTTAGATTAATTGTAATTTAAATAATGTCATGCTTTTCAGTAATTACATCAATTTAATTAATCTCTTGACATAAACGCATCCTCAGTTCACTCTCATGTTGTTCCAAACCTGTATACGTTTCTTTCTTCTGTTGTAACACAAAAGATATTCTAAAGGGTTACACTTTATTTAGACGTTCTACTAATTATAAGTAACTTTTCAACTACATGTCAACTAACTCTCATTAGAGTATTAGTATATTATAGTAGACTGTCAGTAGACTGTTAGGTTATGGTTAGGTGTTAGGATTCGGGTTAGGAGAATAAGTTGACTTGTAGTCGCCAAGTTACTTATAGTCAGTTGAATGTCTGTTGGGGGACCAACAAAATAAATAAAGTGTTAGCAGATATTAAGCTGACAGTCTACTAATACTCTAATGACAGTTAGTTGACATGTAGTTGAATGTCTGGACTATCGAAATAAAGTGTTACCTTTTAATTTAAAGAATGTTGGTAACCAGACAGTTGATGGTAGCCATTGACTTCCATTTTTTTCCTTCCTACTATGGAAGTCAATGGCTACCGTCAACTGTTTCATTATCATTCTTTAAAATATCTTCTTTTGTGTTCAACAGAAGAAAGAAACTAATACAGGTTTGGAACAACTTGAAGGTGAGTAAGGGATGAAAAAAATCCCTTTAAAAATAAATACAGACAGAAAGTTAGCTAAAAGTGGACTTTAAAATCTTTCTTTTTTATCTTTATTCTAACAATCTAATAAAATGTTATCTCTTTTTTTAATAGTTCCTTATGGCCCACCCTTTTGAATCCATGCTGTTTTGCATTGAGGTCTGATACCACATATGATTTATGAATTTAAAAAAATAAAAAATGTGTTATTTATTAAATATATCATTATAATATATATGTTTGCTCACATTTCACAAAGTGTAACAGATAGCAAATATCTACCACTACTAAGCCATGATAATTGAAGATTTAAGTCTGCTTTACACAAATCTATAATTTTCATTGAGGTTCACAAAATAAGTCGCAACAATATGTGGCCAAATTAAGACTAAGGTTATTGTAACAGGATGCTGGTTACTAAAAAGTTATTTCTCAACAACCTGTAATCAGAAATGAAAAAAAAAAAACCAGAACATGAGGTACAAACATTTATAATAAGGAAAGATAGCAATTATGGCACAACATGCGTAAGGAAAAGCAATGCTGGTAAAGAACGAGGACTTACCAAATCAAAACAAAGTGTTGACAAAGTCATGATGAGATGTTCAGTTTCAGCTGACAAATAATAGTGTGATTTGAAATCATAGACTTACAAATTGATGAGAACATGAAACATTGCAACTCCGCTTCATGTCAGCATTTGTGGCATCCACCATCTGCCTCACTCTGAGAGAGTATCTGTGCAGACAGGAAGGTGAGTAACCAACCAAGAAAACTTTATGTACAAGATCTAAGAGAGTTTGACAGATGAGAAACAGGAAAACACGTCAGACCAATAACCTCAGCGTGGTACAGTTGAATACCAGATCATTTGGTTAATAAACTTATCCCATGCATTAATTAATTTTATCATAAGCTATATCACATTCCATAACATAATAAAAATGAATGAAATTATGAATTATCAAAGTACACATTTTGAAATAATGACATCAGTGGAGGATCATTTTCAGTTGTCCTCAGTAAACCTATAGTTTGAATGGTGGGGTCCCAAGTTTGAAAAGAATTTCGATTTGATATAGTAAAACTACGCTAATTTGTTCAGTGATTTCACTTCTGTGATACTCTCAGGGTTAAATGTCCTATACTGTAGCTAAGCAATGAAGACAAATTGGTTATCTTGTATCTCTTGTATGTAAACATGTTGTGGGCTAACGTAATTGCTTCTTGGTCTAGCTCGCTGTAACTTGGTATCTGTTTTAGGCCTAAAATGTGCTTCATGTAATAACATTTAAATGTATAGCCTACATTTAAATATATTTTTTATACAAATCTGTTGAATGTATGATTCAATGACTCACCCACAAAGACAGTTCACTTGAGAGAACAGAATAAACTTGAATCGAGAAACCTCACCACTTCTATAACACCACAAGCGGAGTGACACAATCGGTGAAGAGTCTGAGTACTGAGGGAACGCCGCTCAGCGGATCAGATTCGAGAACTAGAACTAACTGTTGTAAACTGTGCAAAAGATTTTACTAAGTCTAAATATTATTTCGCATCCCTGAATCAACCAAAAATACCAAAATCAACTAAAATGCATTAGTTTACAATAATAATATTAAATTTAAGGTAGAAGTAATTCTTTAAGGTAACAACTTCAGGTTACCAGTGTGATAAAACTGAGTAGCTACTTTAACTTTGAAGTTTATGAATCACTCCTTGTGGGTTTGAACTTGTGATATACAGATTATTACTCTACTGAACAACCACCAACTCACCAAACCTGTAGGCATGACTGAATGTCAATGAGAGTACATTTCATTTGATGGTCTATCTATGAATTTTTGTAGGGTTTGTACAACCTTTAAACTTCAAGCTTTTAAAGTCACCATGCAATCAAAATGGACTTTTCTTGTTTTTTTTACTGAATATTGCAGTATTTATTATAAATGATTTATCTGTGCACATCTTTTTTTTTTTTAGCAAACCACAACCATCCAGTAATCCAATCCATTCCTGATGGACAAAACCAAGTGCCGTCCTACATTTTTTCTTGTTCGAGAAACCGTTCCACTTGGCTATACATCATAATAGGGAAGAAAAGATTATCGCAACTTCCGTTTCATGCCAGCCTTAAAGCTTAAAGCAATAATAATACTAAGTAATTATTTAAATTAATAAGTAATACTTCATTATTTTGTGGAGTGAACAAAGACTGATCAACCCAAAGACAAATATATTATTATTTAAAGGTGCAGTTAGTGATTTTTGAGAAACGCTGTGGAAAGTGGAGTAATTGAATTAGAGAGCTCTGCAATTGCATTCTTACTAGTAACAACTGAATTAGAGAGCTCTCTAATTATAATTGTTACTAGTAATAATTGGATTAGAGAGCTCTCTAATTGTAATTCTTACTAGTATCAACTTGTAGAGCTTTCTAATATGGCAAGCCGTTTTAGCTTAAATTGTTCCCAGCCTTACTCGTCGTAATTGCATTTTTACTAGTAAGAATTCAATTAGAAAGCTCTACAAGTTCATTCTTACTAGTAGCAATTATAATTAGAGAGCTCTCTAATTCAATTCTTACTAGTAACAATTATTATTAGAGAGCTCTCTAATTCAATTATTACTAGTAAGAATTACAATTAGAGAGCTCTACAATTGAATTGTTACTAGTAAGAATTACAATTAGAGAGCTCTCTAATTCAATTCTTACTAGTAACAATTATTATTAGAGAGCTCTCTAATTCAATTATTACTAGTAAGAATTACAATTACATATGGCAAGCCGTTTTAGCTTAAATTGTTCCCAGCCTTACTCGTCGTAATTGCATTTTTACTAGTAAGAATTCAATTAGAGAGCTCTACAAGTGAATTCTTACTAGTAAGAATTACAATTAGAGAGCTCTCTAATCCAATTATTGCTAGTAAGAATTACAATTACAGAGCTCTCTAATTCAATTCTTACTAGTAACAATTGCAATTAGAGAGCTCTACAAATGAATTTTTACTAGTCATATGTCTCCATTGACTTCCATTCATTTTTAATTAGAGAGCTCTACAATTGAATTGTTACTAGTAAGAATTACAATTAGAGAGCTCTCTAATTGAATTATTACTAGTAAGAATTACAATTAGAGAGCTCTCTAATCCAATTCTTACTAGTAACAATTACAATTAGAGAGCTCTCTAATTCAATTCTTACTAGTAAGAATGCAATTGCAGAGCTCTCTAATTGAATTATTACTAGTAAGAATTACAATTAGAGAGCTCTCTAATTCAATTGATACTAGTAAGAATTACAATTAGAGAGCTCTCTAATCCAATTATTACTAGTAACAATTATAATTAGAGAGCTCTCTAATTCAGTTGTTACTAGTAAGAATGCAATTGCAGAGCTCTCTAATTCAATTACAGAGCTCTCCAATTATACATATCTTTAATTTGTTTTTTTACTAGTAAAAATTCAATTAGAGAGCTCTGTAATTGCATTCTTACTAGTAAGAATTGAATTAGAGAGCTCTCTAATTGTAATTGTTACTAGTAATAATTGGATTAGAGAGCTCTCTAATTGGAATTCTTACTAGTAATAATTCAATTAGAGAGCTCTGCAATTGCATTCTTACTAGTAAGAATTGAATTAGAGAGCTCTCTAATTGTAATTGTTACTAGTATGAATTGGATTAGAGAGCTCTCTAATTGGAATTCTTACTAGTAATAATTCAATTAGAGAGCTCTGCAATTGCATTCTTACTAGTAACAATTCAATTAGAGAGCTCTCTAATTGTAATTCTTACTAGTAACAATTCAATTGTAGAGCTCTCTAATTAAAAATGAATGGAAGTCAATGGAGACATATGACTTGTAAAAATTCATTTGTAGAGCTCTCTAATTGCAATTGTTACTAGTAAGAATTGAATTAGAGAGCTCTGTAATTGTAATTCTTACTAGTAATAATTGAATTAGAGAGCTCTCTAATAATAATTGTTACTAGTAAGAATTGAATTAGAGAGCTCTCTAATTGGAATTCTTACTAGTAATAATTCAATTAGAGAGCTCTGCAATTGCATTCTTACTAGTAAGAATTAAATTAGAGAGCTCTCTAATTGTAATTCTTACTAGCAATAATTGGATTAGAGAGCTCTCTAATTGTAATTGTTACTAGTAAGAATGAACTTGTAGAGCTTTCTAATTGAATTCTTACTAGTAAAAATGAAATTACGACGAGTAAGGCTGGGAACAATTTAAGCTAAAACGGCTTGCCATATGCCATATTCTAATTGAATTCTTACTAGCAAAAATGAAATTACGACGAGTAAGGCTGGGAACAATTTAAGCTAAAACGGCTTGCCATAGACATATGACTTGTAAAAATTCATTTGTAGAGCTCTCAAATTGCAATTGTTACTAGTAAGAATTGAATTAGAGAGCTCTGTAATAATAATTGTTACTAGTAAGAATTGAATTAGAGAGCTCTCTAATAATAATTGTTACTAGTAAGAATTGAATTAGAGAGCTCTCTAATTGGAATTCTTACTAGTAATAATTCAATTAGAGAGCTCTGCAATTGCATTCTTACTAGTAAGAATTCAATTAGAGAGCTCTCTAATTGTAATTCTTACTAGCAATAATTGGATTAGAGAGCTCTCTAATTGTAATTGTTACTAGTAAGAATTCACTTGTAGAGCTCTCTAATTGAATTCTTACTAGTAAAAATGCAATTACGACGAGTAAGGCTGGGTACAATTTAAGCTAAAACGGCTTGCCATATTAGAGAGCTCTCTAATTGTAATTGTTACTAGTAAGAATTGGATTAGAGAGCTCTCTAATTGTAATTGTGACTAGTAAGAATTCAATTGTAGAGCTCTCTAATTAAAAATGAATGGAAGTCAATTGAGACATATGGCTAGTAAAAATTCATTTGTAGAGCTCTCTAATTGCAATTGTTACTAGTAACAATTCAATAGAGCTCTCTAATTAAAAATGAATGGAAGTCAATGGAGACATATGGCTAGTAAAAATTCAATTGTAGAGCTCTCTAATTGTAATTCTTACTAGTAACAATTCAATTGTAGAGCTCTCTAATTAAAAATGAATGGAAGTCAATGGAGACATATGGCTAGTAAAAATTCATTTGTACAGCTCTCTAATTGCAATTGTTACTAGTAAGAATTGAATTAGAGAGCTCTGTAATTGTAATTCTTACTAGTAATAATTGGATTAGAGAGCTCTCTAATAATAGGGATGTTCGCCAGTATGGCAAGCCGTTTTAGCTTAAATTGTTCCCAGCCTTACTCGTCGTAATTTCATTTTTACTAGTAAGAATTCAATTAGAAAGCTCTACATATGGCAAGCCGTTTTAGCTTAAATTGTTCCCAGCCTTACTCGTCGTAATTGCATTTTTACTAGTAAGAATTCAATTAGAGAGCTCTACAAGTGAATTCTTACTAGTAACAATTACAATTAGAGAGCTCTCTAATCCAATTATTGCTAGTAAGAATTACAATTAGAGAGCTCTCTAATTTAATTCTTACTAGTAAGAATGCAATTGCAGAGCTCTCTAATTTAATTATTACTAGTAAGAATTCCAATTAGAGAGCTCTCTAATTCAATTCTTACTAGTAACAATTATTATTAGAGAGCTCTCTAATACAATTATTACTAGTAAGAATTACAATTACAGAGCTCTCTAATTCAATTCTTACTAGTAACAATTGCAATTAGAGAGCTCTACAAATGAATTTTTACTAGTCATATGTCTCCATTGACTTCCATTCATTTTTAATTAGAGAGCTCTACAATTGAATTGTTACTAGTAATAATTACAATTAGAGAGCTCTGTAATTGAATTGTTACTAGTAAGAATTACAATTAGAGAGCTCTCTAATTGAATTATTACTAGTAAGAATTCCAATTAGAGAGCTCTCTAATCCAATTATTACTAGTAACAATTACAATTAGAGAGCTCTCTAATTCAATTCTTACTAGTAAGAATGCAATTACAGAGCTCTCTAATTGAATTATTACTAGTAAGAATTCCAATTAGAGAGCTCTCTAATCCAATTATTACTAGTAACAATTACAATTAGAGAGCTCTCTAATTCAATTCTTACTAGTAAGAATGAAATTACAGAGCTCTCTAATTTAATTTTTACTAGTAAAAAAACGAATTCAAGATATGTATAATTGGAGAGCTCTGTAATTGAATTAGAGAGCTCTGCAATTGCATTCTTACTAGTAACAACTGAATTAGAGAGCTCTCTAATTATAATTGTTACTAGTAATAATTGGATTAGAGAGCTCTCTAATTGTAATTCTTACTAGTATCAATTGAATTAGAGAGCTCTCTAATTGTAATTCTTACTAGTAATAATTCAATTAGAGAGCTCTGCAATTGCATTCTTACTAGTAAGAATTGAATTAGAGAGCTCTCTAATTGTAATTGTTACTAGTAAGAATTGGATTAGAGAGCTCTCTAATTGGAATTCTTACTAGTAATAATTCAATTAGAGAGCTCTCTAATTGTAATTCTTACTAGTAACAATTCAATTGTAGAGCTCTCTAATTAAAAATGAATGGAAGTCAATGGAGACATATGACTAGTAAAAATTCATTTGTAGAGCTCTCTAATTGCAATTGTTACTAGTAAGAATTGAATTAGAGAGCTCTGTAATTGTAATTCTTACTAGTAATAATTGAATTAGAGAGCTCTCTAATAATAATTGTTACTAGTAAGAATTGAATTAGAGAGCTCTCTAATTGTAATTCTTACTAGTAACAATTCAATTGTAGAGCTCTCTAATTGTAATTCTTACTAGTAATGATTGAATTAGAGAGCTCTCTAATAATAATTGTTACTAGTAAGAATTGAATTAGAGAGCTCTCTAATTATAATTGCTACTAGTAAGAATGAACTTGTAGAGCTTTCTAATTGAATTCTTACTAGCAAAAATGAAATTACGACGAGTAAGGCTGGGAACAATTTAAGCTAAAACGGCTTGCCATACTCTACAAGTTCATTCTTACTAGTAGCAATTATAATTAGAGAGCTCTCTAATTCAATTCTTACTAGTAACAATTATTATTAGAGAGCTCTCTAATTCAATTATTACTAGTAAGAATTACAATTAGAGAGCTCTACAATTGAATTGTTACTAGTAAGAATTACAATTAGAGAGCTCTCTAATTCAATTCTTACTAGTAACAATTATTATTAGAGAGCTCTCTAATTCAATTATTACTAGTAAGAATTACAATTACAGAGCTCTCTAATTCAATTCTTACTAGTAACAATTGCAATTAGAGAGCTCTACAAATGAATTTTTACTAGTCATATGTCTCCATTGACTTCCATTCATTTTTAATTAGAGAGCTCTACAATTGAATTGTTACTAGTAAGAATTACAATTAGAGAGCTCTCTAATTGAATTATTACTAGTAAGAATTACAATTAGAGAGCTCTCTAATCCAATTCTTACTAGTAACAATTACAATTAGAGAGCTCTCTAATTCAATTCTTACTAGTAAGAGTGCAATTGCAGAGCTCTCTAATTGAATTATTACTAGTAAGAATTACAATTAGAGAGCTCTCTAATTCAATTGATACTAGTAAGAATTACAATTAGAGAGCTCTCTAATCCAATTATTACTAGTAACAATTATAATTAGAGAGCTCTCTAATTCAGTTGTTACTAGTAAGAATGCAATTGCAGAGCTCTCTAATTCAATTACAGAGCTCTCCAATTATACATATCTTTAATTTGTTTTTGTACTAGTAAAAATTCAATTAGAGAGCTCTGTAATTGCATTCTTACTAGTAAGAATTGAATTAGAGAGCTCTCTAATTGTAATTGTTACTAGTAATAATTGGATTAGAGAGCTCTCTAATTGGAATTCTTACTAGTAATAATTCAATTAGAGAGCTCTGTAATTGCATTCTTACTAGTAAGAATTGAATTAGAGAGCTCTCTAATTGTAATTGTTACTAGTAAGAATTGGATTAGAGAGCTCTCTAATTGTAATTCTTACGAGTAATAATTCAATTAGAGAGCTCTCTAATTGTAATTCTTACTAGTAACAATTCAATTGTAGAGCTCTCTAATTAAAAATGAATGGAAGTCAATGGAGACATATGACTAGTAAAAATTCATTTGTAGAGCTCTCTAATTGCAATTGTTACTAGTAAGAATTGAATTAGAGAGCTCTGTAATTGTAATTATTACTAGTAATAATTGAATTAGAGAGCTCTCTAATAATAATTGTTACTAGTAAGAATTGAATTAGAGAGCTCTCTAATTGGAATTCTTACTAGTAATAATTCAATTAGAGAGCTCTGCAATTGCATTCTTACTAGTAAGAATTAAATTAGAGAGCTCTCTAATTGTAATTCTTACCAGCAATAATTGGATTAGAGAGCTCTCTAATTGTAATTGTTACTAGTAAGAATTCACTTGTAGAGCTCTCTAATTGAATTCTTACTAGTAAAAATGCAATTACGACGAGTAAGGCTGGGTACAATTTAAGCTAAAATGGCTTGCCATACGCCGGAGTCAAATGTGACGTCACGATATGGGCGTGGCCGCGAACTGGTTGGCAGAAAGAACCAAACTCAATGCAGATGGCCTGTGAAGAGAATGAAGATGAAATTCTCTAGTCGTGCATTGTGTACGTAATTCGATTTTTTGATCCAGCCACTTTTTATTTTACCCTTTTGTCTTATACAAATACAAATTAATAAAGGCTGGTTTGGTTTCTAAAGTACTTCTTCCAGCCTCCATGTATTAATGTTCATGGGTAGCCTGAATGGGTTCCGTTCAGACCTTAACATTAGGTATTTTACTGTAAAGTGTCAACAAGATTCAACAAGACATTTTCACCTGGCTATACCCAATGTTTAGATCTGTTTGGGTATTTATGCAAATTAGTACATACGAGATTAGATTAGGCACCGTTTCTATGTTAACAACAAATGTTAATAATGTTAATAACTGTTAACAACAAATGTTAATAATGTTAATAACAAATGTTAATAACAAACAATTAAAAAAAAACTTGTAATACATTTTTTGTTTGTCTTGATGTAATCAACTCAGTACTTATCATGGTGATATCTGGGTTTAAATGTGTACCCATTCTAGACGCCTAATTGCAGAAATCCACAGCTATCTTCTTGATTCAAGCTGTTTAGGTACGCGGTAGAAGGTTACTCTTATCGAACCTGTTAACACAGCCGATCTCACAGCACGATACAACCATTTGTCTTCTGTGTTTGCGCTGTGCAGCAAGCCATTACTTTTCTTTTTGCCAACCAGAGCGCATGTAACCGCATCGTGACGTCACGGCGAAGATCCCTATAATTGTTACTAGTAAGAATTGAATTAGAGAGCTCTGTAATTGTAATTCTTACTATAGTAATAATTGGATTAGAGAGCTCTCTAATAATAATTGTTACTAGTAAGAATTGAATTAGAGAGCTCTCTAATAATAATTGTCACTAGTAAGAATTGAATTAGAGAGCTCTCTAATTATAATTGCTACTAGTAAGAATTGAATTGTAGAGCTCTCTAATTGAATTCTTACTAGTAAAAATGCAATTACGACGAGTAAGGCTGGGTCAATTTAAGATAAAACGGCTTGCCATATGAACTTGTTTAGTAGGCTAATTCGGAAATTAGCGCACATGAGGGGGGAAAAAATACAGCACAGAAGAATCTCTCATTTAGCGTGAGATTTCTTTCTCGAGCGTGAGATTGAGGCTGAATGCGTGACTGTCACGCCAGATGCGTGAGAGTTGGCAACCCTGGATCTGACAGGATTTTACGTTTGCTGTCTATTTACTTTAACTGTCTATTTTATAGTAAAAGGTCATTTTACTATGAACGGTACCTCCGGTTGAGTGACCTGACTTCTACACCTACCTGAGAAACAGAGCTGAAAAAGAAACTGAGGGCATATACATCTTCAGATGCCTATAACTATGTGCTGAATGGTCATGTACAATATTTGTGTGGTAGGCTACGATCCGCAGTTCTGCCTAGCCAGCGCCAAGAAGACGACAAGAGTAGGCTACATTACGGTGCAATTTTATTGATGTGAATATTTTCTAGATATAAAAATTCCAGATACAGCATACATTTTTCATCGATTATTTTACCCAACAAAACAACAATTTGACATTTAATAATAAAGTTAAGCTCCTTATTATGTAGCCGAATCTGTGCTGGTTTGTATTGGCCGCCTCCAGTTTTCCCTTTGTTTTGCCTCCAGCTAGCGCCGTGACGTACTGTGACGTCGGCTGGAAATTGGTCTAGTAAATCTCTGGTGGTTAGTAGTCAATTTTTCATGGGAAAGTCTCAATTCTGTGTCTTAAAATGCCTCCCTTCTTTCATAAATAGAAGCAGCTGCGCAGAGCTAAAACAGAGATGCCTGACCAACTGCTTTAGCAATGTTCAGTTGGAAGCCCCCCCCAAAAAAAGCCTCAGATGAAGGCTACCAGCTAAAATGAGAGATTTTGGTGTACAGCACCCAGAAGTGAACAGACTGACCCGGAAGCTGTGCTGTCTGGAGGCGCATAGAGAACATCCAGCCTCTTCACTGCTTTATTAAAGCCTCTCCTGCGAAAAAAACACACACTCTGACTGATCGATATAAAAGGTTTGTGCACTCCTATCGTCTTTTTCCTTTTGCCCACACTGAGCAATCTTGCACATTACTGCATTGTATGAGAGATAAGGGTTCGACGGGAGCGATTTATCGCCTTTGATCTACCACAGGTTGCACAAAGCGGAATACAACATTATAAATGGTATTATCTAAATGCATTGTACATGCATTTACTTATTTTTTAATTGTGCATTCGCTATAGCGCTGTTATAAAGCGATCGGGACGGCAGATGTTGTAGAAAATGACACAGCCGCGCGCAGCATTTCTCCAATTGTAAGACATTTTTGCACGGCATGATTGTCGGAAGTGTCAGTTTTTTTCAAGGGGGCCGGCCAATTCAAAGGTGCTATTTTTCGTAAACAAACAGACACACACACACACACACACACACACTTATAACCACAAACATCTCGTTGATCTAGCTGTTCCTCCTTGAAAAAAATGGACCGACTTTGAGTGTGAATGTTTTGGCTCTGCAGAATATGGCGTCCTTATGAAAATATAACAGGCTGCCATTTTTGTTTTTTTTCTTTTGTCTGAAATGTTTTTGGTGAAATTGTGTAGGAATTAGTCCGAGTGTTAGAACCATGTTTTGCAGCTGCTGTATGGGGAATCAAATCACAAAAGTTTTGTGACTGTTGTTTTCCTCTAAAGAGGCGGCAGGATTTTTTTCTACTTTAGATACTGATCTGTTGAATTCTGTCACTGACTTGTTTAAATAGTTTTTGATTATGCTTTCAAACCTAATTTTAAAATTCAGATGTTTGCCAGGATGTTTACTCACAAGAGTTGAACTCGAGTTATGGGTCACATGGCAAATATTACAATTCTTGACACTTCACTTGAGCTGATGATGACTCAAATCATTTGTTACCAAATAACAATAAAAACACTGTTAACCATCAAGGTCAGAAATGAGCAAAAAATAACTGATATTTTAAATAGTTGTCGAATGTGTAGCAAATTTTATTTTACTTTATAGATAATTGTTTAGATTTGAGTGTTTATTTAAGTTATGATTATTGAGAGTTATTGAAATTGCCCCTTGTTACTACAGTTATTGTTACCTGGTTATTGATCCACCAGTCATTAAAAAGAAAGCTTCTCACATTAGAAAATCCCAAATCAATTTATTTTGGTTTTACAGTAGTAACAACACAAGTAATTACAGTGTGAATGTACAGAAAACTTTTTGGCAAAGCATTATAAAGGTATGTCATTTACTCACCCTCATTCCGTTCCTTCTGTGGAACACAAAAGGCAGAATGACAGCCTCAGTCACCATTCACTTTCATTATAAGGAAAAAATTTTCATTTTGTCATTTTCATCAACAACTGAAACAAGCATATCACACACAGTTTGAAATAAATTCAATAAATCATCTTGACTGAAACCAATAAAGACCTTAGATTTTAGGTTTATATTTTTCAAATGTACTTTATATTATATATATTACACTGGTATGTATTGTTTTTAATTAAATTACTAAAAAGCAAAGCTAAAATAAACGTGATTTATTTACATCTCATTACAGTTTTTTTTTTTTTACTGTCGCTAGGACACATTTCTCAATACTTAGGTCACTTTTTCAAAACTCTTCACACAGTGAGCACAACAGAAGTATATGTGGGCTAAACTCTGGATCATTTATCATTGCTTTTCTCACTTCGACACAACAACTGCCAAAACTCTGTGTACCTACAGGCCAATTTGCACATGCTTACATAGGCTACTGATTTCAAAACTGGTAAACTTAAGTTCAAAACAATAATATAATACAAAACTGAATAAGACAGCATTTTGCCACATTTCTACAGTAATATTGTAATGAAATATATTTAGAATCTAAAAATTAAATGGTATAAAAACAATTGGACCAACCACAGCTGATTCCTATTGTATCTGTATCGGTGGATGGTGTGTATACAAATTTTTGTACTTTGGAATTACTCCAAAAACATAAAATATAATAACTGCATGATGTCTGATTCATTCTAGTAACATATATTGCAGTGAATTCTAAACCGTAGAGAGGTAGAAGAAAGAAAGCATTTACATAGGAAAACATTGTGTAAAGTTATTTTATGTTATTGTTTTGTGGGTGACAAAGTGTGTTTGTTAGCTGTCAACCTTTGCTAGTGTTATGGAAGAATGTGTTGATTTGAGATATGTATGAAGTGATTTGGTAGTTTTAGTGCATTTTGAATGTGAAATGAACTGCTGTGCCGAGCTAAAAGTTGGTTAGGAGAACTGTGTGAAGAGTTTTGAAAAAGTGACTTAAGTATTGAAAAATGTGTCCTAGCGACTGTAAAAAACTGTAATAAGAAATTGACTTAATTCCTAACTAGACCCGATTTGTCTTCTGAACACTGAGATTTAGTTGAGAAATATGTTTCTAAAAGCTTTTAGGCTGATGTGTGATTTTAACCTGTGATTTGACCCTCACTCTGTTTTATTAGAAGAATGGCAGAGCCTCGATTCAATAATCCATATTTCTGGCCACCACCCCCATCAATGCCTGGTCAAGTGAGTATTGTGTTTCATAAGAGTTGCCCTAGTGTTTTTAGTATAGAGTGGTTACTTGGACTGTTAGTCATACTGTACCTTTCATTACAGAGTGAAACTGTGGTATTTGCATGTAAGAAAACATGACAATAGGCATTTTTGCAAGTCTGCACAAATCAATGTGGTTTGCCAAAACATGCACTGAAAGTTTCCTTCCATGTTTTGTTCGGGTGGTTTAGCGTCTCATGTCACTTGATGATGACTTTTTTCAGCTGGATAACCTGGTTCTTATCGACAAGATTAAAGAGCAACTGATGGCAGAAAAGATTAGACCTTCGCATTTGCCGCCCACCACTGTTCCCTCTCAGCAGACCCTGCTGGTGGCCTCTCCACCTACAGATGTTGGGCAACATTTGATGTCTCTCCCCAAGCTGCAGCAGGTAGCGAGTCTTCAGGCCCACAATTCCTCTCAGCCTGACATCGCCCTGCACGCCCGCCCAGCATCAAGCACCATTGCAGGTACCGATAGCCCTTCCGTGCATTATCATGACAAAGTTCACGTTCACACTTCATCATTATGTATTGTACATTTCATTTTAGTATTGTGGATGTAGAAATATTTTATGTGGGTCAACAATGTGATGCTTTTTTTTGTCCTATCTATTAGAGCTGCATGAATAATCGTAAAAAGATTGCAATCTCAATTCAAACACCCACAGAATCTTAAACCTAAATGACAACGATTAACTTGACGCTTCAAAATAATGTTTTAATTACATTGTTATGCCAGTAGCTGGCGACAAGTGACTGTTAAAATGTATTTGTCATTGAATCATTCATTCAATAGATTTGTTAAAAAATGCTGATTCATCTGGTAATGAAGTCTTTCATGAGTCATATTTATAAAAAATGCATTCAGATTAATTAAATATTAAAAAATTTAATTTTTTTAAATATTAAAAAATTTAAACAATTAAATTGTTTAAATATACTGCAGGAATTAAGATTTTGTCAGAACCTCTAGTAAATTAGATGTTTTTTTGTCTAGTTGTCCATTCAGAATCGTGGTTGAATCGTGATCTCTATAAATAAGATTGTGATATTATGTATTAATTTAAAAATGCATTAAAATGCAATTCACATACTGTATGTCATTATTTTTACACCTCTTCTATGATGTGAGTGTTTTAGTTTCTAGATTAAAATACATTTTAATTTTATTTTTTATCAGGGCATAAAGTATATAAATAAAAATGTCAGGGTGATACAAGTATCCTGAA
Source organism: Semotilus atromaculatus (assembly GCA_031834385.1). Lineage (NCBI taxonomy): Eukaryota > Metazoa > Chordata > Actinopteri > Cypriniformes > Leuciscidae > Semotilus > Semotilus atromaculatus. The sequence continues at coordinate 12,309,716 of JAULUF010000026.1, forward strand.
ATCATACATACATTATATATATATATATATATATATATATATAAACTTAAGTTGTGTGATGTAAAAATATATAATATATAATTATCATTTATTACTACTATTATTATTAAAAGATAATAATTTAACTAAACTACTTCACTAATATTTTATTAATATTTGCTTATTAATATTTAATAAATTCATGTGGTCCAACCAATATGGAGAAAGAAACGTCATAGTCATTTAGTGAAACTCCCCAAAATCATGACATTTTTGAATTAATAATTCATGATATCTGTAAAAAGAAAAAAAAGGTTACATCACACAATCATTTTTATACTCTATACATGATATAATTATACTTCAAATAAATGTAACACCAAAACCATGTGAAACCAGCATAAATACAAAGTGATTAAGAATTTGGCACGTTTTCCATTGACATAATTTCAGAGCTGAATATTGATGACAAGTCTGCGGTGAAGGCAAAAGGATTATGGGAAGACTGGCATTTGCGACAAGCAGTGGACCAAGCCTCCAGAGCAAATCATCGCTCAGGTGGTAGACACAAAAGTCATATTAAGTTTCCATTTGCCATAGACAAGTTAGTAACCACCTTTTTGATTTTCAAAACCAGGTCTCATGCTGTCCTCGCGCATTGAAAGCCACAACACCTCTGAGGCTATAACTCCCACCACCCCGACATCTAGCAGTCAGAACCGTTTAGGCGGAGCACCTTCCTTAAACACCATTTCCGGCCTGGCCAGCGGTCCTGGCATGGACCACATGAAAAGTGGAGGACTGATTGGGATGCTGGGACCACAGCCCAAAGCTCCACGGGGCCGCAAGAAGATTAAAGCAGAGAACAACACGGGCCCCTTGCTGGTGCTGCCCTACCCGCTTCTGGCCTCAGGCCCTGACCAGGCGGTTACCATCGCCAAAGAAGGAAAAACATACAGGTCACTGTCAAAAATAAATCATACCATTTACGACCTGTATTACATCTCATATTACGCATAAACTTTAATTTCAGTAATTAGTTATTTCATTTTTGCATTTCAAACAGGTGTAAAGTGTGTCCACTCACTTTCTTCAACAAGTCAGAGATGCAGATTCATTCCAAGTCCCACACCGAGGCCAAACCCCACAAGTGCCCTCACTGTTCCAAGTCCTTCGCCAACGCCTCATACCTAGCACAGCACTTACGGATTCACTTAGGCATTAAGCCCTACCACTGCTCCTATTGTGAGAACTCTTTCCGCCAGCTATCACACCTCCAACAGCACACCAGGTCAGCAAAACTCACAGCCAGTAGTGCACGTGCAACTGAAAACTATATAAAAAAAAACAGTTGTTAATATATCTCTCTTTGCTTTTAAGGATTCATACTGGTGACAGACCATATAAATGTGCCCAACCTGGATGCGAAAAGGCATTCACACAACTCTCAAACCTACAGGTGAGGACAGCTTAAAGATAAGGGCTGGAATAAAAGTAAATGTAAAGAGAAAATAATGTTGTCATATATATAAAATTTCAATATATTAAGAATAATATTTTTTTTATACATTTCATAATTTTATAAAAGGACACAAAAAATGATAAAAAGTGACAGGAAATAAAATGTACACTATATATATATTTCAAATAAATGCTGTTCTTTTGAACTTTCCATTCATCAAAGAATACTGAACAAAAATGTATCATAGTTTCCACAAAAATATGTTAATAAGAAATGTATCTTGAATTGTTTCTCCTCATTTCTTCTCCTGTTTCAGTCTCACCAGAGACAACATAACAAAGACAAGCCATACAAATGTCCAAACTGCTACCGAGCCTACACAGACTCAGCCTCCTTACAGATCCATCTCTCCGCACACGCTATCAAGAACGCTAAATCGTACTGTTGCAGCATGTGTGGCCGTGCATACACCTCAGTGAGTACCGATCCTCCTCAACGTACGGGGACATATCTCTCTTGTCATATTATAAAACCATCTTCTGTTTTTCAGGAAACCTACCTTATGAAGCACATGTCCAAACACACCGTGGTGGAGCATCTCGTCAGCCACCACTCCCCACAGAGAACAGAATCTCCCAGCATCCCCATACGCATTTCACTAATTTGAGCTTCCCCCCTCACGTTTCTCTTCCATGAAAAGGTATTTTGTTCGCCGCGATGGTCTTCCGTTGAGAAAAAAGAAGAATGTGATAAGAGACCTCGGAGGACATTTGAGTCTGATATTGTCTTTACCCCTTTTAGCTCTTAGTGATATTAAGCCTATAGGCCACAGACTCAACAAATGCTGTCTGAACTGAATTGAATTGTTCAATTCAACTACAGACACCAGTCAAAAAGGATTTGATTGATTATTCCAAAAACAGAATGTCACAGTTGTGATCACTTTTACATTTGTTTCAAAGGTGTGTAAGGGAGACTTCCAAAGATACTCTTTAAGCACTTTTTCAGCCTCGTGGTTTCGCTCAAAGTGAAATGAATCTTTTTAGAATGGGAGCAGCTTCTCGCTTTGGGCAGCTACGAGAGTTCAAGCTTAGTTTTAGGAAGTCGGAGGGATTTTGTTGGTTTCCGTCTCCACTTCTACTCCTTATCGTTTGTTTTAACAGGATATTGTGTTGTTTTACTGTGGATGTCACACTTCTTCCACTTTAAGCTTGTATTATCCTTTTATAAGGGGTATTAGGTCATGGTTGAGAAATGAAAAGTGATGTTTGAGTTCTGAATGCCACGAGGTGGCAGAGTTGAGGTCCATTTTTTTTGTGGATTTTATGATCATGGTTTATTGCCCCAGTATTTTTACACTGGCAAAAAAGACCCAAATAAGGAATTGTAACAAAGAATAATCCCCCCCCAGACGATTTGTTTACATAAAAGAGGGTCAATAAGATATGACGCTCTCTAAAATAATGGCTTGTGTTATTTGCATCATAGATGTTTTACTAGTTTCACTTTTTCAGACAAGGCCTTTTTTTGTGTGCAATGCAAATGCCATCCTTTCCAATCACAGTATTTTGAAGAAAAAGTGTCCTTTTTTGTCATTTTTGAATTAAATGGCATAATTGCATCATGACAATGTCCATTAAATGGGTTTTTGTAGTGATGTAACAGAAGAAGTGTCACATGGGATCAGTTGTGTTAACTGAATTACACATTTAGGGTGTAACGTGACCTCTAAACTCCATTAAGTGTTTATTTCCTCTATTCTTCCCGAGACAAGCGATACAAAAGCACCTTGAGACATTAAATTACACCGACGGATAGCTGAAAGGTTTCATTAGTTTTTTTAGATTATATAATCTAATTGCAGTGACCTATTTTGAAATGTTTTTATTGGTCAAATTGGAAGTTTGTACACCATAACCATTAGTACTGCTGTTTAAAGAGAATATAGAAGTCAAAAATCTCATTTTGAATGTAGTCGTGTTCATTTCCACCAGTGCGTTTCTGTTACAAGTTCATCCAAAACAAATAACTGTAAATCCAGTATGTTAATCTATTATTATTTTGCTTTGACAAGCAAAACCAGCAAACAAGCGGATAAAACATGTTTTTAACAGAGTGGGCAGCAGTCTAAAATGTTACTTACTGGGTTAAAGCACACTTGGTCTATTGAATTATTCTAGCCAAATTTGTTAATATGTGATCATACTTGCCGTATGTGATGTATGCAATGTCAACAGACCACAACACTGCAGCTCTACAACATTCATTTACGTTTGTGGTCATTCATACCAGTCATTTGTTAAGCTTATTGTTCAATTCATGTATATTTAGTTTTTTTTTTTCAGTTTTTTTTTTTATTTGTCCATCTGTTTGCAAAGGACCAAGTTGTTGCTCTCAAATGCTCTCAAAATTCCCGTATGTGCGATTTATTTCACAGTAATGGCTTACTGGGTCAAACCGGATTTTTGTTCTTTAATATTTGGGAATGTGACCAATATCGCCATTTTAGATAACAGCAATTTGATGAGGATCTACTTCTTGGTGCTTTCTACAAAACCTCAGCTCATTGCCAGGAATCAGTTATTACATTACAGTATAATCCTGGCTTTTTCAGCCTCAAATCCACTTTAAATCAGTAAGACATGTACATTTACTATAAAATATACCCTGTATTCATTAATAGTGCAAATTGCAAGGTTTAGATACTGTACTTTGTTCATTTTTGTATCTGTTTAGTATATTTCAACTTATTAATATTTGTTTTTCTGTAAGTACTGATCATTGTTTTTATAGGTATCCTTGTCATTTTTACATGTACGCCTTAATTTTATCATCGTTGAAAGACCGGTTTCTTTCTCTTTCTTCTTCCATGTCGATGTTTTTTTCTTAAGCCTTTTTTCCGCATGGAACACCGTAATCGTTATTAATTAACTGTTAACATGTACATGTAAGACATTGTTACATATGTTCTGAAATAATTCACGTTTTACTTTGTCTTGCATTGTGGTTCCATATAATGATTTTGTTTAATATGCACAGACATGACTGATAGGTGAATTAAGAAAATATCAATGTCAAGAACACTTTGTATCTCTATCTTGTTTATTAAATTCAGACTGTTACACCGGAGACTTTGTGTTTTTTTTAAAGATGCATCGGAGTCAAAAAAATCTGTTTAGGATTTTAGATTGAACCTTGATTCCTTTTTGTCTTTAGATCCTAAGACCTTACTTTGATGGCAATACCAAATGAGTTTCAGGGACTCTTGAGTATGAAATGCAGAGGATGAAAACAACATACAGAAAGCACCATGACACCAATTTCTTGATTTTTTTTTCTTTTGAAGGATTTTATCTGAGTTATGTAAAAGTATATAAAAATATACAAGAATTGGAAAATGTGGCAACACTTGTATACTGTCATTAAACACCTATTTTTGGGATAACGTACCCACATAAACAGTGTTGGGTAAAGTTACTTTTAAAAGTAATGCGTTACAATATTGAGTTACTCCCCAATAAAGTAACTAATTGCATTACTACTTTATTTTGTCTCACCTGGGTTGGACTTGCTTGTTTATTTTCTAATAACAAAAAATACAAAAGTTCTCTTTTTGGCAAATGTAAAGTCTTTTTTAGAAAAGTGAAACGAATAAGCCTCAGGCTGAAGGAAATGCAAATTCACATCTGTACAGTAGATGGCGGAGCTCAAACAGATCTTTCGCAGAAGAATTTCGATCACAGAAGAATAGGATGCAGGAGAAGAAACACTTCAGCGATACATTTTTGCTTATTCGTATGGTTGAATGGGTCAGACATTTTGGAAAAATGCGTTCCTTGGAAAAAATAATCTGATTACGTAACTTGAGTTACTTGTAATGTTACTCTGATCATGCTGCCAATAATTGGGGTGTTGTTTTGAGAACAATAAGTTCAGTAAAAGACTTGTTTCTGATAGTAGTTTTGAATGCTTTGAGTATTAAGTAATAATTTGATCTCAGATTGACGTAAACCAATCAAACAGGCATCATGAAAATAAGTTTATTAAGAAAATACATGCTTTGTCATTGTGTACCATGTACACTGATGTCTGTCGCAATTTAAATGACATGAGCTCTATATGAATATTTTGTGAAATTTGCATCCTAATATCATAGCAGCAGGACACAATGTACTATGCTCTCATAATGTACAGGCACAACTGCAGGATCTTGATCCCTTTGCCACAGTTCAAAGTGATACAATTTCTCATCTGTCAGATGATTTTTACTCCCATATCACAGGTCATTTCAGTCTCTGAGGACTATACAAAAAACAAAGGGAATGCAAAATAAAAGAACATTTAAAAACTCCCATTTCAACCCATTCCATTAGTAAACAACAATACTGTAAGGTTGCTAATGCTACCAGGTCTGTTTTCTTGTCAGTAGCCAAATCCTTTTTGTCAGAGGGACATAATACCAGCAAACCAACCTTTTCTCCAGCATAAATTAAATCACAACCGCACTGTTTATATTAGTACTTAAAGCATATACTCTACACATAAGGTCTAAATAAATATTTGGACATTTCATGGCTGTAGTTTTTGCCCTCTAACTGAAATAAATAGTGGACATGTAAAAGTAACAACACAGATGATAAACTATCGATATAGAAAAAGTCTTTACAGTGTGACCTAAACTCAGATACACTACCATTCAAAAGATTGGGGTTAGTATGACTTTTAAACGTTTCTGAAAGAAGTCTCTTATGCTCACCAAGGCTGCATTTATTTGATCAAAAAACAGTAATATTGTGAACTGTGTAAAATCATCATCATTACTCCAGTCTTCAGTGTCACATGATCCTTTAGAAATGAGTCTAATATGCTGATTTGGTGGAAACATTGACACTTTCAACACTGATAATAAGTTTTGTTTTTTTGTTTTTTGTATGTGGAAACCGTGATATGTTTTGGTTCTTTGATGAATAGAAAACATTTATTTGAAATAGAAATATTTTGTAACAATGTAAAAGTCTACTTTCTCTTTTGATAAATGTAATGCATCCTTGCTGAATAAAAGTATACATTTCTTTCAAATAATAATAATAAAAAACATCTTACTGTTTTTTACTGACCCTAAAACTTTAAAATCGTAGTGTACAAGCTTTCAGCTATAAAGGTAAAGGAGTGTAGAACTCTCAGCTCCATGTAACATTTGACCATGTTTTCACGTAAAATCAGCACAGAATATGAGAAAAGGTCTGCTGACACATGCAAACACTTGATTTCAACTTGATCTCAAATACTTACTGCTTATCCAAAGGCAATAGTGCATTTGAGTTGTAAAGACCTGCAGATGGTACCATCTGAACACAAATTAACAGTGCTTTAAGTGCTTTTCCACAGTTGTACCATTATAGGGTAAATGTATAAAAAAAAATACATATGGCATCTTACAGATGTGACAAGGCTGTTGACCATAGCATCTATGTTTGTGAATGATATAAAATCTCATGCATTCTAATCTGACTCTATGTGAGCCACAAAGGCAATGCAACGCAGGTGAAATGAGCCAGAGCAATAATACATCTCTTCACACTCGCTTTAAAAAACAATTGAAGTATAAGGAAATGAACTGAAGACTTCAAACATGAGACAGTCATGGTGCCACAGAAACTATTTCTTGAGCAAGTTGTCTATGTTTTGCCTAACTAAACAACGTTTTACCCTTATGCAGTCGCTTATTTTTAAACCTTGACTGATCCAGTGACTTTTCAGATTGGCAAACTCTGTAATGGCATTTCACAGTCTTTGTAACTCCCTCAGGCCTCATCGCTTGTGGCACTGAGACTCTCTTCCTGCTCTAACCTGCTGTTGGGAGCCACAGGTGAGGTCAGGTTCAGGTAGCCTATCTCAGTGGACTGTGAAACGGGGACAGACGAGGAGATCTCTAGGCTCTTCACTCCAGACTCACCAACTTTGACTTTGCGAATGGCATCCAATATTCCCCATGAGTCACAGAGCCCGGGCTGTGGACTAGAGCAAGATGTTGCAATGTAAGATGTCACTATTTGTTCACTGACACAGTGAAATAATCCTATACTGATCTGCAGCCTCAGCGGAAAAATAAATCTAAATGGCAGATGAGACAAGATATATACTACCTTTATAAGATTGGGGCCAGCAAGATTTCCTTTATGTTTTTTAAAAGAAGTCTCTTAAGCTCACCAAGGCTGCATTTATTTGATCAGAAATACAGTAAAACAGATTTATTTATTTTTAATTGTTTAAATTGTAATACTATTTCTCAATATTACTATGTTAATGTATTTAAAATGTAATTTATTCCTGTGATGGCGAAGCTGAATTTTCAGCATCATTACTCCAGTCTTCAGTGTCACATGATCCTTCAGAAATCATTCCAATATGAGGATTTGGTCAAAACATTTCTTATTATTAATGTTGAAAAAAGTTGTGCTGCTTAATATTTATGTGGAAACAGTGATTACATTTATATCAGAATTCTTTGATGAATAGAGAGTGCAAAAGACTATATACAGGTCCTTCTAAAAAAATTAGCATATTGTGATAAAGTTCATTATTTTCCATAATGTCATGATAAAAATTAAACTTTCATATATTTTAGATTCATTGCACACCAACTGAAATATTTCAGGTCTTTTATTGTTTTAATACTGATGATTTTGGCATACAGCTCATGAAAACCCAAAATTCCTATCTCAAAAAATGAGCATATTTCATCCGACCAATAAAAGAAGTGTTTTTAATACAAAAAAAGTCAACCTTCAAATAATTATGTTCAGTTATGCACTCAATACTTGGTCGGGAATCCTTTTGCAGAAATGACTGCTTCAATGCGGTGTGGCATGGAGGCAATCAGCCTGTGGCACTGCTGAGGTGTTATGGAGGCCCAGGATGCTTCGATAGCGGCCTTAAGCTTATCCAGAGTGCTGGGTCTTGCGTCTCTCAACTTTCTCTTCACAATATCCCACAGATTCTCAATGGGGTTCAGGTCAGGAGAGTTGGCAGGCCAATTGAGCACAGTAAACCATTTACCAGTGGTTTTGGCACTGTGAGCAGGTGCCAGGTCGTGCTGAAAAATGAAATCTTCATCTCCATAAAGCTTTTCCGCAGATGGAAGCATGAAGTGCTCCAAAATCACCTGATAGCTAGCTGCATTGACCCTGCCCTTGATAAAACACAGTGGACCAACACCAGCAGCTGACATGGCACCCCAGACCATCACTGACTGTGGGTACTTGACACTGGACTTCAGGCATTTTGGCATTTCCTTCTCCCCAGTCTTCCTCCAGACTCTGGACCTTGATTTCCGAATGACATGCAAAATTTGCTTTCATCCGAAAAAAGTACTTTGGACCACTGAGCAACAGTCCAGTGCTGCTTCTCTGTAGCCCAGGTCAGGCGCTTCTGCCGCTGTTTCTGGTTCAAAAGTGGCTTGACCTGGGGAATGTGGCACCTGTAGCCCATTTCCTGCACACGCCTGTGCATGGTGGCTATGGGTGTTTCTACTCCAGACTCAGTCCACTGCTTCCGCAGGTCCCCCAAGGTCTGGAATCGGTCCTTCTCCACAATCTTCCTCAGGGTCCGGTCACCTCTTCTCGTTGTGCAGCGTTTTTTGCCACACTTTTTCTATCCCACAGACTTCCCACTGAGGTGCCTTGATACAGCACTCTGGGAACAGCCTATTTGTTCAGAAATTTCTTTCTGTGTCTTACCCTCTTGCTTGAGGGTGTCAATGATGGCCTTCTGGACAGCAGTCAGGTCGGCAGTCTTACCCATGATTGCGGTTTTGAGTAATGAAACAGGCTGGGAGTTTTTAAAAGCCTCAGGAATCTTTTGCAGGTGTTTAGAGTTAATTAGTTGATTCAGATGATTAGGTTAATAGCTCGTTTAGAGAACCTTTTCAGATATGCTAATTTTTTTAGATTTTCATGAGCTGTATGCCAAAATCATCAGTATTAAAACAATAAAAGACCTGAAATATTTCAGTTGGTGTGCAATGAATCTAAAATATATGAAAGTTTCATTTTTATCATTACATTATGGAAAATAATGAACTTTATCACAATATGCTAATTTTTTTAGAAGGACCTGTATATATATATATATTTAAAATATTTATTTGAAAAAAATATATTTTTAACAATGTAAAAGTCTACTGTCATTTTTTTAATTATTTTTGAATACTAAACTTTAAATTAGTAACAGAAAAATCTTGATAAAAATAGATTTATATTTATTGAAACAGATTATATTACACCGTATTTTGTGTGCCATGTATTTTTTGATTTGACTATATTTGGGAACAGAAATATTGAATAGTTTGGAAGACTGAAAAAAGTTCTGAATTATACCTTGGCGTTGATGTCCGCAACAGGCTATCATGATGAGCTCCAGAAGGAAACATTTTCTTGACCTCCTAAGACAAAAACCCAAAATAAAACCATCAGTGCAATCCAAATTGGAAATGCTTATTTAAATGATAATAAAAAGAACAATTGCTAAATAAATGTGTACCTCAACAGTACACATCGACTGAAGATTTCTCAATGCACGATCTAAAATTCCTATCTGATTGGCCAATGTTAGAGTTTTTTCTTGCAGCTCTTTATTCTCCATCTCCAGAAATTTAACTCTGAGAGAAGACAGGGAAAAGAGACAGTTAGTATGTTTCTGTGCTTTCCTGTCAGATGTAGATGTACAGGGTAATGAGATGTTTACCTCTGCTGGATGGTAGTGGCAGTTCTCAGTCCATTGTTTCCCATCTCCTCAGCTTCACTTATTCGTTGCAGGAGTTCTCGTCTCTCCAGGAGGAGCTGGTCGTTTTCTTCTGTCACAGTCCTAATCCAGTCCTTCTCCTGCTCATAGTGGAACACACTCAAGGTGAAGTACATGTTAAGTATATAATGTTGAAGGTCGGGTCTGAAAACACTTACTTTCTCTGAGAGACTTGTCGCAAGAGCCAGATCATTTTCCAGCTGCTGGATCCTGTGCTCATGTTGGGAGACTGTCTTCATGAAGATCTGTTTAGCTCTGCGCAACTTGGTTTTGTGCTGAGACTGTTTCTCGTTGTGTCTCCTGCAGGACAAGAGTTTCATGATTTCATATTAACACATTGCATGTAATACGTACTTCTAAAACAGTTTATTTGCTGTAAGAGTAAAGGCTGGAATAGAGGAAAACTGGGCATCATACACTAAACGACTGAGGTTCACACACTACCAGACTTTCAAGTCATTCTGAACACGAACACATGCAAAAACATGCGCATTATTGCAAGGAGACGTGTCAAATGGAACAATATGTTCTAATATTGGCTCAAAATATCAAACATCCTCCAACTGGATGGAATCAAAGTCTGAAGCTTAAAAAAATCTGTCCATCCTACACTACACGATTTTCACAAGTTCACATTAACATATAACCAGATATAATGCAAATTTGGCATGCTGTCCGAAAAGAGGGCTCCAAGCTCGGAATTTGGCCCGAACACAGATTACTCCCCCCGTATCCCTGGCTGGGATAGGAACAATCGAGAGAGAGGAGCTGGGGTGGAGGAGGGATGCTGGAAACTGTCACGGGACAGAGGTAAGTTGGCTATATAGGCCTCCTCTCATGCTGATTGGGTAGATTATCTATATTATCTATATTATATAACGTGCTTCCTCCTGAACTTTGTTAATGATATATCTATGAAATCTGTGAACTCCAACTGCCTAAAATCTTTTGGCAACTAGCATTGACTCATCCAGACAAATTTTTTTTTTAGCAAAAGTAAATTTTGCTAAAATTCCTTGTATTCCAGCCTTAAGAGTATAATGTGAATAATGATACCTAATGTGAGTGTCAAGCTGCTGAACAACCAGCTTCAGTTCCTCTTGCAGTCTCTCAGACTCATGTTGTGAAGACAGAAGCTGTTCTTCCAGCCTGTGGCAGCTCTTCTGACCGCCTCTCTGCTGCAGGACACATTGGTATTTCATGGTCAGCAGCTTCACTAGTGTATCATTTCAGCAATCAGTATGATAGTTTCAACTCACAAACCTCTTCTCTAGCTGTGTTAAGTTCACTCTCCAGCACTTGCAGCCGCGTCTCCAGCTCCTGTGTGCGGTGTGATATCTCCAAGTTGGTGCGTGTCATAGTCGCCTCCTTCGCCCGCAATGAGCGCACCTGCTGCTGGAGTTCCTCGTCTTTCTGCTCAAGTAATTTCCTTTCAGAAAACACAGAAAATCATTGTAAAGTCCACTATATATTAAGTAACACATGCAACAATTGCTGCAATGTGTCGCACTTTATATTAAGTGACTTACCATGCACTTACATAAAAAAATTATTAGGTACAATATACTTTTAGGGCTGGGTGATATGGCCCAAAAAAATTATAATGATCATTTTTTTCATATAAGTTGATATCGATAATTATTATGATAAATGTCAAATATTTATTTCTTTAAAGGCAGATTTTTGCTCCTAAATGAAAGTTGTAGAAACCAGACCGTTAATTGTGGTTTTAAACTACTCTTTATTGTCAGAACATGACAAACATTTGGCAGTAGCTTGAAAAAAATAGTAACATCTGAAAAAATTGTAACACCCTTATTTTTATATGGTAAAATTAAAATATTTTGACTGTTTAAAGAGTTTTATTAAAATGAGCCATTGGTCTTCCATAGTAGAATACATTTAGCAGGCTACAAACACACACTTCAGAAGATTTGCCAAAGGTTGCGAGGTTTGTGGAGTTAAATGTTTTTTTATACATTCAAAACCATGTTTAAATGATAATGATGCGTAATTTCTGAATGGCAACGGTATAAAAGAATATTACAGCATTTGCCTTTCTATTACTAATACTAGAAAGGCCAACGCTATAATACTTTATACTTATACAATATATTGTATATTAGCTTTTTTACTTTCTGCTGCATCTGCGCTCAGTTGTTGCAATCTGAAAAATAAAAGTGATATGTTTATCGGTCGACCACTGATATTGGCTTGTGGTGCAGTGACCCGTCTGACCTCTGTAGTTGATCCTCTTGCAGTCGGGCTCTGAGAGCAGACAGGTTATCAGACATGTCTCTGGTGTCTCTTTCTAGTTTGCTGGCCTCTCCTGCTCTGGCCTCTTCCAGGCGTATCTGGTGCAGAGCGTTCTTCAGTTGCTGCTGCAGATCTACGACCTGCAGAGATGTTGAAGACATTCTTGGTAACTGTTATACTACTGAACAAGAGAATTTCAGCCAGCTCCGAACACACACCTTCTTGTCAGCAGCAATCACACGTGCCCTCTCTGAATTGAGCTCCTCCATCAAGCTTCTGTTGGTCTGTCGGTTCTGAGCGCTTCTGGCCATCTCCAGCTCCAGATCTCTGGCTCTCTGCTGGAGTCTCTCCAGCTCTGCCACCTGTGCTGCTGCGCTGCCCTCCTGCTGGGCTACTTTGACCTGGGCCTGCTTCAGCTCCGCACACAGCTAAAGAACAGAGCAGAAACATAAGGTTTCTGAGCATTAACAATAGTCCTGTGTAAATCGAACTAGGGATAGCCCATGTTCGACATAATTTAAAAACAAACAAATTAGTAAAATTAAAATTAGGCCTACTTTCTAAATAAAAAAAAATCAATAACATTCTAAAGTATGAGGAAATTGACATGGTGTAAGAGACTTCTTTCAAAAACATTTAATTTTGTATTTGGACACTTATGCCACACTCCATGCATTTCCTTATGCATTATGTAAATAAATATCAAAGTAAATCTACTGTATTTATTTTAAAACAAATGCCACTTGGTTCATATGTTGTTATCTAATCTAATGCAAGAACTTACATTAATTTCAAATGTAACTTCAGATACTTTTTTTACCTTGATCTTCTCCTGATCTAGGAGTGCATTGTGTCTCTTAAGGTCTACATTTTTCTCTCTCTCATAGCGTAGCTCTCGCTCAGCAGAGGTGAAGAGGTGCTGAGTTCTCTGGAGGTCCTGTCTCAGCTGTTTGTTCTCCTCTCCCTTCTGTTTTAGGAGTGAGTCCTGAGCCTGTGCACAACCACATAATGGCCACATAGCAAACAGGGAAAATATATCTTTAAAAAAACAATATTGTTATTACACAAGCAAGCAGGTTATACAAATGTTTTGTGCATAACTGAAAATAAAAATGAATGTGAATATGTTTGTGTGGGTGTGTAAAGATTGGAGAACAGGGCTGACCTTAGCCCGGGCCTGAGCTTCACTGATCTGGGCCTGCAGGGCCAGCTGGTGTTGTCCAGCCAGCTGTCTCTCCTCCTCCAGGGTGGACTGTAGCTTACTCATCTCTGACTTCACACAGGCCAGCTAGTGAAGCAGCACATCAAATCAAGCAGTTTACACATTACAACTTCAGCTAAGAGTTCAATAACTCCATGTACACTGCCGTTCAAAAGTTTGGGGAATACTTCTAGTTTGTATAATTCTATTCAGGATGAATGTATTAAATTGATCAAAAGTGATATTCTCAATGAGATTCGTGCATTAAATTGATTGAAACTGCCAATTTCTTTACACTTAAAATAACTTATAGTTTCAAAACACTTCTATTTCAAATAAATGCTGTTCATTTGAACTTTCTATTCATTAAAAAAAATCAGAAAAAGGTCTATCATGGTTTCCACAAAAAATTAAGCAGCACAGCTGGTCTCAACATTGATAATGAATAAAAAGATTTCTTTTGCAATACATCAGCATATTAGAATGATTTCTGAATATATATATATATATATATATATATATATATATATATATATATATATATTATACACACACACACACACACACACACACACACACACACACACACATACATACATATATATATATATATATATATATAAATAATTAAAAGGCTATTAAACATGCTTTTGAGGTTTTGGCATAAAAACTCCTGGCAATAATGTGTTTTTTGGGTATTTTATTCATTTTTTGTCACAGTACTGAAAGTCATGAGGTGAAACACACACTTCAAGTTCACTTGTATGATTTTATGGTGAAATGTGTTATTCTTCTTGTTAACCCAGATGAATTTTGACCAAGAACAATGAACTCTGGCTTTAATTTAGAGTGAGTGGCGCAGCAAAAATAGACTCAGCGCTGAAACGTTTGCGGCACGGCAGCACCGCTTCAGTGTGGAGTGTGAATGCTCTAATCTGTTAATATGGGCCCTGCAAAAAATATGCCCTGCTTACGCATCCAGTGTGAAACAGGCCTTACCTGACAAACCCCCTCATCCTGTGGAGAAGGCCTGTGGTTGGCCGTCTGCTCCTGTGATGCTCTGGGTGTCTGCTCTCTGGTATACTGGAGCTGCTGTCTCACATGCAGGAGCTCCAGACTGAGTCTCTCTTTCTCCCCGTCAGTCTGAAGCCTCTCATGGGCTTTCTCGCTGAGCTCTCTCTGTAGCTGCATCACCTGCCCACGCTTCTCCATCAGCTCATCCCTAAACATACAAAGTGACTCTTACCATATGCTTCCTACTGAGTCCAGGAGCTAATTATATATCATTTTAATGTCATACAGAGTTGATCTGTTGTATCTGTGACAGACTGCCTTACCTTAGAGTGATGTGCTCCTTCTCTAGTCGAGACAGTTCTGTTCTCAGTTTGTCCACCATGGACTTAAGCTCTACCACCTGTCCCCTGCTGTCTCTCAGTTCCTCTTCAGCCCGGCTGTTCTCTGTCTGAAGTGTCAGGTTGTCCTGGAGCCGCATCTGAGCACGCTCCAACTGGGCCACCTGCAGAGTACAAACATAGCCTCAGTGAGTATTTGCAAGCTACAGGAAGGTAAGGTAAGGTAATTTATTTATAAAGCACAATTAAAAACAATGGGTAGTTGACCAATGTGCTGTACAATTTGTAAAAACATGCAAAGAGCGAATGTACAGAACATTTATACAGTGTAATACATATATCTAACAACTTTCACAAAGCAAACAAACAACTAACATATCAGCAGTTAGAGTCAGACAGAAACGTTTTTAAAAGAGATTTAAAAGATACCACTGTGGAGGCAATTCTAATATGCAAAGGCAGACTATTCCAGAGTTTCGGAGACAATCCCCCCCAAAATTTACGTCTAGACCTTGAGACAGTTAAGAGTTTCTGGTCAGAAGACCTAAGTGATCTTGATGGCTTGATGGTGAGTATATCTAGCAATAATCTAGCAATCTAGCTGCAGCATTTTAAACAATTTGCAAGCGTGTCAACATCGACTTACTAATCCCTGCATACAGGGCATTACAGTAGTCCAAATGTGAGGTCACAAATGCGTGCATCACCTTCTCTAAATCCTCAAATGACAAAAATGGCTTGACTTTTGTTTCTCTCAATAATATCGGAGAAACACCTTCGCTGTTCTAACAGCACCTTGATATGTCTGCAAAGAGTCCCTTAATATATCATAGGACACTTGGAGTCTGTCCTTCTGCCATTTACGCTCTGCTCTCCTGCAGATGCGCGTGTAGTGTCATTTCCAAGGCTCTACCTTAGTTTTTACACGCTTCACCTTCAATGGTGCAACATCATCTAAAATAGTTGCGCATACAGAATTAAAAAAAAAGAGCAAAGACTCAGAGTCTGAATAGTATAAAAGATGAACATCAACCACATTATAATTGTTCGCAAATATCGTAGCGAACTCATTAATGACACTAGTATTTATCCTACGACATAGGCTTACACTTGGGCGAGGTTTATCAATCTGGCATTGAAGAGAAACCCCAAAAATGACTGGTTTATGGTCAGAAAAGACAGCATCACAAACATCTACATAAGATACAGAAATGCCATATGACAGAACTAAATCCAATGTGTGTCCATGCTCATGAGAATCAATGAGATTCAAAAAGTCTTTAACCAGGTGGTCCACTGGACAACACACATGAATGTTAAAATCCCCCACAATTAGAAACTTATCAAATTTCAATAGAATTTCCCCTAGAAATTCATAAATTCATAAATTTTGGTGGTCGATAAATCAGCCCACACAACACTGGCTCATCTAAATCAAGATGAAAGGCTTGCAGTTCAAAACGTGGAAAAAATTCAGTTTCCACAAGACGGCAGTGGAAGCGGTTTTTAAAAACAGTTGCTAGACCTCCACCCCTGCCTGTAGATCGAGGAGAACTAACAAATGTACAGCCTGAGGGAACAAGGTCGGCAAAGGGACTTAAGTCACCAGTAGATAGCCACGTCTCAGTCACAAATAGAACATCCAGTAGTTTTGATGTAAAGAAATCTCTCAGGATAAACGTCTTATTGCAAAGCGATCTCGCATTAACCAGTGCCATTTTGATTAATATAGAGTCGCCTGCCGACTGTGATGCACGACACAGTGGTCGAAGGATTCGGAGATTTACACCCCTACCTTTACGGAGATATGGCATCTTTTGTAAAAGTTGTTGTTTGGTGAAGATTTTCTGAACAATCGGCCGAAGCGATGCATATGCTGGCTCCAGTGAGGAAGAATATCACAGCATCCCAACAATAAATGGATTGCTTTCTTTGTGATTTAAACATATGAATGACCTTCATTTTTTATTACCTTTTCTTCCAAAATTCCCTTTTCTCCTTTAATCTGCGTGAGGTTCTTGTTGAGTGTCTTCCCTTGTCGACATTCTACCTCTAGTCTCTGGACCTCCACACGCAATATCTTCAGCTCCTCATGGTCTTTTTGCATGACCTGTCCAGATGTTGCATTTATGTGCAGTTCATGGTTTCAGATAACATTAATATTATTATTATAATAAACAAACGCATAGTGAAATATGAAAAATGGACTTTCCACGACTCTAAACTGTATTTTATAAAGAGTCATGTGTGACAATGATATTACCTCTTTCTCCTTTTTCAGCGCAGTCTTGGCTACAGATAGATCCACCTCCAGCTGTTTCCTCCATCCTTTTTCTTCAGCAAGACGACCCTCGAGGAACTTCAGTCTTTCTTGAATGCTCTCACTAAGCTGTGGATTAAAAGATCAAAGATATTCAACCACATAATCAGAGGGAATGCAAGTGATTTTTATGAGGTTGCTAATATCCTTGGTGTAAACAGGCCTTTGACCTTTACCTCAGAGTCAGTTCCTCGAACCTGATCTTCATCTTTCTTCTCAGGTTTCTTGATATCCCTATTACTCAGTTCTTCCTCAATACTTTTAATCTAGAACCAAACTCAAGAGTCATCCTCAAAATTCAGGTGATTATTTATCAAATTCAGCCCCATAACATCACGACTAAAAACTTACCTTTCTCTGTAACCCCTCTATCTCACACTCATGCTGCTCTCGCTCGTCTTTCGCTGCGTTCTGCGCTTCCCCCAACAGTGCCTCCAGCTCCTCGTTCCGCTCCACCAACTCCTCGTGTTCCCGCTGCTGCTTCTGCAGCCTCCTCTCCAGCTCTCGCAGGCGGCTGTCCTTATCTTCAGACTCTCTCCGACACCTGCCAAAATACAACTGCCATATCAGCATCTTTAAAGTGTGGAAGCAATGACATGTACAACTTTAAGTTAGATAAAGGAGGGCAAAGCTTCACCTTTTGTGGACTGTCTCATCGTCTGGAACCACTGATGAATCCGCATTAACATTATTCCCAACACCCTGACAAAAAAACATCTGTAAGCTCTGAGAGGAAACTACACAAATATTAAATTACTTGTGTCATGCAATACATGCAAACTAGCCCCTTCAACAGAGGACTGTAGTAGAATGTATATCTACCTGTGCAGAGTATATTTTATTGTGCTCTAATGTCTCGTTGATCCCTTGAGCCGAGTGCAGCTTCGATTGTTCAACCTGTGGCACAACCGACATTGCAAAATATAACATTTCTGTGTTTGCACATTGCAAATATCTAACATGTCATGGCACCAAGATAAAAATAATTATTCTTGCCAGTTTAAGAAGAGTCCTCCTCTCTGTGTCCAATGAGCGAACTCTATCCCTCAGCGCACGAATCTCCCCATCCAGTCGTTCATTGCGTTCCTTGGCCTTCTGCAGCTCCACCATATCTGTCAAACATAGAGTTTACAACCAAAGACATCATTTGTAATGTTTCAATGATCTTACTTTACAGCACTTGGCTCTACGCTGCAGTTCTTTGAAGTGTCTTTATAAATAAACTTGCAAATGTGTGACGCGATATGTTGCTGCAGACAAGATCTCACCACACTGTTTAAGCTTGTCCACCTCCTGTTTTAACTGCTCCACTTCCTCCCCAGTTTTCTGCAGGTCAGGTACTGAAACGAAAATTTTGTTTACATTATGTATACAGAACTACTGTCTAAAACAAGATCTTTTTTCTAAAGACCGCATGAGTGATGCTTGGTCATGAAAAAGTCACCACCACCATTACCAAGCTGTTCAGGGTGATTTTGATTTAGGGGAAAATAGTCAGTTTAGTTGCATAACAAATAAGCAAGGATGCACAATAAATTCAAAATTGATATTAAAGTGATCATCAGTCAATCGGAATCAGTTTGGATATTTAATTTTCCGTGCTCAATTCCTCTGGGGGGGTTTTTACATTGAAATTACATTTACCATCATCTGACTAGTGCCGTTAATTGAATTAAAATACAAATATTAGATGAAAAACTAAAAGTTAAATGAAAATGAGACATTTTCCATAGGCAAATCACTCAAATTAAGTAAGTTGAAGTGCTAAAATGACTAAAACTGAAATTAATCTAAATTAAATCTAAATAATAATAATAAAATATCAGCAATGATAAAAGCACATAATAAAATTGCTAAAATTAATTAAATAAAATGAAAACTGAAATATATGTTAAAATTTGAAATGTTTTTATATTAATAGCATGTAAATAATACTGCATCTAATGCTCAGTCTTTCAAAACACAAAACACTGAAAATGTAACAACACGGTTAAAAGTAATCTTTACCAAATCTCAAAATAATATCCATTTTGCCTACTGTACATTATAATGGTATGATGCCTAAATGATTGATTTTAACCATTACCATAATATGAAAATAATTATCAGTTTATTGTTATATAAATTTCAATTGTTATTCACATACCAGACAAGTTATGGACCTTACGAGCGAGATCTAGTTCATCTGTCAGGTGGCGAATCTCTTTATGTGCCATAGCAAGACGACTCGATGCCTCTTCCAGATCTCTCTCCAGCTTCTGCCGCTCTGTGCGCTCTCTACCAAGTTCTTCACTGTGGGCCTACAGGAGACAGAGCTTCCAGTGAGACATAAACCTGGCTGCACTGGGTGGACAAGCAAGAAGCATGTCGGCCTCCATGCGATTTTAACATGCATGAGCCACAGAACACAGGTGAAGCTGAATGTGGATCATGTTCCAGTGTGAACGGAGTTTAATATGTGCCTTCTCTCCCTTAAAACCATCAGAAACAACAGTAACGTTGGGACAAACAGCCATTGGTTAGTAACCACCCTGAAAGAAAGCGCTCCATAGTGCTGTTAGGATCTAGAGTGAAAATAAGAAGTGTTAATATAATTGTGCTAGGCTCAGCATGTTGTTATTCTCTGCTTTGAGTTCAACCAAGGCATGCATTATTTCATGGAGCTGCCTTAATCTGCTTTAAGTGGATCATCCTCTCAAGGACAATACGGAAGGTTCCGCCTCTCTTGATTTAACCTTCATGTGATTACTTTTTTAGAGTCCAATCAAGTTATGAAAGGTTCGGGAACGTACAGGAAGGTTCTGTGCTCTTAGTGTCGCCTTGCGCGCACCAAAGAACTTCCTCCAAGGACTTTGAACTGATGATTCCTGTCCGTTTAGGGAGGGACAAAGAATCAGGAGAAATTATGATGCACAACATACAGAGAGATGGACAATGAAACACTTAAATATAGATGAGACTGTTGATATGGGACATTCTTTGAGTACATGACTTCCACACACTGCTTGTGAAATTGCTGCCTGCTTATGGGACACTCTGAGATTTTCTCACCTCATTTATGTTTTCCTTTTGGTGTCTAAGTTCCTCTTCCACTGTGTGACGGATATGATCCAGCTCCTCCTGATTTCCATAAAAGAGGAGATATTAAAATTACCATGAAACTAATAAGCCACCAGTGAGGTGTTACTATCAAGAGAAGACTCCAAATTTTTTAACATATACAGTATATTGTCATTATTACTGTATACATATTTACATTTTATGCATTCTTTCATCCAAAGATCATGCAGGGTATACATTTTATGTTGATATATGCTCTTCAAGCCTTTTCTGTATTCTAAATACACACAATTAAATCATATTTAAATGTGAAATGCAATTAAATATAGCTTTTGCCTAATGGTCTCCCTGTTGACCTACACTTTTAAGAACACTATTACAGAAGTTAGGCTTTATTTCTCATAGTACCTGTAGATGAACCTCTCTGAGGTTGCCGGTGAGGGTCTGGGTGTCCAGCTTTCTTTCAGCAGCCTCTAGTCTCTCCAGCAGAGTGACTCTCTCCACCAGCAGATAGGCCACTTGCTCACTCGCACTGCTCTGGCTGATGTCCGCTAGACCCTCCTGCTCCAGCATCTCCACCACCTCCTTACACTGGGAGTCTAACAAACACGATGTACGTTAGGACCACTTACTGGACTATAAGTGGGTTCAAGTTGAGCCCTGAGCAGAACACAAGAGCTGTGTTGCGAATGGAATATTAGCATACTACTTAGTGCTATATGCACTAAATATAGGAAGAAAGAAACACATTATTTTGTATTTTAAATCAAATTCTATGTAAAAAACAACAACAACAAAAAAATAGTGTCGTTACTGTTTATTAAAAATGAAAACTTAATCATTTTTGTTAATTGAAATAAAGCTAAAATAAAATATAATAAACTATAAATATTAGATTAAAAAAAACTTTTATGATAAAAAAATTCAATGAAAATTAAAAATGTTGCTCTGGCATCTAAATAAATAAAATAAATTTACTTGAAAATGCTAAAATGACTAAAACTAACTGAAAATTAAAGCTAAATGGACATATTATAATAATAAAATGACAAAAGCACATTAATTGACTAAACTAAAATGAAAATATAATAATATAATAGCTAATATTAAAATGAAATTATAAAATATTTATTAATATAAAATTGTATTAATATCAAAATATATAAATAATATATAAATTATTATAAGAGTACATTTACACAACAACATACTAAAAACTGAAAAGTTTTTTGCGTAAAGACGAGAACGCTGTCAAAATGATCCCTGTTCACGCGGATTCGCGAAAATGACTCAAAATGCTGTTTTATGCCAGTCCGGTAGGTGGCGATGTCACTTTGCAGCGCCCCTCCCCCCACCCCCTGGAATGCGATTTAAACCAGTATCGGGTTTTCAGTAGGCCCCTAAAACACAGTTGTCATGTAAATGAACGGCCAAACAATTGCATAACAATTTTTCTGTTTTTAGTTGAAAGACGGTGTCGTGTAAATGCCACTGGTAAAAACACGTTGACTCTTGGTTGTCAGATCAAATGAGTAAGAAATTTGTGCCTGATATTACTTCTGGACCATGGAAGGACCAGTCAAGCACACTGCATTGTGGGATACAGTTTTCTACACAGTACGCTCTATTATATACTGCACATTTGATAAATGTAGAGACCACAGAAAACTATTCTAAGGATACAGAAAAGTAAGTACAATGCAGAAATAAGTATGAGTAGTATGCTATTCAAAACACAGGCAAGGACAAAACTTGGAGGCACATTGTTTACTACGAACACAATCTTAATCAATTTAAAACCCTCACCCTGTTGGTGTTTCATTAGAGCAAGTTCAGCACGGAGCTGTTCATTGTCACGTTCATACTCCGCTGTAAGAGATTCCCGCTCCTCCAACATGTTTCGAATATGCTCCACGTAATTTTCCACCTTGAAAAAAACCCATCAAACAACCAGTTGGCACAGCAAAGGCATTAGCTACAGAAGGAGCTTGTTTTGGTCAGGAAACAGTGTCGTCAGGTTACAATGTTGATGAGGGAGACCATGATTAGCTACTCTTTGGGGTGGAGGGCCGGCCTGCCATCTGCTGGCTCACCTCTCTCATCTCGCTGGCCTGCTGTGTGCGCAAACTCTGCAGGTCTTCAGTGGTGGCAGTCAGGCTGCCCTCACTGCTCTGGAGCAAATGCCACAGGTGCCGCTCACGCTCCTCCGTTGAAGCCTCAGGGGACACACCGTCCCTGTGCAAGCGCAGGGTGATCTCGTCCAGCTCCTTTTCCTTCGGAGGAAACAAAACAATGAGCCTTCTTTGAACAGTGTAAATGAGGCCTGGGTTACCCGACACCATCTTTAAGCACTCTGTCACCCTGTCAACAGTGTGTCTCATTGTATTGGTGTGAAGCCTGTCTCAGAAGGTGCCTAATATCTCTCCATACTGTAACTGTTTCATTAGCAGTTTTTAAATGGGGGCCACGGCCCACTAGGGGGCATCTAAACTTCTAAAGGGGCTGCAAAATGTTTTTAAATGCGTCAAAATCAATTCACTTTTAATTCATGTTTTGATCTGTGTATAGATCAGGGATTCTCAACCAGGGAGCTGGAAAGGGTTGCAAGATGGCTTAAAATTATTTAAAATAAGACAAAGCAAGCTTTTAAAAAAGCTAAAAATCAAGATGACAACTGACATTATATTTTTATTTGTATTATTTTCTTCAAAAACTTTTTTGAAGAACTGGGGTTCCCTTGGTGCATACATGAGGACTTTTTGAATGTGAGATTTATAGACATGGAAACGTTACGGAAACGAATGTCATAAAGCCATGGAAATTTCCATAGTGAACATCTATTTTTATTTTAAGCTCTGAAATATGTATACATAATATGTTATGTAATTCTTATATGTAGGATTTGCAGAGAAACTGCCATAAAGTAAAAAAATTATTTCAAAAACATTATCCAACAATCATTGTCATTTAAATTCATTATTGAAACTGAGGAACACACAGTTCTTGAATCTACTGAAATTACAGAATTTAACAATTTTAATTATTTGTAATATTATATATAATTTCCTTATAATTACTTTAGATCGACTTTGTAATTTATGTGAATTTAAAAAAAAAGTTGAAAACAAGCAGCTTTGCCATTACAGTGGAATACCAGACACATCAAGACAAAAACTTTTATTGCATCAGGAAAACGTGATAATGCACAAAATATCTTGAAATTATTTAGTATCTGATAATTATAGTTTAAGGGTAGCTAACTTTCCAACAATTTATGCAAACGTACACGATGAGATGTTGTGTGTGATGAATAACTGCCATACAGTCGTACTGTCAATTACCATTTTAAGCATAATTTAGATGGTCTCAATTTACTAACCTTTCCTACTTTTATCATATTTATAAGTACCAAAACGACGACATCATACCTCTCTTTTTTCCATGTCCGAGTAGAGCTGAACTGGATTCCGTGCATCACTTGCAAATTAGCCAAGAGTGTTTATGAGAACAAAGTTTAGATTGTGGTTTCCAGCATTTGCGTCCGCCCACGGCAGTCTCTGACCTAATCATCACTTCATTATAAAAATAAAGAAAAGCATAAAACAGACCTCAACGTGTTACTGTAGTTTGCATGCCTGTAAATCAACACAATACAGCTTTAAGCAACAACTTTTATATAACTTACCGTTACACTAATAACAATACAACTGTAACAAATGACTAAACATGATATTCTGCCTAAGTTAATCCACTATCATAAATCATCTAATCTTTCTCTCTCATATTTACAAGATATCTGCAGTCACTGGTGTATTTGACAGGAATAACGTTTCTTTGGGTTTGTAATGCAATATAAAAAGTTTTCTAGTCCCAGTCCGCTAACTTTGGCTAGCGGGCTAGTTCGCAGGTAACGTTAACGTTATTACGCACGAGCCTCTTTCCACATCTTCCTGGCGGCTATTAAAAGTAAAACACATTAAGATTGTCGCTATACTTCAAAATCGATTTGACACAGTTAATAAAGCCTGTCTGTTTACAAATATTGATGCAACAGTAGAGTGTCGTAATATCTCATGAGGCCTACCAAGTGTTTTGTTGCAGCTGCTCTCAATAGCTTGGACCGAGTGCCTAGGCAACGGGTTAAACCATTATGACCAGAGAGGGGAGAGAAGGCTGCGTTGAGACGTTACACATGATCCCAGCAGGTGGCGGTGTTTGCTGTCTAAATCAATAAGCAACCAAAAGGCAAAGGTACGTTAGAATAGAGCATTGAATGGCTGACCTATTCAACTATTCAATTAATATTATATTGTTAAAGTAATTCATTCATTATGTATATGAAACAGTAATATTGTGAAATTGCAATGTAAAATAACCGTTTTCAATTTTAATATATTGTAAAGTGTAATTTTTAGCATCGTCACTCCAGTTTTCAATCACATGATCCTTCAGAAATCATTCTAATACACTGATTTGATGCTCAATTACTATTGATTATCGTTGGTAGGCTACTAAGTTATTAATAATGGTTATTGTTAATACCAATCATTAAAGGTGCCCTATAATGTGAAATTGAATTTATGTTGGCATAGTTAAATAACAAGAGTTCAGTACATGGACATGACATACAGTGAGTTTCAAACACCATTGTTTTCTCCTTCTTATTTAAATCTCGTTTTTAAAAAACACCCCTGAAAAACAGGCGAATCTCCACATAATACCGACTGTGACGCAACAGTCGGGGATCACGCCTCCAAAGATTTGCATATCCCAGCCCTCAATGACAAGCACTGCACAGCCGAGTCATCATCGGAACAAGCGAGGATCAGAGAGAAAATGGCAGATCATGGAATAAATGCTATGTTCCAGGCTGTGCAGGGGATGTGAGGTATTTTCATACCCTTCCCACAGAAAAGAAATGTCAACAGGCGTGGACGCGTGGTTGATGTTTATATTAATCGGATACCGCAACAGTTTAATTCGAAGTTGTTAGTTTGCTCTGCCCATTTCACCACGGACTTATTTTCGAACCTGGGACAATATCAAGCTTCTCTCAGCGTCTCAAACTGAAGAAGGGGGTAATTCCAACTATATTCCCGCAACCGGTAAGTAGTGATTTTATTAAAGATAATTTACACTGTGTTAGATCCAGCGCAAGATCCTAGTACAGTAATAGCAAACTCCAAGTAACGAGCATACATAACTAACGTTAAATAGGCTAATTCTCAGTGAAAAAAGTATACAGAAAGCGGTCAAAGAACAATCCACACAGCGCGAGTTTATCTCTCTTGCCAAACTCGTTATGAAATCAATGACGCTGTTACACTGCACAACGAAGCTCTCATAGAAGTAGGCTATGTCATCGTTTGCATTGGTGAAAGCATTAGAGAGAGAAACTGCGTTGTCTCGCGATCAACAGACTGTCATCTGCTTGCTCAATGCTCATCACAGCAACATTTTATGTGATGGAAATAGATTTAAATACTTTAAAAACATCTCACGATTCGTTAATCTCGATAGCTGTAATAGTTAAAACGTATATAACAGCTGTAATAAAAGTATTCGAGAGAGTTTCACATGTCATATTTCATATGCAAGCATGTCAGCCAATCACAGCAGTGGCCGGTTCTCCCAGCAGACACGCCCCTTCAAACAGAGTGTTCAAATCAGAGACTAAAATCAGGCTAGGAAAAATGCCTTTTATTTCTAAATTATGACTATTTTTGATCTAAAAAACATACTAACATTATAAGGGCAACCCAGGAAACATTATAAAATAATAAAAAAAAACATTCTAGGGCACCTTTAAAATAGTTTTTGCTAATATTTTGTGGAAACCATGATAGTTTTTTCCCCAGGATTCTTTAAATGAATAGAAAGTTCAAAAGTAGCATGTATTTGATTTTTTTATATATATATAATAAGTCCCTGATAAATAAAAGTATTATCATAATTAATTTACCACAACCGTTGGTCGTATTTGACAGTTTCCACAAAAATATATTACAAGCTGCAAATATTGTTGTAAACATTAATTGATTGATTTTGTGTGTGTGTGTGTGTGTGTGTTTGTGGTCCTAAACGCTATGTTGTGGGGACAAAATGTCTATGTAAAGTCCCCTCATGAAAACCCAACCCACGTGTGTGTGTGTTTAATTGTATTATTGTAAAATCAATCATATATGTGAAACTCAGATTTCTTTAACGCAGTACCACAGTGAATTAAAATAAGTGAACTGGAGACAAATTAAATATTTATTTAATAAATTATATGTGGGTGGCCTGCAGTAAAATACTCTAATTCTTCTACATTTAAACTAAAACAAACATTGGCGGTTTTTACACATGGATAACATAAATACCATAACACACACACACACACACACACACACACACGCGCACACACGCACACACGCACACACATGCACACAGCTATAATCAAGCTACGGTCACCTTTACACCAGGCTAAAATTTGAGGAATTGGGCATTAATTTATGGCACAGTACTTTATATGTCATTCCATGAGAGAAGCATAAAAACTTTTAAATGATGGAAGTCTTCATATATGTAAAAGCCAGACATAAAGTACAGTCATGTGCTCACACAGTCAGACAAAGGTTTTATATTATCCAATACTATTAATTCCCCCTGTTTAGTTTAGCCCTGCTTTTACATTCTTAATTAAACAACAATTCAGGTTTTAATTGCAGAATAAGAACATGCAAGAAACGTAAAACAAAAACTATTTTGATGCAAAAAACAATTCCTAACACATCTACAGATTTTTTTTTATAACATACAATTTTGTCTAAAATGATGTGCATTAAGTTAATAAGTTAATACAAACAACAATTACAGTCGTAAAAAAGAATACCTCAATAACATGGCTTTAATAATGAAATGAAGTGAAATGACCACGCTTGTTCATTAGCTTTCAACCTGTATCACAGTCCAACTTTTTTTCCAGTGGAAGTTTTCCAAATAATCATTGGAAGTCTCTCATAACAACATACATTCTCTGGCCTCATTTTCTGGTGATATTGCAGATTTTAAGCTCATAAAATAGAACATATGCCTGACTGGACTGAAGCTTCTCCTCTGATATCGCATCAACACTGTGAAAAGAACAGAACATTGTCTTCGGTTCAGTTAATCAAAATAACTATTCATTCTTTTTTATAATAATAAAAAAAAAAAATCATAATGTCATTGAACAAAGAAATAAAAAAATTCTATATTATCTCTAATAGGAGAAAATTACTATTCTTGTATTGTGAGAGAATTTCTCTGTGAATTGCCCTTTAAATACCATTGTTTTATTGTATAGAAAAAGTCAGAGCAAAAACTGCACCCACCATGAGTCATTATAGTAGCACCAGCCCTCCTCCTCTCGACATGCGGCTGTGTAGTGACCCATATTTACTGTTCCCGAATGATTGCACACTGCATACAGATCATACAGCACTGGACCTGAAAGCAAACATTCAGCCATATTGCATACACCACTAAACATAACAATATTCAAACTTTATCATGTATAAAGTTAGTACATTATACTCATTCTTGTTCTCACCACAGTCAACAGGTCCAAATGGCCCCAAATCCAACCCGGTCAGGGGGAAGGAAACGGACACCGTGCTTTTAGAGATTGAGTACCTTGACATGGTAAATCGATTTAAGTCTGAGATGGTAGGTTAAGTCAATGTTGATAAGCAAGTATCTTTTGTAAAGCATGCGCTCTGATTAAATGGGTAGTTCACCCAAAAATGAAAAAATCTCTCATCATTTGCTCAACTTCATGTCATCCCAGATGTATATGACTTTCTTTATTTCGATAAATAATGCCATTTCATGGGTGTCGCTCGGTTGATGCTTGAAAAACCACACACAGCAACCCCAGTGGACGAATCAACGTCTTCTAAAGCGAAACAAAAGGTGTGTGTAAGAAAAACACTAATATTTGTCACTTTTTAAACAATCGCTGCTTCCGGTCTACTGTAAAAATCATGAGAGGGATGTTGTAAGTGCGGAAGAACAGAGAACCGCCACTTCTAAGCTTTTTATAGTTAAAAAAGTTACAAATATTACACACACCAATTGTTTCGCTTCAGAAGACATACAGAAGACAGAAGAACTAGGGTCATATGGATTACTGTCACGATCACCTATTCACCCATTTTTCAGGTTTTTTCAGGGACGGCATGAGGGTGAGAAATGTACTTTTTATGTGAACTTTCCTTTTAACTAACTGAAAAGGATACGTATTACCAGGATTCTAGGAAACCTTTGGATGGTCAGTCTTTTTGTGCTCTCAGTGCGACGGCTACACCGCTCACACATCTAAGACACATACAAATCCACACATATCAGCATAAAAGACCATTTTCAATGCAAGCAAACTAGCCATGCTTTTCACTTACCGGTGAGTTCTCTTTATCAAGTTTTTCCTCTTGTGAAAAGAGGTCTAGACAATCTTTCAGAGTGACAGTTCGGCCATAATCACTCTTCTGCAACACACACAGACAGACACAAAAGAATGACACATCCTCCACACAACACCAGAAGGCGAGGACAGGGCCTGAGATTTTTACCTTTGGGATGGGGAGTGACAGGTCACAAAACACGTCAAAGGTGTTGGAGTAATGGGAGCAGACTGAACAGTGCAAGGAACTGCGCAGCTGACCAGAGAACAAATCTGTGACAAGGGAAAAATGTTTAGGCACCAGGTGATCAGGGTTAAAATTATACACACATGCAAACATAGCACAACATATCAATATTGTTTAGTTTTTTTACAGCAGATACCACACAACAAAAGACTTTCGCAACTTCCATTTCATGCAGACTTTAACCAAATAATCCTTAAACAATAAAAACAAAACAAAAATATGCATAATGATTATGATAATAATAGTAATATGTGAGGTGCCTGAAGTTGAATACAGCATGTCGTAAATGACTAATTCTAATTGTCTATGTCTAACTGTTTGTTATTTTGACTTCTTTACACATTTAGCTAATAAGCAAGGTGTGTGTCAAAAATGTCCACTTAAGCATAAATTATGTCATCAGTCAAGTAAAAAGTGTATAATTTATGCAACCAAAATATTGAAACATTATTTGAATTTTACTGTTGATTGCACAGTGATGTACTACTGTAATACCCTCCGGATGGCACTTAAAATTAAAGTTATTAAAGAACCAAAACCATACCTCATTATATTAACAGCGCTGCTACTTACCAACAATTTTACTGTCATCCCTGTCAAGATGCCTCTGCCACATTGCAAAGGCCTCCTCTGAAATCCTGCAGGAGAGAATGAGATTTAGAGGATCTGAATGCCTCCAGCTCAGTTTGTTCCTCACAGGATCTGTCGCTTCATGGAGTACCTGAATCGTGTGTATGTTGATTCCTTCATTTGAATAACTGCAGGACGTTTGGATGGGCGACGGTTAATTTCTGTATGTAGCCTGTCCAAGAGGAAGCGCAAGAACTCCTGAGCATCTTGTTGACTGTGAGAGAATGAAATGGGATTATATTATATACGGTACATAACAATTGCTGATATTAACGACAAATGTTAATACACTAATACATATTTAAATATTGTGTTATTCAGAGAGTGTAAGAGGGTAATTAGTATTGAACATACCTATAGCCACTGAAATAAGGCACAGACTCTTTAAAGACACGATAAAACTTCCCAGGATTCACAGTGGTTTCCCCACCATCACATTCCCACAGGCCAGCCAAAACTTTAGAGAATTCTATGAGTAAGTCACAAACAAAAACATTTTAAAGAGAGTGCCTTAGAAGGAATGTCTGATTTTAAAATCTTTAAATTGATTTAAAAATAAAATAAAATAATAAATTGATTAATTTGTGCTCTTTAAATAATCATGCTACCCCAAACCCAAACCATGGCACTCAAATTTAGAATTTCTGTACCAATACACTCCAAAAAAGAATGTTTAAATGACAACTGAAGTGTTCCTACCATTCATAAGCACAGGTTCTTGGTTGGAGTGCTTGTCCTGAAGAAAGGCTTTCATCAGACAGTAGTCCCGAAGACTACGAGTGTGGGAGAGACACTGCACGATGGCATTGAGGAAACACTTAAAACAAAAGATATTGTGTGAATATGTATGGAAAACAATACAATTTTTCTTTGAAACACAGGAATTACATCATATTTGTTAATTAGAACATACAGTATTTCCAACATTACGCAATCCAACTTGTCCATTTCCCAGTTGCAGCTCTCTCTGTGGGATAAAAAAGTGACAGCAAATGACAGTCAGTGTGACTTCCTCAATTACATCACAAGCGGTGACAGGTTTGCCATTTACCGTCCCTCCTACAGTGACTGAGTGTCCATTTATAGATCTCTGATCCAATTAAAATAGGGAGGGAAGATACTACCACATTTGACACTGAGGTTAAGACCAGATATACTTAACTCACTGGAGAAACGGCGGTGAGTAACTATACGGGTGCCAAAACGCATCTTTTTTTATATTGATTATTAAGCATTTGGTTCACATATGTGTTGACATGATAGGTCTATATATAATATGTGTAAGACATTACACACTAATAAGACATATTGTGTCAATGGCATAGCACTGTCTCACCTCTTTGTCCGTCACCAGCAGTAGTCCCATGATGGACGTGTATAGTACAGACTGTGAAATGTCAACGTTCTCTGGCTGAAGGCCGTTTTGAGAGACTAAGGCGCGGCACAATGCCTGACACGAGTTATCCATTGCAGTGGATTCAGCTCTTGGCATTACTACGTCTTCATGCCACGCAACCTCACCAAGGAACCTGTGAATGAAATAACAAATAATGAAAACTATTTTGAATACATTGTTTACTAAGTGTTTTAAGCGGCTATACTCATTGTCACAGTGTGCCGTGTGTTAAATCAAAATGGATCATAAAAGAAATCATTCTTAGATAGTTAATATTGCTGAAAACGTTTTTGATTCAGTCCTCTTCCCAGCATGCACTGGAACATGAAAATTTAATATGGTCACATTGTTTGACAAAGTGTAAGTTTTGCAGTGATAGGAACTTGACATTTTAAGTTCAGTCAAGACATTTTTTTTACAATGTCTCAAAAAAATGCCTGCTACGTCATCTATTTTTACTGAGTAATAAATTATGAATTGAGTGAATATAAAGAGAGATGATCATTCACTTGGCTATAGAGAATGCAGCAGTTTCAATGCTTGGCTATTACATGTAGAAACATGAAATTAAAATAGCATAACCATTAATAAAATAAATAACTTAAAATATATATTTCTCATTCAATAATTTTGCATTAATTACATAAAATGATCACACAAACATTTTGTGTACTCACCCTTAGAAACCCAGTATCGTCTCAACTAATTTTTTTTTTTTGATTGATGGTCAGTGAGCACCAGTGTTTCTGTCTTAACATCAAGCCCAATTTTTATAGCATTTGAGCGTTATTGTCCTCTCATTACAGCCGCTGTTCACCTGTCTGTCCTGTCTCTGTGTTAAACAAGCTTTAATCGTGGCTAATCTTTCCTCTCTCTCTCTCTGTAGGACCTTCTATAATTAGCCATGTCTTCTCCTTTGCTTAAGAACAGCTTTGACACTCAGGCTAGCATCTACACGCAACTCACAGTCACTATATTAAATTGAAGAACATGTTTAAAAAATTTCTGGAAAGCATGCCAGTTTCAAAATTTATAAAGAGACCGGATGGGTTTAACACTTTTTGCTTCAGCATTTGTAACTTACTGAATTTTTGAGCTATAGAATGCTCAAACTTTTACCCACATTTGTTTACTACAAAAGGAACCATTCAAACCTCTGTAAGAATATCCTAGCCTTTATGAGTTGATGTAATAATGTGCCTTCGTTACAACCTACCCCACTACCAGGTTTGTGTGTCTATAGACTATGTGTGAATATTCTCACAATGGTGATAAACAAATGTTGTTAAAGGGACAGTTCACCCAAAAATAATTTACTCACCCTCATGTAGTTCCAAACCTGTTTGAGTTTCCTTCTTCTGTTGAACACAAAAGATGTTTTAAAGACTGCTGGTAACCAGAAAGTTGACGGCACCCATTGACTTCCATAGTATTTATTTTTCCTACTATGGAAGTCAATGGCTACCGTCAACTGTTTAATTACCAACATTCTTCAAAATATCTTCTTTTGTGTTCAACAGAGGAAAGAAAACTGGGTGAACTATGCCTTTGGGTGAACTAACCCTAAATTGCAGATTTGTGGGCTCAGAGACTGCAACAACAACAAAAAAAACATTATAGTTTTAGCTATTCAACTCAATATTTATTTTTTGTTAAATATACTTTCTTTGCAAAAAAAAAAAAGATTAAAGAGGTCATGACATGATCAATCAAATTTGCCTTGATCTTTTGACATTTAAGAGGTCTTTAAAACATCCTGAAGTTTAATAACTTAAAACGTCTCATTATAAACAAGCCATAAATAAAGCTCTAAAAATGGCCCGTTTGGATACTGTGGGATTTGTGACGTCACATGGGCAAATACAGATTTGCATGCCTGTCTGCAGAGCAAGACATCGAAGATAGTTAAACGCACCCACTGGCGTTCAGTTGCTAACGGGCTTGACGCTTGCCTACACACTGGATGCGCTGCGGGCGTCGCGTCAAAAGCAAGTAAAACCCATTATAACACTGAGGCAGTACATAGGCTTCAGCTGCAGGTCGGAGTGATGCGTCAAGGTGAATTGCTTCAACAGAAACTAACCCTAAATGCCGAGTTCATACTCCACGATTTTCAAAGTAGTCGGGTCTCTGGGGTAACATTGCTGCTATGTTTACACTGCATGATGGATCGGCGACAGGAGGTTTCACACTGCATGACTTTACAAAACAAAGAATCGCAGACAACTTCTGGCTGGTCAGCAAATACATTTCACAACCAAACACACGCGAGAAGTGATAAGGAAACGCAAGTTCTCGCTGGAGACTGAATTTGTTATTTGCAAGAAGAAGAGCCTGCAAGAAGATTATCTCCCTTCATTAAACAGTTCATTTGCGCATTTCTGCGCAAGATCAATGTAAAAGAGGCAGAGTGTAATGGAGAGTTTTCAGATAAACTTTTCTTGACAGAGGAAGCAGTCAGCTTTGGGTCTGACAGCAGCTACACCGCAGACCGAACAATTTCATAATTGTCTGTCTGTTTTATATCGATTACGTTTTCAAAACACTTACTCGTGTGCAATAGCGAGGGCTTGATACTGTCTCATGTGCAGGTTAGCCAATCATAACAGTGGCCGTTTACTGACAAGCCTTAAAGGAGCCTATAGCTCCCACCTAAAACAGATCATTTGACAGAGGGTTGGAAATAAACAACAAAATATTACAAACCAGAGAAGGAATGTCACAGATGGAGGGATCGCCCTTCTGATTAATTTAACTGAGAAGCCTATAATAACATGTAGATTCATATTCAATAATCTTTAGTGTTTTGTTAAAAACTAAATAGGTCCACATTTATGGAAGTTGTCAGTTTATTGAAAACAAAACGGTAACCATTATGCACTGAAAGGAAAATGGGAACAAATACCTTTTTATAATGTCTCAGAGTAGCTTTAAATAAGAGAAATGGCAAAATAAGCATTTAAGCTACATTCAGGTTATAGCAATTTAAGACTTGCAGTACTATTTTCCCTAATGCTGCCAAAGTAAAATGACAAAAAGCCTGGCCGCACATAAGATTAGTTACCGTTCAGATTGCACTAATGTTGTTGTTTATTAACCAGATCAGATGGAGAGGAATGATACGCAATTCAAACACAATTTAAAGGAATGAGGAACTGAGATGGTTCACAAATATTCAACAAATATCACACATAATTCTCAATGTAAAAAAAATAAAAACAGCTTAAGCAAGAAGCAAAAATGCAATACTAAATATTCCCTCTAATAGACATGACACCAACAAACATTCACATATGATGTATACAAATATGGCTACTTGACGTTATTCTCACAGTTTCCAGACAGGGTGTGAAACAGCAACTGCGTGATTTCATTTGTCCTGAGAAAGTCGTCTGTCATGGTCACAAACACATTACAAGTGAAATCCTGTGTTTGTGACCTGGGGAGCACCGGTAGCCCTGGCCTATGTGTCCGGCATCTCCACATCAGAGTTAAGGTTCAGTTCAGCGATGTTGTTATAGAGCGCCGGGTCAGGGCTTAAACGCTCGGAGGGTTTGCAGTGGCTGCTTTGAGCCTGTCTGTCCCGTGACTGGACCATTGCTTGGCGTAGACAAGAAATCCACTGCTGCTTGTTGAAGGAGTCATTAGCCTGCAGGCTGTGGGATTGAGACTTGGAGCGGCCTGTGGTGCTCACACGGAAACAGTTCTTCACTGGGGATGGTAGAAGCAGAAAATGTGGAATTAGAACGAGATGAAAAAGCAATTAGAAAGTCTCCAATCTCAAATAAAAAGGATACATAAAAGAGACAAATAAACAATTCAAAGTTTCAATCCATTGCATGCATTATAAAAGCAATGCTAAATCAAAAATATTTCATTTTATAACCCTGTGGTACTGTTCATTTGGGCCTCACACTTGTCGGGTTTGCGGTACCATTGAACTATATTTTTCTTCCATAATATTTTTTATGAATATTTTGTATTTTGAGGGCATCTCATAGTCCTAAACAATATAGATCTCTATATTGAGACCCATTTATTCAATAAATAATGTATTTATTTCCATTATTATTTCAAAATCATTTAAAGTCCAATGAAGAGATGCAGGTTAGTGCCCACTGGTGGGAAAAATTATAAATATTATATACATATAAATATATTATGTAATATAATGTTGCGACCACTAAACGCCTATATGTAAATATAGGGTTGTGTATTTACTTATAAGAACATTTTAGACATATTTACTTACTTTTATTAGGTTTTGCATTTGGATATATATGTAGACATTATCAAAGGCTACTTTTTGTTAAAGTTTAGTGTTTTTTATGTTGATTTAAAGTGTTTTTGCATTATGTTTACAGTCAAACCTGAACATTGTGCATTCTGAATGTTACAATTTTGCATATTTTACAATGTAACCCCTTCATTATTGTATGTGTGTTCAGCAATTTGGTTTTATTTCACAAATTCTCCAAATTTGCTTTGATACAGTCTCACCCGTTCATTTCTGTGTGTAAACTGTATGTGTGAGTGTTGTGTGTCTATCTCTGTGTGCTCTGTTTTCATATTTTTCACATTCCTTTCCTATAGCGGTCACTTTTGACAGCGAACAGAGGCTATTTTTTAAGACCATTTAGCTTTTTTTAATCATGTCCCCAATTTTTTGTTTGTATAGCAAATGGGACAAAGGTCACCAAGTTTCCTACCATTCTGATGGAGTAAAAGTTAAAAAAAAAATAAATAAAAAAATAATAATATTAAAAAGTTTATTTAAAAAAATAAAAAACAATAATGTAATACTATAAATAATTTAATAATATTTCAATTAATATAGAAAAATTTAATAATTTTGGTATGTTGCCCGAAAATAAATAAATTAGACATTTTTAACTGATGTCAAACTAAATAACTGATATGACTTTATATAACTGTAACCGTTTTAAAATAATGTTTACTCATTTGAAACATATTCTTGATTGCAAGCAAAATTAGTTTATTCAAATATTTTCAATATCAAGCATATTGCCATCCTGTATGTGTCAAATGCTTGCAACCCGTATCATTTAAAAAAAAAATGATTACAAGTGTAAGATCCAATGCCGTTACCTTTATCATTGCCTGTAAAGGCTCCACGAAAGGATCCAGAACTGCTTGGCTCTCCATCGGGAAGGTCCTCCAGATGGAGGTGAGCAGCTGGCAGGGGCTGACGATACACCTGGAACACGAGTGGTCCTTCCCTGTCCTGTGCCACTGCCCGTGTCAAAACCAAAACTAGCTCAAAGAGGAACACATGCAGCTTCTACAGAGGAGAAAGGAGGATTAGCATATAAGTGTGGGTTGTTTAGTTATTACACCTGCTTTGTTCATTCAAAAGTTATTTTGTAAACCGATTACAATGTATGAGGTACCTGTCCTTTAGTACTCTTCAGTTCACCATGACAGTACAAAAAACGAGAGGCCTGTATTTCTGAAACCCTCTGGCCGTCTTCTGAGTAGCTCAGACCCCGTCTGTAAAACTGACACTCAGCCTCCCCAGTTTTAAGATTGACTTCTGTTATAATCCTTTGGATAAGTTCCATCTGAGGTAACAATAAATCAAAGAACGCATTCATAATTAGATCATTTCATTTATAAATTGCATTATACAACAGTTAGTTCTAGTCTTTGAATTTGATTGGCATTCCAAGAGTACTACTATACAGTAGATGGATGAGCTCTTGTGCATCTATGTTTTATTATGTGATTCTAGTGTGGAGTTGTTTTGTGTTTTATTCTGTATATATATATATATATATATATATATTTTTTTTTTTACTGTGTTTTTATTTTTATTTTATATTTTAGAATTTTTTGTACAGCACTTTGGTACAACTAACTGTTGTTGGAATAGTGCTTTATAAATAAATAAATAAATAAATAAATAAATACAGTCCAACAACTCTGTGGACCTTTTCACGGCTTGTATCACTCCGCTTGTCCGTGTTTGCGCATTGCTGAAAGACTGTCAGTAAGTGCATTAATGGTTATATTTTTCAGTGACTCTTTCAGCATGTTGTATTGTTACACCAGTAGCTGGTGAAAAAAATTACTGTATTTATGAGTGAATACTTGAAACCCTCAACCGATTCATTTAAAGGTGCAGTAAGCTATTTGGGAGAAACACTGTTGAAAATTGAAATCATCTAAACAAACAATTTTGTGAATATTTGTGTTATCTCTCTCTTTCTTAGAGTTATTCCTGCTCATTTGCAAGGTCCGCTTCACACACACACATGATTTAACACAACCATGATTGTGTGCAAATTTGTACATAGTCCTGGCTGTGTAAATAGGACAAAAATCTAAGTGGATCATCTACAGAGCATAAAAGCACTCCTTGTAGATTTAGAGCAATAGAGTAGAATAGAGCAATAGAGGGCCTGTACACAGCATGAGGGAGAAGAGAGAGAGTCTTTCTTTTGTAGAAAGACTGCAGAAAGAGATGCCTGAAATTTTACCAAAGCGGAAACAGTCTTGGGAATATAATTGGAAGAAGATTTAGGCAAGAGCCAGGATCTGCATTAATATTGGAAAAGCATTCCAGCACTGGAGAGAGAGACATTAGACTGCGGGAAGTTCTGAAAATGGACACGAGGTTGCTTTGTTTCTAATCAATATGTGTAAAAGTTTGCTGTTTCACAGAACAAAGATATGCTGATGTATGCTTTTGCTGCTGTTGAATCACATCTGATTCATCCATAATCGCTCGAGCTGTGTGTTGCGCCAGCTGTCATCGCCTGCCTGTATTTTGGGGGCGGAGCAATGTAGGGAGGGGTGTGTTTGTTTGGGTGTCGTTTTCAAATATCAGCAGTGTTTCTCAGAAATCAATTACTGCACGGCTAAAAACACAAATTCATTTAGAGACTAAACTAGTGTGTTATTTTAGTATTATTTATATATTATTATACTATTTATTAAAATTGTGAATTAGCCTTTATCTTTATATTTTTCAGTTTTTTTTTATTTTAGTAATTTTGTAATGTGTTTGCATTTGTATTAGTTTTAAAAATATATATATATTTCTATTTAGCTTAAATGTATTTTTATTCCAATTTTTCCCCATTTTATTCCCTAACATAGTTTCAGTTTTAGTTTACAATAACAACTCGATGAACCAAACGAGCGACTGGCTGAATTCAAGTAGCATACTAGCATTTCTTTTCTCCCATATATTTAGATGGTGCAAATAGTAAGAATATGCTGGTATGCTATTCCGAATCAAGCCACTGGCTTTAACTGTGAATCATTTAATCAATCACTCAACCGATTTGTTCAAAACACTGATTCATTCAGGAACAAAACAAGTGACTTGTATGCACATCCAATGTTAGTTTGTATGTGTAAGCATCTAAACTCACAGCCTGTGGCAACGTTTCCTCGTCCGGATGGTCAGGTGGGGTGGTCTTCTGGATCTCCTTTAACAGCAGAGGATATTTCACCAGTCTGCTGCGGGGCAAGTCCAGAAAGTTCCACAGGTCCAGCTTTCTGCTGAAGGATGACTCCTGACACAGCCGCAAGAAATGCTCGACCCGCCGGTCTTGCTTCTTTTGATCGAGCAGAGCTTTTGCCCCAACCTGGTTGCAGCAGTATGTGATGTACGCCTCCAGACAGGGAAACTATGAAAGGAGAGCAAAGAGCATATGTGTTCTTTGAGTTATGTGGGTGAAATTGAAGCTGCATCAATAATGATTACGAATGAAAAAAATATTATAATATATAAAAATGGTTTGTTATTATCTAGACTATCTAATGTAAGACTGACCCAATCCATCATGGTTGGCCCGACCTCTTGCACAGTCTTCTCTGCTCCACGAAGACCTTCAAGACGAGCTAAAAGATCTGAACGCACAGGCAAATAGTCGTAAATACATCATTACACTTCAGAGAAACGCCTACAAAGAGTTCACTGACATTTACCTTCATGAAGGGGTATTAAAGAATCAAGGGTTCCAAATATCTGTCCCAGTTCACTTTCTGTCAAGATGTCTAATTTCAGCATTGGTTCATAGTACACCTGTGAGGACAGTTGAGATTAAAATCTATCCAATAAAGACAGAAGAAACAAACCTGTTGAATTCTGGACAAACCTTTTTCACTAGACTTAGATCCTCAATGAGCTGTTTCTCTCCCTGGGTTAACTCATAGATTACCTGTAGGTGAAGAAAATAAAAAGGTAAATCATAAATAAAGGCTATACAGGTAGATCTCATGAGGCCTTGTAGAAGATACCGCAAACACACACACACATTTACAACTGTGCTGCTGTGCTGTCACAAGTTACTAGTCAGTTTTGGCTGTGCTAACTGCTACGGTGTGGTAGAGCTAGTGTCTTTCAGAGGAAATTCTGACACTGAAATAGAGAACATGGCCTCATATACCAGCTCACTTCCTGTTTCACAACTAAAGTAGTGCGGTAGTTGGGCAGCTGAAAGCTCTTTAAAAAGGTATTAAGGTATATGAGTGCCAGTTTGAATCTTTTAATTACAGCCCAATCATGAGACTGTAACTTTAAGTAAAAGTTGAATGAATCAAGACTTGAATTACATCATGCAAAACTACATTTAGAGTATGAAGCATTTCGTGGTGTTATGGCATTAACTCAAGCTGCTTTATCACACCTCTTGTCGTTTGATCTCTTTGGTACTGAGCTCGTGGCTCGTAGTGTCCACTGTATCACTCCACAGCTGGCTGCTCCGCCGCCGCGGAAATGAAGAGGCCTTCTGACGCGTTCTTATTGGCATTGGGGGCAACGGCCGGGCCTCTGTCCGGAAACTGATTGAACGCTGAACAAAAAACCCCACAAATATTTATATATTTACACAAACGTGTGTGTGTGTGTGTGTGTGTGAGAGAGAGTGTGTAAAACGGATATTTTTATATATATATATTATGCACTGTATAAAAATATGTTAAAAGTATAGGTCTTAGGCACGTTAGTATTTTCACCCAAAAAATGGATTTAAGCCATTTATTTATATCTTTTGCTGTAGTGTGTCAGAAGGAAATATCAGTTTACATTTCCAAACATTCATTTTGCCATTAATTGTAATAATCCAGTGAGATTTGTGTATGCACAAGGAGTGTGACAACAGCCGCTATGATCCACACAGAGATCTGATCTCATCATTATCGAGTCCATCTGGGATTACATGAAGAAACAGAGAAAACTGAGACAGACTAAATCTAGAAGAACTGCCGCGATGTTTCCAAGACGACTGAAGAAACCTTCTTGAAAAGCTACGGTACTGTGAAAAGTTTTAGCCACAAAATAATGCCATAAATAGATTTTATTGATCAATTAACTAAACTAACTAAATCAAATCAATATTTGGTGTGACCACCCGTTGCGTTTAAAACAGCTTTCGTCCAGGCACACTTACACACAGTTTTTCAGATGGCTTTGCAGGAAGGTTTCTTCAAGCGTCTTGGAGACATTGCGGCAGTTCTTCTGGATTTAGTCTGTCTCAGTTTTTTCTTTCTTTCTCTGGATTATTACAATTAATGGCATAATGAATGTTTAGAAATGTAAACTTATATGTTCTACTGACACACTACAGCAAAAGATATAAACAACTGGCTTAAAACCATTTTTGGGGGGGGTGAAAATAGTAGCGTGCCTAAGATATTTGCACAATACTGTATATACTGTATGTACATGATTTAAATATATATGTATACAAACACCTAGCAAGGCCCTGAAAAAAACCTAGCAAAACCCACAAAAAATGTATTCTCATTGTTATTGTTGGTGATAGTTAAGCTAAGAAAGGTTTAAAGATTTTGTCTAAATAAGATGGATCAGAAAAAGCTGACTGGTTTCGGTATGTGCATAACTCACCTGTATGGACTGGCCCAAGCGTTTCAGTGCAGGGGTCTTCACCGGTGTTATGATACCAGTGACTGAAGCACTTTTGTCTACTGGTTTGACTCTTTTGTGACATGGACCCTAATATGAGGTCAGCAGCAGAGAATGAGGGTCAAGGTTAAAATGTACATGTTTACGTGGACCATGAAATGCCTAGCATGCATCACCAAGATATTCACTGAAACTGAGACATTTAATCAGCACAGATCAACTATGAAATGTGAGATTTCTCAGACTTTGATCGTGATGTTTTGACTACTATAAAGGTTGATGGATCATTACCGCATTCAGCAGAAAGGTACTAAGAACAAAGATGCATATTAATTTCTGTACCTCAGAATCTTGCATGTGGTCACTGATGGGAAAGTCATCGTCTTCCTGAAAGAGACGTGAAGCATAGCATAGATGTCAGCACAAGCAAATAACCACAACCAATCAGATGAAAGCAGTAAATCATATACGGAATATATAAAGAGTTTATTCCGAATATCAGTAAATACATCAGTATCAGTAAGAGAACAATGAGACAGACATTCGCTTTCACACAGAGTGGGTTTTTTTTTTAATCAGCTCCAGGCATTTTTTTAATTAAAACTTTTTTTTGCTATATAATGAAAGGTGATTTTATAATGGTTTTGGAAACTTTTTGAACAGCCTTCATAATTAGCTTTTGCTTGATTTCAGTTTAACCCTTGCCTCATACCCAGACTTCAATTGTAAAGTAAAACATAAAATCGTAAAATGCATTTTAAAAAGTATAATAACCTAAAAGAAAAATAATATTTATTTTCTTTATATCAATATCCTAATACCTTTAGACAAATTATGATGTAATTTTCACAGCAACATTTAATTGCTTATTAAAGTACATAATAAAAAATGTGTTGATGGAGATGACAACGTTAGTGAAGAGCTTGATATGAAACATGAACTCATGTGGGAAGAAATATTTTTATTGTGCGTCATTTCCAATACAGCTGTAATTTTGCCAAATTATTCCAAACGTGTGAGTGTATATTGAGTGTATTTAGCATGTATTAAATTCTAGCCACACAATTAGCCTCAGACAGACAAAAACTGGGCCTTTTCCACCACGTCATTTCAACCACAGAATATGATCAGACTCAATTTAGAAAACAGAGAGTTCAGGTCATAGATGCTAATTGGTCAAAACAGAATTCAAGCTGTGTTATATTCCACCTGCGCAGCTCCCACAGCCAATCTTTTTTATTTTTATCGATCATTAAGTGTGTTTTAGGAGAGTTGCCGGTAGTTGAAGAAATGCAAATGCCAACATCAAGTGAGACTGAACCACCATCACTAAGAGTGGGTGTATGTAGCGGATTGAGACAGGAAACTGAGTTGTAAAGCTTTTTTTCCTGTCAGCTTTTTACTCGCAGCTGAGAGAACAAGTTGCTTCATTCTTTTGCTGTAACCGTCCTTCAATTCTATAAAACAAAAATGGCTATGAATAATGGGTGCATCTCTAGATGTCTTGTGTAACAGACCAGTAAAAAGTGGATTGTTATAGAGTCACCTGGTCTGTCTTAACAAGTTTCCGTTGTAGAGCACAAACAGGCAGACCACTTTAACCACATTAGATTCCTTATAAATAATCAATGATTAAGTTCAAGCTTACAGGGAGGAGCTTCAACCTCTGAGTAGATCATCTTTAGATCACCTCAAGACAG
Source organism: Semotilus atromaculatus (assembly GCA_031834385.1). Classification (NCBI taxonomy): domain Eukaryota; kingdom Metazoa; phylum Chordata; class Actinopteri; order Cypriniformes; family Leuciscidae; genus Semotilus; species Semotilus atromaculatus. The sequence goes on from JAULUF010000026.1 coordinate 12,352,441, forward strand.
ACTAACAGGAAACATCGCGGCTGTTTTGTAACAGACGCTCAAATGATCACATTCAAACATCCAGTAATCCATAAGACAGTTTCAAAACGTTTTACAACAGACATGTTGTGACAACAACTTACACAGTCCTCCAAGATTCGGGCTGAATTCTCAGCATCACTACTTGGGTCTTGTTTTCTTTTCTTCTGCTCAGAAAACCAACAGATAACACATTGGTCTCCCTCAAAGGAGCAAGACCTACAGTACAAGGTCTGTCCATCAAAAAAATTTGTATAAGATTTATGACAGAAACAAATCTTACCCCTGCAAAATCTGACAAGTTGGCACATGTGAGGAGTCTCTCTCTAGATATAGGAGACCTGAAAAATGACCAAATAAGTGGTATAATGACACTGAAAAGACATGAATATATGATCTGTTAAGTCATTAGTAATCGGATGTTAGACTATATTGAATGTATAGGGTACAACATCTGATCAGAGTGATATTTCAACCCCAAAATGTCTTAAATGTATAGGTTAAGCAACTATTGATGATCTGTGAAAAAAAAAAGGCATACCAGGAAGGTGATGTATCAACCTCCGTCTCTTCAGGTTCCATCTTTTCCTCTCTCATAGCATCTTCAGACGAGCTTATAAATAGAAACGCCGGTGAATAGAAGAGTATTACATTAAAAATCAGACCATAAATCTTAGAAGCACCTGTTCCAACTTTTCAAAGAAAAGACAAAAAACTTAATGTGCACTCTCTCCTAGCCCTCCCCTCTTCCTCTTACACTTGCATGTCTGAAACCACATCCTGTGTAAGAAAAAAATGTGTACTTCCTGTTGTCAGGCAGAACGAAGCCAAACCACCTCTCTGTAACGTCTCTGACAGATCCTCGAGTCTCTGTGTAATTACGCCAGAAATATTGAACTCCATCACTGAAGAGGATGGAAGTTAAACCAAATCTTCTGACCCATTTCTGAAAATGATAGTGCTCGGTTGATATGATCATGACCGGCACAGTTCATGACAGAGAAATGTGACAAAGATGCTCACGTATCAAATTTGGCTTGTCGTGAAAGCATGTCAGGAAAAAGAGTTTTTCAAAAAAGAATACACAGAAATGATGAACTATTTTTTTCATACAAAAATAGGTTGTTTTAAAATGTTTTTTTGAAAACCTTTAGAAAAGATTTGATGGTCAAACTATATATATGAGAAGTTTCAATTCCTGTTCATTTAAATCAGGTTTGAACATTTTTGCAGCCGTGTTACCAAAATTTAGGACATCTGAAAATGTAAAACCTTAATGAATCCGACTTCAGTATTTCATAGCAATAAAATTTTAATAAACATCAAATAATAAAGACAGAATTAATAACGGTTGCAAATGTAGCCTTATTTTAGAGGTCACTCAGAGGAGGCTTCCCTTAATCCTTTAGTGTTGTTCTAAAATTTTCAATTGTAGAAATGTTTTACTTCATCGTTATGGTACGAAACTTTGTAAAGGTTTTGACACCTGCTATGTGAACACACAAAATTATGGACATGATTCAAAAGTTAGATGGTCCTGGAAAAAGTCACACCGGTCCTGTTTTCAGTCAAAAATGACCACATTGGAATCTGATCTAGTGGAAACGTTTGGTACTGCACCCTAACAAAATCTTACTGAAAGGTCAATTTTTTTGAAGTATCTATCAACTTTAAATTTATGGATTTGTGTTTTTCAGTTGAGTAAAAAATTATTTGAAAATTATACATTTCATATAAAATTTTAATATAGTATTTGAGTGAATTTTTCATAAAGTTCTATAATTTGTTAATTTTGTTTAAAAAAAAAAAGTCAAGCACCAAACCGCAACTATTTTTGAAAAGTGCAAAAATAAAAAATCACTTCTGTAATGTAATGACTGCAAGAGTAAAACACCAACATAAATGTGGTGAAAAGGCTAATGGTGGCAGCAGCTTTGCAGTAGGGTTGAAAAATCTCTCAATCCTTGAATAATTTAATGTACAAGACAGTGACTCAGAACAGTGCAACAGCCAAACTGGAGTAAATTTAAACCAAAAAGCTTAATGTCATGAAATGGCCCAGTTTAAGCTGAGTTACTCAATCCAGCGTATAAAAACAAGCAATTGTCAACAATAGGAGAAAATATGCTCTATATTCAAAACCTTGATCCTAATCAAATGTTATTTATGCCATTTATTGCTTATATTGCTGTAAAAGTGGTAAAAACAAGTGGCAGACATTCCATATTTTGTCTTTTTTCCCTTTCTATAGATTTTTTTTTTTAATAAAAATCCTACGGATTGAATGTGTACTGTGCAACTTAACGTGAGAAACATTGAAATATTCCTGATAACCATTTTGCTTAACTGCAGATACTTTTTATTAACTTCATAGATACATTTTAAAAACAACAGTAGCAAAGAAAAGACAATTAAGCAAAGAAATGTTTTCAACTTTATTCACTAACACACTAAGTGCTCCCATTACAGAGTAAAATCACATTTTTTTTGTACTGTAATGTTTTTTTTTTTTTTTTTTGGAGTTTAACAAAGTAGAAAGAATACAGAGTTTATGTCCTACAAGGTGTACACCAGAAGTTCGCCCCCCCCAAAAAGAAAAGAAAAAGTTATGTGCAAGTTCCTGAACCCAACCCAACTCGCCAGAGAGGCAAAGGGATGTTCCCACTGGGCCAATGGGAGAGCAGGAGTTCAGTAAGTGGACCGACTCGCTCCAAGACCTTGGCCAAAAAGGGCATTTCAAGATACATTTAAACATGACATCAAGCCAAGGCAGCGATTTGGAAAAAAAGAAGGAAAAAAGCAAACATAACTGATATTTTTCCTTAGTACTCCATTTTTTTGGCATTAGTCAATATTTTACTCCAGAATACAAAGCAAGATGGTGCTGCCCACAAATGTATCATGAGGACAGGAACAGAGATCAGTGTGAAAAATTATTCAGAGGGAGGGAGTGACAATCGGTGTACAGATTAATTCATTCACTGAAGCCGTGTTACAACAACCAGTTCAAATAAGTTACAGCCAAAGATTCACATGCTCCCCATATTCCAAATGATAACCAGCCTGAAAGAATCACACCCTAGAGAGCTCAACCAATAGAGAAAGAGGGGTGTCTGAGATATAATACTTATATTCAGTAACTGATTAAAAAAAGAAAAAAAGATTGATTTCTCTTTGGGCTCTCCAAGCATACGGATGCTCCCCATCCCCAGTGGGCCGCCCTCTCCCTCCACTGACATGTCCCCTTCCCTACCCCAACAGCCCTCTCAGCGGATGGTGTATCTGACGTACGGGACCTCCACATCCTCGTCTGTGTCATCATTGCAGCAGAGCTCAAAGACTAGTGCTTTAACATGCTTCCCCAGTTTCTTCTTGGACACCTTGGTCACAATCTCAGTCATTCTATGAAGAACAAAACAGGCAACATTAGTAATTTTCTGCAATTCTATATGCCTCACTTTTGCCCATATGATAATCAGTACGTCTAAAAAGATAGGAAAAACAAACTCACGGCAGTTCCAGTCTTTCTTTAAGCTTGGCCGCAGGCATGAAGAAAGAGTAGAGCATGGAAACTCCCTGAGAGAGCATAGTGATCTCCAGTTTGTGTTCATTCTGAGGGAGGAACAGAGCGTGAACCACGAGCACACAAGATTAAAAAGATCCTAGTTTGCCCGTTTCTACAAGGGATGGGCACGAATAATGCTAGGCGATAAGGCCCAATAAGGCCTCAGAGTCATAATATAATTGTACATTTTACTACACAATAATAATAATAATATTATAATTGTCAATTTCTTCAAGTTTTTTTAACACTTCAAACTGCTCATCTTAAAAACATGTCATACATAGTCCTGGATAACAAAGAAATTGGTTGATTTATCTGTCGAGTACTCAAATGCAACAATAAAGATCAAACATTACCTTGAAATAGTCCAAGAACTGTCGGAGTGTCATTTCCTCTCCATTGGACTGAATGCCCTTCACCTCGAAACGGTCCCAAAGCGTCCAATCAATCTCGTAGTACTGTGAAAGGTGAGTGTGAGAATACCGTAGTCATTTAAAGGGATACCAACATCGCTGCTGTAATGGAGAACGATGCCGCGTACCTTGTGCTTGGGGGCAGCTATGGGCTCAGAAAAGGCAAAGAAAGGTAGAGCAAGGTTCATGAAGCCGTTCTTGTAGGACTCAAGCTTCGTGTGTTTCTGAACGATCTTCAGCAGCTCCAGACACACCAAACCCACCACGGCAGCTGTCGTCGTGGCGATGGCTGGAATGATTTTCCCAGCAATGAGCTTGCTCTGAAACAAGAAAACGAAAGGTGAGGATCTGCAATGAAGGGACTTAACTCCCAAGACAGTTGAAAAACCATTTCAGTTGCCCTCTCACCTTGTGTCTATCTGCAGGAGGAATATCATAGTTCTCTGCTCTCAGATTAGAAGCAGCTACAATGAAGTCCATATGGAAGTTTGTGTCATCATCCTGAGGATGAGAATATAATTAGCATTTTAACTGAAGTTAAGTAGTTCTACTGGCCGGGAAATTGGGGTCGAGTTATAAGCGGCACCTTTTCAAATTCAATGGGACAGAGCTTGAACTGAGAAGTTGCTTCTGTAGAAGGCAACAGTGTCTTCAGTTCTTCAAGCCTAGAGTCATCTGAAAAGAGACAAAGTTCCATCAATAAGTGTCAATTCACTATCGTTCAACTGTTTTAAATCTACGTCTACCTAAATGTTCTCAATCACCTCTTCTCTTACCGACTGATGCATTGGCACTCTGCAGTTCCTGATCAGACACGTGGATCTTGACTCCTGACTTGGGTGTGAACTCAGGCACTTTAATTTCCTGCAGCAGCTTGGTCAAAGCCGGGCGGTCAGTTGTCATTGGCAGGCCATATGAAATGGCATACAAGTTAGCCGCTGACATAATGTAGTCCATGTGTAGATCCTGCCAATAACAATAATATCACGATCACTCATTTTCACCATGAGAAATTTCAAAAGGAGTCAGTTTTATTTGATTCTTCACACAGTGAATACTCACATTGTTAGTGCTGAATTCTAATGCATGAGGACATCTTTTTGGACCCGACCAAAATGGCGCACCAGAGCTGGTAAGCTGGACAAAGAGAGTGGAAGATATTTATTATTATAATGTTCCACAAAGTTGTAAATTCATGGAAATGTACCCTACTTCTTAAATGCAAGTTATAGACTATTATAAACTAGCATTTCTCAACAGGGAAGTTTGGAGAACATCGGGGAGCTGGAAGCAATATCTACGAGGGGGGATGGTGGGTTGAAGTGATCTTGGCCGGCATTTGTTTAAATAGCGTAAATGCCAACGATTTAAGAGATAACGCTCGTTTTACTATTTGCAAAAGAAAATGGTCTGCAACATAACAGGCGCACATCTGCACTATCACGTTCTTGGTCACAAAGGGAACGTTACAAATTAGTTTTCAGTAGCGCAAGTAGGCGGATCGAGTGCGTTAGAAATAGAAGGTAGCATCTGTCTGCGAATTGGAGCACATCCAGTGTAGACAAAATCACAAATAATAAAGGTTTCATGTGCCTTTGACGTGATGTGTCGTTTGTTGTGCGTCTGATGTACAGTGTAACCTGTCAGTTTAAACCAATGCGAATAAAATCAACAATGCATAATTTCCATAGCAACGCTTATTTACTTCAGTCTGTTAGCTTTCTGTAGTGCACCTGCCAAACTTTCAGTGAAAATAACTTGCATTTAGACAGTATAACATGACAATATGCTTTTTCTTGGTTTCCATTGATATGAATATTTCTTTTGGGTGATTTAAAAAAATTTTTAATTAAAGTTTCAATGCCAAATTTCTAAATTGTTTATTTAACACTCAATATTTCTATTCACATGGCTTTTTTGCTCCTTGGAAACTACTGATATTTACATTTTCAATTATACAGTCCAATCAAATCTGTTGTGTTGTTTTATTTGATGAACAAATTTAAATAGAAATATGAAATTGAAAATCGAAATGTGAATTATTTTAAAGTAGTGTTTTTTTTAAACATTAAAAATGTCTTTTGCACTTTTTGCACATTTACAGAGCTGGACAGAGCATACCTGTATCATAAGGTAAAATATTAAAAAGCAAGATTTGAAATGGAATGGACTTTAATGACTTAATTTAAATCAGGACAGGACTAAACTGGGGATTCTTCTAAAACTAAGAGATACATACGATTACATTTTGGGTAAATGAAATTAATTCATATTTACCAATTAAAAAGTGTCAAAAATAGGTCAAATCACTAGTAAAAAAAAAAGCCTTTCAAGTTTCAGGAAATAAATTTTGTAACAAATCTCTTTTAACTTTGAGCAACAAGGTATGTCGAATAGAATTTTAAAGACACCTCAACACTGAAAATCAACAATGTTATGATTAAAGTTATTGAATCAACTTAATGGATCCTTGCTGAATGAAAGTATAAGTTTTAAAGATGCACCGATTGATCGGCTGGTGACCGAAATTGGCACACTGTAAAAAAAAAAAAGTTGGGTTAACTTAAAAAAATATGTTACCTGGTTGCCTTAATTTTGAGTTCATTGAAATTAAAAATTTTAGTTAATACAAAAGAGATTGGTTTAATAAATAGAAAACTCAAAATATTATGTTATCTGAACTACATAAATTATCTAAGTTGATTTGACAATGTAAAAAGTTGATAAATCATCAAAATTCATTTTTACAGTGCAGAGAGGCACCTCATGATTAACATCACGCAACATCAGCACCACGTGTGCACACAGAATGCACAAGAAGGAAAACCTCGTGAATTACAGCAGTTACACACCGCAAGCATGAGTGAATTTTCTAAAAATATTTTAAAATATGCTCCTCTCATTTAAACTTGTTTTTATTATTCAGTTTGGGTAAAAGTATATGGTGTTTTATAAAAAATGTATATTGAAAAATATTTGTGTGTGTTGTAAAGTGGCTAGAAAAAATTAAATCGAATCGGCTAAAATCGGTATCAGCAGGTAAGACTCAATGAAAAATTGTAATCGGCCTAGAAAATTGTAATCGTTTTTTTTTTTTTTTTAAAGAATTCTACTGACCTCAAACACTTGAATGGTAGTGTAAATATAATAATCCTAATTGTAATAAACAGAATAATCAACATTAATATTCAGGGAAGACAATCAGACATTTTATTTGAAGGGGGGAGGAGGGCAGGAGGCATTGGCCCACAAAAGGTTGAAATTTATGCCTTAAAATAAAATGATAAAATAAGTACAGGCAGGCCTCACCTGTTCAGGAGGAAAGTTGTGCAGTAGCTGACGGATGTTGTTGTTATATTGACACTGCCAGTGGTTGCGAGCCCAAGCCACACAGTCCTCAAAGTTGCGTGGTTTGTCTGTCACCAGGCTCTTGTATACTGCCTCTAGGACCTCCAACGGCTGAGCTCCAGGGAGCTTCAGGGTGCGCTCCATAAACTTTGGGTCTCTGGGGAGGGATAACATCATTACATTTTAAAACAACTGACAGCACGAGTGGCAAACTCACGCCTGTTCAGGGTGATGGGAACTTACGTCAGATACTGCAAGGCATTTTCAGCAGGCTGCTTGAAAAGTCCCTCAAACTCATCACGAGCCCACTAAGAGTGAGAGGATGGACAAACAGTAAAAGGTCAGTTTAGGTCAATGAAAGTACTTAAGGCTCAAGACAACAGAAGTCTGTCCAACACAATATTACTAGTTACCTGGAGGGTGTGCTCGATTGCATTAGGGAAGTTTTTGAGCGTGCAGATAGGAATGGACTTCTCTGGAGGATCCTGGCTGGAGCTGTATGACTCTGTCAGGAAGGGAATGACCACCTGCACGTTCCCTTTGGTGCCTAGAGTACCAGACTCCAGCAATGGCTTACGGTAGTACACGCATCTCCGGTCCATATACATACCTGGAAAATCAAAGCATGCTGAGTCGATTTCACAAGCAGCTATTTGAACATTACATATTGACGTGACATACATGACCAGCCACTTTACTTTCAAAAACTAACTTACGGGCATCTACATTGTCAAGAGCATTTGCCACTCCATCAAGGCTTTCAAAGAAGTCATCATCGTACACCTTCTCTGTGTCCGGCCCTACACGGTTCTGATGGCCTGTGATGCGGACTGTCGGGTTCATCTGCTTCACGGCTGCAGCGGCAGTCTCGCTCTTCATCTTCTGCTCAAAGGAGGAGCAAAGTCATCAGCAACCATAAGCCGGTTGCACAGTGTACGATTTAGAATAGTCCTTTACGGCAGTTGCTTGTCAGACAGTACCAACATGACCTTCGCTGTAAGCCACGACACACTGTAGGATCTCAGTTGTCACAGTCAAGACTGTACGGCAGTGAAGCAGCGGTAAATATGGACGCGAGCAAAGAGTTTCACATCAAGCCATTTGGTGACTGAGCAGCATTTACATGCAGGATAAAAATGGCAACTAGCAAACAAAAACGATCTCTAGCGTTTATTTTGATAATGGCTTTTCTTGAAAAGACAACTGAAAAAAATAAAATAAATCAAAGATGTTTGTGGAGCAAGTGGTGGTTTGTGGTTCTCACTAATTGTGCGCCTATTGACACAGTGACCGATTCCTCTCCATGAGCTGCAGGACTGAGAGGTTCAGGGTGTCATTTGTGCCGGCCACCATCTGTTTGAAGTGCATGATTTATTTACTACTAATACTAGCTTGTTTTGTGATTTTTATTAACTTTTCTCATTTGTGTTTTTATGAGTGTATTTGCGGTGAGAATGCTTGTTGGTAGACAACACACATTATATGCTGATGGACATTTGAATTTCCCCTATGGGGATGAATAAAGGCATCCATCTATTGGTTTTTGATTTGACCGTTGTCGTCACACTGCGGGACTGTGCTAAACTTCTGAGGACCAGAGGAATCTTTTATGATTCACAAAATTTGTCTCAAACAGCCAAAATCATACAGTGTGCACCTGGCTTACACCATTATCAAGTTCTCTCCCCAAAACTCTCTCCTCCTCCAGTCTAATAATGTGTCAGGTCAATCTCACCGTGACATCCCAGGGCCGGAAGAGGAACTGTCGATTGAGATTGGACTTCTCTATGGTGTCCATGTCAGTGACTATGACCTCGCCATCACCGCTAGCCAACCCCATCATGGCAAAGTTTTTCAGCAGCTCACAACCAATGGCTCCAGCACCAACCTGAACACAAAAAATAAGTCACAAAAATTAACAATTCAGAGTGAAGCAGTTTAGTATAAATTATAACCATTCACATTTTTTTATTTTGCATTTGCTTGCGGTTTTATACTTTAGCTTAATTTTGTTATGTAATTTTAATTTATATTTCTAAACAGTTTGAATTTTTTTTTCAAATTTTTTTTTTCAGTTACTAATTTTGACTAAAATAAGAAATGTTTTTTCCCAATCAAATTTTTCTTTTTCAGTTTTATTTGAGATATTTCAATAAACTAAAATTTCTTGATTTCTTAAATTAGTTAACAATAACTCCAAATTTGTTTGGCTCAATATAAGGGGGGCAAGCAAGGTGCAATTGTTTAATTGGAATGGTGTAATTGTCTCCCATTTTGATAAACTGCCAGTTTCAGCTCCTCACCAGAAAATATCGCTGTTTGGCTAACAGCTCCTGAAGCTTGGACCCAAAGACAGCAATCTGGCTATCATACCGACAGTTCCTCTGTAGAAAACAGATGAATGAATAAATTATTCTTTGTATGAAACTCACAATCGTCAGAGGGAGCTGCAAAATTTGACTAATATCAACTTCAATAATATCAAACAAATACAGAAGACAAGGAAATATCTTGGAAAATGAAGGTGATTAACAAGGGGCACTCACAGGTGCACACTCTTCCTCTGTAATAACAGTTTCCTCAGCCTCAGGTAAGCACTCCAGGGCATCAAAATACAGCCACTGCATAATGGGCATAAACTTCCCTGTGCAGGCCTGAGCAGATGAAGAATAAAAGGAAACATGTAACAGACCATGACAGATGAGGCTAATGCAACACGTTCCTAATATACATCTCATTGATCTGAAGCTCAAAGACAATAATGGGAGACTATTACCTTCATAACCTCCTGGGCAGCAAGCCCACCAATAAAGGCATTGACGGGTGCCAGGTCTCCAGCAGCCACGCAGGACAGTTTTTTAATGAGTGCCTGGTCCAGCTGCTCCTGCTTGGCAGATCCAGTCTGTGCAGCATTCACCTCTTCAGCCAGAGTCACAAGCTCGTCCGAATCCGACTGCAGCAGTACAGAGAGAGAGAAAGACATCACTGCTGAGTCAGAGTCTAAAGCCCACAACTCAACATTGTATTAGTTGAGAACATTCTGGGCAATTCTTGGTCAGAATAAGCTTGAATGTGGATTGATCCATACGCAGAACATCTGACTGCAAAAAACAAACAAAAGTCTTCACCTGACTCCAGGGCTTCGGTAGATGACTGTGCTTCTTCTCAAACGCATGCAGCGCCTGAAAGCCCACGTGCAGTTGGCCTGGACGATCAAATTTGGCAAAATCAGTCAGTATGAACTCTGGTTCAGCCATGGAGGAGGACAGGGATTTCTGGGCAAAGAAAGAAGTGTGCATATGAAATCTAGTAGAATATTCACTTTACATGAGTTCCATAAGGTTAGTCCCAGCAGGGGCATCCACTTACAAAGGCAATTTTCTTGGGCATCTTCACTTGCGTGACAATACCACCTCTCACATAGTCCGAGAATGAGCTTGTGTCGCAGATGCTGAAGGTGTAAGGACCTGATGACAGAGGACATCAGTCACATAAAACAGCTCAGTGACCTTCTAACAGTGTACGGTTAACAGCAAACTTTTTTAACAGTTATAAAATGTTTTGGCCTTAGACTCCAGGATATTATTTCTGTTATTCATCAGATCCTGTTCCTTCAGGACAGAGATAGTTGACTGATGTAATCAGTCGCTTAAGTGATTGACACATGTTGTCCAATGCTGATCCAGTTAAATTTTTTAAAAAATAGGCCAACATAAACAGCAGTAAAACCTGTCAATCAACCAGACATATCTAGACAACTGAACGGTTTTAAATTTGCCAGGATGAAGACAGATGCATACGGTTTTGACACACAGTGAGGAAGATGAGGCAACAGTTTGAGTACTTAATTTTGTCAACAAGCTCTTTGCAGAGCAAAATAAACTATTATTGAAAGTCACTTAGCAAAATAATTGAATAACCTGTTTTACATGCACAACTAGTTTTTAAATCAGGGGTCTGTGGAGAAGATGTACACCTTTTTATTACATATAAATAATATGTAGCTTTCCAAGTTTTGCTCAATTAAGTATTTTAGTGTACCGTATTTTCCGCACTATAAGGCGCACCTTCAATGAATGACCTATTTTAGAACATTTTTCATATATAGGGCGCACCGGATTATAAGGCGCATAAGATACTGCAGTCAAACGTTTGACTGGGTTTGCGTTATGCATTCACTAGATGTGCTAAAGGGAATGTCAACAAAACAGTCAGATTAAGTCAAACTTTATTAAGCGTTCTGACAACTCTGTTCACTCCCATGGTAACGTTGTTCAAACGTTAAAGGAGAACTCCGGTTTTTTTTGTAAATTTGGAATGCTGTCAGTACAGATATCAACGACAAAAACCAGTGTTGCCTACACTGTTATCCTCTTTTTAAAATTTGCACCCTGTTGACTTAAACGGGACAAGTTTTAAACCTGCTTTTAGCCTCTTAACATCCTTAATGTGCACAGCCATGTGAGTGAACACGGTGAATCTGACTGCAGTAAATGTGAAAGATATGAATAAAAATTATGTTTATTCAGCCAGCTCACATACCTGTATTTTCTTCCTGTTTTCGGTCGAAGTCCACAGTAGGCGACTGTCGAGTGCGCGCGCGCGATCATTGGTAACTAAGCAACAGTGGAGACTCAGACTGTCAGCCGATGACGGTGCTATGTGGTGTTCTGAGAATATCAGCTCAAATGGATAGTTCATCCGAATCAGATGTTGAACACACGGAGGAGGTTTGATCGCGAGCACGCGAACTCTACAATCGACTACTGTGTGTGGACTTCGACCGAAAACAGGAAGTAAATACGGGTATGTGAGCTGGCTGAATAAAGAGATTATTCCTGCCTTCGTGAAAGCTCGGATCACAGTTGAGACTGATATTATATAATATATATCGGATATATCAGCCCAGGCATCCACGATCCATTGGCAGATAGTGGCGCTGTCTCCCCGTCTTGGTGAACGTGTGTTCACCATCCATATATAAGGCGCTCCGGATTATAAGGCGCACTGTCGTTTTTTGAGAAAATTAAAGGCTTTTAAGTGCGCCTTATAGTGCGGAAAATACGGTAGTAATGTGGGACCTCAGAATGACTATTTAAAATTGTCTAATTTAAAGAATATTTTTGCCTTAAGCTAATAACACTAAAAATATATCTTATTTCAAGACATTTCACACCATGAAAAACCAGGGTTCGTACTTTCTTGGAAAACCTGGACACACGAGGGAGCCTACATTTACATCAAGATCTTTTCTTAAATTCAAGATCTGTCACGAACATTAATAAAATCGTAAAATGGCATGTGTAGTTATATAATGAATACACATTTTTCTAGTTATTCAGAACAATAACCTCACAGACTAGACTTAAGCCTAGTCCCAGAGTTTTAACTTAAAGCAACTTGCACTGGCATCATCTTAAAATATATCAGTGCCATTGTTTTGTCTCAAGAAAGCACACCAGTAAAGTTTTTTCTCTAAGGCACATTTATATAAAAAAATACTTAAATGCCCCAATTGAACTCAGGCTTAATCTAAACCCTGTCTATGAAACCAGGCCTAAAAGATTTTATTGTGAACAAAATATTTCGTAAAAATACATAAATAATTATCCTTATATAGTAAATACAGAATGACTAGAAGAGTCATGTAAATGTAATGGTTAAAGAGTGTGGTGCCTGAAGAACACTCAGGCCTGGTTTCACAGACAGGGCTAAGATTAAGTATGCTTTCACACTTGGTTCGATTGCCAGGTCCGAAATCAGAGTTTGATTGCTCCCCCCTCCCCCAGCTGGACTGTGTTCAGATTATATTATTTGGGTACAAACCAAGGTGCGTTTGCATCAAAGCAGCAGCCGTTTACCCTGTTGCTTGGTAACAACGGCACAGGAGAAGGCAGCAAAATGAATAGCGTTGCTTACCTCACTTTTATATTATTGTTTTTGAACCATTGTTTTTGTTTCCAAAGCTTCTGTACGTAACAGCACTGGCGTCTATCTGCCGTGAATGTACTGCCTATGCTCTAAAGCATAGGTCTTCAACCCTGGTCCTGAGGGCCCACTGTCCTGCAGAGTTTTACTCCAACCCTAATCAAACACACCTGAACCAGCTAGTCAAACTCTTCAGGATAGCTTGAAATCAGACTATAAACTCTGCAGGGCAGTGGGCCTCCAGGAGCAGGGTTGAAGACCTTTGCTCTAAAGTGCGCTGAAGGAAAGCAGAAATCAGATAAAGCTCTCTGCATACAGGACACACTCTTCAGGAAAGTGAGTAAAAGACACATCAAATCATACATCATTAAAAGCGGTTCACTTCAACAATGTAGTACGATTGTGTTCATATCAGCAGCGAACCATACCAGAGTTCACATGAGCCGTACCGCAAAACACCCGATTTTAAGTGGACTCAGGTTCACGAGTGCGCACCCGAGTTCGGAAGAGAGCGTTCACATCATCCAACTGAATCAAACTCTGACGTTAATCAAACCCCGGTGCGCGCCAAAAGTGCTAGTGTGAAAGCACCCTAATGCAGAGTTCACACTGCACGATTTTGCCTAAAAAATTCTTCGTTCAGTTTGAATTCGGCATAAGCCAGGATTAAGCCTTAGTTCAATTGGGGCATTTAAGCAGCTTTTATATACACATGCCTTAGAAAGAGACATTAGTGGTGGGCATCTTGAAACAAAACAATGGCACTGAGATTAAGATACGTCAGTGCAAGCTCCTTTTAGTTAAGACAGCTCAAACATGCATTTTAGTCCGAACTAGGCTTAAGCCTGGTCTGTGAAACTGGGGGTCAGCAATAATAAAACTCTTGGAATTGAAGTTCAAAAGGTTGAGTACCACAAAAATTTTTTCACCATTTTATATTCTGGAAAAGTCTGGATGGGTGTTCCTTCGTCTGTTTGAGCAAGAAAACCCCTGATAACTCACCCAGTGTCTTGATCTCTACTGGTTCACAACCATTGAGCTCTGTCATGCCCTGCACTTCTGTGAAAGTAACGTAGTCTCCACTCTCAAATCCATGCCGTGCTTCATCCAGACATGTAACCACACCAGCGGCGTCCTTTTTACACACACACACACAATTCAAAAAATTCAAACAGCCAGAAATGTAACTAATGACATTATGAAACTTTATTAATACAATAAACAAGGTCTAGGCCTAACACTACCATCACACAGGCTGTTACCTTTGTGATCATTGAAATCATGGCGCTCAACGGCTGCTCCCCATTAGTGTCAAACACTAACATTTCCTCCCCAAAATCACAGAATAGTTGCCTATTCAAACAAAACATACATTAGATTATCCAAAAAAAACATGAATAACTCAACACAAATAAAGGGGGGGGGGATTCTTACCCGAACAGCCCACGTGTGTCTGCTACGATCAACTTGATGCCATTATTGTGGCAGAAGTCCCCGAAGCGTGTCTGCTCATCGAGGCTGGAGTTGGTGAGCACAACAACCTGGTTTAAACACAAACACCTTTTTAGGCAACTCATTCAAATTTGGTTAACTTTAACCAATGCAAAGTTTTATATGTATGTGGGAAAAGTAGGATTTAGTCCATGTGTTCAAATGATGGGTGTAGTCCAGTGGAGAATAATGGCAGTACCTGAAACTGGGTCAGGTATTCATTGGTGAGGGTGCCAGTGAAAGAAGTTACTGGAACATAGCTGTTCAGTTCTGCCAGTCGAAGCTGACTGACATCTGCACGGTTCTTCCCAAGATCCTCCTCACGCAGGTAAAACTAAGACAGACATGTAACAAACACTTACTACTACACTGCTAGGTTTCAAATGTATTCATATTTTTATTTAACTGAACACTAATATAATCCTGTTTTTTTTATGTTAAAGTACATTGCTATTAATTTTTTTTTAAAGAAATCTCATGCTCACCGAGGCTACATTTATTGGATCAACAAATACAGTAAAACAGTAATTTAAAGTAATTGTTTTATATTTTATTCCTGTGATTGCAAAGCTGAATTGTCAGCATTATTACTCCAGTCTTCAGTGTCACGGGATCCTTCAGAAATCATTCTAATACGCTTATTTGCTTCTCAAGAAACATTTGTAACAATCAATGATGAAGAGTTGTGCTGCTTAATATGTGTGATACATTTTTCTCAGGATTCCTTGATTAACAGAACATGATTCAAAAGAACATTTATTTGAAGTAGAAATCTTCTGTAACACTTTACTATAACTTTCAACAAGTTTAATGCATCCTTGCTGAATACAAGCATTAATTTCCTTTAAAAATACTGACCACAAAATATTAATTCAATTGTTGTTTGTGCTATAAAATGCAGATTTAGTTATTTTTTTAAAGTAATTTTTTGCTTAAAAGCAATGGCTGTGTTGCGTTGACACATTTACAGTTCCTATAAGTCATTCCCATCCACTGACCTGTGATGAAAGGTCCTTCCACTCGGCCATGCCCTGGTCGTGCAGGGTGACGCTCTTGACTCCGCCCAGAATGACATTCTTGGCAATCTCTACACCCAAACCTCGCAGCCCTGAGATCAGAACATTGGAGTTCTGCATTCGCTTCATAGCATCATGGCCCAGTACGTACCTGAGAGACACATACTAAATTTAGACACTACTCACATGATAAAGTCAGTTAATTTGCTTAAAAAGAACTTAACAAGGATACATCAAACAGAAATGAAGGCCAAACTCACAGCTGTCTGGAGTACAAACCCTCGTCGATCTCAGCATCATTTCCATTCTTGGCCATGCCCTGCAGAGACCGAAAACCACAGTTAACAGACTATAAATAGACAGTCAAGCACATGACTTATTAAACTGGCTAGCTTTCAACATCCAGGCGCAGTAAAGAACGAAATTTTACATCTGAATATTTTATATCAATTCAATCGATCAATCAATATACACTTATATTATCTAGATGTTTAAGTTATATCTAAACAAGATGGCTTTAAAAAGCCAGACTTGAACTTACGTTAGCTGGTGTGTGAGACAGTTCAGTTCTGACAGAGTTAGAGGAGGAGCAGTGGGATCCCGTCTTCGTCTCTGATCCTGACACGCGACGCTTCTTGGACAGCGGCGAGCTGGACATCTAAAAAGAAAGAACTCAATCTCTGAGTTTTACAAGCAAATATTATGAGCTTGTGGTGCCTAAATATTATGCTTACATTAAACCACAGTACAGAGAAAACTATTTTACAGGTCACTTAGTTTTGGTGGAATAACATTAGTTTCCCAAATTAAACAAACCAATTAATATCTTAGGCTTAAAAGCCTTTTCAGGCAATTAGTTCTAGGGCTTGCCAAAAGCTCTTGTGTTACTCCCACAAACAACTGGAAAGCAGTGGCGCAAATGAGCAATAATAGCAACATACAGATGGTTTGAATACATTACTTAATGTGCAAGCACCTGGGGAAAAGATTGCTCTACTGATTGTACTTTTATTCATTAATGTACAAAAAAAATTTAAGATCAGGGTATATAGCCTAGATGGAACAAAAGAGCACAACATTGAAACTTCTAGAAGAAAACCGAAATTATCATCAGTGTATAAAACATGTAATGTGCATTTAGGAGAATGCTGAAATATGCCAGTATATACCATAGATAAATGGTTATTTCAGCACTGGACAGTTCCTTTAAAAGTATAAAAACGATTGTACCAGCAATGCAGTGAGGTCATTGTCAATCAAAAGGGCAAAGGGAAATTCTGGTCTATAAAACCAAGGCTACTAATGTTTTGCAAATAAAGGCATTTAAATGAGCGTGTACTATGAAAAGAAATAGATGAATAGGAAAGCACCAAACTACATTCAGATCACTTAGCCTATGTGAGGATTTACAATAATCAAGGTTTGTCTATCCACAGCACAAAGAGAGCCTGATTTCTGCCGCAAGATTAAGCTCTTCGGCTATAAATAGCTCGCGGACACAAGCGTTATGTTTATGGTGAATGTCTCGTGTATTTACTGGCTCACCCACTCTGCCTTAACAAAACCGCTGATTCATTAAAACAAAGCTGCAGTGAATGTCACATCCAAAGACTGGCTCCGTGTAGCACAAACAAGAACACTTATGGTATTACGGTTGCCCATCCATCCAAAATACCGTTTTACGTTAAGATCTCTCATTACCTGGGCAAGAAAATGAACTTTATAAGGCTCATTAGTTGCACAGAGTTCAACGGCCCTCGAATCAAATCGTATATTCTAGAATGACGACAAACTTACGAGCTGCGCTCGAGCGGAAATTCCGCATTCAATCGTGCCGTTGTCAACAGAACATACTTCAATTTTAAACGGGATAGTAAACCAAAAATGTGGATACAATTATCACTTACTCACCCTCATGTTGTTTTTAACCTGTATGATTTATGTGAAACATTGTAAGAGTTGTTAGGCAAAAAAAACACTTAACAGCACTTAACAGCGCAAACAGCACTTAACTTATTCACTTTCATTTTTTCCATAATACTAATGACTGAGGCTGTCATTCTGCCTGACTATTTTCCCACCCAGAAGAAAGTCAGTCATACAGGTTTAGAACAACGTGACGGTAGGAAAATGACTACATTTATTTTTGGGGAACTTTAATACAATCAGAAGAATGCCCACAAATTCCATTAGCGTACAGATCTTTAAGTAACGTTAATACACCAAAATTACGGTACGAGCAGATTGATGTGCCCATCCTCTGATTTGAGATGACCCAAGCAAAACCGAAACATGAATAAATCTGAGCGTGACATAAGCAAAATAATATAACATCTACAACCTCGATAAGTCATTCGTTATCACCTAAAGATCAACGGTTAACGTTACACCTGCTTTGTACTTTTCAGATATTCACTTCCGTTTCGACTAGACAGAAAAAATCATCTGCAGTATGTCAAGACATCAAATGTTAAATTAAACAGACACGCCAGTAAAAACCCGTGTGATTAACGTTAGTGCCGCAAACGTTAATCAGATTTGATTAATTTAACCGAATGATCACTTAGCAGGCGACACGAAAGGCTTTTTAGACACCTAGCTTGCTAGCCTGCTACATGCTTTGTAATAGTTGGTGCAGTTTACTGATGAGGCCTAACTCACTAGTCACAAGTTCGCGTGCTAACCAGTGAATGAAAGAACTCCGCACCTGCACATACACAACGATCTGATTTATGCCGATCAAACAGGGCTTAATTATACGAGCATATGCGATGAATCACTCGTTAGAAAGCTCTATTCAAGCAGACAGCTGCTTGCACCGAGTTAGCATATAGTGTAATGGTTTGCCTCTTACCAATAATCCTTCTCAGTCCACTCTCAGTGTCAGCAAACCGCTCCTCGTGTGAAACTAACTTAGACGGTGCGGATTGTGGGATGATGTAGATTCGAGGAAAAAACGGACAGAAACAGCACGAACAGCGCTGGGCGAGATGCTGTGAGAAAGCCCCCTTCACTATCCTGCCGAGTCACTGTGTCGTCCAGTCTGCTGCCTGCCTGTATATCTCGTTTCTGGTTTTGTTTCAGCGAACGGAACAAAACCAAAATGGCAGCTGTGGCACAGGGGCGGAGCTGCTCTGATAAAGAGGAACAGGAAAAGGTGGGCTCGAGAAGAGTGCTGCAATCCTCCGCAGTCGCCCATTGGCTGCCCTACCCATGACTTTACGGAAAAACCCGCCCACTTCAAGTACACGGCATATGCCGGGACTTTAGGTTCTGTAATTGATATTCAGAGTTGCATGAACTGAACCACGTTATCCTGACTGTCAAGATGCTGGGAATAAAGCACTGACCATTCTGCAGGGTAGTCACCCAAAAATTGTAAATTTATTCCCATTCATGCTGTTCCAAAAACTGAATGACTTCTGTGAAACAAAAGTGGTTTTCAAACCTGTCCTGGAGCAGCCCCAGCACTGCACATTTTGTATGTCTCCCCTATCTGACACACCCATTCATGTGTTGCAGTCTCAATTAATGAGCTGATGAGTTGAATCAGGTGTGTTAAGATGGAGACATGAAATGTGCAGTGCTGCGCTCCAGGACAGGTTTGAAAACCCCTGGCCTAGTGTAACATGCACTATTCTGCAGAGCGACATGGCTCATGACTTAATATGTTGCTTTCAAACATGGGGTTTATTGTATTCCACAGTGTATTGTTACAACAACCATCAGGCTTCCGCATTCTTACTATCTATCTGTATTTATAATACTTTATTTTTTAAATAATTTTTACAATGCATTTAAATACATATTATAAATACACAGTTGTTTTGATAACCAAAAAATGCCTCTATTTGCATAAGATTGACAGTTCAACTGTCTCATTTGGTATTATAAAAGAATATAGACACTATTTAGATAGGTGGCCACAAAAGTGAAACGAGCAGAGGTATGTGCTACCATGAGAGAAAATGCCACAGGTGTCATTATAAAGTGACACCTACCATCCTGAAATGCATTATGAAAACTGACACCAACCATTCAAAGTGTGCTGGACCTTGACACTGGCTCTTCACAATGCAGAGTAATGTAGTGTGTTTAATGTGTTCATATTTTTTAAATCCATATCAGACGGATTGCTTTTTGTTGTTGCTACCGTCTAACTCACAAACAAATAACAACAATACACTCCTGTGGATTTTCCACAACTGTCGTAAGTTTTGGCACTTATACTGACACCTACCGGCATGCAGCATTATGCAAATATAAAGGTTTACAGTAACAAATGCTTTTGCATTGTATGTTTTTTATCTCTCCATACAATGGAAATCAATGTTAACCAAAACGATTTGGTTACTCAGCTCAGCAGAAGAAAGCCCAACAGTTTTTGAATGATGTGAAGTATGAGATGATGACAATTTTCTTTTTTGGGTTAACTATTCTTTTAAATGGGTTTTATATCCTAAAGGATTTACATGGGAGATACAAACAATGTTAGGTACAAACATTGTAAAAGCACTGTTTTGAGGACAAATATGACAACAAATGATTTGAGTCATTATGTGCTGCTGCAAAATAACAAATGCATTTTCAAAGATAATTAATGTCCCTGCTCATTTAAGGGATATAGCAATGGTTCAAATGCTATATGCAAACAGTACAATTATAACCTTGTTGTGGATGGAAAATGTTTATGCTCATAAATTTGACACAATTTTTAAAGATATTGTTGTGAATGTCTCTCAATGGCACTTTAGG
This sequence comes from Semotilus atromaculatus, assembly GCA_031834385.1. Lineage (NCBI taxonomy): Eukaryota > Metazoa > Chordata > Actinopteri > Cypriniformes > Leuciscidae > Semotilus > Semotilus atromaculatus. The sequence goes on from JAULUF010000026.1 coordinate 12,372,975, forward strand.
CTACAGCAATGTAAAGGTATGATTTATTTACAATTAATAGACAAAACTAAATGTACATTTGGTGATAACAATGAATATGTATTACTAGTCATGGGAAGCAGTAAACTAACCTCCCGTCAGGTCCGACAAGCAGCATTCTGGTAATCACAGTACATGCAAAACCTTTTTGCAATAAATAATCGTTCAAATCTGCTGATTATTTTTAACTTGCTGATAGAGGAGCTGAAATGAGATGTTTTAATAGACATCAAGTACCAAAACACTAAAGCAGCACTTATTCACTCTAACCTAATATAAACTTACAACATGCTCGTTGACAGCTGACACTGTTAATTAGGTCACAAATATTTTAGGAGCAGACATAATTAATGTAAACCATGTGGGTAAAATATTTCACCCATGCAGATGGGGATAAAGAGTGGCATAAAATAAAGCAATAACATATGTTCTTATCTACACTTATCCAAAGTTTAAATACAGCTAAAGGTAATGATGCTTTCATAACCTCCGAAGAACATCCCCTCATTGTCCTGCATGGATCAGTTTATCTATCCTAAACCAACAAACCCATAGAAAACGTCTTTTCAAAGCAATGACTGCTAAAATGAGGGGTTAGGCATGGGCTTTCTTGTAAATGAGAGGAATAAGCGTTGGGGGATGGGGTGATACTTGTAACAAAGGCCCAAGTGGGCCGCTTATTCTCGCATATGGTGCATAAAAGAAGCAAATGTCCCCTGTGTGAGTTACCTTTACAGCAGGTAAAAATAATGTAAACAACCCCCAACGCATCGCATCATTCTGCCGCTCACGCACCTGCACTTATAGTCAAAACCTCACGTTGCGTGAGCCAGTTACCTCGCTGCAAAACACAATTTTAAGATGATAGTTTCAGATTGCAGTTATATGCGTACTAAAGAGGGCAAGGTGGGATTTTAATTAGCTGCAGTTTACAGTTTAGCAAATCGATGCTAACAATGCACAGGGTTACATAAACGGCTTGAGGTTTAATGATCGGTGATCCAACCAGAAAAGCAAAGCAATGACCGGGTACCCAACAACCCTAACTTACAAGTTGGATTCAGTATTTGGTCTATTTTTCCTAATGTGAGTCTTGAGATAGTTTTAAAGACTATAATCTAAGCAGTTGTGCAGATTTATGGGCAGTCAAGATTATCTCGCTATCTATCCAGGCTAGCTTTCTTGGAACGATGCGAGGACGTTTTGTGATAACGTTAGCCTGCAAAAACGATGCTTGTTAGCTTAGCACAACCTTATTGCAGAGCATGAAGGAATTCTGAAAAATAACCTAAACCATATGACGGGAGAACTAGCCAACTTTTCCGCAAGGATGAGTTGGTTTCTTTCATCCCCGGCTCGTGATGCGCGCATGGAGCGCATTGTCTCGCGCATGCCGTTAGCTGGCTGTTCCTAAAGTGGGCAGTTAAAAATTTTACAGGCAAATTGTTGCGCCTGGCTAGCTGAACTTCAGCGTTAAAACTTGGCTTTGGCTAGCTGTAACTGTGTTCTTAAGAAACGTTAGCAAGTTAGCATTAGCTAGGCACATAAGTATGCAGAACTCACCACATCCGATATTACTTGGCCTCTCCACGGTACTGAAGACAGAAATACCTCGCGGACAAAAGATAAACAACAAAAAGGTCAAATCAAACCGTTTCGGTAACTTTATCCCTGGAAGTGGCGGGAGCTCCGTGACTTTCCAGTGTGAGGGGAGGCTGGACGGTTGCCTGACCGGCTATTCCCTGTACCGTTAACAGTTCGGCAAGTATTCTTCAGTTCATGAGCGTAGAACAACCAACATGTGCAGAGTTTGAGTTGAGATTGTGCTATTATTCAAGATACAGGGAAATTACACAAACCGTTGTTCATATTAGACCCCCAGATACATGCATTGTATAGATGGCCCAATGTCAAACGTTTCGAGTAATAATTTATAACAAACGTAATTGGGTAATAATAAAAAACTTTTATATAGTTTGTCGAAATCATAATTGCACCATTGATATCCCCCCATTGAGTTACAAAATAGACCCGCCCAAAGCTTGGGTTGCGATATGCACTATGGGAATAGTAGTTTTTATACGTTGAAATGTGATCAAGTTGCTTTTGTGTTGAACATGATACTTTTATTATCAACATCAAGAGTTTAGGTTAAAATTATTTTTTTTTAAATGTTTTAAAATGTGTATATCGTACCATTTGTTTTTCCTTCTATCATTTGAAATGGTCGAGCATGAAATGTTTTGCAACAAATTCAAATGCTTTTCAATAAATTAGCTCATAAAAGATACTTGCATAATAATGCATGTAAAAATACAAATGTGTGCAAAAACAGTTTAAGATGGACTGTAGCATGTCACACAACATTGCATGTCAAAACAATTCATGTCAACTGCCCTTTTGTCATTTTTAAAGCAGGGTTTTCAAGGCATTGAGGAAGCTCAGATTCCAGGACACTAACAATACAAACAATAGATTGTGCAAACAAATCACAGGCATATATCATGTAAACACAAAGGTAAATAATGTAACATTTAGGAAATCTGCTAAACAATGTTCTAAGTAACTGGAATTTCTGAGTTAAGAAGACATTTTATTGTAGTAAAAAGTAGTTAAATGCATCTGTAGCAGAGTGACAGTGCATTAAATAGGCTTTTGTTGTAACACTGTATCTAATTGACAAGTGGCAAAGTGCTACAAAGGTGAATTCGTGACTGTCAGATGGACTGTAGAAAAAAACTTGTGAAAAGTGAAAACATAACAAACACTTTTAATTTGTTATATCAACATGTTTTCCAGTCAATTGCTCTTATGGATAGCTATACCTACATAAATGAAGCTTGGCACACAGCCTCATGGCTTTACCACAGTTTATACTGATGCTTATTCTACCCAACAATCAGTGGAAATTCTGATTCACAATTGATGAGAGCAGACTCAATGGCAGAAAAACAGCTTTGTTATAATCTAAATTATATCTGGAAGGATGTAAGAGCACCAAATAGGAGCAATGTGACCTTACCATGCTCTATAGTGGGTGTTTGAGCCGAGAATGTTTGAACTTTGGCGACAACCTTATTCTGGCTTCTCTAACTGTGTAATGAATGAGCTTTATAAAGTGGTAATGGTCTTGTAACGCGCTGCTTCAGGAAGAAGGAGATGGATAGCTCACAACTGATATTACGTGCGGAGGCCAGACAGACTCACGGAGGCGATATGCATCTCAAAACTCGTGCTTTATTCCACATCGAACTCATGCAGTATAACTATCTGTCGCACGTCCTCCCGTCCACATCGTTACTTAACAAGCAAAGTAAAATAATATAAAAGTCGGCATCAAACAGAAATTACACACATGGGGTGTTCGAGGCACACGACATATAGCACATACAATACCAATAATGTCGACTCTTCAACAGGAGCGCGCAGCTCTTAAAGGGGCCACACCCTACCTCCACTCGTCACAGATTCTTAAAAGGGTCACACCATATTTCCATTCGTTACAAATTTCCCCCGGCCAAAAAAAGGCTGCCCTCAGCCGTACACAGCAAAGGAAGACTTCTACTTAACAACCACTCATACATGACTGATTTGAAAAGTTAACAAGACATAGGGATAGATAATGTACAAACAGTACGAGCATACATGTTAGCACAGTGTACATTAGTTCAGTAACACATGAGAAAAGTCTGATCACGACCCAAAAATGAAACACTCAATTCTTCTTCCATGAGACCCACGAACACACAGGAACAATAACAATTAACACTCTGGAACAACAGTCTAATGCAGTCTGTCATCCTTAATCTAAGTCAAACCTTTTAACATGGTAGGGATTAGTCCACTTATTCACCGTCCAGTCAGAAGTAACTCTAGGGACTCTTCTCGGTCTCAGCGCATAACGACTCTGACCCTGATTTGCGGTTTCGGCAATAACTGCGTCAGACGTCAAGTCATGAGAGTCAGAGACACCCACACCGTCAACAATGTCAGGAGTAAGGTCAAGTGAGTGTCCAGTACAACGTTCCGGCAAATTTTCATCTGAGTGCCGATTCAAAGATTCGTTTGAGTAGTCAATACCAACACTCTGGTCCGTATTACCCAACTCCTCACTGTCTGTTTGATACTCAAAGTCCTCACCCAAAGGTAGTGACATCGCAACATCAGCATAGGAACTAGTTGTGGGCACGGCCGTGTCCCATGAATGAAAAGGCTGCAGATTTACTACATGAAACACGCCAGCATCTTCTCCAGTGTCCACGTTTGAAAGTCTGTAATTGACACTTGAAAGTTTCTTAGAGACGCGAAACGGTCCCGCATAAACTGGGGCTAACTTTGCTGTAAAGTTTGCACCAGCATCAGATTTGGGGTGTGTTTTTACCCTGACCAAGTCATCCACAGCATAGGAAACCATGCGTCGCTTCTTGTCATAATAGCGCTTCTTTTTTGAATGGCTTGCACTTAGAGCAGCTCTGGCATGATCGTGAGCATCCTGCAGGGAATATCTCAAACTCTCAGGATAGGGTACCCCAGGATCATCAACTCCCACAGAATTTGGCTGTGTTATCAAGTCAAGCGGCGTGTCCAACTCACGGCCATATAACAACATTGCCGGCGATTGACCTGTGCTCTCATGGCAGGCAGTTCGAAGAGCAAAACAGAGTTGTGGAAGATATTTATCCCACGAAGTGTGCTTGTCCTCCACGTAAGCCCGTATGGCAGTCTTAAGTGTGCGGTTTACCCTCTCAGTGGCGTTCGTTTGTGGGTGGTACGCAGTTGTCAGCCGGTGTTCAGTACCAAGGGCCCCAAGCACATGCTCAAAAAGATTGCTCACAAACGGAGTCCCACGATCCGATATGAGGTAGGCTGGTGCACCATGTCGAGCAAATATCTCACTCAAAAACTTACTCGCTGCCACTTGAGCTGTCGCTGACCGCACTGCACACACTTCCACCCATTTTGAAAAGTAATCAACGAAGACGATCAGATGTTCATTGCCACTCTGAGTACGTGGAAGCGGACCCACAAAATCCACTCCTGTGTATTCCCAGGGTTTCATTGGCCTGATCGGAACCATCAGCCCTGCTGGTTTTCTTTGGCTCGTCTTCGTCAACTGGCACACAGGACAAGATATAACGTATCTTTTCACATCTGTCCCCATTTTGGGCCAAAAGAACCTCTGTTTCAGCCTGGCCAGCGTTTTTGTCACCCCCAGGTGTCCAGCTGTAGGATGGTCATGATAATATCTGAGTACAGTGGATCGAATGACTGTTGGGACATATAACTTAAGCTGCTTCATTGGGTGGAGACTGCAGGTTATCTTAGGGTCCTTGAAATAGAGCAGACCATCATGAATGACATGTTCTTCGTCCGTACCGCCCCCTTCAAGGTTTCGAAGAAGATTGCCAACCACTGGGTCACCTTTTTGTAACTGTGTCAATTGCTCTCTGTCTGTTATCGGGACAGAGGAGAGACTGCGCAGATCCAACCCAGCGATGACCGCATGCGGAGGAAGAATGTCAATAGGGCCCTCACAATGCGGCAGTGGGTTGCGTGATAGAGCATCTGGAACTTTATTCTGAACCCCTGGCCTGTGGACGATGTTAAAATCAAAATCTTGTAGGCGCAAGGACCATCTCGCCAGTCGTCCAGAGGGGTTGGGACGGTTCATTAGCCACCTCAGGCTGTTGTGGTCAGTATAAATGGTTACACGAAGGCCCTCGATGTAAGGTCTGAAATGTTCCAGAGCCCAAATCACTCCCAAACACTCCTTCTCAGGTGTTGAGTATGGTCTTTCCGCTTTGTGCAATGTCCTGCTCGCAAAAGCTACCACCACATCTCGCCCCATGTCATCCTTCTGCATCAAGGCCGCACCAAGGCCCAAGTCACAAGCGTCAGTGTGGATGGAGAATGGGCGTGTGAAATCCGGAAGGCACAGAATAGGTTCAGACGTAAGGCAGTTTTTCAAGTAATCCATCGAAGCCTGACAACTGTTGTCCCAGTTGAATGGAGTTTCCTTTCTTGTGAGTTTAAAAAGTGACTCAGCTTTCTGAGCATAATTTGGAATGAATCGCCTGTAATAGCTTGTGAGGCCGAGAAATCCTCTCACTTGTTTCACGTCTGTCGGCGTTCTGAACTCTGTGACCGCCTCCACTTTTCTCGGATCAGGAGAAATACCATCCTGAGTGACCCTGTATCCTAGGAAGATGAGCTCACTCAAGCAGAACTGACACTTATTTAGCTTGAGAGTAAGACCAGCTGACTCAAGTCTAGAAAGGACTTCCCGGAGGTCTTGCAAGTGTTGTTCAAAGGTTGGGGATACGACGACAATATCATCCAAGTATACTGCACAGCACTTGTATACCAATCCAGCAAGGACATTGTTCATTACTCTCTGAAACGTGGCTGGGGCGTTACTTAGCCCAAAAGGAAGGACTTTGAATTGAAAAAGGCCACAGTGTGATGCGAATGCTGTCTTTGGCCTTGACTTTTCCTCTACCGACACCTGCCAGTACCCTCGAGCCAAATCAAAAGTAGTAAGAAATTTTCCACGAGCCAGGAAATCCAATGATTCGTCGACTCTGGGCAGTGGGTACGAATCCTTAAGTGTCAGGTGATTAAGGCCTCTGTAGTCTACGCAAAACCTGTGGTCTCCACATGGCTTCTTGACAATTACCACAGGCGCAGCCCATGGACTGGAAGATGGTTCGATGATGTTTTCTTCCAGCATCAACTGAATCTGATCTTCAATGATTTGCTTCTTAGCTGGTGAGCTCCGGTATGGCGGGAGGTGAACTGGTTTTGCTTCACCTGTGTTGATTTCGTGCTCCCCCAATGAAGTGTGCCCCAAGTGTCCATCAAACAGGCTCCAAAAGTCTTTAAGAAGGTCCAACAATTTCCCTTTTTCTTCCCTTTTCAGACAAGCTCTCTCAACTTTCTCATCCAAGGCAGACTGGCAGACATTTAAGAACATTAAGCTCCCAAGCTCAGGTTCATCCAACCACTCACTCAAAACCTCTTGGGGTGTAGATTCCCCAAGGGTCACCGTCCTTGATGGGATGTGAATGCTGACTGACGCTCGCAGCATAAAATCCATCCCTAAGATGATTGGAGAGGATAGATCAGGGATAATGACAAACCGATGGTAGAACTTTTTTCCTTGTAGGCCAATGTTCAACCACACAACACCAGTCGGAGTGCACGCAGCACCGTTGGCGAGCTGAATCGGGGGAAAAGTCCAAGGCTGAACCTTCAGAGAATGTCGCAAGTCATCAGAAATCATATTTGTACGAACAGCTGACAGCGAGGCACCGGTGTCCAGTGCTGCGTCGATGGCTTTATGACAGAAATTGACTTTGATCATAAACGGTGTATTCCAAAATGAAGGAGAAGTACGGTCCTCCACATGACCGAGGACAAGCGGGTCAGGTGGGGACATAAGATAAGGGTGAGGCGCATTTATCTTCTGGAGGGAGGATTGCCTCGGTGAAACGTCCTCCCCCCTTTGAAGTTTACCTTCTGCCGAACAGAATTGTGCTTTTGCTCCTCCCTGTCTTCGTATGTCCTAGCTTGAGTATCCTCCTCAGTGTTCTGTGGCTCATTCGAGCCTGGACTTGTCCGTTTATCAGTGGCTGGAAAAGACACAGTCTGTTGTGCAAAGTTACAGTTCGGACAGTTTCTTGAAGTGAAACCAGGCGCAGAACATCTGAAACAATAAGTCTCTTGCTTATTTTTGCTTTTCTGCAATACTGGTACATTTCGGCTGCCAGGGCCGAGAGCGGAGTGCAGCTCGTGTGCACACATCACAAGGTCTATGACTGAAGTAATTCGTGCGCCGTACAGAGCAACTCTGTAGCGCTCAAGTGCATGCTTGCAGATAAGATCAATCTGCTCCTGTTCTGGTGGAGGAGACTTTAGTTTCTTGAATTCAGACAACAAGTGTGCTACAAACGTAGGGAATGGTTCCCCTTGAGCTTGTACACGGTCAAGAATACCTCTCCAGACACGCTCTTGGTTATCCGCTGGAAGAAACACAGTCTTGAACAGGGTGCAGAACTGTGTCCAAGATGTTACATGTGCACTCAACACTGTAAACCACTTCCTGGGTTCTTTAGCTAAGAAACGTGGTAGTTCGAGCAAAATTTGAGCATCGCTGAGACCCAAAGAATTTCTGTAGGCATCCACAAGAGGAAGCCAGTCATCAGCTTGAATTTTCTCATCATTCCCAAACACTGGGGGCTCCAGTCTCGATTGATGCAAGACGGAGGCCAAAGTTCTGGTTGCATTATTCAAATCATAAGAGCTTTGAGCCAGGCCAAACGCATTTTCGGTTCTGACGTTCATTTCTACTTCACAGGACCGAGGCCCCTGTATGCGACCAGCTGGTGCTTGAGCATATGGAGTAGACGAAGCAACAGGCCTGACTTGTGAAGGCACTTGGTAAGAATCAGGAACATGCAAGTTTTCTGTGCAACGGTCAATAATACCTCTTTGAAGATCCAGAGACTCACTCAGGCACCTCCGCAGCATTTCCACTTCCTCCTTCAACGACTCAACTTGTGTCTCCAGGCGCTCCCCTGACCCAGGCACTGCCACTGGCGCTCTCCGTCTGGCCGGAAACTCAAAGCATGCAGATTGGTCAAATAAATCAGTCTCGTCATCAACACGTCTGGCCATTATACCAAAATCAGTTTGTCAATATGAAATTCAAAACAATGAATTAGAGCAATATCATGCAACCAATAATTCCAACTTGCATTAACTTACTGTTTGTGAGTAACTAAGCAAGACAAATGGAATAAACAATTGGATACTCTTTGAAAAAATGAACCATATAACAGTATTAGTCACTTGTACTTTTTTTTTTTTTTTTTTTTTTTTTTTTTTTTTTGACAAGTTCAATATCACCAAACCTCAAACACAGAGTCCATTATTTTTTTCTTTTTCTTTTCCCGATGAGCAATCACAGCGTGGGCGTCGAGGAGTTATCACCCAGCGACAAATCAAAATACAGAAGTTCAGGAAAAATCCAGTGCAAAAAAATGTGTCTTTTTTTTTTTTTTTTTTTTTAACGAAGAAATGTCCACGTTCAATTCAACCAGTTCACCATTTAGTTCCAGCACATGGCCACAAATGAACGTAGACACCAGGCCTGAATTACTGAAACAGTCAAAGTACCCCAATAGTTGAATTTCAGATTAACGTTACCTCCTCAACGAAACACAATCCAACGTGCACAGTACAAATTCACAAAGATTGCGTCCATGACGACCTAAATCCAGTGGAATGTGAAGAAATATCCTCTGCGTCAGCAACACAAAATGTCCGCCCCAGCTTCGTCGAGCGACTCGGGTCTTACAGGCATACGCAGTGAAATTTTCCTCGTGTAAACTCACACATGACCGGCTGGATGTTCACAGCATTTTCGGAGTCGTCCGTCACAAACCGGCTCGTCGTCCGTGTCCTCGCATTAAATCCAAGGCCAGAGATAAAATGTTCGGGCGCCACTTGTAACGCGCTGCTTCAGGAAGAAGGAGATGGATAGCTCACAACTGATATTACGTGCGGAGGCCAGACAGACTCACGGAGGCGATATGCATCTCAAAACTCGTGCTTTATTCCACATCGAACTCATGCAGTATAACTATCTGTCGCACGTCCTCCCGTCCACATCGTTACTTAACAAGCAAAGTAAAATAATATAAAAGTCGGCATCAAACAGAAATTACACACATGGGGTGTTCGAGGCACACGACATATAGCACATACAATACCAATAATGTCGACTCTTCAACAGGAGCGCGCAGCTCTTAAAGGGGCCACACCCTACCTCCACTCGTCACAGATTCTTAAAAGGGTCACACCATATTTCCATTCGTTACAGTCTCCTGTACTGATATGGAGCATTACAACTAATGAAGTTTATCAAGCAATAATGCAGCTCACAGATAGGAAGGCTGATGGCTTAGATCAAATTACTACTGAACACCTCAAGTTTGCGAGCCCTAGGATTGCAGACGGTTTGCCAGCGTCTGTTATCAAGACCTATAGACCAATTACAGGGCCGTGCAAGAGAAAAAATGTCTCCTCTTAATTATTTATAAAAAAGTTATTGTAATAGAAAGTAAAAAATGGTGAAGCAACTTAATGTACTTCATATGTCAAACAATTGTAAAACTAAACATGCTTACTTATAAATAAATAAAATTATATTGTTAATTTTTTTTTTAATGAATTACACTATTAACACTACACTGGGAAATCAGTAGCCTACATGAATGAAATCAGTATCAACAAAATCCATCTACTGCAATTACAGTTGCCTAAATAATGTTATGAGATTAATGTTCTAAATATAACATTTTGAATATAGAAATCTGAAATGGGAACAATGAAATGATAGCTAATATTATGAAACTAAACCGACCAGTAGTGGCGGTAAGTCGTAATAAGTGAATCATTCAACCTTTATGAATGGGTCATTGAATCATTGACATAACCGATTCGTTCAAAAATTGTGAATTATTCAATAATGAAACAGCTGTGTGTTGCTGGGAGACGCAACTTTTCTGCTTTGTCTGGAACTATTTTCGTTAGACAAATAGAGCAAAAATGGTCAAATTTGACAATGCTGTGCTGTGAATAAATTTTTTTAATTCATAATCAACTTGTTTCTTGAACTGTTGTAAAATGAATATCACTTTTTGTAATTGTGCCGATATTCAAGAAAATAAAACTCTTGCTTATTTGATATTGCTAAAGTATATTATGTTATAAAAACAAAATAGCCTACAAGAACTCATATATTATACAACACTATTTTACGTCAATACCAGACTTAGCTCGTTTGTTGTTAACCTTACAGAGTTAAGCTGGCTGGATTGAGATGTTTAAATAGTGGTTTGATTTCACAGCGGTGACAAAGAGTGCCGAAGCTTAAGGCAATCATGATTGTTACCTGGCTGTCGCCAATGAAGGCAGGACCGGGATTCGTGAATGCTGCTCATCTTCTCTGTGGTGGCTGTGACGTCGGAGAGTGGGAGGGACTCGTGTGGTCTTGCAGAATTAAGGATAAGTTGTCGGGTCTACTCACACAGTCACACCAGCCATTTTTATTGTCTATCTATATGAATTAATCTTTGTGGATTAAGTTTAAAAAAAGTGAAACCTATGTAAGCTTCAGGCTACTGACAATGACAATGAAAAAAAAATCTAAGGTGGAGCAGTGCAAATGATCTATTTTGTAAGGCAAGAGTAAAACCATTTCTGGCTAACATTTGATGTATACATTTATTTGTCTGCTGCATGATTCACAGAATGCTATTATGCTGTTGTCCCTAACAACAGTGTGGTGCAATACCATGATAACCTATGAGAAGATATTGGTATAATTGTCTTTTTAACTGTTTTGTATTGTATTTTTGTACTGACTATTGTGGTTTCTTCTTTTCTAATGGACCTGGAGTCTGGAAATAAAGTTGAAATGAATATCATCAAATACTTCAGTTTATACTGCTGGAATATCCTTGCTGAACTAGCAACATCTATACTTAGGGTAAAAAAAATCTTAATAAATGGCAATTATCTTAGCCCTTTCACTATTTATTGTAAGCAACTTTAGCATACTTGATGCAAAGTCATTATGGAATTGTAATATTTACTATGAGGCTAGTTATGTAACAACTGTCTTTTTTTCTTTTTACCAATCCAAAAGAAAAGCCTATAAAAACAAGATGGTTTGATCTGAATTTTATTGAAATATTTGTGTAGAGAGTGCAAAAAATAACTTGGAAGAATATTCACATCACCAAAAACTATATAATATTTGAGGAGGTGGAAGCCACAGTTACAAATCACAAACATTTGCAAGGACTTTACATATAGACATTAGAGCTTACTTTAAGATATATTAGCAAAAGTATTATACAATGTAAAGATATACTAGTATGCATCATAAATTGAGAAAAGATAGTGAGAGAATGAGAATTAAACAAACACGTATATGGACATATACAACAGAAACAAAGGGGGTCAGGAAAGAGAATATAGCTGTAAAGTAGTCTCAAAGTTATGATCAATTATCGCACTCTGAGCATTATCATTCTCAATCAATGAAAGACTGTCATGTTTGGCAGAGACTTATAGAAACTACTGTACAATGTGAGAATATACAATAAGAATGATAAATGAACTAGTCTTATTGGAAATATTACAGAAAGTAAATGATTGATGAGAGGACACAGATGCACTGCTTCAACTTCACTATCTCAGAGCAAAAATCCAAGATGGATGAAGTGACAAAAATCATAACACCCTCCAAAGTCAGTACCTGGTGAAAAGCAAATGCACAGCGGTTCTCCAAAACAGAGCAGGATGCCAACTTGTTTTAAGGGAACAAGTTTCATTAAAGGTGTTTTTTTTTTTTTTTTTTCAAGTTATATAAACTTTTGTATCCAAACTCTCCACAGATTCTACATTACAATTATGAAATTGTTATTTCAGAAACATATTAGTGCTTGTTATGATCTGGTAGTGTAGAGCAGAACCATTTACAAGTGGGATAACCTTAACTGTTTCCTCTAATAATACAAAATGCTCAGTTACTCTCCTCTTTACACATTAAAAAAGCTTCTTATCCGTCACATACAATCAATAACAAGGCTCTTGGCGTTTAAGCCCCAAATATCACTGTACAGCCCCAAAAGGTATGCTGTACTCATGGATCCATAATCCATATCCCAAAGATATTATTGTTACATGGTGCACCTACTTCATTCTTGAGCCTCCACATCCTCTTAGCATATTTACAAGCCTTTTCCTGACACACTTCCCCTTGGTGATTGGCCAGACCGCTTTAAAGACTTCTGGCCATCGCTGTTACCCTCGTCACCAGGTGGATGGCTGTGACTGGGTGGGGAAGGTGGTGGGTACGAGGGAGGCGGGATGGTCAGGTGTGGTAGAGAAGGCATTGCTGGGCGAGGTGTGGTGGGAAGGGGTGGGGGGGTCGAATGATGGTACGAGCGAGGTCTGGGTGATGGGGAAGAGCTGGCGCTTTTTGCTCTCGGAAGGGTCTCAGGATGATCGCTGATCTGCTCCAGCAAAGAAGGCATGTCTCCCTCGATCTTCTCTAGCACGGCAGCCATTTGCTTCTCAATTTGTTCGATTACACAATCCATTTGCCAGTCCGCGCTGGCTCCACTTCCTGGTTCTAGACCACTGTACTGTCCGACAGAGTAGCTTGGACAGTATTGGCTCCCGTACCCTGATGCACCATGGACCATCTCCTGCAGCTCCTGCTCAAATACCGTTTTATCATTGCCGTGACTTGAAGATCCCAATCCCGCATACGTACACTGGATGTTTTTTGCCGATTGGCTCACCTTGTCCGGTCGTCCTTTCTTCAACTCTCTGCTATTGGGGTTGACCTCGGAAGTGGCCCCGACTTCTGCTGGCCTCTCTGCAACTGCTTCTGGGAGCTGTGTTTGACACCAGCTGCTTGCGGCCATATCATGGGCTGTGTCTTTCTTGTCTTCTGATTGAAGAGGTGTTTCCTTTTCCACTGACAAGGTACCGGTTTTGGCATCCGCACACAAGCTATGATCCATCGAGAGATTTGCAGCCATCTTGCGTCGATTTGGAGTATCAGGGAGAGGTGATTTCTTCTCAACATTGCCAACAGTTGTGGCCTCTGGCTCTGTGGGGATGTGGTTCTCTCGGCTGTCTGAGGTCTTGATTGGCTGGATGGGTGCTGCTTTCTGACTCGCTCCCGTTGATGATTTGTCCTCCTTTTCAGAAGTGCTTTCGTTAGTCTCTATCTTGCTCGGCTCCTCTGCTTGTACTTTTAAAGAGCTGTTTAATCGGGCAAGGGTCTCTGCTTCTTTCTCTTCTACTTTTTTGTGTCCTGCTTCGTCGTCGTCTTTATTCTTCACGGGTCTGCTTTCGACGGACACCTCATGGGACATGCTCACGGTAGAAACGCCACCTGAGTCTTTTTGTGTCCCCTTACCATCTAATCCATCTGCTCTGACCCCTTCGGCCTGGGCTTCTACGGCACCATCAGACGATCCAGCTTCGGAGGCTCGGAGGCGCTGCATGAATGTGGTTACACGAATCGCTTTCTGAAAGTGAAATGAAAAACACCCAACACTTAGTACCTGGTGAATTATCAAGTAATGTAAGGTCTTCTTTGCTATGGAGGTGAAATGCATTGTTAAAAGTGTGGCAATCGGTGGTAGCAGTTTTCCCTCTCTATCGCTTTCATGAGACGTACACATTCGAGATGGGTTTTAGTAATTTTGTTGTGTCAGAGGGAGGCGTCACATTATATTGTTTTTTCAGCATATCGAAACAACTTTTTTAAGAGTTAGTGTAATAGTTCAACTTTTCAAACCCCTTATCTGATATGTTTGGTTCTAGCTGTTTTTCGAATGTGAGAATGCAAGAACTGCGAAGTTATGCAAGAACTGCAAGATAAATTATGTCTAAACCAAACAATGAAATTAGTTGTTAATGGCTGTTGATCTGAGTAAAATGTTTTAAGTAGAGATGCACAGAATATTACGGTACTTTATTGATTATTTGCCGATATTTATTGGTATCAGTTGATATTGTATATTTACCAGTACATGCTCATTTTCTCTATTTTTACATTTAGATTACCTTTGCCATCATCTAAAGCTTACTTAAAGTTAATCTTTAAAACCACTATTAATTTAATAACACTGTTAAATGTAATATTTAGCAAATCTTAAAATTGATATTCTTTTTTCATGTTCTGATGCCTAAAATTTACTTGTAGCATTTAAGATGTTTTTTTGTGTGTTTTGTTTTACATTTATTTAGAATAAAATATAGTACAGAATTTTATTTACCAGTATTTAATAATCAGTATTGAGCCAGCATTTTTATATCGGTGCATCCCTATTTTTAAGCTATTTATATATAAAAAAAGTACAGTACCGCAAATATTCTCATTCTCGATAATTGCCGTCTTTCGAAAGCTCTGCTGCTCGTCCCCATCCCTAGCACACATACAGGATGACCCCCAATTTGATATGTATGTGTCATTGGCAAAAGCATGACGTGAATAAATGAATCAGGGCTACAGTAAGTAATCTGAGGACAAACCACTTTCTCAAAGGACAAACCACTCTCTCTTTCTCTCTTTTCATAAGAACCACTTTGGTTCTTTCTGGCACACACAAACACAGGGACAACTTTTCATACACATACAATACGATGAATAGTCAATCTGGAGATTTGTCTGAGTGAATGAAGGGCTAACTAGAATTCAAACTGGAATATTGAGGACACTGTGAGTAAAAGCCAGACGGCATATGACTGAATGCACATGGGACCAGCTGGGCAGTGATAAATTTGTTAGTTACTGGTGAGCAGATACAGGGAGGCTTAAGTACAGCGAGAGTCTTTCCAACAATCCGACTTGAACTACATATTTCCTGAATGATCGTAGCTTGAAGAATCAGGCTAGGCCATGAGACACTGCAGCCATGTATTATTGTACATTAGGTATGATGCTAGAGGAAATATGAGTGCCCAAGTCAAAGATTGTTATACAGAGAAAAGAATCTCTGCCTCTAGGCTGCCCCTCAAATATCAACAGTACCTTCAACTCCTGGGTATCACATGCAAGGAAAAAGCAAACATTAATATAATAACCATCAGAACCTTTATTAAACAACAGCTTAATTTGCCATTATCATCTTTACAGACACTGTCCTAATCCATTATCTTATTATTTATTGTGCTGTTTGTTAGAAAAGTAATTCAATTCCTCTTACCCTCCACTTTGCCTTTGCAAAGTTTTTCTCAAATTGAGCACAGACTCCTTCCTTCAGATTCTTTTCCGAAGCCCCATTTCCAGCGATCCTAGCAAATAAATAAATAAAAATAAGTAAAGGTGTTGTCTCTGAAAGAAATCAACTATTTGTGTGTAGACTTACCATGCATGCGAAAGTGCATCTTGTGCTGTAATTCTCAGCATTTGGTCAACATCCATAAGTCTGCAGACCAGCTCTTTTGCTTTATGACATGGAAGAAAGAGACTGAGGGGTAAAGCATCAAAAATAAAATAAAATAAACATTTGAAATATTACTAGTTTGGATCAGGAGCTCCTCAGTTCCTGATCGTAGTACCAGCAGGGGAAATGTCATCCCAGTACGGTGAATCAAATTCAAATTCTCCACCAACAATGCGGCAGAAGATGATCCGGTTGTGCATGTCGGTGTTTTCCTCCTCAGTTTCATCATAGAAGGGAGGGTTTCCAGACAACCTACAAATGAGATTTGTACATTCTGTATTATGTTCTGCTGTCTTGTACTACATTTCCTTTGGTGCAAGAGTATGAGTATGAATTTAGGTATAAAAGTGATGTAAAATTACTGTTAAGTGTTTTAAATCAGGGGTTTCAATTAAAAATATTTGGTGCCTAAGAACCGTCTAAATATGATCTTCTTGAGAGGGACCCCCTTCCTAAAATGTAAGGGCAGATATTTATTTTTATTTATAAAACCACATTAATAATGTGTTTAATATATATTTGATAAAATTGTGCGGACATAATTATTATTTTTTAAATTAATTCATTCATTTGTTGTCACAGACACTTGTTATGTTCAGCTGTGCACTCATTACAGTATGCTCACACAGTATGCTTTTTCCTGTGAGCTTTTTTTTTTGCACAGTAAAATAAAACCAGTAGCTGTAGTTTGCCCTTTTTGCCAAATAATTTTGTCAGATAAATACCTTAACCAAGTTTAGTGTTTTGTTCTTCCCTCATATTTAAAACATTAAAAAAAATATAAAATATTTTCCTCGTATTTTGATAGCTTTTGCCACTACTGCATATAATATTTTTTTTTGGAACAATGTAGGTTATACTGTAAACACTATACAAATAAATTTGAATAATAAAAAAAATCTATATATATTTTAAATAATCTCATGATTTCTGACTCCAGAAAAAAAAAAAGAAAAAAAAAAACACAAAGAAAATAAAGAATCCCTGACAATCCAATTGAATCTTAACATAGTGTATCCAACACCAACTTACAGTATGTACATAATGACCCCCACCGCCCAACAATCGACTGGTCTTCCATAGCGATGACGCGCCACCACTTCAGGAGCTGACAGGAAATATGACAAACAAATGTGAAGATAACTGCTTTGCATACTCAAAGTTAAAGAAAAATAAAGATCATGGTGATGAATAAATACCCAGGTACTCAGGTGTCCCGCAGGGTTCAGTGATTGAGCCGTTCTCAAACCTGGACAGGTAGAAATCCCGCAACACGACCTTGTTGTGATTACTCTCTCTATAGTACATCAAGTTCTCCAGCTGAAATGACAGAAAAGGCAGAGGGTAAAAAAAAATCAATACTTTAATATATAAGTACTGATAGGAGGAAAGAGATGGCATTAGGCCCAAGTATGACTGAATAAAAGATTGCTGTGTCCCAAATGATGTTGATATTCTTCTTTCATCTGGCCAGTAGAGACCAGACAGGACACACCCTTCACCCGCTCTCAATGTGAACAATGAGTTCTGTCTTTTTTAAAGATAAATCTGAAAACACAGCTGACCTACTCTGTATAATATATGAATCTCAGTCTGTGATATTTCAAGCACCAACCCTAAAAAGAAATGCATCAAAGCTATATCTAAAAACACCCAGGAGGCAACACAGAATTATGCATCACTGACGAGAGCAAATGATATGCATATATACACATAATAGAGAATGTCTGATGCTAATATCCTGCACAGCGTGTTGCTGCCGTGCACTAGAGGGCACTATAAACACATGTTGTCTCATGACAAACAGCATCATAACCTTAATGACTTTAGGATGAAGCATTAGAACCACAGGAGCTGGCAATGCTGTTTATTCCTTTCATATTTGTTTTGAACATTAATGACACCCACAGGAAGCACCTGCAATATTACAGTTGTACAGTGTTATGAGTCAAAGAGGGCTAGGCGTTTGATTAATATAACTGATGATTATCATTTAATACTCCACAAATAGAAACATCCCCAGCACACACATTCACATTAACACGTTTTAACACAGAGTTATAGCTTTTGAGACACCTGTTCAGATATTAAACCGGCCTATGGTGCATATGGTTTTGCACTCCATTATTCTATTCTATATATGGACTTTCCATTCTTTCAAATGATCATATTATGACTGCATACCAACCTTTAAATTCCTGTGGACGATGTTGAGGGAGTGAAGGTACGCCACTGCTTCTAAGACCTGACGGATCACATTGGAGGCATCTCTCTCTGTGTAGTTCCCCTGGTCTAAGATCCAGTCAAACACATCTCCACCTGTGGCCCTGTGATGAACACACAGTCAAAACATAAGATAAAAGCAGGGAGATCTGGATATGTGTGTGTGTAGTTTAAGATGTATTTAATTGGTAGTAAGGTTGGTCAGGGATGGAGTATGCCCTAGGGCAATCGGGCCAGTGCTCCAGGGCCTGTGACTAACTGGGACATTGAGCTGATAGGTGGACTGACAGCTGGAAACAAAGTACTGCAAACATAAATCTGATACAGATACAACAGCCCTGTAATGGTTTGACACACATATATTTGGTATATTCAAATATACATATATATTTGACATATACAGTAGTGGCCAAAAGTGAAGTCCCCTCTAGGAAAATTTACTTCTTTACCCTTTATTCTAATATTATTAGAAATGTATTGACGATTTTGTAAGCATATTGCATAGTTGTGCTTGAAGTAAATTGTTTTATTTGTGATAAAATGAAATCATCACAATGAAACATGCGGACAACATTTTTGGCCAGGTTGTCATACAAAGAAATTATGAACACAAAAGAGAGAACCAATGAAATATTAATAACTACGTTATAGTCAGTATACTTTTTTTTCTGTGAGCGTTCTGTTTTTCTAAGCATTTTTATTTGCATATAAATAAAACTTGTAGCTGTAGTTTGACCCTTTTTTGCCAACTAATTTTGTCAGATAAATACCTTAAGTTAGTTTTGTTCTTGCCTCATATTTAAATTGTTATATATACTCATATTGTCACGTGTCAATGTGTTTAGTTATGTTTTGTGATCTTGTCTCCCCCTGTCTATTGTGATTTTGGTTTAGTCCTGTTAGTTTTTCCCGCTCCTCGTTTGTTTTCAGTTCCTTCACCTGTGTTCAGTTAATTATCCCATTAGTCCCCGTTCATTTAAGCCCTGTGTTTTCCCTCAGTGTTTGTTGGTCGTCGTCGATGTATGGTTGTGTGTTTTTGAAGTCCTGGAGTTTTGTTCTTTTGTTCCTGTTTGTTTTTGGAAGTTTAAGTTTGTAAAATAAATCTCCTAAACTGCAGATCCAGTGTCCTCGTCTTCAGCTACCTGCACCAACAACCCTGACACATATTTTGTTGGTTTAATCAAACTTGTAGGGTCATAAAAAAAAAAAAGAATCCCCTCTGGACATCACTTTTGGCAACTACAGGATTATTTCAGTATATTCAGGATAATTCAGGATCCAGAGCCTCAAATAGTCCAGAGCCTCAAAAAGGACCAAAATGCATTCTTGTGGTCAGTCACCAAACATAAAACGATTAGAAACTTTTAAAACAGTTCGATGAACCATTACATAAAGACCTGCCCAATTTTGCTAAATCATTTAGAAAACGTAGTTTTCAAATATTATATACATCTATATTTAAATCAAATTAAAAACTAAACATCATAAATTTCAATCCGGATCGGAACATTTTGCCAATACGTACAGTAATGCACAAATGTGAAACTGTAATTTCTCAGAATATGTTCTCAGACTGTTAAAAATGTTGTGATTTCAACAAAATACCCCAAAGTATACATAATATTAACCTATGTAATTCTACATCTAACTTCTTATGCACCTAATGGTAAATGACAAAATGTCCAGAAACTGTATTTTCTATTATAGACACAGTCATTCATGCACAATCAGATGACAGGGTTTTAATAGATTTTTAGCTCTGGCTAGATGTGGATATTTGCGCGAGGAGCGGAGTCAGAAGTGGATTTTCTGGAGTGATGTTCTGGTGCGGGGAGATGTGTCCTTGGCCTACTGAATGGCACTGGGAAGGGATTGTGACTGATCACGGCAAACGCAAGGTCAGACTCACAGTTCTTGTACGATGAAGAACTCTTTCCTGGTCTCGAATGCATCAATCAGCTGCAAGATGTTTGGGTGTTTGAGCCTGAAATAAGACACAATGACACATGACAGCTGAATAGTTTCTTCATCTCACGTTATAAAAAGAGTAAAATAATGCTTCAAAAAGAGTGAGAAAAGACATAAATAATCCCACCACAATTGATACATTCAGCTTCTCTTACCCTCTCCATCTTTCTCTCCACCCCCCCCCCCCATCCTTAAAGGAGTAGCGCGCCCAAAAATGAAAACATCCAGCTATATTTTTACTTTTGTGCTCCACAGATAAAAGATGAATTTTAAGTTTGAAATGACAAAAGGGCGGAATTTGGATTTCTGGGCAAACTATCCCTTTAAATGTTATCTTTGTCCTTTCAGATCAGCGCTCTCACAAAACCCTACATCATCTGTTGATGTTTTGAGTCACCGCGTACATTTTCAAGATCATGATCTCGTTCTTGGCTGCCTTCCGCACTTTCTTGCCATCTTTCTTCAGGAATTTCTTGCACACATAGACCTTGTCCGTCTGCCGTTCCTTCACCAGGCACAGCTCACAAAATTCTTTCCTGTAGAGAGAAATTATACTGAATGTTGCATTTTATGTTTATGTTTGTGAATCGTTTATATTAAGAACTACACTGCTGAGATAAACACCTATGTATTATGAGAAAAGCATTCTGAATTAATGTTTAGTGAGACCACATTTCTGTAATTGATGGATTGGCTTTCTTAAGGCTATAATGGCAGATCTATGCACACTCACGCCTTGAGGACCTGTCCAATCTCGTATTTGTCAGTGACGTCTGACAGGCTGTTGTATGTCCGCCCATCTCGCAGAGCAAGGCACCCAAATGGCATGACAGCATCCACCTGTCCAGAGGAGAACAAGAAGCGTACACATACACATACAGCTATCAATCTCAATAAAACTAATGCCATTCACTCTAGAGGACCATGTGTCTTCACAAACTAGCCTCAGCAAGACAGGTTTTACACAGAAATTGTGAAATGCTAATGAATGCGGTTTCAACATGACTGAAAGGAGATTTTTTTGGTTTTAAATATAAACTGGAAAATATAAACTGGAAATATTGGACATTATTCATTCAACACAAGCAGAAACATTTCTGTGTAAAACATGCACATTATTGTAAAACAGTCCATTTCTTCCCAATGGATTGTACCAATTTGCTACAAAGAAATTCATCACGTTTGTGCTTTATCAATAAGAGCCACTGATTATAGGACACTTCCCACAATAAGAGTCAATAAAAGATGTTTAACCCTCAGAAAAATGTGTCTAAAATTTTGTGAGATATTTTATAATAAACATACAAGTGAATAAATAAATCAATATATAAACAAACAAACAATCAATGGATTACAGGGTTATAAATCAAAGGATTGCACAATTTGCCTAAATTAAGCTGTTACTCACTAATGGCTGGCTAATTTGGGACCAAATGTTAGATTTTAGTTAATAATATAGTTAGTTAGCGTATATTTTCCATATAACTATTTGTAGTTAATAATGAACTGTTCTCCATATTAAAAAAGCAACATCACAAATAATTGCCCCAAACATACACACACACACACACGGGAGAAAAAGGGAGAAAATCATGCAGTAACAAGGACATCATGTTTTTGGTTAATAATAGATAACTGTTGTCACTCCAAACAACACGATTTGTATCTTTATTGTCTTTTAAAAAATCTCATTTGTGAAAAGGTGTATCTGATGTATCACACAATTACAAAATCATAAATATAGTGCTCAAGTGAAAATAATTCAACAGATGGTTGGGCGGACATGTTTCTCAGTGCAGGGAAACAGTGAATCTTTAAGACTGATGGTCTCAGTGTGGAAGAGCATGATGAGAGTGACAGCATCTTTATCAGAAGAGAGAGAACTGGACTGTCAGCTGTGTAATCCAGCTCCAGCTCCTGCCCCTAATCCCTAATCCCTCACATGGATCCATGCACGGGAGGGGTCGGGATACAGTAGGAGAGGTCAGGAACAAGTGAAATATTACATAACTGGAACATTGTGAAGGACTTTGCTGAATTTATACTGAGAATCTGATATGAATGTGACACACTGGAATACTGGGATACCTTATTAATATCTAAATCGTAAGGTTTTGTCTGCTAAGAAAAGGAAGTGAAGACATTAAAATCATCGAGGCACTTCCTAGCTTTTGCAAGACAGCTGTTCATCCTACAGCAAAGTCAACATGGCATTGTTACGCATACTTCTGAGATATCATGTTTGTTATATTTGCATAGCTATTTCTGTTACCTGCCTTCTGGTCCCACGCAAACAACTCCATAACATTTAATTAAAATAAAATTGTGCCACAAGGATTTGTATGTGACAGGCCCGTTAGAACATTTCCGCATTTCAATAAATAAAATATGACACACTAAAAACATGCTACAAGAGCGCCAGATAGTCATGGGGTTTGTGTCTAAATTAAGATGTAGTCAAGATAAGAACATAATGTTTCATGTGCATGTTGCAAAAGTAAAAAAATACAATTAAAAACATGCACAAAGATTATAAGGAACTGCTATGGACAGATTTCTTTGGAAAGGCAAATGAACATTTTTTAAATCGACTAGTTTCCTGAATCGTCTGGTTTCGGGATCACTTGACCCCAATCAGACACATTTCTTAGGGGGTCTTTACATAAGATGTCTTCTTGCATTCAAATTTAACTAGATGAGGCGCAGCACAGTGAAACAGAACACAGACGTGTTTTAAAAAGTTAACTTGACATGTCATCTTAAAAATGCAACACTCATTTCAGAGCTGTAGCTCAGAGGGTAGTGTGTTGCTTCTGAGATATAAAGGGCTGCAGAAACCTTACCCGCAGAAAGGCTACCAAACCTGGACAATAGAAGACTGGAAAAACATTGCCTGGTCTGATGAGTTTCAGTTTCTGCTGCGGCATTAAGTTGGCTGGGTCAGTATTATCCCTAAACAAGATGAAAGCATGGATCCATCCTGCCTTGTATCAATGGTTTGTAAAAGATGGCTACTTCAAGCAGGATAACACGCCATGTCACAAGCCTCAAATCACCTCAAAATGGTTTCTTGAACATGTCAATGAGTCATACACTCAAGTGGCCTCCAAAGTCCCCAGATCCCAATCCAATAGAGCACCTCTGGGATGTGCTGGAACTGGAGACTCGCATCATGTGCAGCTGACAAATCTGCAGCAACTGCATCATGTTATCATGTCAATATGGACCAAAATCTCTGAGGAATGTTTCCAGCACTTTGTTGAATCTATGCCACGAAAAAAGCAGTTCTGAAGGCAAAAGGGGGTCCAACCCAGTACTAGCAAGGTATACCTAATAAAGTGGCCAGTGAGTGTACAATATATATATATATATGAATATGTGTCAATTGTGTCAATAAATTACTGTATTTCAAACATATTTGGATAATTTTATAACAAACCAACTAAATACATTTATTTATAACACATACTTTTATGATAATAAATAGCTAATATGAATAAATATGACTTGTCAAATATGTAATTGTTGGATGACTGTAGGCCACTGTGTAGTGCAGGAAGTTATGAGCCAGAGTTGCTACTTCCCTCCTACAGGCACTTTCTAACACTCTTTCCGGTATGAACGCGCTGACAAGATATATTCACAACGAGCTTGGATTCCCTCGGGAGCTGGATGCAAATACAGAAGGTGACATGCTTACATTAGGGTAGTGATGCGCATGTTTTGATGGGAACCTTGCACTGGAAGGATGGATCACATTTGACAGTCCTCGCTCATTAGTTACACTCAATACGTGCCCTGTGTTACAGAACCTCGTGCACACGTACGGAATCGCACATCCTTTTCTCTCCGGTGTGAAAAAAGCCAATCTTGTAGAGATGACCATTATGGGATGCGGTGGGATGAAGGATTACTGTCTCAGAGCTTGTGATTTCTCAAATCAGTTCAGGCAAAAATCGATGTTGTTTTAATTGAGGGTCCATGCATATTCATAATGGCTATTTTTGCACACGCCCACCCCTTACATAGCATTGGAACATTCCCCCAGCCTGGAGACCGAGTTCAAGAAAGATACAAGACAAAAGACGAGGAAGCAACAAAGGGTTTGAGGGGTGCCTTCTACAAAGACTAGCTTGCAACAGATTTCTCCCTCCATCATTAAAGACCATAAGACCCTCACCATCAGCCTTCCCCAAGACACTTCTCTGTAATGGTACACTCTTCTCTCTCCTGTCTGTACTGCTCTTATTAAAGCAATGAATCTTCATCTCCAGAGGCACACACATTAAACACCAGAGCCAATCCCACAGGATGGATGAGAGGAGCTGTGCTGTTCTCTAAACACATCTGAACCCAAACTCACACACACACACACATGCACACATACCTTCTTACAATCCAGCACAGCAACAAGTTCAAAAGTCACAGCATGGAGCGTAGAAGTTTGATGTCCTCCCTTCTTCCCCTTGCTTAATCTGGTGCTAAATTATAGCATGCAGTCCCGCTTTCACGTCCACCTCTCACAGACAAACACCATAATCATTATCATCCTTCTGGGTTTATTATGCATTTGGTGTTCTGAAACAGAATTTTGGCACTACTAATCGCAATATTTGCCAGAGCCTCAGATGAAGCCTCAGATGTAATGAAAATATTGAGAAAAGACTCATCCGAATTAGTAAAGCAAATATTCTGTTCAGCTTCTTTAATTGTTACAATTACATTTGAATGTGAAATGAACAAGTTTATCACAGAGTTTTGGAAGTTTCCTTTAGAGAGAAATATAAACAGGACCCCATTTACACTTAGTATTAAAGTTGTGATAAAATGAAAGTATACCATCAGATATTTACTTCCATATTGTGATGTAAATCTGAGCGAATTATCGAAAAGGGGGGAAAAAAAGTATGGAGGTGACTTGGTTCAATTCATCAGTAGTTGAGTGGATGGAGGCAGATCTGAATGCAAGCTTGTCGATTGTAAGACAGGGGCGGGGTTTAAGTGAAGTAACTGATTGGAGAAGTCAGACATATGACACCAGATTATTTTGATTAAAAATATTAAGGTCAAAAACGAAAAGAAAAAAGAAACATGAATGGATGACTCATTCATAATAAGATCAATAACATACATTAAGAAAATAGATACAGTGAATTTCCATTTTTATGCCGACTTCCGACTCAGAATCTGATTCAATCACAAGTGGTCAACTCAAAAATGCAAATTAATTTACCCATCCTGTATGCCTTTTTGTGAACTGAATCAAATGATTCACTGACTCATAAGAATGATTAGTTCACAAATTGGACATTGCTACTTCTCTCATAAACAAGCCAAGGAGAACTAGGGTCACATTTATTAGTGCTTCAAACAATACAGATTGTGAAAATAACATTGTTAATGTCGCCAAATCCATTAATTATGAAACAAATAAAATGTAGTAAGGCAGCTCTGCAGATTCATTATTTAGTTACAAGTAGTCTATACAAGTTTTTCCCTCATCTGATAGCATCAGTGCAGTTGACGATATTAAAGAGATGATATAACAGAATATTAATTGTCTTACAAAGCTTTCGTTTGACTTTAGATTAGGAATATAGTTCATGAGCCGTCTACAGATAGATCACTTTTTATCATATTTTTGTCCTATTAAAGTTTGAAAGCTCCATTTGATTTTCCTACTCATTTTAATTGTCTGAAAAAGAGTGACCTGGCCTGCTAAAACATACACAAGACTATATAAAATATATCATAATGTACTGACACTCATGTCCCAAGTTCATTTAGTCCACCGATTTACACTTAAAACATCACATTTGTGGTGAGATAACATTTTTGAATCATATTGTAAGCAACAGTCAATCTACTTAACTTTTTAGACTTTTTTCTGCTATATCAACATGCAGAAACACACTGACCTCTCTTGGTCTGACTCTGACCACTTGTGAACGGATCACCCGAGACAGACTTTAATACCAAGTGTAAACACAGCATTGGATTCGTTACCCATCCGTGGTTTGGACTGACTCCAAAATCAATAACATGTCCGACTTCAGTGGTGAATTCTTGGAATTGACTTTGGCATGAATGTAAAGGGGGCAGTGCTAACCCCACCCAGATTGAGTGAGTCCAGCTGGGCTGCTGCTTGGAACAGCTGGATGCTCCACAGATCAGGGTAGGGAGGAGGGAAAGGCTCTCATTCAAACACAAGATGCTCATCCAAACTGTCTGCTCCTCCGGAGGGAGACTCAGAAATCTGGAGCTGATGCAAAAGGACAGCTTCCATACAGGAAGGGCAGCGAAGGCCTGGATTAAATCAATCTGTTACCCTTCAGGTGGAATGCTACGAATTGACCAGGACTGATGCTGAAGACATGGATGTTGATTTTGCCTGTTTCTGTAGGTCATATGTACGTGACTAGAATGATTGCCTGATCCCTGAGCTTAAGTGCACATAGGTGAAGACACAGGGAGCATAAACAGGGAGGAGACTAGATTGAAAATAACTGGGAGAGAATAGACCACTTGTGACATACACAAAAGTTTACCAGGGGTAAAATTTGCATGAGAAAATAATCAACAGCACAAGATGAAGGAGAAGACTGAATGTCCTAAAGCATGGTGAAAAGTCACATGAAAGGAGGCAGTGCCTCCACATCACTGCGATTAGCTGATTACACTAAAACAGGGGTAGCTCATCCAAAAATGAAAATGTTGCCATCATTTACTCACTCTCATGTCGTTCCAAACCTGTCGTCTGTAAAAAAAAGAAAAGAAAAAAAAGAAGATAATTTAAGAAACTGTCTATACAATGAAACACAATGGTGTAAAAAAACAAACACTGGTCTACACTAACTTTCATTGTATATGTATTGGTGGCCAGCAGTGCAAGTAAACCTTACTCCCTTGATCTCAAGAGGCGCTCTATTGACTGACACTAGCGGCTGCAGTCTTTAGCCTCCTTGTTACAGCACGCCTCCCACACCAGAGACCCGGGTCTGAGGCCCAAACAGAGCAGGTGCGACCTGAGGACCTGAGTGGTTACATTGATGCCGAGACCCGGATGGGAGTGAGGTTTAGGGGGGTGAGTGTAACAGAGTCCAGCTAGTAAGAGCTGTGAAGGTAAACCTCACTCCCCAAGCCTCAAGAGGATCGCTAGAGGCTGTAGTCTTTAGCCTCCTTGTTAGTGTGCCTGTCTCCCACACCGTTGATCCACGTTCGAGGCCCACACAGAGCAGGAAGAGTAGGACCTGAGGGGCTACATTGGTGCCGTGACCCGGATGGGAGAGGTTTAGGGGGGTGAATGTAAAGGAGACCAGCTAGTAAGAGTTGTGCAGGTAAGCCTCACTCCCCTGGCCTCTTGCGGCACGTGATTTTCCCCCCCAAACCAGTTCAGTGGTAATCCCGCCCTGCAGCTAATTTCATTGGTTAAGGTTACAGTGATGGGTAGGTTTAGGGATCAGTGTTTGTGATTCGAATTACATGGGAGCCAGTGGGAGCTGAGCTCCCATAGAGAGACGATGAGCTCCCATGAAACCAGTAAAATCATATACATGTGGGGGTCTCTAAAAATCATCAAAACAATTATTTTAAATTACAAATAAAGCACTTTTTCCTTCAATATATCAAGCATAGGTGTAATTTGTTAAAAAAATAAAAATAAAAATAAACACCAGGGTCGATATTGTCCCCACCACTTTTTAAAACATCTCGCGGCAGGAATGTTCCAATACATATAAATAAAACATCTCCAGTTAACCAGCAGAGCATTCATTTTGTTCGTTTGTTAAATAAGAGGCGATCTAATCAAGTGATCAAAGTGCTCGTTGCCACTGCGATCAGTGGCGCAGATACAGTGTTTTCTCTTGTGGCTCGTGCACACCGTACTGTCTTCACACGCTTCAATCCGTTGCAGAGACTATATTGTCCCTGCTTGATATACAACCACTGATGAGCATAATCGGTTTTGATGAAAAAAAACCTGATACGAATGCGGATTAGAACCCAGAACTTTTGACACGCTTGACGAAAGTTCTACCACTGGACCAATTAAGTACTCGATAAATAAATGCCACGGATTTATGTATTTATTCACATGAAAATTCTCGCCACTGACATGTATTACATCTCATTAAACCCCATGTACTATTTAAATCGATTGTTGGACATCGTAATGTTATTGTACATATATCTGATTTAGCATTGTATTACCAACCCCCACCCGTCCCACCCACTTTTTAAAACAAAGTTACGCCACTGAGTGTTAAGCAATTTATCACACACACAGAGCCTGCTCATAGGCTACTTTTTTTAAAGAGACCCCCACATAGATGAAATTTTAATTCGAACCCTGGGTGTTGGCAATCAGTACAGTGAATGACATGACCAATGAAATTTTTTTAATTGGCAGCAGGGCAGGATTTCCACTGAATAGGTTTGGGGGAAAAAATCTCGCACCGCAAGAGGTGCGCTAGCAACTGACGCTAGCAGCTGCAGTTTTTAGCCTCCTTGTTAGCTCACCCGGATTCAAGGCCTGCACAGAGCGGGGCAAGTAGGACCTGAGGGGTTACATATACAAAAAAAACATTCAACATTTTTTTTTAAATATCTTATCTTCCACAGCAGAAACAAATACACGAGGGTGAGTAAATGACAACAGAATTTAAATTTTTAATGAGACTTTAATGTGACTTTTTGATATTTTGTTATGCATTTGGCATACACATTTACCCAAAGGGACTTGCATTCAAGATATAAATTTTACTAGATAATGCGTTCCCTGTGAATCAAACCCATGACCTTGGCATTATTATCTTACTTTTTAAGCTACAGGAACATACTATTTTAATGAATAATATGTAATGCAAAAAATATTGTTATAATATTGTTTTCTTGTTGATAGCATAGAACAAAATCCACTCCATGCCACTGATGTGTTCATCTTTCTCCAGTGGGAGGGAATGAAAAATAATATGAAAACTCTAAATATACTCTAAAAATCGGTTCAATGATTCATAAGGAATGTTAAAGTATCCATAATGGTATTTTGAGACTCGTGTAGGCAGAGGAGAGGAACTCATTGTGTTAAAAGACCGCAGGTATAACAAGACTGTGGGAGGACAGATTTTATTCATTAGAAAGACAGAAGCCATCAAAGCATTCATTCGTCTTTCTGTCTGAGACTTCAATCTGCTCATATTGTCTTTAATATTAAGTGGAATCATTACCAATGATGACACAAATTGATTTCATTGTGTTTTTGCCACAATATAATGAGGCACTTCTGCTGCTCGCTGTACTCTCTTCTGCGTCTGAGAAGCCAATGCAAATGTTGCATTTACTTTTTAAGCCGTTTGCCTGCTCGCTGCATGAGGGAACTCTCCTCCCAATTACAATCAACGATCTCCACATAGTTCAATTCCCTCATCACTGAACTGTCTGCAAGCAACAACAGAGCAGAAAATAATTTACACCCGCCTTTTTAATAAGCAAACTTTGCTCAGTGCGCCGATGTAAATTTACAACATCAGTCTGAGGGAGGAACAGCGGGTGTATTTATGTATTTCTTGTCAGAATTATGGACATATTTTAAAACCAAGCTCCAAAACAAATGCAAATGAAGTAAATGGATTTTGATGAAATGATGCTCGTGCCATTTGCTTTGCGGCAGAAACACAGAGCTGTCAATGGGTCCTGGTTCTTTGCGACAAAAAATATATATTTTTTAAGCGACATTAAA
The DNA here is from genome assembly GCA_031834385.1 of Semotilus atromaculatus. NCBI lineage: Eukaryota > Metazoa > Chordata > Actinopteri > Cypriniformes > Leuciscidae > Semotilus > Semotilus atromaculatus. The sequence continues at coordinate 12,402,963 of JAULUF010000026.1, forward strand.
GCCATTAGCTGAAATCAAATATAACCAAAGCCATTTAAAGCTAGAAGCTAGGCTTCTCGCTGGCTCTGTACAGCAGGAGATGTGACTATTGCTCCGGTTTTCTGTATAACGAGTTTTTAAAGCATGCTGGCAGCTGTGGTAAAAGGGCCCTTCATGAGACCCTTTTTCAGCAATTCTGCTGCTTTTTTAACACAGATGCCTGTGTCCTAGCAGAATCTAAATGAGGTCCCTGGGGTCTCGCACAGCCAGGGCCACATACAAGACATCCGCATCATTACCTTTCTCTGTCTCCCTACAGGCCATTCTTCAGCTATAGATACTGTCTATCTCCCAGAGGGGAGAGAGTGGAGCTAAAACAGGAGCTGGTGTGTGTCACCTCTGGTCAATGGACACGTAAGGATAAAAGCAGCGATTGACTGAAGCAAAAATCAATTTGACAAGCGAGGAACGGCTAAAACTGAGATACAAACACAGGAAGGATAGCGGAGTAATAAAACGTAATGTCTCATTCTTGTTTGATGATTGATTAGCAGATTTACATTTGGAATAAGGAACAAAAACAGGTTGTGATAGAGACTTGAGAGGGTTAATACGTGTTCGCTTGCAATTTTTTAATGAATTATGCATTAGCATTGAGTGGATTATCACTGAAAGGAAATACAGTAACTCACGTTTATTGCCGTAATGAGCAAAGATACACTTGCTACCGTCTACCTCTGACTTTATTTCAGTATTATGAACAAACCTTTGGGTTGCTCAGTGTTTTGGTCTGAGATGCGCACACACACACACACACACACACACACGCACACACACGCACACACACGCACACACACGCACGCACACACACACACGCACACACACGCACACACACACACACACACACACACACACACACACACACACACAATATATCCAATATCCACTTTTTAAAAAAAAAATCATTTTATGTTTTCACTTTATGCTCACTTCTAATGTTAAGGTTTTATGCACCAAAAACATGAAAGTTTGACATTTTACTTTGTCCCTCAGTTGGGAAAAAACAAACAAACATGTTTACAATAATGCACTTCACAGTGCAAGTCTATCACAGCACCAGACTATTCTGACAATAATGAAAATAATGCACGGACATGCATTATGTAAACCTTCAATTTCCCACCAAATTGAACCCAATTGCTCAAAATTTAAATCAGAATTGGAGGCTTACCGTAGTGATTCTTTATGTAATCATCAGTATGGGCATTTTGTTACACTTTACCCAAAAAATCTTCCATGGTGCAAACTTAAACTATAAAAAATAATTTTCAGTAACTGAAATAGAGCTGAAATAAAATACAATCTAAATATTAGATGGTAATCATAAATTCAAAATTAAATTTAAACAAAATTTTGAAATGTTGCCTCGACATATTAAAGCTATATAGAAACATTTGAGAAAAACATAATAAAATGAATAAAAATAAAAACAACAGAATTACTGAAACTTAAACAAAAACTGAACATTAAAAATAAAAGATAATTCAAAATATTAATACTACAACAACAGTACATTAATAATACATAACCATAGTTATAACTGCAGTAAAGAAAATACATTTTGTATTTAAATACATTTTAATGGGCCATTTTTTTGCTTCTCTGTCTTACATCTATGTAAATGCTCTTTTTAAATGTGACATGAGTAACAATCCTTATGGGTTGTGGGTTTGCTGTCAGGTCTAATATAGTTGTTATAGTCAAAGACAGCCTTTCCAATTAACTGCGACAGGTTCACAAAACAAACCACACTATATGTGTGGCACAAACGGTAAGGGTTAGACTGATGCGATCAGGCACCTTGTAATAATGAAAGTTTCCGGTTTAGTACAAATTAAGCTTTATCGGAAACACTGGTGACATAGGCTACTGTCAATTACCACAGAAAATAACTTAGACCAGTTTTACAAGCTGAGGGATGAGTAAAAAATTGTCTGGTGATCGACAGAGTGCCACAAATGCTGTTGATAAATCTGAACTTGTTAATCCCAGATCATTCCTTTAAAAATACATCTCACCTACTCGTTTCTGATGTTACGCAAGGCCGCATATGCAACCCAACAGCAAGGAACAGCTTGAAGAACCGCAAAAACAGGAAGGTGCTACTTCAGATGGAAGGAAAATGCTAAATTTGCTTACAGGTCAGGGAGCATAATTATTTTTTTCATCTGGTTATTTTTTATATAATTAATCGCACGTAATTAAATTAAATTTAATCACATAAAAAAAAAAAGGTTTTTGTTAAAGCTTAATAATATGATGCAAAGCGCTCTGCTTTCTAATGTGTCAGTATTTTTGGTTCAGCTTCTCATGGTTTACTATAGTCATTAAATGGCCCTGTCAGCTGATCAATTTAATGGTGAATAGGAAGACTTTATGGTGTAATAATTATCGATTTGTATCTGAGATTTATAAAAACCATCTCTGCTAGTGGTATATAATGTTGAGGTTAACTGATCGATTATTGGATATGTGCAAGTAAAATCACAGCACTCAGCTCACCTAGACATTCACATGCATTGCCTCTCTCTCTTTCTCTCTCTCTCTCACTCACACAAACACACACACATCCTTCTGGCACTTTCTTTCACCAGCTGTGATGCTAAACTAACACTGCAGACTGTTCAAGGTTCTGTTTGAAAAATGCCTCAGCTACACCAGTCTGCACTTATCATGTAAAATTAACCATTACAGAAGCTGTGGTATACTCTTTTCCCCTCAAACCCCAATTGGTGATTGTACTCTAAAGAGTTGTCTCCACGTTATATGTCTCTATTCTAATGAAGCTTTGATCCTTTATACTATTGTTCATTTACCCAGCTCCCCCTTTTCCTGCTCAGCCTCTGTTTTCAAATGTGGAAAGAACACACATAAAAAGAAAGAGCGAATAAAGGACACAACCTAGGATTTTTTTTTCAGATTTTAAACAGCATTAAACAAAGGCATTGTGTAGAATGTTATTATACAAGTCAAATTTGGCAACAGAAATGGAGAGCATCTGTTATGCGCACAGCCAATTAAATTTTTTTTTGTCGTTCATTGTTTGTAACAATCACAAAAATGCTAAATTATATGATGCACTAACAGAAATGTAAAAATAAGGTCAATACAGGTCAAATACTGTAAATGCCTCATTCGTTATGTCATACTATATGCCATAATGATGCCATATAGTTAGAATGATCTCAAAAAGCAGATATACAGCAGCTGTAAGTTAGTCATCTGCAGTATGAGCCTCAGGCTTGCTTGCTATAGAAGTGAGACTTCTGAACATGCTATGTAGATCATAGATTCAAGATCATATAGATCCATGGTCATAGTTTTACATTAGACAACAACACAGTACCAAAAACCACACACAAACACAGTGTTGGGCTAGCTACTGCTAAAACCTACTTAAATAACAATAAAATGAACATATAATCTCTAAAAGAGGAAGTGCATGATAGTTGATGGGATAAAGTAATAATGTGTACTTATTTCATGGTTGCATACTGTCAAGACTGGAGTACAGCTAAAACAGTATTTAAGAGAGTATGAATAATACGTTACCATCTCCAAGCTACAAACAAGCACATCGTTTATAATGCACAATGCTTCTCCCTTTAAACTTCTATAAAATGTATTTTGTGCTGCTGATCTATATATTGTTGGAGTGCGTTAAATATTTATCAGTAAACCTGTTGTTACCTCACCTGAGTTCGTAAATTGCTTTATCTTCGAGCTAGAGGGTAACATTTTAATACCTATTTTGCTTATTTCTGTTAATCTCATACAACTCGGTATGGCAAGGTGTGACCATGGTGACTTAATGTCCTTAGACATGGGGAGGGTGAGCGGTTACTCCGGTTGTAGCTACTGGATAGTAGAGCACAAGTTGTTACTGCGAGAGGCGATCTCGCAGTTGAAGTCACTTATGCTGAATCGATTAAAATTCAAACTGATAACTTAAATGATTCAGAAAGGATCGACCGTTTCATTAAATAGAACGAGTCATCCATTCCCGAATCGGACATCACTTGTTCTAATTCTGAACAACCGTAAAGAGAACATCTTATTGCTAAAATATTCCTAAGAAAAACATGACACTTTAGAGTTTAATAACACCCCCATGATACTTATGATATAAAATAGCTTAACTACTGAAAAGCTCCATGATTTCAAGTCAGCATGAACTGGAAGTTACGATAGTCTTTTCTTGAAACAGTGAAACAGCTTCGGGTCTCACTAACTTCACTCTGTCTCGTTCACTTGGATGTACGTCATTAGATAAGAGTGCCCACTACTGGTGGAAACCCATGCAATGTGTTTAAATGGAACTCCTAAGCCCTTGAATCCGATATGGAGCTGATTTATTATTTACAGTTTTTTTCTTATGAATTTGTTTTACGTGCCTTTCTATAGGCCTCAATTTATGCTAGGGGTCAAGGTTCTGTCTAAATAAATTTCCTTCGCTCACTTGAGAAGTTGAACATTTCAAAATGGCGGCAGGGATTCCCCAAAGGGGAAGTGCTTAAAGAAGTTTGTGAGTGTATGTCTAAAAATGGAGTTAAACGCCTTGGAATGAGAAAAATGTAAGAATGGATTTGATTCCTTCGGGAATTAATTGGATCGTCGGAAGTCGGGCATTGCTAACTAAATGGTGTCAGATCTGAATGTTTGCAGTCAGTTGTGGAGGATATACACTCACCGGCCACTTTATTAGGTACCCCATGCTAGTAACGGGTTGGACCCCCTTTTGCCTTCAGAACTGCCTCAATTCTTCGTGGCATAGATTCAACAAGGTGCTGGAAGCATTCCTCAGGGAGTTTGGTCCATATTGACATGATGGCATCACACAGTTGCCGCAGATTTGTCGGCTGCACATCCATGATGCGAATCTCCCGTTCCACCACATCCCAAAGATGCTCTATTGGATTGAGATCTGGTGACTGTGGAGGCCATTTGAGTACAGCGAACTCATTGTCATGTTCAAGAAACCAGTCTGAGATGATTCCAGCTTTATGACATGGCGCATTATCCTGCTGAAAGTAGCCATCAGAAGTTGGGTACATTGTGGTCATAAAGGGATGGACATGGTCAGCAACAATACTCAGGTAGGCTGTGGCGTTGCAACGATGCTCAATTGGTACCAAGGGGCCCAAAGAGTGCCAAGAAAATATTCCCCACACCATGACACCACCACCACCAGCCTGAACCGTTGATACAAGGCAGGATGGATCCATGCTTTCATGTTGTAGACGCCAAATTCTGACCCTACCATCCGAATGTCGCAGCAGAAATCGAGACTCATCAGACCAGGCAACGTTTTTCCAATCTTCTATTGTCCAATTTCGATGAGCTTGTGCAAATTGTAGCCTCAGTTTCCTGTTCTTAGCTGAAAGGAGTGGCACCCGGTGTGGTCTTCTGCTGCTGTAGCCCATCTGCCTCAAAGTTCGACGTACTGTGCGTTCAGAGATGCTCTTCTGCCCACCTTGGTTGTAACGGGTGGTTATTTGAGTCACTGTTGCCCTTCTATCAGCTCGAACCAGTCTGGCCATTCTCCTCTGACCTCTGGCATCAACAAGGCATTTCCGCCCACAGAACTGCCGCTCACTGGATGTTTTTTCTTTTTCGGACCATTCTCTGTAAACCCTAGAGATGGTTGTGCGTGAAAATCCCAGTAGATTAGCAGTTTCTGAAATACTCAGACCAGCCCTTCTGGCACCAACAATCATGCCACGTTCAAAGTCACTCAAATCACCTTTCTTCCCCATACTGATGCTCGGTTTGAACTGCAGGAGATTGTCTTGACCATGTCTACATGCCTAAATGCACTGAGTTGCCGCCATGTGATTGGCTGCTTAGAAATTAAGTGTTAAGGAGCAGTTGGACAGGTGTACCTAATAAAGTGGCCGGTGAGTGTATAGCCACACCCTCTGTGAGAGACACATCATGAAGACAACAGATGTCGTTTTGAGGGGAAGGGGAGGTTAGATTACGATTAGATATTTTTTTTTTTTAATAATGATGTGCATAGATAAATCATTTAGCCTATAATCAGCACTGCAACATTCTGTGAAAAAAAAAATGGAGTTGTCCATTTTGATTTCATGGTGACTTTAAAAAAACAGAGAAAAAAACATTTAGCCACGCGGTTGCTGATCACTGATTCTACCAAGTGAAAAGTGAATTTGAATTTGACTGGACACATGGGTTTGACATCAATAACAACAGATATATAGGGGAAAAAAATGTAAGTTACTAAGCCTAACTATTTTTTCTAACCAACTAGAACAGACTTGTGACCCATTTTGGTTTGTGAGTCACCCACCAAATTAGAACTTTAATCTTCATTAATCAGACCTCCCAATCAGAAGGGTCTTCAAGCTAATGAAGAACTTGACAACAAACATAAGTAATCGGTCTACTGAGGAAGTAAGCTCACACCAGAAACAAAGTTGTGTACTGATAACACCTTGCTAAAGTTGCTGTGAATGGAAAAAATGGCTCTGTGGTAGTTTAATGAGGACATTGCATGGACCTACTGCAGCTGATGAAATAATTTTTTTTTGTTTTTTCACAAGGTGAGGAGAATCTGGGATATAAAAGATGCAAGTGTGAGAAACAGCCTTGCGCGCCCATGCGAGTGCAGCCATGTCTTCGGAGGAGAATTAGGTCAGTTGGGCTCCTGGGAGAATCAGAGGGAAAAAGAGAGAGAAAGAGCAAGAACAAGCGAGTAAAATAGAGAAGACAGCGGGGATAAGGGAACAAAGTAGAAGTTTAAAAGTGAAGGATGAAGGAGAGAGAGAGAGAGAGAGAGAGAGAGAGAGAGAGAGAGAGAGAGAGAGAGAGAGAGAGAGAGAGAGAGAGAGAGAGAGAGAGAGAGAGAGAGAGAGAGAGAGAGAGAGAGAGAGAGAGAGAGAGAGAGAGAGAGAGAGAGAGAGAGAGAGTGAAATACCTGAAATGATTTAAGTGGAAGGTACCAAGAAAAAACAGCTCGGCATCAGTGCAATGCTTGTTGTTTTAAATGCTTTACCTTCAAGTCTCTTCATGAACAATGAACTAAAAAAAACATGTACACTGCAAAAATTATTCATAGATCAAGTAAAAAAAAATGCATGAAATAATTATGAAACATTACCAATGGTATACTAGTTTGTTTGTTTTTTGCTTACTTCGCACAACTATCAACTTAAATAATAATAATCATTAAATGCTGATTTTTTTTGTTAGGTCAAATATCCCTAATCTAAAAATTGCTTTGTAGTTCAGTCCCGTGCACCCTCTTGGTAAATGGTAAATGGACTGCATTTATATAGCGCTTTCACAGACCCACTGTGCCACCAAAGCGCTTTACATTTGCCTCACATTCACCCATTCACACACTCATTCATACACCGACGGCGGTGTCTGCCATACACGGCACCATCCAGCTCGTCGGGAGCAGTTGGGGTTAGGTGTCTTGCTCATGGACACCTCGACACTTGGTCAGGTGGAACCGAGGATCGAACCACCAACCTTCCAGTTTGTAGACAACCCACATGAACCACTGAGCCACTGCCGCCCCTCTTCCCAGCATGCACCAGGACATACATAATTAAATTAATATGGTTGTAATATGGCTACTGTTACTGATTTTGCGGGCATGTTTAGAAATTTGTTGTCTTTTATGCAGGACTAATTTTCTTACAGTTTCTTGTATGGTCATTTATGGCCTTGAATGTTTTAATAATTTAATAATTAAGGTTTATGAACACTTTTTACTGCATAGACTCTGAAAGTATCTATACAAATCGGAATGATGTAGAGATGCTTATGTGGAATAACATTCAAAAGATGAAAATCTACACTACTAAAGTCTACACAAGAGAGTATCAAAATTTGTGATGTCTTTTGTGCACGCCACTACAGCTCTCCAGCTAAACTAATGGTGATGTGTTCCTCCATCCCCCATTCAGTCATTCAAAAGCACAGTTTCATCTCTCGCTCTGTACTGTAGGGCTTGACACTGTACTGGGGTAATTAGTTAGTGGCTGGAATAGACGTATGAAATATTAAGGGACTTCCAAAGGGACCAAACTTCAAATAAAAATCTCGCTGGCCTTCTGGAAATGTGCCAAGCAGGAAAACTGAAAATATGTACTAAAATTAACAATAACAGGGAACGTGTATAAATGTGTCCTTGAGATGAGTGTCATTACAGATTTACAGATTCGATTCAAATTCACAAGCTCTTGATTCTGATACCATTAGATTCAGTTCTGATTCATTTGAGCATATTTCATTTTGCTAATATGAAAGACATTTCTCAGCTAATGTTGTATTATGCAAGGAACCTTCTAAATTGGTACATTGCACAATTTTATATGCAGTTCATTTGCTATTTATTTATTTTTATTTTCACATAATACATTCACATTTCACATAATTATTGTTATTGAATATGGCAATGTTTTTGGTCTTGGCAATAAATACACTGACACGCTGATGTGAGCACGTAAGATATGCTGCCGCTGCAAGAGTAGACATACACAAATCCTGTAGCAGATTTAGGCAGGTGGAGCTGGGGGAGGTGGAGGGTTTCAGAGCAGTCGCAAGGGCTGTGCCAAGTTTGCGACCGTACAGGGCTTCGCACCTCCCCAGGGCCAAAGTAAAGTGACAGCTGACTTGATGCAATAGTTAAAGTTCATGTTTTGTCCTTCAGAAATACTATCATAGTTAAAAGACATAGCTAAAAGTAAGATTGTGTATCGTGATGCTGTATTATTTTGCTTGTTATACTTTGCTTGTTTATTATGCAGTAAATTACTAAATTGCTCTGAGCGTGTGATTCATGCGCATACATTTCAAGTTCATAAAGAGAGCTTTATTCAGTCCATTTTAAATTCAGATTTTGGCCACCTCTGAAATGGGTCAAACCATAGATATTACCTGAGAAGTTCATGTAAATCCGCTAGAAATCCACACTCATTCAATGATGTGCATTTATTGCATGGATGGAGAAAGCATGAACGCCTGCAGGATTTCATCTGACGGTATGCACAAAGGGTTTTTATTTAACATTAATAAGTTACAAAAGTGTAGCCTAACTATTAGGCACCTTTCGGACCATCAGTGAGAGCAACAGTACTGCCGAACGAGTGATGATACACCCCTTGAAACAGGCCTGACCAGAGTATTTAAATGTTGAGCAAGCAATCTCATTGGCTGCAGGATCAGCAGAGTCCAATCAGCTTGTATCATGTGGTAATAATGATGTGATTGCTTGCAGATTGCATGTAAAAGGACCTATCAGCCTGCGCCCTGTAGAGTTTCATGACTGAACTAGATATTTATTTGTTTGTGAATAGGGTCTATATTCTACAATACTGCTATAGCTCATGTTGTATGTGTTTGATTCACTACAAAGAACCAGTTAAAAAGAGTAATTTGTCCATGAATCGGATTACAATTGACCCTTATGCTATTGAATACAGCCATTCCATGTTTTATGCCCATTATTTCGCAGTACATAGACGTTTTGCCTGTTCAAAGCAAGATGTGATTAACTGGAAAATGTATATTTTTACCCAGTCCTAATGTGTCCTCCTCATCATAGTACCATAGTATATCATATGTCAATCAACAAGCGGCCAAATTCGGTTTGTGCAGCAAATGTCCTCAACTGCACTCAGATTTTTTAGAGAAGTCACATGTTGGGAGAGTGTAATGAAGGGACAAGTCTTCTGCTAAAGGCATCAGCTTCAGAGATCGAAGACCAGAGAAGCTGCAAGAAAGCACCAGAGCGGGAAAATGAAAGGCAAGTGTAAAATATTCAGCAGTGAAATCCGCTCCCTTGCGAAGCGAGATCTGATGATTGAAATGAAGATTATGGTGGCCATGTTGCGAAAACTCTCAACGTCATTTATCCTCTTTGTGCCCACAGACTGAAATTAACCATCAGGATGAAAAATTTCCCACACTATCGCAAAGGGTACTTAACTCATTAATTTGTTTTAATACAAATTCTGATGTTTATCCCCTCAAGAGATACATTGTGAAATGCTCGCCTCTACAGCTCATATGCAAAATAGCACAGTGCTAACTCAATGAAGAAAAACACATTGACTGGAAGTCAGAAGTGCCGACCGCAGAGGAAAGTGAATCAGCAGGCCAAAGTCACTGAAAATTGCCCATCTGGAGAGTTTGGCTGCTTCCTCTCGCTGTAAACTGTCATTGCCGCCTGTCACACCAACACAAAAACTCACAGCGCTAACAGTTTAGCTATTAGCGTCACCTCCTATACTCTAACCTAAGGCACATCGTTACAAAGCAGCCAAATATAGGACCACGGGGTGACGATTCAGAGTTTAAAGTAGGTGGATTATCAAAAATCAGGTCAGTGAAAGACATTACAGGCTCATTTCCCTTTACTTCCCATTGTATTCGCTTGATACTTCAATACTGCGTTGTGCAATAGCTCTCCTCTCTGTCAGTACTGTAGTAGTTGATCGTCTCAGCCTCGTACATATCTAGAACATTAGATTAGACATCAAAGGTTTGGTTATTTAAAGTATACCCAGAGAGGGAAAGAATGTAGAAGTGTGTTGAGGGGTGAATGGGTTTTAAACAGAATGCATTAACAGAGTGTACATGTGCGCATGACTGTGCGTATGATGCTACAGCACTTGACTTGCATCACGGATGGGTAAATGCTTTTGTAGAAAGAAGTTGGTCGGGAAAGACAGCAGAGAAGAGTATAGGAGAAGGAGAAGGAGGGAAAACAAAGTGATCAAAAACAAGGAGACAAGAGGCCAAAGGGCAAAATACGAAGAACGTCTGTAGGAGGACAGAACACATGAGTCAGATCGTGAAAATGTTAAAACAATACATTGTTTGACTGTACAGCTATATTAAAACATCAATCATTTATTTTTACGGCTGGAAGGAAAGGGAATCTGATTTTTCATCTGCTACGTTGCAACATCAACTCAATGAAATTTAAATAAATTGTGTAATTTTGTTGATTTAAATACTTTCTCCTAACCCAGATTAAAACATGAAAAAACATGGTTTGGTTCATTTAAAAAAAAAAAACACACTTTTAAAAAAGTGCTCTATTTGAACATTCCTACCAGCCCGACAGAAAAATTGGTTTCTGCATGATTTTACGTAAAATGTGCTCATAAAATTGATAAAAGTAAAAGATAGTACTCGGACATACACTGGAATAAATTGTGACATTGCAAAGAATTTTTATCTGATATTTTTCCTTAAAAAAAACCTAAATCTGCTTCTCACAACCAATGGATAAAAAAGCACAGTCACATTTGTTGGCGATTTCAAGTCATGACAACAGAACTGTTCTTAAGGATTCTACAACAATGACAGTGTTATTATAGTTCACTAAAACCTAAAAGAACATTTTTATTACTCGAAACAAAATATTACAAAACCTAATTTTTTAAATTTTATTTCTGCTAGTTGCCAAAGCAACATTTCTCATTTTCATTTAGTTTAACTGCAAATATCTAGAACTAAAACTGAAATAAAACCAATAAAAAGTATATGATATTAAAAACAATAACGGATAATAAAAAAAAACCTACTCCTATTGTTAAAACATGTTTTTTCATGTTTTAACCTATCTCATTATGATACTAAAATAACACAGACTTAAAAACTTAAAAAAACTTTAAAAAAACTTTTTTTTACTTAAAAAAAAAAGAAAAGAGTATGTATCTTTGGAAATATCCTTTAAATCGCAGAGCAAAAGTCTAGGAAAAATTGTCTATGAATGTTCACTATTGCTTTTAAGGCGATGTCAGTTCTGTTTGGTGCCAACAAAGGTGCAGAAATACACACAAATTCAGTTGTACAGCTGTTTAATAATTTGAAGGCTTATAAGGGACATCTGTGACAATGAAACAATGAACCAATGACAACATGACACATCAGACAAGGGAACACATGGCAGGATCACATGACTAACAGGGAATCACATGACAAAGACATGAAACACTAACATGAAACAAAACCAAATCGTGACACCTTGCCCGTTCAATATCAGTTTAAAAAAAAGAGCAGTGATTTATCACTGTCTTCATTATAAATAGAATTAGATTATCAGACATTTATGTTATGACACCAACAGCAGTAATTCAATTTCCCAGTTCTGCAGTGTTTTTATTTACCCCTCCCGAGATAAATAAAGAAGAAGATTAGTGGCTCATTGTGGGACAGGATTATAATGCCAAGAGTATGTATAGCGCACCGGCACCGCTGTCATAATGAGAATAAAGATTTCAATGGCAAAGGCTTCATCTCTTTTTGTTCCTCATCTCATTCTTCATTCTCTTTTTCCATCTCTCTTTATCCTCAAGTTGGGAGTAATGGCGGACAAAACGAGGCTACAGGGAAGGGTCCTCATCACTGATTTATGTTTGCTCCCTTGTGCATCACTTGTCCCATTTATGTCCCTTGTCCCGCATGTATTTACCACACTTTGAATGTAATATAAAGCATCGCCCGTCACAAAAGCGCACACAAAAGCGCCAGTCTTCATTGTGATGCGGAAAGCCTCAACTTGCATATCTCACTCACAAAGCCCTGCACCCCCTACATCCACGATTATTTTTCTCTTTTTTGCTTTGTTTTATTGCAAATGGTGAAGTGGAAGCTGCTCTGTCTATTTCGATGCAATTGGAAACAAAATGATGCTGAAAAAAGGTGCCTAAACAAGGTGGAAATGGTGGAAAGCGCTCTTAAATTATACAATGATGATTAAAGAAATTTGATGGAGAGAAAGAGAATGTTTGAGCTTTAAGACTCACATGACCCTCGTAATGGCTTAGTTGTCAGTGTATCTCGATTACAATATAATTGCCACTCTGTTCCTGTGTTAGTTTCTGCTAAAGGGGCTATCATAACACTTCTATGGCTTGGCTGTGGTGGTCTTAAGGGGAGCAACTCATCCTTTGTTTGTAGCCTATATATGCATATTAGTAAAAAATAATTATGTTATATTATCTTTCTTTAATATGATAGTGAGGAGTGCTACAGGCGGTGGAAATTCTTGGTGTTCAACACACGGCTGCAGCAGATCATGGCATCTCAGCAGTGCTGTAAGCTCTAAGCTTAACTCTTTATGACCCCTAGAGAGGGTTCACTGAACGGCTGTGGAGAAGAACCTCAGCTGGCATGAATGAGGGCATTTGCTGGGGTAATGGGGCACTTAAAAGCAACAATTAACATCTTCTAACAAGATCAAGAAATATATTTCCTATTTGGCCTCTCTGAACCACTGAATTATTCTTCTCATAATGCACATACAAACATGCTTTATCCAAACTTACACTTATTCTATTTCTTATCAGTTATCATGCCTTTGATTAAACCCATGTCCATGGCATTGTTAGCAACAGGAATGTTAAAACATACATAATTCGTGTCCATTAATTAACATGCGCTAATTGGTAATGCATGTAAATGAGTGCGGATGTGTTTATAATATGACATTAGTATTCACAGGTATTTGTATGTAAAGTGTTGTTCTAGCAGACATATATTTACATTATTAATATATTGACAGCATCTAACTGACAAAAAATATGAAAAAGTCCTGTGTCAATTTGTACATAATTTTCAATTCGGTTTACAAAACGTGAAAAAACTAAAGAAGGAATCCGCACACCAAAAAGATTCTCATATAAAGTCCATTAGTGCACTAACCTAAAAGTGACTGTGCACAATAATAATAATAATAGTCTACTGTTTGGGGTGTGGATTCCTTTTTTTTTTTTTTTGACAGCTAAAACACAAATATTTTATGAACTAACAACGACTGACTTAAAAATGTTACAGTAGAATATTTTAGTTTAATAGAATATTGAATTTGTTCATCGCCTTTATATCCTATTTATTTCTAGTAGTGTAACTCATTTTGAAGGATTCCATCACTTTACCCAAGCCTAATTTTTAAACCAATTATATTACTGAATTATTTATTTTTAATCGTATTTCCTTAAATTAGTAAATACTGTAAATGTACAGTATATTGTAACAAATGATTGTTAATTTGTTATTTGTTTGTAATTTATTATTTGTATATAACAATTTGTTATTATTATTATTATCAAATGATTATTGTTGTATCTAAATAATAGTACACTATAGAAATATATTTACATGCATTTAAATATAATTAAATAATATTAACAAATAAATATTATATTAAGGATTTGTAAAGACACACATTTACATTCCTAAAGACATTTATGTTTCAGATGATGTCAATACATCCATCCATATAATTATGTTTCATATATATATATCCAAACAATGCATATGTCACCATTTTGTATGAATACCTAAAAATACAAATGAGATCAGAGTGGCATGTGTGTTTGCTAGAATAAGTTTATTCTTAAAGCACTCTGTATCTCTTCAGACTGCACATAATATAGTTCCAATCACAATTTTATAGTTATTGTAAAGCTGATTAGATATGAGCTATACAACCAATGAGAATATGTTTCACAAGCTTCTTATGAATCCTATTTCATTCATCATTATGGGAGGGTGTTTATAGAGATTACAAATCCATCAAGGAGAATAGCTCATTTGTTGTAGGCTGATATGATTAACGCGTTTACTTCATTTGCTTAAAACTGCAAACAGCACATCTGAGCTTATGAGCTGAATGTTGGACAAGAGACTTAGACGCCTGGAGTACTGAAATACACCCATCCATTTACAAAACGCATCTGTGGGAGGTGTGTTGTGTGTGGGCAAAAGGTACGAATCTAACTTGAAAGTGTTTGCTATATGTAGTCTAGCATCAAGGTGGCCCACAGGAGTCAGATTGAATGCTCACTGTTAGTAACTGAACAGAAAGGCTTTGTATAATGCTCATATTGTGGATTACGTGTATGCATTATTTTTCGCTGAATATATTTATCTCAGATCTTGAGGGTAACTGTGATTAATCTCCAAAATGAAGTAACCACTTAATTGGCAGTATCCAAGAGGTGAAAACAATGTTGTGTTTCACAGTGCTAATGGGCATTAACATGTTTATAAATAACCCATTGCATATAGAGCTTCATTTGTGACTCATTGATTGTGATTTCCCTCCACTAGTGTTATGGAGACTATAGTATGTAATGTTTCCACACTGATAACAACAAGCCATTTGAAAAATGTGAACTCGCTAGCATATGTTCCTCGCAGAGGTTCTCCACTCTGTCTAGCTCAAGGTTGCCAGCATTTACTCTCATAAGTGGTGTAATTTGTTGAGAGGCTGGAGGTAATAGAACCCAGGATAAGGGCTGAAATGATTCAGAGCTTCATCCAGTAGAAACACATGTAATGATGCTGACATTCGGGATATCAGCAGACTCTGTGATTCTTTTATATGAATGCAATGCACCATTATGTCAGTATAACAGTCTTGCACAGTTTAAGATGTTACATTTGTTTTTGTCAGGTCTAATTTAATTTTAAGCCAAATTGTCAGTCACTGTAAAAAGATGGAGTGACGTTCATAGGCATCTTGGAAACCTCAGCTGGGAATTTAATCTTGTCTGGATGCTTGTCTTGACTTGATTTCATTGCCACCTTTGTGAGAGTCCCCCGATCAGACAGATTTAACCCTTTTGGATGGGAGGATATGCATCTTTAGTGAGACGGATAAAAAAAAATGTCATACTAAAATCTGGGGTTTGCTTTGTCTACTGTTATGTCTTGCACAAAGCTGAGTGTTTTCGTATACTTTACTGATCATTAATTCGTATGGACAATTACTGAGTCACAAAGGATGTTTGTTCAGGTTCTATCTGAATAGCGATGAGCTCTACAGACTCAGAGACTGATGGCAGGGTGAGGCTCTGCCCTGTTGAAGACCAAGTTTATGACAGGGTATAACATGAGTAATGGGCTTGGTTGTGAATTCCACTGCTGAATTTGCTGTTGTTTAGCCTACGTCTGCACTTTACTAGATCATCCTCAGAAATGTCAGAGGCATTCTCAGTGATTTGATTCTGGAACTGGGCCTGGGCTTAGATCACTGTAAATGCTGATCCTGAACTGTTATCATTCACATGTGTGGAGTGTGTCTCAGACTCCCTCTCTGCGTATGCTGTGAGTTTGGGTTGGTTATAACATTCATCTGGGAATGCAGTGTGCATCATTTCATCAGATTTGTAAGGTTAATTTGTAAACCTACACTAACACACAAGAATACATCAATATGATTATGCGAAATATGTGATCCCGTTTTCAAAATAAAAGTTTAAATCCTTGTTCTGAGTTTGCATGTTTTTATGGCCACATATTCTTGTTCATGAAATTACAATGGCAGTAGCATTTCTATCATAAAAAAGTGGCCAAATATTAAAGACTAAGTAAACATTTGAATCAAATGTTGTTTGGCCAATATTAAAGGCCCACTTAAGTACCTTGGAATTGGAACTTATTTTTTTACAGTCTATGCTTGGAATGCACAGCTTTGTATGATACGTTGATGTAACTTTCACTGAAACAGGAAGCTAAGGCTCCTCCTACTTTTCAAATAGCCAATAGCGCTTAGTTTACCTCACAGACTGTAAGTCGGTAGTAGGTACTTGACAGCACCATGGAAGCAAATCCGAGTGCTGATGATACGTTGGATTCAATAGTAGAGGTGTGAATAAATTCTAGCCATTTCATTCCTAACCAACGTACAATTGGAAAACGGAATAAAACTCGAGCAACCAAACACACATTTTCAACGAGTGGCGTACTTTTGTTTTAAAAAAGTGGGTGGGATAGGTGTGTGGTGGGGAGGAGGTTGCTATACAATGCTAAGATATATGTACAATATATTGTGTACAATAAAAATTTTTGGAAAAATTAACATTATGATGTCCAGAAATCAATATCAATTGTCATTTAATGAGATCTACTAATATATAATGTTAGTGCTGAGAATTTTCACGTGAATAAATCCATAGATCCACAAACGTAGCTTGTGTACTTCCATGGTCAGAGTAGCAGAACCTTTGTCAAGCATGTCATAGGTTGTGGGTTCTAATCCGCACTCGTATAGGTCCTCGTATCCGCATTCGGTTTTGATTTTTTCCTCATCAAAACCGAATATGTTTACATCCATGTTTACATAAGTGAGGGACTGTAAGTTTTGAATGCTTATAACTCCTAAAAATTTTGATTTTAGGGGACCTTTAAACATGGATTTGATCTGCTGTAAAGTGTAACAACATCAGGCCATTAGCACCCTCTGTAGGCATTTGTCATAATGCATAATGTACAATGTACATAATATTATTGTTTATATTATGTATTTTAACAGTTTTGTTCTATTAAACCATATGACTACTTGTTTTTGATGCTTTATTTGAACCAAATATGATCACATTATTGTAATTATATATGTGTTTTAAGTCATTTTAAAGGCTTAGCTTATGTCTATTTTTATTACCACAAAAAAAGTATTTGATGTATTACTCGAATAATCATCAAAATAATTGACAGATTACTTGATTACCAAAATAATCGTTAGTGACAGCCCTACTCCTATGCATCGACCCAAACGGAGTAACCGTCAACAGGGATGCCATGAGCCCCAGGAGGCTCTGAAACCTTTGCAGTGAGACCACATTTTTCTGTCTGAATAATTTCAGGCTGTTCAGCTTAAACTTTGCGTGTTCTGCAATGAGACGTGCCATCTCATGGCGCTTTTCCATTACCAGCTCAACTCAACTCCACTCGACTCTCGCTCTGTTTTCCATTGCAGATAGTACCTCCACACAATAGTACCTGGTCGTCATAGCAACGCCGCATGAAACTGCCGTGACGTAATCTATGTGACACACACCCACGACACACACTCCTCGTTTGACCACAGCATATTCTTCCGAGTTGCCATAATAATAGTAAAAATGGCGGGGTTATTCAGGATGCTCCGTCTAGCGCGTGCAATGATGACACAGGTGAATAGTGATGATTCTCTCTGACCAATCAGCAGTCTGCCGTGTTTACACGTCACATTTCAGTACCGCCTCATTTCGCTCAAGCCGCCTTTCCACTGCACACGACAAACGACAGCCGTCGGACCGGAAGTCATTCATTTCCAATTGGAGACTCGTACGGGAGCTGCGAGGAGTTCCGTTTATATGCGTATGCGGAAAATTCGGATCCGATTTGAGCTTTGGATCCGTTGAAATATCTGAACTTCTGCGAATAGACCGTATGCGACCGGCCGACCGGATCTGATGTATTCTAATCAAAACTATGAACGCGAGGCTAGAATGACCAATATTTTAACTCTTTAATGTTATTCTGTAAACGCTATTTCTTTAAAATGTCGGTTATTATGGCAGAAAAAAATATTTTATAATTATTAAATCAATATTAGCTCTAAAAAACTGCTATGTTTTTATTGTAGATGTATCGAGGGTCATTTTTTTGTGTGGATATATTCATGCATGCATTACATTCATTAAAATCATTAGTTTTACCATTGTGAATAGCCGAGGGTAATACAGGTCCTTCTCAAAAAATTAGCATATTGTGATAAAGTTCATTATTTTCCATAATGTAATGATAAAAATTTCACTTTCATATATTTTAGATTCATTGCACACCAACTGAAATATTTCAGGTCTTTTATTGTTTTAATACTGATGATTTTGGCATACAGCTCATGAAAACCCAAAATTCCTATCTCAAAAAATTAGCATATCATGAAAAGGTTCTCTAAACGAGCTATTAACCTAATCATCTGAATCAACTAATTAACTCTAAACACCTGCAAAAGATTCCTGAGGCTTTTAAAAACTCCCAGCCTGTTTCATTACTCAAAACCGCAATCATGTGTAAGACTGCCGACCTGACTGCTGTCCAGAAGGCAATCATTGACACCCTCAAGCAAGAGGGTAAGACACAGAAAGAAATTTCTGAACAAATAGGCTGTTCCCAGAGTGCTGTATCAAGGCACCTCAGTGGGAAGTCTGTGGGAAGGAAAAAGTGTGGCAAAAAACGCTGCACAATGAGAAGAGGTGACCGGACCCTGAGGAAGATTGTGGAGAAGGACCGATTCCAGACCTTGGGGGACCTGCGGAAGCAGTGGACTGAGTCTGGAGTAGAAACATCTAGAGCCACCGTGCACAGGCGTGTGCAGGAAATGGGCTACAGGTGCCGCATTCCCCAGGTCAAGCCACTTTTGAACCAGAAACAGCGGCAGAAACGCCTGACCTGGGCTACAGAGAAGCAGCACTGGACTGTTGCTCAGTGGTCCAAAGTACTTTTTTCGGATGAAAGCAAATTTTGCATGTCATTCGGAAATCAAGGTGCCAGAGTCTGGAGGAAGACTGGGGAGAAGGAAATGCCAAAATGCCTGAAGTCCAGTGTCAAGTACCCACAGTCAGTGATGGTCTGGGGAGCCATGTCAGCTGCTGGTGTTGGTCCACTGTGTTTTATCAAGGGCAGGGTCAATGCAGCTAGCTATCAGGAGATTTTGGAGCACTTCATGCTTCCATCTGCTGAAAAGCTTTATGGAGATGCTCACAGTGCCAAAACCACTGGTAAATGGTTTACTGTGCTCAATTGGCCTGCCAACTCTCCTGACCTGAACCCCATAGAGAATCTGTGGGATATTGTGAAGAGAAAGTTGAGAGACGCAAGACCCAACACTCTGGATGAGCTTAAGGCCGCTATCGAAGCATCCTGGGCCTCCATAACACCTCAGCAGTGCCACAGGCTGATTGCCTCCATGCCACACCGCATTGAAGCAGTCATTTCTGCAAAAGGATTCCCGACCAAGTATTGAGTGCATAACTGAACATAATTATTTGAAGGTTGACTTTTTTTGTATTAAAAACACTTCTTTTATTGGTCGGATGAAATATGCGAATTTTTTTAGATAGGAATTTTGGGTTTTCATGAGCTGTATGCCAAAATCATCAGTATTAAAACAATAAAAGACCTGAAATATTTCAGTTGGTGTGCAATGAATCTAAAATATATGAAAGTTTAATTTTTATCATTACATTATGGAAAATAATGAATTTTATCACAATATGCAAATTTTTGAGAAGGACCTGTACGGTTGCTTCACGACCAATTTCAAAGTTCCGTGCAACTGACACTAGGGGGCGAAATGCGACAATCGTAGGCGAATGTCGTGTGCAGTGGAAAGGCGGCTTCAGAATCTCGCCGGAGGTGATACGAAAAAAAGTACCCGAAAGCAGGTACAGGTACAACTTTTCGAGTCGAATCGAGCTGGTACTGTGTAGTGGAAAAGCGCCAATAGTAACTGAGTCCAACTAGTCCAGCAAGAGAGAGTTCTACAGCAGGGAGAGCTTGCTTTTTCTCAGTTGACCTGAAGCCCGACCGGCTGAGTGTCTAAACACCGGGTCCCTGTGCACACGCAATAAATCCAGAGAGTGCGCTAAAACTAGCCAGTCGTCGAAGATATTTGAGAATGCGAATACCAGACTCCATGCCTTTTGTGAGGACGTGTGACAGCCACAGTGACAGCCTGTACGGAAGGACCTTGTACTGACATGCTCGTCCCCTAACAAATGGAAATTTCTCTTTCTAGTTGCTCATTAAAGCACCCTGCAGGGGAACTCTTTTGCACTTATCTATGCATATGGGAGAGAGAACCACTGAAATGCATTGTAGAAATCCAACAAAGCCTCTAGGCAGCTCCAGGTTCTTTGCCCCAAAGAACAAATCTGAATGAGTGGATGCAAGCCATCTCCTTATACCCCATATGCCCTGGACTTTCCTGAAGTATTAGAGGTGTTTGAGGCTCCCAAGTGCAACCACTAGTGTCACTGCACAACGTCGAAGAAGTGAGTGACAGATATAGCAGGTAAGTTACAGCAGGTCACTGTAAAATAAAAAAAATAAAAATGCTATAGTAAAAACCTGTTAATTGGTTTATTGTAAGTTACTATACCATACATGTGTACTTTTAAATGGTTTACATGCATTACATATATTTTTACAGTAAAATACTTTAAAATGTATTTTTCTTTTTGCAAGTAAAAACTACAGATTCATATCGAATTCATATGAATTCCTATTCATATATAGACTACATATAATTTAATGTAAAATAGTATGAGGGCATTCCCAGAAGATCCAACACATCACATATGAACATATTTTATATAAGTAGTTTTACTACTTCTCATTTTTGTTATCAGTATGTACATTAGGGAATTTTGTGTGACATTTTATGTTATTTAGTTAATGTTTGTTGAATTATTTTAGCATCATGTATATTATGCATCTTTTATTTTTGTGTGTATGACCAAGTGCACAGTCTCTATAGGAATATTGGTCATGTTTTAAATACAGGTCAATTATGATCAACACTTATTCGTCGTGTGGCTTTTTTATAATTGATAGTCCAAGTAGGCTTGGTATATAAGATTATATAATTTATGAAATATAGCCCTGGTTTCACAGGCAAGGCTTAAGCCTAGTCCCAGACTAAAATGTAGGCTATGTTTGAAATCTTAAAACATGTCAGTGCCGTTGTTTTGTTTCAAGAAGCACACCAGTTATGATTTTTTTCTAAGTCAGGTTTATAAAAGATACTTGAATGTCCTAATTTAACTAAGGCCTACTACTACTGGCTTAATCTAAGCTGTGTCTGTGAAACCAGAGCATAAGATTTTAAGTAAAATATACACACACCGGTCACTTTATTAGGTACACCTGTTCAACTGTTTGTTAACAGCATCTCTCATAAAACTTCGAACCTTGAAGCAGATGGGCTACACAGCAGAAGACCACAACGGGTGCCACTCCTGACTGCTAAGAATAGGAAACTAAGGCTACAATTCACACAAGCGCATCAAAATTGGACAATAGAAGATTGGAAAAATTGTTGCCTGGTATGATGAGTCTTGATGAGTGTCTGTGACATTCAGATGGTAGGGACAGTTTTTGTGAAAGCATGGACCCATCCTGCCTTGCACCAATGGGTCAGGCTGCTGCTGCTGGTGTAATAGTGTAGGGATATTTTCTTGGCACACTTTTCGCCCCTTAGTACCAATTGAGCATAATTTAAACACCACAGCCTTCCCGAGTATTGTTGCTGACCATGTCCATCCCTGATGGCTACTTATAACGCGCCATCTAACAAAAATATGTTCTTAGAATGTTTTGCTGACATTCCAATTGGGCTATGAAAACGTTATTTCTGAATCTTTTTAAAAGCTGAAAACGTCCAGTTATTTTTTTAAGTATTAACAACGTTTTTTTCTTGGTTAATGTGAACGTTAAAGGAACATTCCATTCAATCATTTTGAAACTGTTCTGAAAAAGTTATTTCTGAATGTTTTTTAAACATTGAAAACATCCAGTTTTTTTTAATGTATGAAGAACATTATAAGACCATTCCAGAAACATTATTTCAGGGTAGTTTTTTACTAACTTTTTGATAACTTTTACATAACGTTAGTGAAAGTTATGGGAACGTTCCCTGTTTCCTGGAATGTCACAAAGCTCAAATCATCTTAAACTGGTTTCTTAAACATTACAATGAGTCACTATACACTCAAATGGCATCCACAGTTGCCAGATCCCAATCCAATAGAGCGCCTCTGGTAAGTGGTGAAATGGGAGATTCTCATCATGGATGTGCAGCTGACAAATCTGCAGCAACATGATGTTATAATGTCAATATGAACCAAAATCTCTAAGGAATGTTTCCAGAACTTTGTTGAATCTATTCCATGAAAAATGAAGGCAGTTCTGAAGGCTCCTATCCTATTCAAATAATGGCAGAAAAACGAAATATAACTTAAAAAAAGAGAAAAGAAATATAAAGGCCAAAAAACATCCTGGCAGAGATTACTACTCTACCCCGTAGCTGACCCGTTTCATTCTTGTAATGCAATCCCGCATCCACACTACCAACTTTTTTTTGTTTTGTTTGTTTATGTTTATTGCTAATCCACTGTGGCCCATTTGCTTTTCCACTCAACCTCCATTTTTTGGCACATTCTGAATTGGAGTCCATCATGGCCATTAACCGTTTATTACAGATCTGTTCTGAGGCGTAGCATTGTGAAATCCTGTAAATGAGTGTTAGCTAGGAATTCCAGCATCATGCTGCTATGTGTTAAAAATTTCTATCGCGTTCACAGCTCACCTGTGGGTGCGTCTGTCACTTTCACAAACACCTCTCTGGCTGCAAAGGCTATTTAAGTGTGGCACGGGGTAAAACGTTCTCTGTTTCAGCAGCTACGACCTGCAGCTGAAAGCTCTAGAAGGTTTGACAGTGATCTTTGCATCCTCAAACAGCAAGGCAGGATTTTACTGAACAGAAGTACTGCCATCAAATAGATGGACTCTGCATTTAAATGTTAAACACATACCAAATTCCTCATTTTCATGATTTCATTTATGAAGTTTAGCTGAAATGTTAATATAATAAAGATCTGAGATGTAATTTGTCTAATGTTTTCCATCTACAAAGCATTGGATTTCTTTCAGTGTGTCTAGCAATTGACAAAACCGATTAAGAAAGAACTTGATGTGCCACAGAGGGCAGGCAATTCAATGGGCTAATAATAATAAGACCAGAGGTTTTAAACAGGGAGTATGTTATTCAACTGTAGTGATGGGACCATATACTGAGTCTGCCAATTTATAATTTTTTTGTAAAATATAAGTTTAGTAAAAAAACAAGATGATTAAATAAAACCTCAATATTTAAACAACTTCGACCAAATGTAAAATGCAGTAATGAGTATTATAATGCCTTTGCAATGTAAACACCATAGCTCTTTGGATGAATAAGGTTGAAGACAATCTGGTTATTGTGAATGACTGAACACAATAATAAACATTATTGACAGAGCACTACATGTGTGGGATTAAAAAAAAATACAATGGTTTGAAAAACAAAAAAATATATATATAGTATTTCCATTGGAGTTGCACCTGTTTTGGAAAAATTTAAAATGTCATCAAAATGTCAATGTGTGTTTGTGGATATTTTATTATGCACTCAGAACACACACACATACTGACTTTTTAATCTATTATTGAAACCTTCACATAAATGTTTTATACTAATATAACCTACACTACCCCTAAAACAGGTTGACTTTATTAGAAGGAAAACAGAAAGCCTTTTGAGCCTTTCAAATAGCCTTTTCAAACCCACTTAAAATGTAGGCTACTTGGTTTTCAACATGTTAAACATGTTATGTCACTATTATTGTGAGGTCATTTCATTTGGCCCTCAAGTATAGCAAGCTGTATACACAGGCTTTACCGACCCTGAATTTCTCTCAGCCCTAAACAAGCACTCTCGAGTTAAGCCTACTTGTACAATAAATGAATGAATATCTCACAACATGACAATAGGAAAAAATGCGACAAGAACACAAAAGAGCACGAGTAATGATCACTAAGCACAAAAACAAGTTGATAAACCCATTAAGGAACGTGATGTCATAGTATGTGCCTTATTAATAATTATTTTGTTATTTCAAACCCGTCTCACTTTGATTTTCATGGCTTTTTATCGTTACATTACTCGGCATATCACCTGCTCTTAAAACACTTTCGGAAATCTCACGCAACGAGGCAACGTCGCAAACCTCAACTGTTTCTCTTGCGCTCTCACTCTTCTTTCTTTCTTTTTTAAAGGGTATCCTGAAAATCACGTGTTAAACAACTTTTCGGTGTAAATGCAGTCAAGGCTCTAATTACTACAGGAATAATTAAAACACGCAACACTTGAGGCAATCGCGCGCAGAGAACAGCATCTCAAGCTCACACATGTTCACCGACAGGTAGATTTTCATTCGGCATCTTCACGACTGCTTCCCTCACAAACTCTATCGCAATCTATAAACTTGAACATGGGTCGAAATGAAAGAAATCATGATGTCCTAGTTTGTTTCAACAGATGTTCCGCCTTTTTTGCGGTGCTATTTGATAAAAAGGAAACGTTTTAGAGGAAAGACATGAAACAAAAATCAAAGACAATATACCAAAACATCTAAAGTTGTTTTACCTGCTCGGATTGGCACAGAGTACGCACGGGATGGATGAGGAAATCCAAACTTTGAAGACTGCGAGCCCTTGATCGGCTGTTAATGGTTCGTTTATGAGAGACGCATTAGATCGGCGCAGTTCTGACAAGACTATATGCGAGCAATGCTGCTGTCTGTCCCTCCCTCCCTCTCTCTTTCTCTCTTCCCCAGAGAAATAAATAATCTCTGCTTTCATCTGGATCACTGAATCTCTCCCTCCCTCCCTCCAGTTTGCGCTATCCAGTTTTCCCTCTCTCTCTCACACACACACACACACGCACACACACAGTGAGAGAGAGAGAGAGAGAGAGAGAGAGAGAGAGAGAGAGAGAGAGAGAGAGAGAGAGAGACGTTTCTATTTACTTCTATTGTGTTTATACGGTGTTGATATTTTCAACATATTTTCAAAACAATCACACGAACATTTTTTAGGTCATGATTAAAAAAAATTTTTAATTAGCCATTTTACTCGTGAGCATTGGCCGGTCCCCACAACAGATGAGATTTTAGAGCCAACTATTTTTGCTTGCAGCCAGAACCATCACTAAAAATTCACAGGGCCCAGGATATTATGGACCTTCTCATCCCTGGACAAAATGAGTTGGCTATACTCCACTGGACCCTTTTGGGCCCCTTCATCAGTTTGCCCCCGCAATCTGGCAGAGCCTTCATAAAAATAAATAAAAAACAAACATGCAATGTCCAATCCACCCTTATATTCCTCTCTTTTTATGCATAATTCTACACACACACATAGGGCCCGATATCAGATTTGACTGAATTGACTATGTTTGTTTTTCTGTAATCGATGGGACAGTATGCTCGTAAGTATTAGAAAGCATCCGAACGGATTTGCAGTGAATAAATCACTGGTTCTCCATCCTGGACCTACAGTAAGCACTGCACATTTGGGATTTTATTTATCACCTGATTTATATCAGTGGCTCATTAGTAGAGACTGCTAGACCTGAACTGGGTGTGTCACGTTCAGAATGTGCTGGGGCCCTCCAGGACTAGGATTGAGAAGCACTAGCAGATTGCAAGCGAAAGGATTACTACATCGGATTAAAGTGCAACAAACATCATTTCATTATCTGCGCATCAGATGAAAAGCATGACGGGGTGGTGAAAATCTCTCACTCTTGTGTCCAGTTTTGTTTTTACTTTAATATTTTATAGGCTCTCGCTCAGGAAAGCATAGTGCATCAACATACTTTGACAAAAGGTAATACAGTATATTGGAGTTTCTTAATGACTTCTGTGGGGTTTTGTTGTCATTAAAGATTTAGACATACCAGTAGTCTTCCACAAATGAAATAATATGGCATCTCAGCATGTACCAATGAGTTTGGTATCTGCATGGTCTCACGCCATTATGAAGTTCATCAGTCAGACTGGGAAATGAGAAGTCCTTTCTTCCAGTCTATAGCCATTATGTCTCTCTGGGAAGAGCTAGTTTCTTCTTAATGGGGTGAACCATTGAACCACACAGAGATCAGGCCAGCGATGCTGTACAAGGTCTATAGTGTGCCAATGGGATAGGGACAGATGGCTGTGTAATTACGCAGGAACTAACCCCGTGCGTATGTAGCTTCCGCTTTCGAATGCGAATATGCTCAATTATTCTTGTTTTCTCAAGAAAACAACTATCATGTCATTCCATGATAACTGCATGACATATCAGAACAGAAAATTTAATGTGCTCTAATTTAGATGGTAATGCAACTTAATGTGGAAATAAATTCAACATCAAAGCTCATTGTGCTAAACACACACTTTTAGCCTCAAGGAGTTCATTATGGCTAGCAACACAGAGCAGTAGAAGATATCTAAGATATGGATATGTAATAATAATAATAACTGCAAATGTAAGGAATAATGTAATGTCTTTTATTTTGTGATAATGTGACCGACTGACTGTACATTATCTTGCTGCTTATAATAATGATAAATACAGTTAATATACATAAACAAATAAATGTACATGAATATTGATTCAAACTATTATATAATTTTACCTGTACATAATATGAATCTGAGATTCAGCTAAGAAAAATGATCTTTTAGGCCTACAATATTCGAAACAATAATCAATATGACAATAACATTAAAAGTCCTCTGAGGTCATCTTCACTTTAATCATTAACTGAAACACAAAATGGCAGCAGTTGCGTTTGAATAAAGCAAGAGAATATGCGATTTTGAAGGAATCGGGTGAATGAATGATTCAGTGACTTTCATAAACACAGTCCTAAATAAAATGAATCAGATTTTTTGAATGAATCGGCTGACTGGATAATTCAATTGATTCACTAATAAAGACTGTTACTACTAACACATTTGCTGTGTCCGAAACCGCTCCCTATTTCCTATATAGTGCACTATATCGGGTTTTGTAGTGGTGTCTAAATTCTGAGTGAACAACATAATTTCCTTACATTCCTATACTCTTTATACAGACAGTGCACTATATTTCAAGTGTATAATCAATGTACACTTGGCAACAGGCTATTTTACATATTGTAACATGAGACGGTGAAGGACTTACAAATGTTAGAGTATCTTTTTGCTGATTAAAGTACATGAAGATATTGTGAAGCGAAATGCTACAGATTGATTCATTGACAATAATTATTTTCAACTGTATTGTGTACATAGTGTATGTTCATACACTTGTTTATTATTGTTAATAGTTATTTTATGATGTTATTTTAAACAAATCAAACAAATAAAATAAGACAGTGTAGGCTATTTGTAATAAAATAAACATAATAAACATGACAACTAGTTGTTTTATTCTCTTTATTATGAACATACAATAAATGTGTGACAAACCAGTGAAAAAATACAATAGTGAATGAGTGAACAACTGAGCGATTCGGTTCGGACACAGTCATATAGTCTGACGTTCTGGAAAACAGACACACTGTAAAAATGAATTTTGATGATTTGTTATCACAACTTTTTATATTTTGTCAAATCAACTTAGATAATTAATGTAGTTCAGACAACATCATATTTTGAGTTTCTATTTATTAAACCAGTCTCCTTTGTTGTATTAACTCAAAATTTTAATTTCAATGAACTCAAAATTTTAAGGCAACCAGGTAACTTACTTTAAGTTAATCCAACTTTTTTTTTTTTACAGTGCAGTGAAATGCTGCTCAGCCAATCAGATTTGAGGACTTGGACTGTTACAGTGTCACACTTCCAATACAGTGTGACTTTGATAGTGACAAAAAATAAAAAAAAATTGTCTTGGATAAAGACTTTTCAATGCTATTTTTTCGGTTACACTTTATTTTAAGGTGTCCTTATTACAGTGTAATTATACATTTAGGTACTGAGTAATATTAACTGAGTTACCTATTATTCTTTAATGTTTCCATTGAATGCACAGACATAATCCACCAAAATAAAATATAACAAAGCCTTACGTCAGACTTGTCTTTGACCCATGGTCCATAAAATCAAAAGCTCTATAATTAGCTATTGGGTTTTAAGAAGGGAGGAAATGGCCCCACTGGCACAGGCCTGTGTAAGACAACCTATAATTGGACCACAGGCACACCCATTGAACCAGCCACACAGTGTCCCTGCATCATGCATTACCATTTAATTGTAATCATTATATTGCCCAAATGTAGTTGCAATCGAAGAAGATCAAGACTTAAACGACAATCTGTTCAATGCACATAAATGAGAAATCTGTGCAGTGGTTTACAAACACACACCGATCTGTTCATGTATTTCTGAATTAGAGATCAAAGGATGAAGGCAGCGGTTGCAATGCTATTCATCATACGGTTATTTCCTGTGCTGGAACTAACACGCATTTGTCTTTTTCAGATAGCCTTTCAGGGTGAAATTTGGCTTTCGCCCACATGAGTTCACACTGTGGCCTTGGGTTTGTGTGACAAAGCTTTCTTCAGAGAAAAATAATATCCTTCAAAAATATATAATAAAAACGTGCAGCAACTTTGATGTGCTTAAAGACAACATAGATTGAAATGGTGTGTGCTGGAGAGATCAAGAGCAGATGGATGTAATTCTCAACAATATGCTCCATTGAAACGGGGTAAAACTAACGGTCTTCAAATACAAATCTAACACAAATAGAAACCGCAGGTCCTTGAATTAACTTAGTTACATAAAGGCAAAGCTTCAACAGAGAATATATGAAATAGGCTATTTTCTAATCTAAAAAGATGCAAAATAAGTTATGCAATATGCTTAGTCTGGTACAGGTTTTCTGATCGTACAATACAGTTAAAAGGAATCGTTCCCTGGCTAATGGGTTATTGGTCACGTGTACTAGATGGCCTTAATTATGAAGCTATATTTGAATGGGGATGTAGGGCAGGGATTACTCTGACATTAACTGAGTATAGAGGTAAATCATAAAGTGATATGTCCAGTCCAGCATCTGTGTCTGAATGTCATTGATCTAATAAATGAACACACTGACAGTGTGTTGCATGAGCGTGACTTTAAAGTCATTAATTGGCTGGTCAGTGAAAGCTGGTTTAAGCGATTCTGTCCCGGCACACATTGACTGAAGTGAGTCAGAGGAGTTCATTAATCAAATGGACATAATGGCGAGGAGCAATATGGGACATTCTGTGATGGCTGATATTTTGGAAAAGGTGAAATTTATTTTGAAAACTGGATTTTTTTGTCGTCTTTATTGGGATTTCTATGAGCACCTAAAAATAGGCACTATTTTAGGCCTTTTGTGCACAAAAGCTGTCTTATCTTCAGACAGAGGTCTCCAATTAGCCTGCTCTTTCCTCTTGGAGGCCATTGAAATCTAGTTTTCGGAGCACACACACACACGTATATTTTGAAATAGGAGCTAGATGTGCCCTTATTCTCGCCAATCAAAACATCTCCTGTGTCTGTGAATGAAATCACATACTCTCTTGAGTACTTGTTTTTAATAAATATTTACTTCATGACTGCTAAAAAAAAGTATGTTCCATATAGTATGAATGTACGTAGTTTGAATATAATCTGAGCGCACTACATTAGTCATGTTGTCATCATATGACCTACCAGCAATAATGTCACTGTGTAATAATTGTGTCACTTTACTTCCATTTACAAATCCTCTCCCATGGCCTCATGGGATAGTAAAATGTCCGTATCCACACTTCAAAATCTCACCTGTGCTGTGAATTTAAACTTATTTTGTCGCATACTGTTTTTCACCTATAGTAGAGAAGTATGCGATTTTTGGTAGCCTGGTTAAAACCAGACCCTTCTCAGTTGAAACTGAGTAAGGGTCTGGCAAAGCTCCATAGACAAATCATTTCCAAAGGGGCGTCACCATCGGACGTCCCTCAAATGCCTCTTGGCGCAATTGGATAGACCTAAAACCAATCAGAGCGATGAAGGAGATGACGTATGCAGAGGTCTCTCGCTATGACCCACCCATTCGTTTAGTATTGACCAACAGGGCTCGTTGTTATGGGAAGGAGGAGGCGGAAACCGGCGAACATTCACAGATTTTAATGACAAAATAAAACAAATACAAAGTCCCTCACTGTCGACTGCCACCACACATAATAAAACAAAACATCAAATAAAATTCAGGCCTGTCCTCTCTCGATCTTGACCGTCGTCGCTCCTCCTTTTATGCTTCCACTCCTCCGTGAGAGTTATAACGAAAAGGAAATTTTTAAATCGCTTAAAACAGACGCGATAGCTGATTCGAACGAGTAATGTTCGACGGCGGCATCCATCTTTGCAGTGTAGGCTACAAAAATCTGCTTCAAAATCCCAGTGCTGTCGTCATCGTGTAAAGCCCGCCCCAACGTTTCTGATTGGTGCCGCGATTTCGGCAGATTGGAAATGGGCTTGAATGAGCTCTTTGCTAGACTAACTTTCAGAGCAAATCTAAATTTGCCAGAAGTTGTCTGGTTTTTCCCAGGCTAGATTTTTTGGGCAGCTTATGTTGCTGGTCACATCACATGACTTTGATTTGGCAGATTAAAGGGCCCCTATCATGGATTTTTGAAAATTACCTTTCATGTAGTGTGTAATATAGTTCTAAGTGAATGGAAACATCCTGCAAAGTTTAAAATCTGAAAATGCACCGTATATAAAGTTATTGTCTTTCAAAAGTAAGAGTTGACTCTGAGTTAATGAAATGAATTGTTTTTCACAAAAAGCTTACCTTTGTAAACCGTTTCGTCGTGTCGTCAAGACGAAACATTAGCCCGCCCACTTATTGCGCGCGCAGACACCAGGGAAACTTAAACCTCAAACCGGCAGCTGATTCTGTGGATACTGGACAGCATCATGTAGAGGAGACGCTGTGTGATACAATGTGACGGTAAAGACATTTTTTCCACTGCCCAAGGACGAGCATGTGAAGAATCTGTGGTTAAAATGAATCTTTACCATAATACTACAGTAGTATAATCCTAAACTTTTCCTGTTACCTTTATTTTACTGACGACTGCTTCTCAAATATCGGAGTCAGCTGATCAGCTGTGGGCTACTATTACATAAAACTCTGTCTATTAATGCAGAATGTCTGTCGTTCTCACTACTTTGAGGAAAGATTAAGCATGAAGCAAGATTTGTTTTACCAAATATCCAAATTGTTTTACCAGTCATTCACGCTAGAGCACGGCTAATGTATTGCATAGCCTACATGCACTGTTATTGATACAGTTATCACCGCAATACATTAGAAACATACTCGGTAAATAAATTAGTACAAGTAAAATAATCGGTTGATGGACATGCACTTGTTAATGCTGATGGTGAGGAATAACAACATCTCATAATGTAAGTTAACTCAAACTGAGTAGTGAATCACTGTAACGTCCTGCTCGAGTCGTCCTTGCGATGGAGGTTCGGGTTGAATGAATGGTTCTTCTTCTAGTGTTTCATCATCGGACTCGCACTCGGATTGATATGGTCAAATCAACATCATTGTTCGTTACTGTGTTTAGTTTACGGTGTAGGAAGCCTCAGGACATGCAGAGCTGTCGGTGTTATGGCAATGGGAATTACGCGGTAAACCAATCACAACAGACTGAGCTGTCTGGCCAATCAGAGCAGAGTAGCTCGCGAAAAGGAGGGATTTAGAGAGATTGATTCATTTGGCGAGTCGTTTGAGAATCATTGAAAATCTGGTGATGTGCAAATGTATATTATGAGAAAATGAAACAGTTTTTTGACGTTTGATGCATGTAAACCTGTTGTAGGAGACTCCAAAACAACATTAGGAAACTTTAAAATATCATAATAGGGGCCCTTTAAAGGATTAGTTAACTTTTTAAAAAACTTTTGCTGATAATTAGTTCACTTTTTAAAAATCGTTTTGCTAGATAAGACCCTTATGCATCGTCTGTTGTCGTTTAAAGCCATTTGAAGCTGCACTGAAACTGTCATTTGGACCTTGGACGGTTTGGCTACCAGTAAAGTCCATTATATGGAGAAAAATCCTAGAATGTTTTCTTCAAAAACCTTAATTTCTTTTCGACTGAAGAAAGAAAGACATGGACATCTTGGATGACATGGGGGTGAGTAAATTATCAGCAAAAGTTTTTTAAAAAGTGAACTAATCCTTTAAAGCTTTTTCAAATATTAGCTAATAAACAGTCAATCGGTTTTGTTCAAATACTTTAAATGAGATGCGAAGAAAAAAAGAGCAATGAGGACCACAAGTCTATTTCAAGGTAAAAACACATGTAGGCCTACATGTGCAACTTTACCAGGGCCACTTCCACCATAGATATTGAGAAGGACCCACCATGCACCCACCCCAGAATAATTGAATTGATAACTGTACCTTCTGGAATTTCTCTGTTCCAGTTTCATCTCCTTATTAATCTGTATTAGGATATGCAGAAGACACAGGTTGTATTAGAAAATGAATGTATCTAGACCCAGAGCAGTCTTTCCCCCAGATTTTAGAGGTCAATAATAAAATGAGATATACCCTGAAGAGAGAACGCATGAACTGGGTCAGAGTGGAGAATCTTTCACTCACTAGGTGTTTTTTTAAAGGCTTTTTAACTGTTTCATACATTAAAGCAAAGGATAATGTACATTCACCCCCATAATAAGAGATAGGCCAACACCTGAAAGCAATTTGCTCTGTTTCCCCCACAACTGGAAAGGTTGAAGTGTTAAAAATAGCACAGTGAATTGTCTTACCTCTCAGTCCCTGGCCGTCTCTACGAAGATAAATTCAAACTTTCTTTAAACTCCAACCGAGTAATATATTTAAAATCATAGAACAGGCCGATATTTAGCCTACTTAAAATTATATCATAAAAAATGGGATGAAAAAAATTACACCCAGCAAGTGCATCAAAACTAAACCTCGAGTATGACATTATAAATGATATTATGTAAAATATTTTAAACCAGACAAAGCTAGGTTTCTAAATAGTTCGTCTCAGTGCATCGTCGATTTTAGAAACGTCTTCACCAATTTTCTACGGAGTCCCTAAGGGGACATGGTGATGGAAAAGTACGAGATGAAAGAAATACATTTAGTATTTTTACATTTTTGCGCTAGCTCGTTAAACTTGTCGCAAAAGTGGACGTTTCTATAAGGGTGTGATTTCACATGAAAACTATGAACTGATGATGAATAATGGACTTATTTTGCCTAATAAAAAGTTTTGCTGATCGCGACCACGCCTTAATTTACCTTGATATAAAAAAACTATATGAAAGCAGTAACAATGAAAAGTTGTGTCCTTAATTACGTGGTGACCGTTTAAAAAAAAAGCAATTTAAGCACTCAAGGCACTTTATTGTGTAGCCTACATAGTTACAGATCAAGTGGCAGAGGTGGCTTAAAACACCCTTTAGATTTGCATTTGTTCATTTAGCAGGTGTATCCAAAGTAGGCTATTACAAATTAGGAATACAAACATGTGATTGATTTTAGATATAGCCTGCTATATTCAATACAGCATGGCCTCAAGTTATGTGTGCAATATATAGGCTTCATAATAAATACTATATTAAACATAGACTATCCAGAAATTAATGTTAATTATTCACTGGCAGCATCAGTCTCTTCCTCATTTTATGCTACATTTGTCTGTAACAGGTTTCTGCGTGAAAACATTTCATTTGCACACGTCCCACTCAAGGTTTTTCCTTTGTATCCAGTTTGGCTCATCAAATTTTTTGCAAGCAAGAGACTCCAACCTTTAGTGCTCTCTCTCTCTCTTTCTCTCACACACACACCATCAGCCACTTCTTTAGCGTTAACTGAGGCTATGGCTGTTGCTTTTGTGTGTTGTTTCCCTCAAACTATTCCGCTGACCTTGAGCTTTATTATCTAGAGAATAAAGACTCTGCTTCACTCTGCTGCAAGATCGGAGTCATGTTGAGGCAGTGTGAGAGTGATTGAAACTGGTTTCTATTGACCAGATATGAGAGAGACCTATAACTGTAACCCCCCTACCATATATAGCCTATATCACCACTGTTTCAAGGCACTGTCCATGAAATGAATGTACATGCACAGTCTCTGTGGTTAAAACCCAATTTGCAAAATGAAGGATTAGATGAAGGAGGTGATATGTGAACAGAGATACATCACCACCTCAAGTTACAGGCAAATTTTGCATAATGAGCAAAAGCTGTGAATAGTGAATAATTTTAAAGAGAAAAAAATTGTCAATAATTCATGACTCAATAACTGAAGCCTAATTTTTTTTTATATTGCATTGCTTCCATTTCAATCTTCTCTCTGAATAAAATGCAATGAATAATCAATAGGCATGAACTCTTTGAATTATTGATTTACCTTACAAATAGAAAAGTGCACTGATAGCAGAGTATTATTTATTTTATTTTTGACCGCAAAGAGATTCTTCAAAACATTTAATCGACGACAAAGAAATGATCAAATATGTGGTGGATGTAATCCTAGTACGTGAAGCGGTAAACAGGCCATGTTTATAGTTCCGGCCATCAGGAACTCGGAGCGGGGCACAGATTGCTCTTGTGGCTAGGGACCAAAACAGGAGCAGAGTGGAGAACGTTCCGACTGTGCAATGGAAAGCCCCACTGAGATCCCCCTTACATAAGCACTCCAGCCTCAGTGCTGGCCAACGGGACCTATAACTCACGGGACCTATCAACGGGATCTATAACACACCACTGGACATCAGTAGCAGTGATCTTACAGAAGTAGGCTACATGTATCAATTAAAATCTCATACTGTTATACCATCTACAGAAGAAATGTTGCAGCAGAAAAGTAACTTTTTCTTACCTGTTGTGCATGTTGATGAATGAAACGATATTCAACGTGAGTCAGCAATTGTTCGTTTAATAAGGGCATGAGGCTTATGCTATCAACCAACACATATTTCAACACCAGCTCTTTTATTTTACCTTCTTTCTTCCTATTTTCCCTTTAGCTTTTAGTTTTCAGCCTTGCATTGCAAAAGCAGGTTTTCATTGGCCCTGCACAACACCCTTTTTATAACACTGCCATCTAGTGATATAGACAACAACCTCATCCTGAATCTGACATTTGTACATCTGTCAACAAGAGATTTTTAAAAAATAATCTTAAGTTTATTTTTATTTAATACAGTTTAATATTTCAGTGTTTAGTGAGACAAATAACAATGAATCTACAGGAAATGCTAAAAAAAAAATCATCTAAATTCATAATATATATTTATTTGATAGGTATGTAGAATTACTTAAATGTTATTTACAGAAAACAGAATATAGTTAAAAAAAATACCTGGAAGAAAATGCTGAATATATAACCTAAATTTACAATAACATTTTTATTTAATTGTTTTATTTGACATTTCATTTATTTTATATAATTGGAAACTACTTAAATGTTAATTACTGAAAACAATATTTACAAATAACAACAATGCAGGTCTCTGGAAATATGTGTTTTAAAATGCAGAACATCAATGAATGAATAAGCCTGGTGACATGTACTCTAGAATCAGGCACACAAATGTTGACTCATATTTGAAGAAGAAGAAGAAGCTTTTACGTGATTTTATAACATACTTTTACACAGTTCTGAGCTAGACCAACCTTTGAGCATGTCCTTGAATGTTTTGAGAAGTCAAAAGACCTTTTTGCATTCAGCAAAGCTTATGCTGTCTGTTTCCTTTCAAAGTATTTTTTAATGGTAAGTTGCCAGCTTTTTCCCTCACAGTAGTTCAGCCTGACCCAGTGCCTGACTCTCTTGCGTCCTACATTAGCCGTGCTCTGACCATGACCAAAAGACCCTACTTCTTCTTCTTCTTTTCAAATTGAAACAACATGCTTCCCAAATAAATTTGCATGTTTTTCCAAGTAGAAGCCAGAGCTATATAAATAATAAACATTAACGCATCTTTCAGTTTCTTCTGAAAATAAACAAACAGAAAACCCCCAATAAAAAAAACTATAAAAACACAACAGCCATGAAAATGTTATGTCAAAAACAATACCTTTCAAGGAACAGTGTGTGGGTGACTTTGGTGAGGTTTTCATGAGGTCATCATAAGTTACAAAAAGACTAAAGTCATCCAACTAAACAAACACAAATCCCTTAAACCACTTAGGTATCTCTTCTGATCTCAATCTGAATGATTGACTAAAATCTGGACTCATCAGATCAGGCAGCGTTTTCCCAATCTTCAATTGTCCATTTCTATTGAGCCTGTGTGAATTGTCGCCTCAGTTTCCTGTTCTTAGTTGACAGGAGTGGAATCTGTGTGTTCTTCTGCTGCTGTAGTCCATCGGCTTCATGGTTTGTCGTGTTGTGCGTTCAGAGATGCTCTTCTGCAAACCTCGGTTGTAATGAGTGATCATTTACAACTTTTTTAATGCATTTTAGCAAGGCAGGTAAAAATCTGAACAGTCCCATCAGTATCAGTACTGGTATCAGTGATACAGTCCTTCATTCATAGTGGTAAAAAGATGCAATTAATCAAATATTCAAAATATACTGTCTTTATGTTGTTTCTACATTATTTTGGAGATTCAATGTGGAGGTATTGCAACATAAAATATATTAAAAACTTTAATGTAATAATATATTTAA
The DNA here is from genome assembly GCA_031834385.1 of Semotilus atromaculatus. Lineage (NCBI taxonomy): Eukaryota > Metazoa > Chordata > Actinopteri > Cypriniformes > Leuciscidae > Semotilus > Semotilus atromaculatus. The sequence goes on from JAULUF010000026.1 coordinate 12,440,085, forward strand.
ATGTGAACATACTAAAACTATATACTGACATATATTCAGACAATACTGTATAACTGTAATAAATGATTGATTTTAATCAAAAGCTGGTAATTTGGTGATTTTGTTTTGTTTGATTATGAGTTTTTGTAATTGTTTATATATTTAATTATTTATTTTCCAGTTTGCCATGACAACATTTCATATGAATTATATGATTTTTTAAAAATAGTTTTAGTTTAATTGTTGTTTTGTTTAAAGGTGTCATATTATGCCCCTTTTCACAAGATGTAATATAAATGTATGTTCTATAAATCTATGGTGTCCCCAGAATGGGTCATCTCATACCCCCCAGATCAGATTTTTGTGTCTGTCTCTTTAAATGCAAATGAGCTGCTGTGGTAATATTATAATAAGATCCCCTTCCTATGTCAGAAGGGGAGTGAAATCTGATTGGCTTTTTTTTTTTTACATGCTTGCAGAGAAAGACTTACCAAAACAAAGTTACTGGGTTCTCACTTTTCACTTTTTCTGGGTTAGTAGCTGCACCGGGGAGTCAATTATAGCACTTCAACATGGAAAAAGTCAGATTTTCAGGATATGTCCCCTTTAAATGTACAACCTCAACACTGATCACTGTGTTCATATCCCTGTTAATATAAATTAATTTCTTCATCTGTTGTTGATTATTAGTAAATCTGAATGTGTGTGTGTGTGTGTGTGTATATATATACTTTTTTTTCTTTTCTTGTGTCACATGACGTGTATTATTTGTCACATGTTTTCGTGTGTGGGCTCTAAGGTGATTACTTGTTTCTATTTAAAGTTTACTTTACTTTACTTTGGTATTGTGCCTGATGAAGACCTGAGGGTCAAAACGTTGTGCTATTAATACATTTACTTGGAGCAGCTATTTTCATTGTGCAGACTTCACGCTTCTTTTTTCGTTAATATAAATTCATGACCATATACGTTGACATCACATAATCTGCTTAAGTTGTGATGTGAGGAAGACAAGCCTCTATACTCGTTTCACTTGAGAATACGATCTGAAGAGCTGTTAAATGAACTGTGTTCATTTATTACACATAAGCTATTAAAAACTTGTGGTGTACACTACAGTCCACGAGTTCATACACCAATATTTTAACGATTCATAAAAGATAAATCACTGTCCGCCCATCTGAGATACTAGTATGGAGATAAAGGTTAGGATCATGACTTTTAATTAGCAAACACTTTCACATCGTATCGTAAGTGTATATTAGCACCTTTTTTTGCTCGCTTTTGGGATATAGTGTTTGGACCCAGAAGCGGTGGCATATGATGTCAGACTTAAACAGATAGCTCAAAAGAAACATCAGATTTCAAGCATGTGCAGCAGTGTTTCAGTACTGAACGTCAGGACCTCTCCACCAGAAGTGGCAGAGCTCCTCTGTAACTGTAGGAGGCACTATAGAGTTTCCCCGCAGACTTTCTCATGATCTCCTCTAGTCAGACTCTGTTCCCCTCCCCCATTTTGATCCTGCTCTGTGGACATGCACAGGCCTCCATCTGCCAGCCTGATAGGTCTCATTTCAGTCTCTCTCCACCAATCCCCAACCCTTCCACTCCCACTAACTGGAGCACACATGCTGCTCTCTTTCCCTCAGACTTGCATAGCAGAAAAAGGTCATTCTTTGAGAGTGACAGTGCACAGTCATAGCATCCCTCCATTTTGAAACCCCTACAATATATTATATTCTTTTAATAGTCATGAGTTGTTTGACCTCCAGGTCACAATCAGAACAATCCATGACATACAGACTGCAATTGTCAAATAATTTATTAAATAAATGTCGTGATGTTATTTCCATCAAGAGGTGCATCAATTTATGGTCTAGATTTTGTATTGACAATGCAAGAGTCAAGCACTCTGTAAAGTCTACTCCAGCACATCCCAGACTTTCAATGAATTTAAGGTCTGGACTCAGAAGTGCAAATCCATGTGTGAAAATAATTATTTATGCTCCCTCACAACCATAATTTCAGTTTGAGCCTGATGAATCTTGGCTTTGTCATCCTGGAATATGGCCATGATATGTCTTCCTACTACATGGTTGTTTAAGAAATGAAAAGCTACACACTCCATCAATTAGGGTTGCAAGAACTGTTGCCAAACATTTAACATGCTCGAAACAAAATAATCACTGCAATACTTATCCAATCATTGACTCTGAAGTATTTGCCTATTTAAATTCCTATTCACAGTGCATGTCAGCTTTCTTTTACAGTTTGTCATCAAGGCAAAAACAGCAGTTATGATCACGGTAGCTCTGCTGACATTATCACAGGGGTTTTCTCTGGTTGTGAACGCGCTGACTGGTCACCACACATGCGCTGAATTTGTTCAGAACACATGTAATATACATGTAAACGAATAGCCTACGTGAATCAACATTCAGTTGCAATCTAATGAATAAAAAAAAATAAGTGTGTGCATATAAACATAGCTAGTGAGTTGAGGACAGTCTCAGGCATCTTGTGTGTGTAAAGTAAAAGCCTCTCCGTTTTTCAACATGTCCCCTTTCCACTTTTTTAGCAATCCCTTATAACAGAAATGTTATATTACAGTGTGATTATATAGGTTGTGAACGATGTTTTACTTAGCAAAAGTTAGTCTTAGATAAGGAAACTTTTAAATTCCTTTTTAGATAAGGAACTAAATTTCTTTATTTAATTAAATCTCCATTACTGTATTTTTAGTCCAGAAAGTTCTAATAACAAAAATATGCAACTCCCTTACAAACTCTGCCCAAGCAAATGAAGAAAAGCGAGATCAGAGAATTGGGTTATGAGGTGTTATGGGTTGAGGTTAAGAACAGTGTTACTAAAATTATCAGGCCAACCTACACAACGTTTTAGAGAGAATATTGAATATTATACTTTCCATTAGTTCACAAAAAAGTCAACCCTGAAATGTGTAGTTTGCAGCAGTCCAAACCAGCAAAACCAGAAGGTCAAAGGGATGTAGAAAAAGACAAAAGATGATAGAGACTGACCAGGGTTAGAAGCATTGTGAGATGGACAATACAGCACTTTATTGTTCAGAAATGCTTGCAGTGACAAAGAAAAATAGAATAAGGGGGATAAACAAAACAAAAACAACAAACTGGAGGTTACAAATTTTAAACATACAGAAAGTTAGACTGAACAGAGATGCTCATTCTGGACCCCAGGTCACAACAGAGTCCAGCTGGAGGAAATTAAAAAAGAAAAGTGTAACTGCTATAAAAAGAAAACAATAGCAGTCAGCGGAGGTTGAACCAAACACAGGCTAGTCTACTTAGCACAATGCAATTGCACAGTGGTCAATTTAAATGCCAAATACTCTTACGTTAGGCCAGATATGGATGTATGGAAAGCTGCTCTGGAAGCAAAACACAAGTTACAGGATGGTGAATATATTTATAAAAAAATGATGCTTCAATTATAAACAGGCAAAACAAAAGCAAGGGATTAGGTTCTTTTATTTTGCATTATTTATACTTGGATTTTTTTTCTACTTTTTTTTTTTAGCAAAATGCTATACTTTTGTTAATAAAAGTAAACAGAAAAAACAGCCACCGAAGCCACAGCCATTGTCTATGTGAACCAATGTAGAGCATATAAACGTTAAGTGTGAGCACAAAAAGTATAGCAAATCTTTTTTTTTTTAATCATTGAGTACACCTACACATCTTCTTAGACATATCTAAAAGACTGTACAAATATACACTACCAATGCTATAGGATAACATAAAATTTTATAATACCTGTTGGTTCCAATAATCACTCCTTTAGCCACAATAGCGGCTGAATGAACATGAATAAGTATGGTTATGTTTCTGGGAACAAACTGAAGACAAATCATGTATTGTTTGGTGAATGCTGAGTGTTTTCTTTCCCTATCCTGAGGTGGTCAACCCCAGTTTCTCAATCAAACAATTTGCATTCATCTTCATACTTCAAACTGTAAAACATTACTTTTTTTGCCTTTGTCAAATGGCTTTAGGTGTTGAGGGAAAAGCAGATCCTTAAAGCTACCATCTGTAAGGTAACCAAGGTCCAGATTCAGAAGTTCAATGAGGCAGCATTGTTGGTGTACATCAAAGTACAGCAAAAATATAATGTGCATTAACCCTGTCCAGAAATCAGACCTGTTGCTTGGTTAACTGAGTCTCTGATTGTTCAAGCTTGTTTGTGATACCTGACTGACATTCACCCTTTCGTTGTCTCGTTTCACTTAACAAGTCTTTCGACCCATAGCCATTTTCGCTGTGGGCATCCTCCTGGATGTCAGAGTCACTGCCATCCCCTTTACTATTTGTCTCTGGTTCCTCACTAAGCGAGTCTGCATTTAGACTAGTATTTTGCGCATTCACCTCATTATCGCTGTCCGAGTCGATAGCAATTGGTTCAGAATTGGCAAGTGCTCCAGGTTTTAAGGTGCTCTTCATTGAATCATTGCAGTTGCTCCCTATGATGGCCTTTTGACCATTTGAGTAAAGCGAGGCTTTGGCGGAACCCCTTGTTAGCGTACCATGCTTCTGCTGCAGGTCACCATTGGTTGCAGCTCTTTGCCGAAAGCGAATGGCATTTGCAGATCGGCCTATGCGATACTTAGTAGTTCGTCTTTTATGGTCATGTTTATGGTTCTCGAAATAGCATTTTGAGTCAAAGTCAATGGGCTGATGCAAATCTACAATGTCTTGCATTTTAAATCCCAGCAGGACCCGAGTGTTTAACGTTTCACAATTCAGCATGCATCTCCTCCTACGATTTGAGAAGTGACTCGCAATGTCAGATTTCCAAAGCCAGAGACTTGACGCAAGCTTCTCCACCTCTTGGCGAGTGGGGTAAGGCTGCTTGTTGAAGTACTGAGTGAGGAAAGCTTTTCGTGTCTCGTAGGACTCATTCTCGTAACCCTTCGGGTCCAAGGCAAAGACTACAGGGTCGTCTTGTTTGTCAGTTGAAAGTGATGGGCTATGACCAGTCTGGTCATCGGTTCCAGATTTTCTTCTCTTTGGCTCAGTTTGGTCTAAATTTGCTAAACCTGCCCGTTTAAGACCAGCCCCCTGGGCCTGTGCAACTCTTGCAGAAGGAGCAGGCCGGCCATTCTGAGTTTTGCTGACACCCCGGCAGTGCACTAGATGCAAAGTGATAGTGGAAGCAGTCATGTTACTAGTGTAGACGCCAAGGCAATGGATACACTTGTAAGTCAACTTCTTCTCCACCGGATGAACTGTTTGTATAACTTGATGGCGGTCACGCAAGTGGTGAGCTAGAGAATCTGATATGGGTCCCTTAAGAATCGAGAAGCAAAGAGGACAAAGTGTTTTGCCTACATCCTTCTTATAAGGTACAGCCGCTTGAGGTACAGCCTTAGCTGGTAAGGCGTCTGATGCATCTGAGGGTATCTTTGGGACTTGTGTGGCAACCTGTTTGTTCCCCTGCAATGATGGTGGTAATGCGTTGTTTTGGGCATGGAATGCCACAGATTCTTCTGGGGCATCCCGCATGTTATATGTGGTGACGATCAGCTGGACATTCTTGGGATTTCCCTGTTGAAGCGTGAGGTCAAAAGTAAGTGGGGAGTCAGTCCGTGGCCCGACGGATTCGTTGGGATGTACCCCTCGCATGTGCGTCACCATTTTTTCCACATCATTGAATGTGGCTCGGCAGTGCGGGCAAGATAAGCCATGTATCAACATGTGGTTAAGAAGCGTGTCGCTGGGTAAGTAACGGTTGCAGTATAAGCATTTACTGGTGAAGTTGTGAATTTTCATGATGTAGTTGGCCACCGCCGGTACCTTTTCTGCTTTGTGCTCCTTTTCAAAATGAGAACTATACATGTTTTCTGGAAAGAGCTCATTGCAGATGGTGCAGATCTTCCATTTCTGAGTGTAAGATGTGCCGATGACAGAGTTGCCCTTCTTGGAGGTAACAGATGACACCGTAGTAGCTGCTGCCTGAACTCGAGAGTTCAGTTGAGGGATCTTTAGTATGGAAGTGGATGCAGATGCAGAAACCGAACTGCGGAGACTAGCAGAAAGCTGTGGTTTGCTTGTTTGAGACTGCTGTGGGATTGAGAGCTGAACCTGTTGTCCTCCGATGGTCAAGGATTGTGTAGTCCCTGGCTTCAGACCAAATCCCCCCTGTTTCAGATGAACACCTGACAGGAGACTACTTGAGTTCAAAATTCCTTTAGGAATGACAATTCGGCTCAGCTGCTGAGTGGATAAAGGACGTACCCCAGTCACTACTGTACCCTTTGGCATTACACCAATGAGGCCCTTATCACCCTGAGCTTTAGGGGACACCATAATCACAGGCTTCGCTCGAGGTACCACTACATTGGTGTGTCCAATCATGGCAGTGACTTGATAACCAATGCGCTCATGGTCCTCAATGACATGCTGCACAAGGGCTTCATAGGTACGGGGTACAAAGAGGCACCGTTTGCAGTGGATGGCTGTGCTCGTACTGTTGGCACCACCAGAATCAGCATTGCTCCCTGTACCAGAGCCTGCTGTTGTCCCATTGGGTGGTGTTATCTTCTCACCAGGCCTCACCAAGTACGGTGCCGCTACATGTTGAAAATGTTCCCGGTAGATATGCTTTCTCACCACATTATATAGTGGGTCTCTGTAAGTGCATTTTTTGCAGTAGTACACTGCTTGCTCTATATTATCACGTGCCTTATCCAGGCGAGCACCATCTTTCAAACCAACCCCTGCTCCCTGAGGTCCTCCAACATTCTGGCGTACCACATTGGGCATATGAAACAGTCTAATGTGTGTCTCCAAAGTCTTTTTGTTCCCATTGTAAGTGCAATAGGGGCAGTTCAGGAGAATGCGGTTTTCAAAGTCCTCACTGTGCACATTACGGAAGTGACTCTTGTAGGCAGAGAAAAACTTGGAGGAGAATGTACATCCTGAACAACAGAAAGGCTTTGAGCGGTAGTCCTAAGAAGACAGAAGACAAATGGGTAAGGAAAAATTTAGATCAAATTTAAACAAACTAAATTATTTTCCTTACTTTAAGTAACACTTAAGATACTACTCACTTGTGATTTGGTCATTGAGGGATCCCACATACACACATCGTCCCATGCAGTGTTTTTAATGTAGAACTCATTGGGAACAAAGTCCTTATAGTCCTGTATGGGAAAAATAAAAATAAAGAGTGAAAAAGACATTATATGGTTGTTTCAATACAATAAAAATTAAGACCATATCAAGTATTTTAGAAGAATTTTATCATATACTTTTTTACATGTACTTCAGTACAAAAGAGAGAAAGGAGTAGAGAAAAAAACAAACATACACTGCACAACAAGTACGGTGAGTAGTGTTAGTACTGCTGTAAAAGGTTGTCACAGAAAAATGAAATCTATGATGTCTGAGGATCACAACCTGGGTGGAAACTTGTAATTAGGGTCAAAACAATGCTACCTCAAATTCTGCTTTAACTCCCCAGAATCACCCAATGAATGAATAGGGTAAAGTATTTGACAATCGGAATATCAGTGTTTCATGCTATAGCTAATACATTTGTGAATATTTTGAATAAAAAAGGAAAAAATTACATAAAAGCAGATCATCATTCATTCAGCGCTGTGTTGTGGTTGCGCTGTATCACATGACAAGCAATGACGCGTCACCATGGACATTAAAGTGACAGGTTCTAAATAACGGTCGCCTCGAAAAACTCACGCTGGGGGGTCAGTTAGAATATTTTAAATTTACGTGTGAAAGGGTTAAGAGAAAGTACACTGCTATCTTACTATGACGAAACGCACCTGCCGTCGTAAACACGACTTCCCACCTCGTAAATACGAACTTCCCAGGAGGACTTGAACGCACAATAACAGCAGACATAGTAATTATATCAGGCAACAAAAGTACTGCATCTGACACAGGGTATCTGCACATTTTTTAACAGCAAATTTAATGACTTTTAAGACCCTTTTTAAGTCCTCTAAAAGGCAAATTTAAGACTTTACCACGAAAAAAAACAAAAAAAGTGAAAATGTTCAGCACGACACACGACCAGTGTTCATTTTGGCAGCCATTTTTGTTTTAGTCTTAGTCTTCATCTTCAGATGAAAATGCTTATTGGTCTTAGTCACATTTTAGTCATTTTGTCTTTCATAGTCTTAGTCTAGTTTTAGTTGACAAAGTCATTACATTTTTAGACATTACTTTTAGTCAAACTGCAGTTACCAACATTAATTTTGGTAGCTATTTTATATGTAGTCTTTAAACAAAAAAAATCATTATAATGTTTCGCTTTAGGCCAATTCAATTAAGCTTATGAGAAATTTGAATCAAGGTAACAGGCTGTATTGACATTGCACTCTTTAGCAGTAGCACTTGTGCAATTCTACATATCCCTGTTCCTTAGTTCAGTGGTTCTCCAATTTTTTGGAGTGCCGTAACCCCTCTTGCACTTAGACTGCAGTCACACCTTTTCCATTAAGGGACAATATCTGCCCCTTTAATCGATTTTTTCCAGTTCATTTTTTACCTTTATAAATACTTTTATAAAATAAATAATGCTTTAAATAAAACAATGTTCAATATGCAATGATGGTAAAAAACGAAGTGATACTTTTAAATATTAAATTAAAATCGCCAGTAGGTGGCGGTAAGTCACTGTCTTTATAAGTGAGTCATCGAGTCATTCATTCATCAGTAACAAAGCAAGTGGCTGTATTTATGAACGGGTCATTGAATCTCACGATTCATCCAAAGCCACAGATTCGTTCTCGAATCACCGCTGTGTACTGCAGTTCTGCTGTGGCTTTCGTTGCAAAATAGCAATAATAAGCAATAATATGATCAACATTAAAAACACTGCTGGATATCAGCCTGCATTTTGATCGCAGATTTAGTCGCAAAAACAGCGCAAGCGGCTCGTGACAGAACACAGACCAACTGAATGACACTTTAATTAATTTAAGTAGAAAATCTCAAATGAAGATCACTGAACTCCAACTTACTTGTCTGTGTTTTCAGATCATCCGCGATTTTTCAGCAGAGAGGTTCACGCATGGTTGCCAGATATATTGACAAGGCCGAGTAGAAAACGAGTTCTTTTAAATGAATAGCACCGACTGGGAATTTACATTATTTAAATCTGGCAACTGTAAGCATGAACGCTCGTAAACACAGTCTGTCATTTGCTGTTGTGTCCTTTATTCGACAAAAAGAAGTGCTTTTGGTCAAGTTTGTATTTTTTTTAAACAACTTCTTTTCTTTGTATTTCTTTTCTCGTCGACGATAGTGTACTGTTGATATAGTCACAGTTATCGTTTAATGATGTCACGTCTCTCATCGTCTTGTCTTAGTCAGGGAAAAAAAGGTCGTCGACGAACATTTTTTTATAGTTTTCATTAACGAGATTAACACTGCGTCTGCGACACGACACAGAATAATGTGGCGAAACATAGCGGCACAGCTCACCAGAGCTGGTGTGGGCGGCAAACCATCAACGCAAGTTACGCAACGCATTCATCAATCACTTACTCGTCAGTCACCTATGGCAGGGGTTCTCAACCTTTTGCAACTCATGGCCCACCAATGACTGTTTAAAAACATTCCGAGGACCACCTTTCCAAATATGATAGTATGAACACAGAATAACAGAGAATAAAAAAATTACAATGACATACTCTGCTGTTAATCTGTTATGCCATTGTAGCAGACTAGGTCAAGTCAGCTATAGATGAAAACTGTCCTTGTATGAAAAAGATTTGGCAGGTTTACTCAGTAACAATAACTGGCTAACATACTTGTAACAACCGGTCAGACACACAAGAGGGGAACATTCTCTCTATTCATTAGCAGAAATGTTCAACAAAGTTCATTCACCCCAAGTTGCATACTATAAGTAGCCTATAATTTATCAAATACAAATAGCGATATTAACATGACTGTTTAAAACAATATTCTTTTAGCTTCCCAAAACAGCCCGGGTGTTTTGAGTTCAAATGTCTCTGCAGCCTTGATGGTTTTAGCTAGAGATGCACCGGTTACAATTTTCTAGGCCGATTCCTATTTCCGATTTTTCATTGAGTTTGACCTGCCGTAACCGATTTTAGCCGATTGCGATTTCATTTTTTCTAACCACTTTACAGCACACACAAATATTTATTTTCTATATATATATATTTTTTATAAAACACCATATACTTTCACCCAAACTGAATAATTAAAACAAGTTTAAATGGGTACATTTAATTTGGGTAATTTTAATCTGAGTTAAGTAAAAATTGAATTTGAGTCTTCATTTTCTTTTCTGACATCCTACTCCAGTTCTTGTTAAAACACACTAGACATGCAAATGATGTGTATTTTGGGCACTTTTTGTGTGAAATTATATTTATTTTGTCCATCAAAAGTGTGCTTTCACTTTAGTTGAGCGTGAGCAGCGCAGAAACCCCGCTTCACTGCTGCTCACGCGACTCTCCTGCTTGACGCTCACGCACTGCTCCCGGTGTGAATGCACTCATTGATGAACATGTACTCCGGAAAAAATACGCGCCGCTCACGCTTGCAGTGTGAAACGACCGTAATTCACATGTGCGTTCCGTGTGCACGTGTGATGCTGACATTGCACGATCTTAATCATGCGGCGCCCGAAAGCATTTGACCGGCATAAAATCACCATATGTCAGACTGACCGGCCGTTCAGTCTCCATCTCTAGCGCCTCTTGACAACATTTCTCCACATTCAACACACTGCGCCTTCGGCTTAAGGGGATTGCACACCAAACGAGAAGCGCAGCACCACGACTTTAAAATATTACTGGCCATAAACTGAGAAAGCGCGTCCGGTGTGCGATTCCTCGAGTTGTCCTAGAGGCGACGCAGCGCTGGGCTTCTCCTCCGGTGTGCAACCCCCTTTTGTAATATAAACATAAATTAGCTTTTAGATAATGCATATTGACTTAACTTGAGTGTTTTTGGTCTAATAAAGTCATAAGAACAATCAGATAATTAGAAAATAACAAGATTTGTAATTAGATTTTTTTTTTATTTGCGTGTAGTCTACCACTGCCTATACACGGCCCACCAGATGGTGCTTCGAGGCCCACTAGAGGGCCGCGGCCCACCGGTTGAGAATCACTGACCTATGGGATGATGCAGGTTGCAGGTTGCTCAAATTAGTTGGGGCTCCGTACTCTGGGCACATGGGGGTCTCCTAGGGGTCCCCCCCAGGCCCACAGTATGGAGGCCCAACTCGGCTTTTTTATTTTTGGGCAGAGTAGGGACTAATTATGACTCTCTTAAGGTAGGGTCAAGCTGAGTGTTTAAGTTTGAACCTGTGTATCTCTGGGACCAAGCCGAGTTGGGGCTCCGTACTCTGGGCACATGGGGGTCTCCTAGGGGTCCCCCCCCAGGCCCATAGTATGGAGGCCCAACTCGGCTTTTTATTTTTGGGCAGAGTAGGGACTAAAACGGATGACGAGTCGGACAAGAAATTTAAGGTCCCCGCATGAAATTTAAGACCTCCTTATCAGAAATGTGAGATTTCAAGACATTTTCAGGCCTTAAAAATCGAACATTTTATTTAAGACGTTTTAAGACTTTTTAAGGACCCGCGGGGACCCTGTGACAGAAAAGCTGGCTGCCTTGTTTTTAATAATTTCAAATATATAAAAAAAAAACTCAAGTTTTCTTGGGCCTAGATTACGTGAATCACATTCTGTGACTCAGTGTACTCACGCTTGGCACGACTGCCTTGTACAAGGGCTGCACGATATTGGAAAAAATTGGCATTGCACTACTTTGTTTTTCTGATATAGCAGAAAAACAAAGTATTGCAATGCCAATTTTTTTCCAATATCGTGCAGTCCTTGTACAAGGCAGTCTATATATATATATTGCGATATGAAAATAATTTCACCATATGATTTGAATAGCTCTATTGGTAAAGAATTAATCATTCTAGAATGATTGGGGTGATTTTGTAAGAGTGCGGAATAATTTTTTATTATCAAAATAATAAACAAATTACAAGCATAGATAAATACAACATAAACAAATAAAATAAGCAGTGCTTTATGTTTTTCAGGTAAATCTAACTGTATTCGGTTACATTGGTTAATCAAATGTAATATAACACTGCATAGCCTTCACTGTATAAATTAAATATAATTAATTAAAACAATATATCTTTGTTAAAGCTACAAAAAGTGATTTTCTCTTTTGTTGTTTAACATTGGTGAAACAAAAAGCTGCGGGTACATTAGGCTGCTGTCACTTTAAGACGAATACAAGGACAGAATATCATGATATAAATTAGTTTTCATGTTTACAACACATAACCGACTAGGTTTACGAGGATACTTTCCTAGACAGGCATTTTGATTGAATTTTTTGTGCACATGTCCGTTCAAAATCAAATTTAGAGAAAAAGAACTGAATTTGGTGTTCACGTGCTGTCTGCACAGCTCTGTTTGAACGCACAGAAAACACTGCGCGAGTTACAGTCTTTTTGCACTTGATGTTTAAACTGACAGGACTTAAAAAATAAACTTTCACTCTATGACGGTTAAACTTCAATTAATCAAACAGGAACCGATCAACTATGATCCCTGTACTTGACATCGTCCTGCAATGTGACTATCGTGGATGCAAACATCGCAATATCGATGCTAAAACGATATATCGTTATCTTGCCCTATCTTGTACCGTGCCCTGGCGTGATTGTGATTGATAAGGTGAGAATTAGACCTGTTATCAAGCTAAATATACTCAAATTATTTAAATAAATTGAAAAGTGTACTGTCCAAATAGTTATAGAAAATGTTTGCTGTCATAATGATGACAGTAGCGCACACAAGCGTAATAACTGTTTGGTGCTTCTGAGCAGTTAGCGATCACACTACATGCCCAAACTAAACTACTAGTCAAATGAACCAGACTTTGGGGGTCAAACGTGCTCGGGCACGGCTCAGATCGCCTAGTGAGAGTACACCCTTGATCGGTAGTCACTTAATTTGGCCGATCTCACAAAACGATAGCAATTTAAAAACTGTGAAAAGTCGCCACCCATTCACATGTAATTACAGACCATTGTGCCACGTTCTGCTTTTTAACTTCGCCAAACATTCGTAAACCATAGTAAAACCACACATTGTTATTTTGAGCAGGTTATCTTGATTCAAGTGAGCCCATATACAACATGACATGTTGCAGAGATCTTAAGAAAATCCATACATAGTGATATGACGTTTTCCAACATAATTTGAAAGTTAAACCAATGGAAACTGGATCTTGCATGGGTATGATGGGTAGGAACGCACTCGGATTGGATTGATTGGTCAGATTGACAGTTCTCGATTTACCATGCGCCATAGAACAGCAGCTGGAAGATCACTCATCAACCAGGATCTTATTACTTGTTACTTATTCTATGTTATTTTAAATATCGTTATGCTTTATTGTGGTGTTTACACATGCATGTAGTTCTTATGTTCAGTAAAATACTTTGATCACTTGTTTGGAGACTAGAGGTTTTTAAAACTTTTGATAAAAAGGCTAACTTTGGTTCCAAATGCCATAACTTTTGTTTGCTTTGAGATATCAACACAAAATTTGACCCACATGCAGTTGACATGATTGTGAGCAAGCCCAAAACTAATTCTATGACCTGTCATATACGTTCTAATAGTCATCATGTCAAGCATGAATAATAACATAATAAATCAATAAATTGCATGGCCTTTTCAGGGGTTTTCTTAGCAGTGTTGTAACATAAGAACCTCAAAACATGATCAAAATCTATTTATCAAAATTTGAAAGGTTTTCTATCAAATGAGACCATGTACTTGACGATACCTAAATATCACATACTTGGCACCACTGCAAAATTTTCTATGTATTGTAATCATTATGTTCACAACTTGCAATAATTACTTTAACAAGCTCATTGTTTTCTCCTTAAATGAATAGATGTTAGCTAGCTGGATGACTTGTATCATCTTAGAACTATACATTTCCAAAGTATGGACATTACTTGGACACAGTGACCTCTGATCACAGATCACTCTGAATCGTAATGTAGAAACAATATGCTTTGAAACAATATGTATTATGAAAAGCAATATACAAATAAATGTGAACTGAATTGAACTTTTAAAAAGTTTGAATAATCGGGATTGGTCGATCATGATGACAAGAAATCGGTAGTCGGTATCGGCTGCAAAAATCCTGATCGGAACATCCCTAGTAAAAAAAATAGTACCACTGTGACACAGAATGTAAAATATAAAAACAAAATTTGTTTTCTGTATTAAGGTGAATCATATGGTCCATGATAGTGAGTATGTAGTACTTCCTTGCCTATGTAGACATTCAATAAGTCAAACATCAAATTTACTTACATCAATGTGCTCCCTGCAAAAGTCCAAGCCAATGTCACCCAGCACTTTTTTCACATTTTTCCTAGCTCTCCTTAGACTGCTGAGGTTGTTCACTGGGAGTTGAAACATTCTGTCACCTGAAATAAATCACATTATTACCATCACAAATGAGTACACATTTTGTATTGTTTGAAAGATTTCAGAGAACAATAATACAAAAATCATTAATTGGTTATATCAATTATATCAATATCTCACTGTGACTATCAATCTGACCATCATACTGTACCCAGACCATAAACACAAGCTTCATGCCAGAGAAATGTTCAAAAGGAGAGAAAAAGGTAAAAAAGCACAACAGATGAGTCAGTATCTTTCTCTAAGTCCTCATCACAGCCCGGGAAAATGAGTTTGCTAATGACAAAACGTGAAAAACCAACTTACTTTTGTCACCATACAATATTGCTTATTTTACAACAGTGTTTTCCAACTTTTAATGCCTTATGACTTCACTGACAATTTAAGTTTTACCCGAGAATTTTCGGTTTCTGTGGTAGCACCCCCCCCCAACCTACACAATGGTTGGATAGGTGCACTGGAACAATCCTTCAAAAATCACTGCAAACGTGTTTCGTCACACAAGTTGGACAAAAATTACGATAAAACCCGTTGAAAAGCATCTTTTGCAGCGATATTTGTGTGAGCATATCAGTGAACACCCCAGACCACTCGATGAGTTTCACGTCTTTGTAAACTAAAGTTTAATGCGTTTTATGAAGGATTGTTCCAGTGCACCCATGCAACCATTGTGGAGGTGCTACCACAGAAACCGAAAATTCTCGGGCCAGCAGCATGTGTCCAAATTTCAATCTTAACCGGTCTATTTCATCAGAAACTATCTTAAAACAGGACTTTAAGTGTAAAATACCAAACTTGTCCTTAAAGGAAGCCCCGGCTTATGTGGAACAGTATTTCATTGCTATAAAGAAACTACATAAAAAACATAAGTCACACATATAGCAGACTACTGCTTGATTCAACAGATAATACGCTCCAAATAAATACAAAGTGGGAGTTCGAAAGGAATGATAATACAGAGGATGAGACTTAGGAAAACATATGCACAGGATGTCATAAGGGCATCAACAGTCATAAGTTTTCAGCATCATTCCTCCAGTCTTCAGTGTCACGTGACCCTTCAGAAATCATTTTAATATGCTGATTTGCTGCTCAAGAAACATTTATTATTATTATCAATGTTGAAAACAGTTGTGCTGCTTAATATTTTTGTGGAAACCGTGACACTTCATTTTTCAGGAATGTTTGATGAATAGAAAGGTCAAAAGTACAGCATTTTTTTTTTTTACATTTCTTAACTCTCACTTTTGATGGATCCTTACTCCCACAATTTAATGAATCTTTGCTGAATAAAAGGATTAATTTCTTTAAAAATATATTATTTTTTTAAATCTTACTGACAAAATTTTTATTATATTCAATATTTTTGTGATTATCACAAAAATTTTTATTTTGTCAAATCAACTTAGATAACTTATGTGGCTATATTTAGAGTTTCTGTTGATCTCTGAACTAATCTCCTTCTTTTTATTAACAAATTTTTATTTTATTGAACTTCAAATTAAGGCAACCAGATTAATTACTTTTAGCTAAACCAAAAAAACTAAAAAAACTAACAGGAAATCACACACACTATCAATACTTGCAAAATGTATAAAAAAAATATTTAGGCTATTAGCAATGTTTCGGTCTCATAACCTTCATCAGGCATTTACCAACTTAAATGATTTACCTTATTTTAAGTTAAACCAACAATTATTTACAGTGTACACATTTTATATATGTATAATATATGTTTTACATATAATAACAAAGCAAAATTGAAATCCTTCATGAAGTAAAAGTGCTTCAGTACATGAATCGTCTATGTACTCCTGGTTGGAATGGCACTGTTTCAAAATATGATGGCACAACTGACATCCAACAAATCTGTGGCCAACATTCTACAGCATCAGCACTGCAGATCTTTGCTCTAATAAATATATCGTAAATGAAGAAATAAACATGCACAACCGCAACGCTAAATAACTGCCCACTGGAGCCTTCAGAAATTAGGTCAAAGATCAACTAAGGTCAAAGGTCATGAACCTATCTGACCAGTCTTCATGGAAAACCTGCATCAGCTCTTGGCTTCACTGATGACAAGCATCACACAGTACACCCTGCTTGAACAAAGAGCAGCAGTTTCACTTTGGCACTGAATGGGGGCTCTCTTTGGTTAGGCGTTTCTCATCTCCTCGCTGACTTTCTCCCATCCTTTGTAGATGGCGCTAGAGAACAGCTCTTCCTCCATGTTATATAAGCCTCCCCCTGTTCTGCCTGCCCTTTTTCCACTCCCTTTTTTGTGCAGGCTTCTGCATTACAACCCTGGAATGGCGCCTCCTGTTGAGGAAACAGCAGAGGCCAGTGCATGGGAAGCCATTTCTGCAGTGTGGAGGTTATTTGATGGTCCCCTAGAATACAGATGACTTGGTATTTATACACATATACCAAGCAAAACTCAACTTATAAAACTGAACAATAAAATATATTTTATCTGTCACGTTGTAATTATCTTATGGTCATCCTGTGTTGGAAATTGGAAAACATGAACCCTGTGTTAATGAGAAAAACATAATGCTGTCAAATACATTCAGCATCATCTGTTCATCAAAGGCCAAACACCACAGCTACAGTTGCCAAAGTAAAACTGAAAATATATAAATCCAAGCATAGCTATTTGCTAAATGAGATCTATACTACAACTACCAAGGATGGTAAATACTAAAGTAAAGTCCACACTGAGAATTCATAGACCAACCATCAACTGCATACAGGAAAACCAAATACACAAGTAAATGACAACACACTGACGAGGAGAACAACTGACCAATTAGAGTCCAATAACAACCTCACACGTTGAAATGTTTGGTTTGTTGACATGTCAAACGCCATCAAATACAGTAAGCGCCAACTTTGGTTCGTTATTAGTAAAACTGCGACAGTTCACCAATATATAATTATAATCATATTCAAATAATTTATTCACCCCTTATGTTGTTCCAAAAACACGACTTTCTTTTCTTCTGTGAAACACAAAGGGAGCTGTCAGGCAGAATGACAGCCTCAAGTCACCATTCAGTGCATATTTTCCCATGCAATAAAACTGAATGGTGACTGAGGCTGTCGTTCTGACCAACATAACATCTAATATTTCATTTAGTGTATCAAAGAAAATGGATTTAGAACATGGGGTCGAATAAACGATGACATAATTGGTTTATTTTTTTGGTGAATGTCCCTTTAAGAATTGATTCGTTGCAGCGCGAGCTATTCGTGATGAGTTAGCCTAACTGTCATAGCAAACGGATTTTTAATACTGAAACTGGAGAGAGTGAGTCTGATTTAGGGTCTGTGAAAATTATTTTAAAAAAAAACGTTCGGCTACCAAACCAACAGTTACAGTAACGGTAAGAACATATAAAAACTTTATTTTTAATTCATGACCTGAGAGAACTGCTCAACAACTGTATAGTACATGCAATTAGCTACATTTTCCACCTGAGGGTCGGGTTTACTCCCTCCAGCTTTCCTCCGGGTCTTAGAAGCGAATTAGCAGGTCTCTTAGTTGATTTGGTTTCTTTTTCCCAAAACACACACCGATGATGAGAGAGTTTACCTGGCCCGCGCTCCCGCAAGCTGCAGCCCGTAATGTCACTTTCCCGCCTCCCGAGTTGAGCGCCTCGTCCTCCGTTTCACGGGCGGACACACCACGCCGAAAGAGGGAGCTCGACTCCTGTCACGGGCCGACCCAGAGCTGTCTGTTTGCCGGGAATGAGCTGCTGCAACTCATCTAGCACTGCCTGTGGTTGTCTACGGTGGTCCTGGAAGAAGAAGGAACGTGAACCGCCGAGCGCGTGCTGCGTTTGCGATGATGCACTGTACACAAGACGCGCGAGAACGGTATAATTGACAGCAATTAACGTAATCCCCCATCCACTTAGACAATACGACCCGGTCCAGTACCTATACTATCCAAAATGGCGTGTGTAAAAGGGCGGAAGTGACATGTGTGTTTGATTAGCATAAAAAACCATTGTGCCGACGGAGAGGCGTTGGGTGTGGGATTATGAGGTGAGAGGTGTCAGACAACCACCAATCCAATATGAACCCTCTACCTTAGCTTACCTGAAATGCACAAGTGTGTCTGTGCTTGCATATAGCCTTTTATTAAATGCTCCTGAATTGGTGTAAACAGCCCCAGGGTGCAGTTACATAGAATGAACCCATAGGGGGCGCCATCGGCCGAAACTTGATTGGGTAGAGGTGTATGCGTCAATTCTGCATCTGGTATCTACCCCCGCAGAGAGTCGGATGTATACAGTGCCTCAGTACTCAGCCAGCATCGGAGCATCATGAGTTCGGGTGGTGGCGCTGTACCGCGCTCATGCGCAACTCACCGGGACTACTTCTCCATGTCAAGTGCTGGGGTTGCAGACTGTGAGCCATGGTGATTCCCCCACGCTCTGGGCCTTGAGCTCTAGAGTTATACCCTCGTGGTGGTGGCAGCAGAAAGCTCATTCAGAGCAGTTCCTTACATTACACAAGTTTGGGGTGTCATTTGGGACTGAACACTCTATACCCAGATAGGAGAAAATCATTCTTTTTGGATAGGTCAGTGTAGACACTTACTACTCTAGATTGATGGCATGGCAGTATCTCATCACAGGATGTAGCCTATGGGTTTGACACTGACATTGATTCATGTGTGAAATTCAGTGCATAATACAGCCTTATTTTTGGTAAGTTAAAAGTATTGTACAAATATTATAGCCTACATCCAGATGATTGTCTAAATAAAAAATAATTGTGCAACATTAAATATTTATGTCAGGAAATGCATCTTTATGGCCACTCATAAAAGTACAACATTCTGAAGGGTTTTCCCAGGCTGTTTAAAAAAAAATCACTAAACATAAATGTTCCAAAAGGCTATTTTCAGAGCAATGCAATAGAAGCAGTATTTTGGGTCCAACAAATAACCTTTAGTAAACAGTTCTTAAAAGAAAAAAAATTTTCTGTGAAGAATTTTTAAAAAAAAAATTTTTACTAAGAGCACTGTATCCCCTTACTGAAAATTGTGCAACATAATTATTCACATTTAAAGCTTTGAACTGCTGTAAAAAGTTGTGTGAAGCACTTTTATATGTAAATGTAAAGGCACCATGGGCCCTATCATACACCCGGCGCAATGCAGCACCAGGCTGCAAGTGTTTTTTTTCCTAGTTTCAGCCTGACACAGTTATCATTTTCACGTCCTGCGCCACTTTTTTTAAATAGCAAATACATTTGCGCCCACTTGTGCACCCATGGGCGTGCTGGTATGAAAACAATGTTGCTATTTTGAGGCAACTGAATTAAACTGCGCCATTGACCAACTGAAACCTGGTCTAAAGTCTATGGCACAATATTTTTTTTGTTAAAGAACGCGCTAATAATATGCGCCTATAGGCGGGTCCACAACGCCCACAATGCGTACACTCTGCTTATTAAACACATAGGAACACAATCATGCAAAATATAAAAAATAAAAGGATTACAATGTAAAAGATTAATATATTGTACATAAAGAGATGGTGCAATCCGGCTCGTCCCGTAGATGGTCTGCTCGTGCACAAGATTAAAGCCCGTTAAAATTAAAATCCGTTTGCTCTCGGAGAAGCGTTCAGTCATGAATTTACGCTTGTAAATTCATCATGTAAATAGTGAATGGCGTGAACGCACCTGACTTTTAAAGGGAATGGGAGATGAGATTGATTGTTTTTTTGCACTACACCCAAAACACACCCATTACTCATTAAGAGAATAGAGACAACCCTTTTAGCCTGGCGCGGAGACCATTTTTCTCGTCGTTAAACTAGCAAAAGTGGATTCGGACGCCCAACAGTCTGTGCACTTGCGCCGTGCGCTTTAGACCATGTGCTTAGATCGTTAAAATTGGGCCCAATATTTACTTCAATACCAATGGTTACAGTTATGGTCAGTACATGTAATCATTTACTAGCAGATCTGGATCTGTAATCTGGATTACGTTTAATCAGATTCCAAAAATTAAGCATTTGTAATTAGATGGTATTAGATTTTAAAATGATAATCAGACTACAGTTACTTTTTTATTGATTAAATGTTATTCTCACAGTGGCAGCAAATGATTAATTTATTGATTTTCCCTACTACTTTTTTATCTTTACATTTTTCCTTTCTATAAAGAGCCAGTTCTGAGCTCGTGCTGCATTGTCTATTACAGCTCCGAGCCGATAAACAGTCTGCACTGTGCAGCTCTAATGAGTAGCACAGTTTTGTTCCGCTTTCATTTTGTTTCCCGTTTGATGTTTCTCGTATGCAGAAACAGAAACGGCAGCTCTTTTATTAGTTGGGCAACGTGGTCGCACCAGTACGACCTTAGTCGCAGCGGCAGGAAAAAAGGACACAAGCACATGCCTTTTCTACTATAAAGAAACTTTTGTGCAATGGAAAGGTTCCATGGATGTAAAAAAGTTCTTTGTGGAAGAATGCCAATAAAGAACCTTTTTAAAGACTATAGCCAAGAAAATGCAGTGTATATAAAATAAGCCTTAGCATTCCGACTCCAGAAAAAAGCCAGCTTCCTCAATTTGGTCCTTTTTATTAAAATTTAGTTTTTTTTTTAAACATTTTAATTTACATTTCAAAATATAGTCTAATGATTAACCAACATAAATGAAAAATGGAAGATGGCAAATCCAAGCAATCCAAAAGCTACTGTAGCCTGATATAAGACATAACTCATCAAAACGAGCTAATTATTAGGAAAGCATGAATATTAGATTCACAAAAGTGATCAGTGCTGATCATACATCACAACACTAAACACAACCAAATGAGGTCAAAGGTCATGTAGTGGCAAAAAGAGTGAGCAGTCCTTTCAGGAAGGAGACGATTTCATTTCCACCTAATTTGGACTCTCCATAAACACGATCCACAAATGAAATAGGAACCTGTGTAATAGAAAGACAAGACCACTTTCAGAGACTCATAAAATAAAGCACTCTGATCATTTAAAATAGATTTTAAAAAAACTTCACTTGAAAGTGATTTAGTTCAGTGTAATGTAACAGTTCACCGTCATAACAGTCTTATGATTATGTAAATGCATTATCTAAAAACATTTAGGCCGGTTTCACAGACAGGGCTTATATTAAGCCAGGATTAAGCCTGAGTTTATTTAGGACATTTAAGTAGCTTTTTAAATGTGCCTTAGAAAAAAAACATTACTGGTGTGCTTCTTGAGATAAAACAATGACACTGACCTCTTTTAAGATATGTCAGTACAATTTTATGTCTGGAACAAGGCATAAGCCTTGTCTGTGAAACCAGGTTTATTTTATTTTAATAACAACAACATAATAGGAAATGCAGAATGATAGATGTGTGCTGACCTCCCCAACCGTATAGCCCAGTTGTCTCGCACGGACAATCATCTCCATCTGGAACACATAGCCTTTTGACACACACCGCTCTACTAGTTTTTCAAGAACCTCTTTCTTATAAAGCCTGAAACACATGATAGGAGGCAGTAATACAATCATGTAATATAAAAAAAACATGATGTTTTAAAAAACAAAAACAATAACAATTAACATGCACTTACCTAAAACTCCCTGTGAGATCAGATGCTCCTGGTCTGAGCAGCACTTGTGAGATAAAGTTTGCCCCACGACTACAAATAAAATAATCACCACAACAAAACTAAGTAATCCTGTGCCATAAAATTTATTAAACATGAACATTGATGTGTGGCAGAATATGAGTATAAGTGGAAGTAATAAACTATACAGATAGCCTAGAGTTTCAAAATATACAGTATTTGACAATTATTACAAAATTGAAAATTTCAGTCAGCTGAAATTTCCAGCCAAATACCTGATGAGTTTCCGGCGCAGATCCCATCCATACACACCACCGTCTCCTCTGTACCTTGTGCCAGACACCAGGTCAAATCCACCCTCTTTCTGTTTTCTGATCGAAGAACAAATCCATGTAAGTGGCTGCTATACAAGTGTATGTGATAATGCTATTATAGCAAAACTACAATGAGCAGATAAAGTATTTTAACAGCAGAACCATGAGGTAATAGAAAAGAAAATGACTTACTCAATGAACTGTGGGATAAACTTTGGCTGTGAGAGAGAAGAAGAAAAAAAAATCACTCAGTGAACATAAATGCTCCTGAAGATTTCACTCAGTGAAGCAGAAACAACTGATTTATTAAATTTATGAAAATATGAGTAAACATGCTTGAAGCAATCCAAACCTTTTTGACAAATCAATTTTCAAGACATTTTCAGTGGTTCTAAAAATTCATTCATATTCAAACAGATCTGCTAAGGAGCCATTCAGACAAATATCTGTGAACCACTTTGATTCTAATGAGCCCATTTCTGCAACATAATAAAAAAAAATTAATAAATAAATTATAATTGACAAAAAAATATATATTTTTGTTATGTGATTAAAAGTATTTTGTCATAATTACAAATTATTTTTGTCTTCACAATGGCTTTTTATCTCATAATGATGGCTTATTATGAAATCTCATAAATACATATTTTTGTGTCATAATAATAATTTACCAAAGCATTTTATTTTTTCATGTGGCAGAAACTGGTTTCCTTACATTATATAAATAAAAAATGACTCACTATTTATCAGGCTTATAAGCATGTGCTACATCCAAGATACATATTTCACCAATTAAGAGTATAACTAGAAATATATTTAAGGCATTATAGAACTTTTCACGACACACATTTCCATGACTTTTCCAGATCTGGAAAACACAAATGTTTGCAAAATATTTCCAGGTTTATAATGGCGGTAGAATCCTGAACATCAGGATTTACCTTCTTATACTGTCTATGGGATTTACTCTAGGAGATGCAAAACAGTATCGAGGAATGCTTACATGATGTGAGAGATCTGCATCCATAATGATAACGAAGTTTCCTGACGCATGTTTAATGCCGTGGATGTAAGCCGTTCCTGAAATGACAGGAACTTAAGTCAGGCTATGTAGCTCTGAAAGAAATATTAAGACATGGGCCATGAATTTACCTAATCCCAGTTTTTGTGCTCGCGGTCTCAGGAGCTAAAACAAAGAGATATATTTTCATGACTTCAACATTCGACGAGCTGTCAATCACGTGGCGTGTATTATTATGCACAACTCACAATCTTGTCAGCGCCGTATATCTTCTGCAGCTGCTCGGCGATCTGCAGGGTTCCGTCTGGACTACCATCATCAATGACTATAATCTCGTAGTTGAATCCACTGCATTAAAACATGGTCATTTGAATAAGAATGCTCTTTTTAAAACAAATGAAATATATTTTCTTCTCAGGGACTCTCTAAGCAGGTGATAATGTTGAGTGATGTCAGTGACAGCTCATCAGTAGGACTTCTACAATCTGACAAGTGGTTGTTTTCTGATTCTTGCCCATTACAACACAATACATTTTATATTACCTCTCGCCGAAGTACTTCACCAGCAACCACACAATCAATGGGAGGTTTTCTCGCTCGTTGTAAGTTGGCAGCAAAACAGAATATTTGTCAGACTGCTCCCGGGTCTTCGCATTGCCTCTACGGCTCGCCATGTTGGCGTTTCCGACAAAATAAACACCGGATGTTTACATCAGATACACTGTCCGTGAGAAATCCCTTCCTCCATTCTTTGGTTCCGGAGCAAATAACGCAAATAGTGTGAGTGAAAAGCATCGACCAATGATCTTGTACAGATGCACAATAGTAATGTCGTGTAATACAATTCACAATACAATTAATTTAGGCATAAAGGTTTAAAGCTTTAATTTGCTGTAAAGTTGTATGTTGGATTACACTACATTGGGAATGGAGACCGTCTTGAGAGTTTTAAGAAATCAATATTTTATAAGCAGAATGTTACAAATACAAATTAAATATACAACATTTGATAGTAATTAACCCTTTACTGGGCACACACAGTTAAAAATATAATGGAAAAAATATTTATTTGCAGTTTGTACACCTTCTGGCAATTATAACGACAAATAATTGCATTGACATCTGTCATTTACACTGAGACAAAAGGCTTTCCTCCTGAAATACTCATAGATTTTGTGCTATGTTGATTTGATCTGTTAAGCATGTCATTTGAAAATATATTACATAAAAAAAAATGCTTGCCAATAAAAGTTTCATGAAAATGATCTTGCATGTTATGAATGTTTTCACTTCTGCTTGTATACTAAAATTATGCTTGTGAAAATGGTATTTTGTAAACAGCAGTGATAACTAGTTATTTTGTCTGGAACCAAGGTGAATGCGAACAGTAACTTTCATTGACAGCATGACAGATCTGGGGTGAGTCAACTCTTTGATCTTTAACAGTTTCATTTCATTCAGGTTTACATAAACATGTATTAACAAAAACAAAAGACCATTTCACTTAGTATAATCCTATAAAATACTTTGTAAAAGACAATTAATATAATATCACAGTGTATTTCATAATAACAGATGTATTGCTCTTGCAAAATATTTCTTATTTCATATTTTTAAAAACACTTGATACATAAAACAGAAAGATATCAAGAAACTGGAATGGAAAATATTGAAAGTAATATGCCTTCAACAATATACATTTAAAACACATATAGTGCATTAAATACAATAAAATACATAAAGTAAAATAGTTTAAACATTCTTAGTGCGGACATTGTTCAGTAACACACTAGTTCCTTGTCTGGATACCAAAATGTCTGTCTCTGTAAAATAGAGTCTGAGTGTGTTGTGAGTTCCTCTGTGCTGAATAAATAGTTCTACACATGAATCTGCTGTTGTGTCGTAGCAGCAGATCAGGTTGAATACTGGGTAATACAGACAGGGTCAAGGATGATCAGTGCTTTGGTGGTCTCAGAATGGGTGTATTGAACTGAGATCAGCTACCACTTTGAGAAAATAAAGTTAAAAGTGTCCATCAAAAGGCTCATTCAAAGTCAACGTCTGGAAGAATCCCTTTATCTGTTATGTCACACAATGTCTTTCTACAAAGGAGGATTCTGCAGTGCTGAAGTAAAGAAGCAACTTTTTAACTCAAGGCTGATATCCAAGGTATGGATCCTCTGAAACAAATGATGAAAACAGACAATTGGTCAAACCCAAACAGACTCATGGGTCAAACATAAGCTTACACTGTTTTTCATGGTGGTCATGATGACATTTCTTCACCTGCAGCCGGGGGTCCTTGATAACATCCACTGTTGTCGCATACACCAGGGGGTCCGATTTCACCTCGCTGACCTGAAGCTCCTGGAACACCTGGAAGTCCTGCTTTACCATCCTCTCCTTTGGGACCTGGTTCCCCTGTTTTAGTTTCACCTGGAGGTCCTGGTGAAGCAGAAACAAATAGTGGTGCAATTAACACTTAACAAACCATTACAAAGACATTAATTGGGTTTGTGCAGAAGCAAAAGTATGTATGTAAAACAACAAGAACTATTTTCAGAAAAGCATCTGAAATTCAAAAGTTGGGGGTCAGTGAGATTCACCATAGAATCCTAAAAAAACATTTATCCCGGTTTCCGCATATTAATGTGGAAATCTAACAGACTGAATGATTCTTAATATCTTAATCGTGCCTCTCGTGTAAATTTATCTTGTTTTAAAAACGTTTAGATATTTTTAGGAAATCAAGACAAAAACACTGATTAATAAAAACTATTTGTTGCAGTGTTTTTGACACTTTTGGTACAGGAAACCACAAAATGATGATAAAAATGATAACGACCCCATTAAACAATTTTACCAACAATACACAAATATATTTCAATACCTGCAAAACCCTTTATTCCCTGTGGTCCCACCATATTTGGCCCTGGAGACCCCTTCTCACCCAGCATACCTCTGCGTCCTAGAAGTTAATCACAGAATTAAGTACATCATTTAAATTCAAAATGCGACTACCATCAGATGTAGAGTTTGCCCAAGAAAGAAAGTGTTGAGGCTTACCCTGCTCACCAGGGTACCCAAGTTTCCCAGACTCCCCTCTGCTTCCTTGTCGACCCTGAGGGCCTCGGGGTCCAGGCGACCCTCTTCCCCCTGGTATACCAGGCTCTCCTGGTGGCGCTACTGGTTCCTGGATGGGCACTGGCTTCCGATTCATCTCATTCAGAAAAGCATCCATCTTTAGCACTTCATCTAGAACACAATTTATTATTAACTCATAATTAAAATGCAGTTACTCAGGCCAAGATTTCCATCAAAGCTGCTTTTTAAATTCTGCATTTACTGTGATTGAATTAAAACAGATGTAGTGAGTGTACTACATACTGTGCACAAGCTTTTCACAGGCCTGTGTAACAAGCTGGTAGATCATGGTAAGAGACTGTGGCTCGCCCTAATAAACAGAAGAATCAATCAAATTTAATCATCTGTTTTAAGGTTTGCAAATAGCAAACATGTCATTTTGTAACCTACCTTCTCTCCTCTCTCACCCTTACTTCCAGAAAGACCCTGTGAAAGAGAAAAAATAATGTGCCTTTTACCATTTTTAATCTTTTTTTTTTTTTCAATTACATCAAAAATCTTTTCTGGAGTTCTATCTTGACTGGATTATGTGGATCAAGATCAAGAGTTTTCCTCACGGTGGGCCCTACAGAACCTAGTGGCCCTCTCTCTCCCACTGGCCCTGGATGACCAGGCATACCCTGGAAACCCTACAAAAGTGTAAACACGGATGTAAAAAGAGTGCAATAAAAGCATGCATTAGATACTCAATGAATGCATATAGGTAAGGCTGTCTTACTCTTGGTCCTGTGATTCCTGGGCTGCCAATGTTACCCTCCACTCCTCTGGTCCCCTGTGTGAAATTTATAGACAGAAAGATGAATGACAGACTAAACATTTCAAATGCACATAGGAAAATAACAGCCACAGAGACTTGCCTTAGGACCAGGGATGCCCTCTTCACCTTTCGGACCAGGAGGCCCTGGTAAACCCTGCGAACAAAAAGTGAAGAAAAAGTGAGATATACCTGAAATCAGCATGAAAAACACTTCTAATATGATCAGATACAACCATCGTCTAAAAGCTCACCTGACTCCCGGGCCTTCCGATTTCTCCTTTTTCCCCTCTTGCTCCTGGTGGACCCTTATATAGACAAAGAGAGAGTTTTAATCAGTTTCAAATGCTCATATGCATTAGCTCTTCTCTGTAGAACAAGTGTAGACATACCGCTTTGCCCATTACGGTTATCCCTCGTGGACCAGCAGGTCCAAGAGTACCAAAGCCGCCTTCAGGACCCGCTTTACCAGGTGGGCCCACCTCACCCTGAAGAGACGCAGAAAAAGGGTCATATGCAAATATGCATTAAATTGATTAAAACTGACAGGAAATACATTTATGTTTATATTACAAAATATTTCTGGTTCAAATAAATGTTCTTTTGAATATTCTAATCAAGTGTCCGCAAAAATATTAAGCAGCACAACTGATTTCAACACTGAAAATTACACAATATCAGCATATTAGAATGATTTCTGAAGGATCATGTGACACTGAAGACTGGAGTAATGATGCTGAAAATTAAGTTTTGCCATCACAGAAATAAATTTAATTAAAAAAATATAAACAGTTATTTACATTTTTTATAATATTTCACAATATTACAGATTTGACTGTTTAGATCAAATAAATGCAGCCTTGGTTATCATGAGTGACTTCTTTCAAACATCTTACCCACCCCGAACATTTTGAACGGTAGTGTATAAATGTCCAATATCGAGTTGCCCTACCTTTTGGCCCAACTCTCCCTTTTCTCCCTTCTCCCCACGAGGGCCAGGTCTCCCCTGAAAACAGGCATATCATAACACTACTAATTATCATAACACTAATTATTCAAACCAACCATTAAAATGATTACACAAGCTAGAGTGTTGGTTTTAAAATGCAGCTTTGTAGTCTCACAGGTGGCCCGATGTCTCCAGGGGCTCCAGGGACGTCAGTGGTGCAGGTGCAAGCATACGCAGGGGCAGGACAGCTCTCCTCGTCTCTCTAGAGACCAGAGAGTGAAGCAACTTTAAGGCATCCTGCACTACATAAAGTAAGTCAGTGCCATCCATACTGAGATGTTAACTCAACCTAGATTGATTGTGTACCTGTGAGGGGAGATCACAGCAGCTGTCTTCTGATGCCCAAGTAGTGTTGCACACGATCTCAAAGGACTGCAGCTGAAACTAGAGAAAAATACAATGCACATGGCCTTAATATGTTTGTGTTATATTTGGGATCAGCAAGATGGTTTTTTTTTTTTAAATAAATGAATACTTTTATTCAACAAGGATGCATTAAATTGATCAAAAGGGACAGTAAAGACATTTATTTTTATTTTTATTAAATTAAAATTATGTTTCAAATAAATGTCTTTTGAACTTTTGATTCATCAAAGAAATAATGAAAACATGAATAGCGGTTTCCAAACTATATTAAGCAGCACAATTAAAGGATCATGTGACACTGGACGGTAGTGTATGTACTGTTTGTATTTTTTATATTTGAATTTGAAGTGAACAGTATGTTTGTGGTCATGAAGTAAGACTCACAGCTGCAGATCCGCTGTGAGGTCCACGTGTCCTCACTAGTTTGCCCAGAATCTCAAAGCCATCAGTAGGCAAAGTTCCCAAGGGACGCGCGGGCCTTTCACCAACCCGCTGGCAGTCTACAGACAGTGATACACTCACCTGACTGACTGACAAATGGATCTGCCCATCAAATCAGATAAAGAGAGAAAAAGAATCAGTGGCAGCTTTTCCTTAACTAAAAGACTCTTCTCCAAGTCCATTTCTGACCAATACTACCTAAGCCCCTTTCACACAGCGCGTTGATCCTGGGAAATTGCGGGGAAATTGCCAGAATGCCTTCTGTGTGAATGCAAACATCGATGGGGACTGTGTGAACAAAAGCCGCAATCAATGCTGTGTCGTAAAGATGACGCTGAAGCCGGGATCGTAATGCGCTGGTTTAAGATCGAATCAGAGAAAAAAATGCACAAGCGTTGTTTCTCGAGAGAGAAATCGCAGCTCATAAGCAAACTTAGACGCTGCTGAGACATTATGTCACATCGATGTCACGTGTCTTTACGGGTTGTGTGTAAACGCACTCTCTGATTCCGGAAAATCACTGGTAGTGTAAATGAACCAAAATCGAATGAACCACTTTTTCCGTGTATTTTCCAGAATCTTTGTGTGAAAGGGGCTCTAGCAACATTTTTCAGACAAGTGTTTGCGCTTTTTTTAAGAAGGATCAGCGTGTTTGGACAGTTTTGTCGAAATCCTTCAAAAAAACAGTAAATAAGCTTCTTTTTTTTTTCTAAAAAAGGGTATAAGCTGTTTTTTCCCCCCTAAACTTTCAAATGAAGCTTTTCTCTTTTTTGTTGCTGTTCACAAGCGTTTACCTCCATTCTGATTATTGTTTAAAGGTGCAGTAAGTGATTTCTGAGAAAAGCAGTTGAAAGTGGATATGACTGAGCACCAAAACACTCATATAGCGTACACACTCATGAGGGGGGAGGGGCCTGTGTTACATAGAGGGCCCTATCTTGCACCCGGCGCAAATGACTTTGTTCACTGACGCATGTATCATTTGTATTTTGCACCCGCGCAAAGCGGACTTTTCCCTTCACAGATGCACGCCTGCAAACTAGAGAATGAACTTGCGCTCCCTGGGCGGTTCAGCGCAAAAAAGGAGGCGTGTTCCGGCGCAAACAATCCCTGGTGCTATTTTGCAGTTCCAGAAAACAATTGCGCCACTGACCAGAAAAAACCTAGTCTAAAGTCAGTGGCGCGTTGAGCGTACATTCAGATGCTATTTTAAGCGCGCATGCTTGGCCATAATACAGAGTGTGAACAACGCGCATACACTGTAGATGATTCTCTCATCTACACAGATGCATTTTCCTTTTTGCAAATGATACATTATTATAAGGAAAAATATTAAAACACGAGGGAAATCATTGTTGTGTCCATAACGATGGGAAAAATAGGCATAAAGCTTACATATTTACCCAAATTATTATATGCATGTATAACCGAAGCTAATTTGGGTGGGTTTGTCCCATCCCCAATGTCACTTCTCTTTCTTTTACGGCCCTGACGAGAACATCGATCTCCTCGGCTGTGAACTGATTCTGAAGTATAATAGTTATAATAGTATTGCGCCATGGAACAAGCGCACCTCGTTCATCATGCTCTTAAAGGAAATGTGATGTGACGCTCTGATTGGTTTATTTCACGTTACGCCCAAACCCCACCTATGAATAATGAAGCTACTTCAGACCAACCCTTTTTAAACTTGCGTCGGGCGCAAGAGTCATTTATCCCGCCGGTAAAATAGCAACAGCTCCCAAGACCCGCCCACAAAGTTACTTGCGCTTCGCGCTTGATACTTGCGTTTCAGATCGTTAAAATAGGGCCCAGTGTGTTTCTGAATTTGGGGACGGAGCTATAAAGATAGGATTGTGATCCGTTTGGGCAGGGCCATGTTTGTTTTGCTGATTTTAAATATAAAAAAAAAAACAGGTTCTCAGAAATCGCTTACTGCACCTTTAATTTTAAAACATATTTAAAGTAAGATGGCACATAACAATGCTTTGAAATGCCACAATGCACACGTACAAAAATCTACCAATCATTGTTAGAAACCAGTGGGACATGCTGTAAAGCCTGTCAGACTGAGCATCAGAAACCAGTAACTTTCGCACAAACCTTATGAAAACTGCCGTAGAAAACTGAGTGGACTTGTGGCTGGTCAAAGGTCAGTTCCTGTATCTCTCCTCTGTAGTCCAGACTGAAATACAGCAGAAGCTTCTTCACAGCTAAATAACAGAACAGAGAAGAAGGATCTAATGAATTTGACTAGGGATTTAAAAATTGTCTGGCTTTTGAATTCAAACCATTCTTGAATTTATCTACAAAATGTCTAGGCGCTTACGGTCCAGCACTACCCCCATCTTGGGCTGGAAGTCATTGTCCGTGAGCTGCCAGAGGGCGAAGGGTTCCCGGGGTGAATCCTGCAAGAGCCTAAAGGCCAGGCTGATGGTGTGTTCTGGGGAAAATCCAGCCGGGTGGATAAAGCTGAGATAGACACGCAGGGTGTGAGTGGTGACTGTGTGTAACTGGGCTGTTGAATGATATGTGTGCTTGTGTTTCTTACCCTGTGCTCTGGGTCAGCTGTACATCTCTATAGAGGGTGTAACTGGGCAAGGTGCTGAAGATGAAAGGTTCAGCTGCCACACCCTCAATAGTAGAGTGAGCTCTCGGAGTTAGACCGAATGCTTCCATCATGTTGAAACCTAGAAAACACACACAAGACACTTTTTTTAATTTTTTATATTTGATGAAATTTATATTAAGTAGGCTAATGTTAAAAAATACTTTTTAAAAAATAAATATTAAATGCAAAAATTACATTCAAATGTTACAAGTATTTAGGTTTTTTTAAAAAAACAAAATGTTGTATTAATCTATTAAATCAAAAAAGTTATATTAAAATGAGAAATTAAAAAAATATTTGGCCAACAAACAGACAAAACCTTACTGTTGAGCCCAGCATTATAATCTTGATTGTTGAGATTAAAAAGTTAAGGTCATGAATTTGATTCTCAGGAAATGCATGAATTGATCATATGTACACCTAAAATTCAATGCAAGTATGCAATATAATTCATATTATATGAATATACCTTTAATCACATGATTTCTGACTGTCATCTCAGGACACACTGAGAAAGAAAGAAAAAAAGAAAGGCAGCATGTCATGTTTAAAGAAAGCTGCGTTTTTACCAAAAGCAGCGTATAAGCCTGTTCACACCAAAAGTGAAGCGGAAAAGCAAAGCAAATTGCTTTCGGTGAATTTGCATTCAGTAAGTTTCCATAGCTTGATTAATAAAAAATGATCCACTCACCAAAGAAAAATAGCTTTGTTCTGAGGTCAAATTAATTGGTTTAATATGAATAGATCAACAAGGTATGCATTGTTTCTATTCAAAATCGAATATTCATGAAAATATTTGTGTTTAGTATAAATTGCCCTTAACACTTACCTTCTCTTTGTATGGGATGCAGGCGAGGGGGAACCTGAATTCTCACAGGAGCAGTTGCTTTATGAGATAATTACATGATATTACCATTGAGCAAAAAATAACATCAGTTCTTTTTTTGGGCTGAAAATGTGTCAAGCAGGATTCTGACCTGTGGGGTGAAGGATTGTAACAGCAGCGCCCTCTACTGTTCCCAGACGGGAGTGCACACTGATGCGGTACACCGTTTCAGACTGCAGCTCAGAGAAACAGTGACTGCTGCTAGTAGCATCTACTATCTCCTCCTTAGTCTGTTTATCTGAGCACAAACGTACAGAGTGAGAAAGAAATTACACATAACAAGTTCATGATGCATTATGATGGTTAATTTCAGAGCTGGTACCTCTGAGGGCCTGGACTACTATGCGATAACCAGTGACTGCAGGTACGGGCCTCCAGGACACACATATACTGGAGTGGTCAGACCGCACCACACTCACGCTGCTCACCCGCAGGCTGGCTGGTTGTGCGGAGAAACGCATAGGAGATTAAGTACAAGACACTGTCTGGCAGTGCAGTGTGAAGTATATACACACACTAAAGATACTGTATTGATGTGTGTGTGTGTGTCTCACTGGTTTTCCCCTGGGCTGAGGCACTGCCGCCCTCTCTGCTGCGGTACTCAGCAGTCACCAGCACACTGTAGCGAGTGTCAGGCTGCAGATTCTGCAGTAGGACGCGCCTAGAGCTGCCTGGCAATGACACCTATTAAAAATAACCAACATGACAACATTACACCACACCATATATATAACACAACAAACAAATTAAAAAATAGTGAGAAGTTCCAGGGTTGTTCATATTATGTTGAATTTAGTTTTTACCTCTATTTTTTAAATCAATTTATCCTTTGGTTGATTATACTTATTAATTATTTGTTTCTATTTTTTCTTTAAATTTTTTTCAGGATTTTTCACTATGACTGTTCAGTCTTATCAATGCTTTTCTCGTTGTTTTATTTTTAGTATTTTAGGGCTGCAAAAGTTATTTAAGCTATATAATTTAAATATTATTTAAAATATTTAATAATATGTAATATCGTAATGATCATATTCTAATAAATATAATATCAGTTTGGGGTTGGTAAAGTAGAATAAACATATCAGTGAGATGCTTTTGAAAGAGGTCTTTTATTCTCACCAAGGCTCCATTTATTTAATAAAAAATACAGTAAAACTGAAATATTATTACTATTTAAAATAACTGTTTTCTATTTGAATATATTTTAAAAAGTAATTTATTCCTGTGATGGCAAAGCTGAATTTTCAACATCATTACTACATACATACAGGGTCCTATCATACACCCCTATCTGTTTGTGCTCTGGAGAAGCGTTCCATTCTTTCCGCTTGTAAATTCGTCATGTAAATACTAGCGAATCCGCCATGGCGTGAGCGCAACTGGCTCTTAAAGGGAATGGGAGATGAGACTCTGATTGGTTTATTGCACGTTATGCCCAAAACACACCCATTACTCATTAAGAGAACAGAGACAACCCTTTTAGACAATGCGTCGGGCGTGCCGACCATTTTTCCCGTCTTTAAACTAGCAAAAGTGGATTCGGACACGCCCTAAGTGCACTTAAGACCATGTGCTTAGATCATTAAAATAGGGCCCAATAATTTTCAGAAATCATTTTAAAATGCTGATTTAACGCTCAAGAAATATTTCATGTTATTATCAATGTTGAAAACCTTTGTGCTGCTTAATATTTTTCTAGAAACCGTGATACTTTTTTTCATTATTTGTTTGATGAATGGAACGTAATATATAGGATACAAATCTTTTGTAACATTATAAATGTCTTTACTGTCCTTTTTACTGCCTTTTGATCATATTCATGCATACTTAATAAATAAAAGTATTAATTTATTTTTCTTTTCTTTTTTTATCTTACAGACCCCAAACTTTTTAACACTATATCATTTGACTTTTTTTATACTTAATCAGGATGGGTTGTAAGATTTCATGATATAGGGTGTCAAAAACTAAAATTAATTTGAGGCCATTTTTTTATTCATTTGAGAGTCACTAAATTGTTGTAGTTCAGTTGAAGATTTTTTTTTTTTCAGTTATATTTTTTATTTGTATTTCACGTATACATTTTTTCATTTAGTTGTTGAGAACTAGATCTTTACATTGTCTGAAGAAAATATGACTGGTGTTTGGCCATTCGGAAGTCATGGTTGTCAGGCCATTGCTATGCGGTTGCTCAGGCAATGTACTGTAAGTGGCTTTAAGTGCCTTTTGTAAATGGTTGCTACAGTGTTCTGAGCGGTTGCTATAATAGCCCACCACAAATCTCTATAACATCAGGTCCCTCAATATGGAATCTATAGTGCTTGTTGATGGAGAGAAGGCAATTCAACATGTTTCACTCTTCTAAAAGCACTCACTGTGTTCTCCCTCGTATCCCCATTGATGGGAGTGTATGACACACGGTACTGAAGCACATGGGCGTTGGGGTGAACCCAGGTGACCAGCATACTGACTGCTGTCTCCTCTGAGATGGATAAACTGCTCGGACCACCTCCAGACACTAAAGCAGCACAAGAACATGCAACAAAGTTATTTATGTATTGTAGTCAAAGTTTTTTTTTTATATATATGTGTTTGTATACTTACAGGTGCTGTATCGTATGGCCACAGCCTCACTCTGAGCCCCATCGGCATACAATGCAGAGAGTGAAATCTGATATTCCTTATCTTCCTCAACCTCTTCCAAGATTGCCCCCTCACTCTCTCCATTTACTGTCAGCTGGAATATAAACATGAATTACCATTTATTACCAAATTGTTCTAGCCTCTTACTAAATTTGGGTAGTCATCAAAGCTATTTCAATCAGTATTGACTGCACACACATAACACTAAAGTGCTAAAGTTGGAGCGAACCTGCCTGAGGTCTCCTCCACTGAGGGAGATCCATTTGATGAGATAAGAGACCACATCATCCGCCGCGGCTTCCCATCGCACTGTTATGTCACTGCCGGAGAAGTTAGTGACTCTCAGATCTGAGGGAGCCGGGACCCTCACTGAAATATCCAAGAGCATTTAAGCGACAATCTTCCAAACTGGTGTCAAAAAATGAAACTTGTCAAAAATGTGTGTAACTTACAGGTAGTGACATTGGCTGTGACAGGAGTGGACAGGCCCTTTTCATAGAGTGACTGGACTGATACCAGATACCTGGAGAGTGAAGACAGATTCTGCAGCAACACTGTGTTCACACCTTTGACCTCCACCTGAGAAACAGAGAGAATGAGTATCTACTGTACACTACAGCTCAAAAGTTTGGGTTTGATACTTCTTTTTTTTAAAGTTTTAGATAGAAGTCTTTTATGTTCACCAAGGCTGCATTTATTTGATCAAAAATACAGTAAAATCAGTAATATTGTGAAATGTTATTACAATTCTATTTGAAGTCATTTATTCCTGTGATGGAATTTTCAGCATCATTACTCCAGTCTTCAGTCACATGATCCTTTAGAAATCTTTCTAATATGCTGATTTTGTGCTCAAGAAACATTTCTTGTCGATTTTGTGGAAACTTAAATGGAAATCTTTTGTAACAACATGAAAGTCTTTACTCTCACTTTTGACCAATTTAATGCATCCTTGCTGAATAATAATAAAAAATATATTTCTTGGGAAAAAAATCTTACTGACCACAAACTATTAAACAGTAGTTTAGTCTGTACTAGTGTTCCTAAAACATGAAAAGAAAGAAAGACTCAAAGCTGTATGGTCACTCAGACCTTCATCAAAAACCTAACAAGAGACTGCTTATCTGCTTACCTGCTTGACATCACTGCCGTGATTGGTGCTGTAGATGATGCGGTGGGCAGGAACATCGACAGCTCCAGGGACCCATGTGACCTTCAGAGTGCTATGACTGATCATAGGAAATTGCAAACTGAGAGGAGAAGGCAATGGGACTGAAAAAAAAAAACAGACAGACGAGAGAAAGAACAGAGGGAATGAGAAAAAGACAGAGGAAGAGGTCTGCATCCCATGGGATTCCTGCAGGACTTAATTCGATTTGGTGCAGCAAGGGACGATACTTCTGAGTTGAAGGTGGGAATCAGTTATCATTTTCCTGTACTGGTGGGAATTCCCATTTAATACATTTTTGTGAATTGTTTATTTCAACAAATTGTTTCAAAATGATTCAGTGATTCTTTTAGGTCAATCACCAAAGCGTTCAGCAAAGCTCCCTTTTACACAAGAGCGTTCATCATTTGTGTCCAGAGCAAAACCAGTTGGTGTAGAAATCTTACCACCAAATAATGTTTTACAGTTTCCATTTCCAAGTTTAATTTTTTGTTTACCTTTGAGAAACAAAGAGGTTAATGTAGTCAACTGGCTGTTAATACAAGCAGCCATCTGTGTTTTTTCTGATCTTTATTATTTTCCTTAAAGGAGAACTCCGGTCAATTTGAACATTGAGCTCCTTTTTTTGTACATTTGGAGTGATGTCAGTACAGAGAACAACGACAAAAATCGGCGTTGCCTACACCTTGTTATCGTCTTTTTAAAATTTGCTCCCTGTTGACTTCAATGGGGCAAGTTTTAAGCCTGCTTAACATCCTTGATTAGTCATTACAAGTGCACAGCCATGTGAGTGGTGTTATTAAGAGTGAACACGGTCAATCTGACTGCAGTAGATGTGAAAGATATTAATAAAAATGATGTTAATTCAGCCAGCTCACATACCTGAATTTTCTTCCTGTTTTCGGTCGAAGTCCACAGTAGTCGATTGTCGAGTTCGCACGCGCGATCATCAAACTCAATAACCTCCTCCGTGTGTTCAACATCTGATTCGGATGAATTATCCATTTGAGATGATACTCTCGAACACCACACAGCACCGTCATCGGCTGACAGCTGACAGTCAGAGTCTCTACTGTTGCTTAGTTACCAATGATCGCGCACGCGATCTCCACAATCGACTACTGTGGACTTCGACCGAAAACAGGAAATAAATACAGGTATGTGAGCTGGCTGAATTAACATAATTTTTATTAATATCTTTCACATCTACTGCAGTCAGATTGACCGTGTTCACTCTTAATAACACCACTCACATGGCTGTGCACTTGTAATGACCCATCAAGGATGTTAAGAGGCTAAAAGCAGTTTTAAATCTTGCCCCATTGAAGTCAACAGGGTGAACATTTTAAAAAGACGATAACACGGTGTAGGCAACGCCGATTTTTGTCGTTGTTCTCTGTACTGACATCACTCCAAATGTACAAAAAAATAAGCTCAATGTTAAAATTGACCGGAGTTCTCCTTTAAAGGAGCAGTATGTAAGATTGTGGCCAAAACTGGTACTGCAATCACTTTCAAATTACTGACTCAAGGTTGCCAGATATGCTGCAGGATCCGATTCCGACACGTTATTAGCTGCAGCTGTGGTAACTAGAGCAGAGCTGGCAACCCGAATGCTGCAACACTACAGACTTCGTGATTGGTAGATTGGTGGAGGGTGGAGCATCAGACCAAAACACAACATGACAACATCAACATCAGTTGAGGGCTACAACTTCACTTTTTAAATGACAATATCCAGGCCGGACTACTGTTGTCAGTGATATAAGTATTTGAAATGAACATGATTTCTTAATGTCTAGTAACATATCAGGGAAAATGTATGATTAATTGAAATAAATTTCTTACATACAGCTCCTTTAATGACAGAAATGAAGGCTATGTGCAGTTTTTCTCTTTTTTCTTCTCTCATGACATTATTAAAGGGATAGTTCACCCAAACACATCATCATTTACTCATCCTTATGTCACTTCAAGCCTGTATGAGTTTTATTCTTTTGTAGAACGATGAGTGGCGAGTCACAACACAAACTCAACCAGCACGGTTAATCAATCCGGGCTGAGAACGGTTTGTAATCGTGCCATGCCGAACCAAGCTCATACAGTATGGAAATATAACTGGAACTGGTCTTTTACAGTTCTTAGAACCATTTGGTTTACGACATTTCTCAAAATATCTGATTGTATGTTCCACAAAAGAAAAGTAAGTCATACAGGTTTGGATTGACATGATGGTGAATAAATGTTGATGTAATTTAGCATTTTATAAAAAGATCTGTCACACATAGGAAAACACCATATTTGTGAAACCCTAGAAAAAAATTTAACTACGGGAAGCGGATAAAAGTGTATGTAATCAGGAAAATCAGTTGTGCACAGACCTCATTTCTATGTAAATGCTGATAATGAATCGATATATTTACTTGTGGTTCCTATGGCTGTGATTGGATCACTAGGGTCCTCATCATACAAAGCATAAAGTGTGACTGAGTAATCTGTGGACGGCATCAGATCCACCAACTCCACATCCGTCTGAGCAGGTCCAAACTTCACCTGGCATAAAAACAAGAGCACAGGAAAGGCATCAAACCATTGTAACATAATTAGAAACCCTGAGCCACATGGTGAGACGTCACAGGATTCCAGACTCACACCTCTTTGGCATCATCAGGCTCTCCATCATTAAGTGCTGAGTATAAGGCCATGTACTGTGTGGCTCCTGTGGCTGGTTGCCAGCGCACCCGCAGACTGCTGGGGGAGGAGGCAGTGACCTCTAGAGCTTCAGGTATTGCCAATGGTACTTTAAAAAGGAGAGCATTTCATTAAACCAAACTATATTATCAGCATACAAATATGAGCGAAACGTTTTAGAAAAACCAGCATGAATTTCTATAACGGCTTTAATGTACTTGAGCTGCATAAACTCCACAAGTTAGTGAGAAACCTGATGATTAGGTTCTCCAGAATGATTTGAGATAATCCAGAAAAGCTTCAGTAGAAGAAAGCATATCTGACCGAATGTTCAAAAACTCACACGATCAATGTCACAAATGTGCTTATTTGATCAGTGACCTAGATACACTGCAGAATCTGAAATATTTCTAATTCATTTTTATCATAACATTTATTTATTTCAATTTCCTCCTTATTTCCAAGTTTCGAATCCTAGATTTTCAATGTGGTCTTGGAACAGCATATATAAGGAAATGTTATGAATGAGCATGTTCAATGCTGAAACTCACACGTGGTGAAGGTGCCTCTGAGAGCAGAGCCCACATTGTTCTCATAGACGGGGAAGATGGACAGGTGGTACTGTGTCTGTGAGGACAGTCCAGTCAGCAGTGCAGTGGAGTCCGTTCCATTCACCACCACCTGAGATCAATCAACAACATGACTACCATGCATGCATGAAGTGAGTTTTCTGAATGCAATTATAACTACAGCAGAGACAATGTCCTGTAGGTGGCGGCAACAAACCAACTTTTCCTCAATTCCTGGTGCTCCAAAGACAAAATAAACACTGCCATCTGATACAAGAAATAATAGCTTTTTACATATTTACAGGAAAACAGCCTCAAGTGGGTATCAATGGCCCGGTAATATGCCAACTCTTCGTCTAACCTACGCAGACATTTTAGGGCTGGACACTTGGCTCACCTCTTTCAGACTCTGTCCTTCAGCTGTGTGATACACGACTCTGTACTGTTGGGGACCTCTGCCGGGGGCCGTCCAATGCAGGCGCACCTCTCGTGAGCTTAGTCCTACATACTGCAGATCAGATGGGCTGGGATAGGACAGAACTGGGTCCTCAGTGGGTCGCTCCATTCCTTTTTACAAAAGATATATGACGTTTCATTTAAGTACATAAAATAAATGTGTAGGGTCAATATAATGAAACCAAATGTGTGTGTGATTGACCTACTCTTCGCTTTTATACGGTCTTCAATCTTGCCACAGAGGATGCGTGCTAGTCTCCCCACCAGTTTACTGAGCAGAGGAAAATCATTCACGTTATATACATTCAACTCCAGTGGTTCAGACGCCACCTGCCTCAACTCTGCCTCGTCTGCATTTTTCACACCTGGACATAAGTGGGAGAGAAATAAAAAAAAAACATAAATATGTGTATATACATAACTACAACAAAGGTCATTTTAAATATGTAATAGTATATATATATATATATATATATATACACACACACACACTACCATTCAAGTTTGGGGACAGGATTTTTATTTTAAAAAGATACTTTTATTCAGCAAAGATGCATTAAATTTATCAAAACAAAAGTGACAGTAAAGACATTTTTGATGTATCAATGTTGATAATAGTATTAAAAAAAAATCCTGAGCAGAAAATCAGCATATTAGAATCATTTCTGAAGGATCATGTGACACTGAAGACTGGATTAATTGTAATAATATATCACAATATTTCTGTTTTTACTGCATTTTTAATCAAATAAATGCAGTCTTGAGACATTTTAAAAAAAACATCACAATCTTCCCAACCACCAACTTTTGAATGGTAGTGTATTCATTAGCAAACAGTGTTCATCTTCATAGCCTCTCTTAAATTCATTGCACCTATGTGCAATTTGCTAAAAGAGGCTCTCACCTATAGCAATGATCTCCACGCCGGCATTCTTTAGCCTATTGGCTGCAGCAATGGCATCATCCTGAGATTTCCCATCAGTCAACAGCAGCAGGAATTGTGGGGTGTTGGGCCGTGCCCCTACCTCCTCCTTTAGATTGTTCTCAAGAGCGTGGATTAAAGCCTGGCCTTAGGTATAGACATCATGATGTTGAAAATGGACAGGGAAGTAGTTCACATTTACAGACAAATTCAAGTATTGGTTTCATAAAAGAATCCTATCATCACTGCTGGATCTGTGCAGTAATGCGGATTAAGATTATTAGACAAAAAGCAATAAACCACAAGATGTTGTGCATTTCAGTGACTTTACAATGGGCAAGATGTGTTCTTTGGAATGATGAAACCCTCTTTACCACAGGAGAAATAATTGCTTATAAATGGTGACAATGACAATTTGATAAAATACATACAGTACATGTTCAATAGATATTAAAGTGCCCCAATTATGGTTTTTCCAATATTCCCTTTCATGCAGTGTGTAATATAGCTGTTTGTGAATGTAAACTTTCTGCAAAGTTGTGTCGAAAGTACAAGATAAAATAAAGTTATTGTCTCCCAAAAGAAAGCATCAACTCTGAACCGCCTTTACGAGTCGTTTGTGTTTTGAATCCTATTGCTTTAGGGTTAGGATGGACATACTCATGGTGAGGAATTACAGTTGAAACATCTCATAATGTACCTCAAACTGAGTAGTGTATCACTGAGGAACGTATGGTATACTATATTTAGACCGATAAATTACAGACAAATGCTCATGGGTTTTTATGGTTGTCAAGCATCATTATACATTACTATAGAATGTGCATTCACAGGAGTGCATTTAATCTAAACATTTCTTTTTATAATATTTATTAATAGCAGGTTGGTAAGCAATATAAAGGGTAAAATATAGTTACCAGTGAAAGTGTTGCCTCCCTTGTATCTAAAGTTCCTGATGGCCTCCAAAAGCGGTTCTCTAGAGGTGAAGTTATTAAGATGCCACTCTGTGCGTGGATCTCCACTGTACTGAGATAATGCTGAAACAACAACAAATTAAATTAAATTAAACAGTAATGCTGTATTCTATTATTCCATTTTTTAACATTGATAATAGTAAGAAAAGTTTCTTGACCAGCAAATCAGCATATTATAATGATTTCTGAAGGATCATGTGACTGGAGTAATGATGCTGAAAATTCAGCTTCGCATCACAGGAATAAATTACATTTGAAAATATATTTAAATAGAAAACAGTTCTTTTAAATTGTAATAATATTTCACAAATATGACTGCTCTTACTGTATTTTTGATCAAATAAATGCAGACTTGTTGAGCATAAGAGACTTCTTCAAAAACATTAAAAAATCTTACTTTTAAACACTAGTGTAAAAAAATGAATAAAGTTTAAATGTTACTTCTAAAATGCACAGCTGACACCACAATGTATATATCCATAAAATAGCATCTCACCTATCTGCACGCCCTGTGGGCCGATGTAAAAGGGGACAGCCAGGCCCTCCAGGAAGTCACGCACTTTTCTGAAGTTTGTGCGGCCGATGCTCCAGGACCCGTCCACCAGAAGGACCAGATCTGCCTGAACGCCAGCACTGCATTCAAACGGCTTTCGTGTGGAAACTGCTTAAGACACAATGGGCAAGATTCAAACTCTGCTGTTTTAATAAGGCAACATAAACTGAGTGTCTTTTAATGTCTCTTAGCCTGTGCATGTTTGCAGTTATATTTTGCTGTGAGGGGTATTCATGAGTCTTTTCACACCTGCAAACATTAAGCAATCCTCTCTGCTCCTATATCAAGCACTTTGTGAAGGGATTTTGCAAGATAATTTTTTTTGTCAATACATATACAGTATGTGTGTGTTCCTCCACAATGCATTCCAATCTATGCGTGTGTTTTTTACAGATGGGAGGAAGGAGGGAACAAATTTCAGTCCTGAGGGCACACGAGGGGCCTTGATAACAACCTACAGTGTCATTAACTCTGGTTTGTCCCTAATTCTGTTATTAGCCCTCACTATACAGACACAGGAAACATCAACACAGCTCATTAACTCTGTTAAACACTGACCATAACATGTTCCTGTATCACGGGACTCTTTGAATCAATGTGCATTTGACTTTTATATTTACAAGGTCAATAACATTGTACATTATCTTTGTAATAGCTGTTTGTCCATCT
Organism: Semotilus atromaculatus; assembly: GCA_031834385.1. Classification (NCBI taxonomy): domain Eukaryota; kingdom Metazoa; phylum Chordata; class Actinopteri; order Cypriniformes; family Leuciscidae; genus Semotilus; species Semotilus atromaculatus. The sequence goes on from JAULUF010000026.1 coordinate 12,483,391, forward strand.
GGTTGAATTAAATCATCTGAAATGTGAGTGCTATTACCTGTGACAGGTTGGGTTGGGGTGTTTTTTCTCGGTTTGTTGGTGTTGGTAACCTCTTCTCTCACTGACTTCCCTCCATTATCTTCTTGATCATTTTTATCCTCAGACTTGGATCGACTCTTGTCTTTTTTTTTCTTTTCTTTAGGGCTTCTGTCAACTTCTGGCTCAAGCTCAGGTACAGCAGGAGGCTCTATAGTAGCAGAAAGACATAACGAATAAAAATGTTAAATGTAATGCTGCTAAATAAAGCCCTTATCTCAGATTTATCCAAAATTCACAATAACTGTGAATCTGAGTTTTAATGACCTTAAAAGTGGGTGAATTTGACTAAAAAATGTGCATGACAATCAACAGATTTTTACACATATTTGTGGTTATAAATGGTTAAACAGACGCAGGACTAATCACTATGAAATATTCAAGAAATGCAAGTAAACCATATGCAAGTCAGTATACAATTATTACTATGACACCATAACAGTTGGAGAATTTTAAACTTTAATCCTAAATGTATTTAAAAGTAAAGTTTACACACAAAACAAAAATAAAAACAGTTATTTAATATCAAAATCTTCAATTATCTGCAAACCAAATTTTTTATGTATGTTAAGTGGGTTCAGAAGAATATTTGAGGATTGTTTGAGGGATATCAAAATACAGAGTATAGCTAGTGATGGTGTCTGTATTCCCACACCTTGGGACAGAATCCCTTCCTTGTCCTGTCCTGTCCCATTAAGGCACCATTGATTACAGGTGTTTGGGGGTGAATGGACTCTTATTAATAGGTTAGTGAAGGAGCTGGCGCCAGTTCAACGATCTGTAGCCCCGCCAGTAAAAAACGCATAATGACAGAGAGGCCGTGGGACAAAAGCTCGGCACAGAGTTCCTTGGCTTTGTACACCTGGTTGGGCAGAAGCATGTTTGGTTTGTTTTTCAAATGAAGAAATTTTCATCATTTTAGTAACACCATTTCACACATCTAGAGCTTAGAGTGAAAACTGCAAAACCAGGCATACACTGATATTTCACACTGAAGATGCCATTTTTTCAAGTACTTAAATTATTATTGTGTAAATCTAATGCAATGCAATTGAAAATGTTTTATTTATGATAATGTGCATAATTAGGCCTAGAACACAATATTAAGAAATATACACTACAGTTTTAATGTTTGAGGTATGCTTACCGAGGCTGCATTTATTTGATAAAAAATACAGTAAAAACAGTAATATTGTGAAATGTGATTACAATTTAAAATAACTTCTCATTTAATATATTTGAAGATGTCATTGATTCCTGTGATGGCAAAGCTGAATTTTCAACATCATTACTCCAGACTTCAGTGTCACATGATCCTTCAGAAATCATTCTAATATGGCGATTTGCTGCTCACAAAACATTTCTTATTATTATCAATGCTGAAACGGTTGTGATGGAAAAACATCAAACACATATATGGTTAACTCCTGGGAAACTGGCAATGAAAACAGACAATGTTTGCGGTCCTCTAACCTGTAGTCGTTGGCTCTCGGTAGAGAACAGTGGGAAGGGCTGCTAGAGCCTCCGTCACGTCATCCACTTCTCCAGAGCCAGAGCCAATGGAGGGAACTTTCTTCTTCTGCTCCCTGTTCCCGCTGCGGATCAACTCTTCCTCACGCAACCCATCGACTGTGAGAAAATGAGGAACAGGGAAAGTGAAGATGACTGGGAGGAGGATATGAAAATAAACAGGTAAAGCATGTGTATATTTGAAACTTTTTTGCTTATTTATTGGAAACTATTAGGCAAATCAGATTACATAAAACAAGTAAACCGTGTTTAAGCACTATTTTGTTAACACCAACACCTTTTTGATATATAAGCAGATCCACGTGGAAAAAGTGAGTGGATGCTTTGGCTTTTATGAGGGAACAATGGAATAATCCCCCTCAGACAAGCAAGCATGACCCTCTATCCAAACCTGTCCAGACCTGCACGCTCGACATAGTAACCTACTCTCCCAACCTCTCATCCCAACGTTTCACAGATGTTTGGCATAGTCTGCATCTTTTGACAATGACAACACCAAGCTATTATGAAATAAAGTCCAGTCTAAATTCTTATTTTAGCACATTCACAATTTCAAATGCAAAGCCAGGTTCTTTACTAAGGCATTTCATCATCTGATATCAGGTTTCTGTCAGGGTGGTCGTTTCGGTGGAATATTACTGTGTTTTAAAGGGAATTCCAAAAGTGTTTTGTGCCTGTAAAGACACAAGAGTCAGTTCTAGCCTGTAATCCAGCAGGAATCCACCATTTGACAGTGTCAATTACAGACAGTTCCCTAAACACTGTCTGTGTGTGTGTAGTTTGTGATGTGTTAACACAAGGAATGGTTTCTGTACTTTGGGTCTGTGTTGACAGCTTCTGACCGCTGGGAACTATGACATAAAGATTTCTGCTTCTCGCAGAAAGTTCCCCTTCCTCCAACAACAATTGGATGGGAAACCTCTAATGCTATTAAACTTTGAGGTGTTCTCTACCCTTTTTGATACAGACATGAATGATTCCTCCAATCATGTGGCTTGATGTGCAGAGATTTATAATTCATTTCCCAAAGCAGTCACACTTATTATTTTAGCCTGGCAGATGATAAAATGGGTGAAAAACTCAAAAGAAGTTATAGGAGGAACAACATAGCAACGTTCTGTCATCTTTCACTCTTACTGGTAAAACGTCTTTTTGCAATGAGTTTCTCCTGTGTCCCATTGAGCACCAGGACTTGGAGGAGGTATTCCTGTCTGGAGTCCAGGCCCGCTACCGTGGCCCGGCCGCGTGTGGTTGTCAGCATCAGCTCTGGCTGTTGAACCTCTGGAAAAGAAAAAGATTTAAAGCTCATTTCAGTCAGATCTTAACAGTTGGAGCAGAATGTGTCGGTGAAGATTATTTTGTAAATTCACAATTTAACGCAGCTTTGCCAAGTGGCTGATATTGAAATACATGGTTATTAAAATACAGTTCACTTTGGATTCCACATCAAACCTGCAGTTTACTATTGGTCATAGGGTGGAAAATGGCCATAAAAAAATTCAGACTGTTTTTGGCAAAAAAAAACGACTTTAAATCGGGATGTCAGGATGTCTCGTTTCAGAAAAGTAACCATTATAAAACTAAATGTTATTCCTCATGAGGTGTAAATTACTGTAATTTCATTCTTAATGTGGAATGTAATGGCTGCTTTTCTGAAGAGAGGCAGGCTAAATGACGTATGTTGCTGACAAATGTGACCTCTTGAGGGAGCGGACTTCAAAATGAGACACAGCATGGGGTTTTCATTTCAAGGTATGGGGAGGGGAGAATTATGAAAATAGCTATAAAAAACATTGGAAGTGAGGCATCATGCTTATTACACAGAGGATAACTAAATACAATCAAAAGATGGCAGAGTGTGAGAGTTTATTACGAAACATGATGGCCTATTTCTGTCTGTCTCTGCCTGGAGCACTGTAAGGCATGTGTGCTGTTTGTTTTGCTGTGTGAACTTTCTCGAGACTGCAAAAGACCTGTCTGGACTCACCTAACTGAGCACAAGGGCGGAACAGTAGATAAGAGAGACAAAGATAAAAACAGAGAGAGAGAGAGAGAGACAGGGGAAGAGAAGGGGTTTCACAGACACATACAGAGTGGTAAAAAACAAGATGAAATGTCAGACAGAGGTGATATGAGCAAAGGCAAAGATATCCTCATTCCATCATATCTCAAAAATCCTGCTTTCCCATTCCTCGCCTGTTCTGAATGCTTACTCAGTGAGATAAGAATGTACTAAAACGTAAAAAAAAAAAACAATGATTCATGTGCACTCATAATCTTTAATCAAAATAGAAACAATGATCCAATCAATTCCTGATGGGACAAAAAAAAAAAAATCTTGTTCGAGAAGCCGTTTTACTTGTTTACATGGCACAATAGGGAATCACAACTTCCGTTTCATGACGACTTTAAAAAACAAGTAACATAATTTGATTTATTTACTGACAAGTTTGTTTCAAAGTGTCAAAATGCTGCTGGTAAATAAAATAAAACTGAGTGCTTCAGTGGAATCCAGTTTCTGTTAAGTGTAGCGGCCAAAATGTGGGTGTTTCCTCAGAGCAGTGGAGGGTTTAATGTGCCCTGGAGCCAGCAGGTATGGCTGCGATACGCTTCACTGTTGTTTAATCAGTATGCACCTTTTTGAGACATTATGTACATTATGAGTGCACATCGTATGCACTGCTGTTCAGAAGTTTATGGTAAGAATTTTTTATTTGGAGAGAGAGAGAAATTAATACTTTTATTCAGCAAGGATGCATTAAAATGTAAAAAAGAACAGTAAAGAATTACACTGTTACAAAAAATATATATTTCAAATAAAATTAATTACACTATAATATTAAGCAGCACTAATGTTTTCAATGTTGGTAATACGAAACTGGGAATAATGACAGCTGAAAATTCAGCTTTGTCTTCACAGTAATGAATTGCATTTTAAAATATACTCAAATAGAAAACATTTATTTTAAATTGTAATAATATTTCTTAACATTACCGATTTCACTGTATTGCATTGATCAAATAAATGCAGCCTTGGTGAACATAAGAACGTTTTTGCAAAGGTTTTGTCCACAGCAAAAAGAAAAAGCACTTCAAATGTAAAAAATGCCAGCAAGTCAAGCATACGACAGTGAGAAAAAGTAACAAAAAGGTAAATTAACATGGTACTTTTAGTAAGAAATAATGTTGGCGGTCTCACCTGTGATGGGCCGCACACGGACCTTGTAACCCTGCACTGGCCCTTCCGCCTCCTTCCATTTCATCTGCAGCCGATCTTCAGACAGAACAGTCAGCTTCAGCCGGGCTGGAAATGCATTCAAAGACTTTACAAAACAAGCTTAGTGGAAATGCAACTTCACAACACATTATTAGTAAAGAAACAGATCTATTACGACTGATAGATATTTGATATCTCTGATAAGTTTGCGTCCTCTATGTAGAAGTCAGATGAGGGACAAAAACAAGCATGTAACTCCTAGAGAGAATCATGGGAAAAGAGGCCTGTATGTGGGACTAAGATATGTACGTCTTGAAAGATCAAAGTCTTCCTCTAAAAGCTTCTCAATGGCTTTTTTTTCACGGGAAGTTTTTTTTTATTCATTTCTCCTTTTCCTTCATCACTGTTCTCCTGCTCAACTCTGCCCTTGTCTTCAGCTTATCTGCATAATTTCCACATGCCAGCTTGTCACAATCCCCTCTTTCATGTTTCCTGCTCCGTCTTTCCCTCTCCCCAGCTGTCCGCGAGCGCTCAAAGCAGGCCCTGTAATGCCCTGCAGGGTAACAGGGGGTTGAGGACCACAGGAAATCTGCTTTTCGGTGGGGTCGAAGGTCAGCCTGAAGGGGATGCATGCATGTAACGTCATAGCCCAGATGAGTTTTACAATGGGTATGACCCCAAAAACATGAAGATCTTTGTCCCTTCTTACTGTAGCGTCTTTAAACTCCGGACTGTGTCGGGGGAATAAGATCAGGGAAATTGTGAATGTTACATGCACTGTAAAAAATAATGAATGAATTAATATATATATATTTTACTTTATCGGGTATAAAAATATGCTTCATATGTAAGGTAATATCTAAATTAACAGGTTTAATTCAGGTAAAAATATATTTTATTTATTTATTGATTATTATTATTATAAAATTAGGTAAGTTAATGTTGAATTCCTAGGTTTCATGCACTGTAAAAAAAAATGTATCAGGTATAAAAATTATGGTTAATGTGGTAACATCATAATTACCAGGTTTAATTTTAAGCCAACATATTTTGTTTATTGTTATTATTATAAAATAAGGGGAATGGTCAAATAATTGGTTTCATGCATTATAAAACATGTTTTATCAAGAATAAAAAAATTTTTTTACTTGAATTAAACCTGCTCATTTAGATATTTTATTTATTTTTTATTATTGCTGTTATTATTATTATAAAACCAGGGGAATGCTGGCTTTCATGCACTGTAAAAAATGTTTTATCGGGTATAAAAATGATGCTTCATGTGGTCAAATCTAAATTAACAGGGTTACTTTAAATAAAAATATTCATTCATTCATTTCTAATGAATGGTGAAATGCTTGGCATTATGCATTAGAAAAGAAATATATATTATGAGGTATAAAAAATATGCTTCACGAGGTAACGTCTCAATTAAAAGGCTTAATTCAAGTAAAATATTTTATTTATTATCATTATTATTAAATATGGCAATCAACTGCATTAGATAACACAAATAAAAATCTGGTAGAAATAGCTCCTTAAGGTAACGACATTTTTAGGCGGCAACAAATAAATATCCATGCTCTGCATTAACTGGCAGTGGATCAGAGGCAAAAGGAAGCTTTCTGGCCGACACAGCAGCACCACCAACCCAGAAGTCAACAAATGTGTGGCCAAATGCTTAGACAAAACACACTCACAGCATGTATCCTCTAGGGAAGACAGAGATAACAAGAGGCCTAGAAAGGACATAAATTAGTCCAAGCATTTTAAGGCAAATTTCTTTCCCAAATGTAGCAACGTCCACCAAGAGCTATGTGAAGTTGTCTAAGGATTCCGCAATGTTGCACAAGGGCCTCCTGTAGGAATTCTGCATTCTAAAGACCAATCTATTGTGGAGTGCTGCTAACCAAAAATTTCCTTTCCTTGGGGAAAGTTACAATTTAGACAGAGTTGAATCAGTATCATTTGATTTTGGCTAAAAGTGTCTTTATTGTCTAAATATGTCTTTCTGACTGTTATAGAGTTTTCATTGTTTTGTGGGGTTACAACACACTTTGTGGGTTGTAAATTCTGTCCCATTAGACAGACTTTTAGGAATGCAGTTGACATTTCACAAACGAAAAAAAAAAAAATGTTTTCTGGCAGTATTTCAGATACTTTCATAATTACAAACACAGAAAAAAACATTTGAGAATGCCTTTACTAATAATAGTTTACAAAAAAAAAAAAATTCTTTAAGGCAAATATGATATAGTATTAGTGCTATATATTAGTATTATAATACCACTATTACCATTCAGAAAAGACACAATTATGAGGAGATAAAATGAATATGATACAGTTAAGAATATAACTAACAGGTAAGAAACGTTAACATTATTAAATTATACACGACCTTTGAACGAATTAAAAAGTGAATGTATTCCTGTCCCACAAAAAGAGCTATATGTGGATTGTTTTTTGTGGGCATGAATGCTACAGTGCTACTTGACCCTTTATTTCATTTTGAAGTGCACAGGCCTTGCATTTTGGTTAGAAAAGAGGGCATCTATTTATGGAAGCACCAGGAACCAGCAATTATCCATGGCTCTTAAATTCAGAACATTTTCAAGGATGCAGAGACGTACGTAAAAATACAGGAACAAACATACAGAAACTACAGAATTGTAAGTGTTAGGGACTTAAGTCCACAGTGTTAAGGGACTTTTAATGTTAGTTTATCATTATCTGCTGTTTTTTTTTTTTAATTGTGCATGACCATTTCCCCTATACTTACATTTAGATTACCTTCGATTTTATTTTTCCATGCTTTACTTTTCATCGATTTAGACAAAATAGTATAAGCCATTGATAGCCATTTTTCTGTTATCAGTCACAACATGTAAAATAATTCCCAACATCAACCAGAATTGTAATATTGTGTATATTGGTATATAGGTAAAAAGCAACATATAACCTTGGGTATGAACTTCAAAAACCAGCATAAGGAGAACCGTCACCAAGGTGAGTGTCGTTCGCTCTGGGAGGACGAGAAGAGATATGTGGGCCGTCATGATTGTGCTGGTATCAATTAAAGACCTGTGGGAAAATAGTCACTGTGAGCAATGCGAAAAATGAGTGTAACTTTCATTCACTTCAAATAAACATCAAAGCGAGGTGATCATAATAAACAGCAGTTATGGACGTTGGCACCGTAAAGCTGCTGTTTTCTGATGACGCGGCATACAGAGAGTATTCCAAACCCTTTAATGTAACACAGCTTTAAATGTACCCTCCTAAACAATAAGGGAGATGAGAAAGAGAGACAGAAAAAGATGGGACATTTACAAAAAAGGCTGCACCATAAGTGGTCATTAGGCCCATTGAAGACAATTACAAGAAGAGGGAGGGAAAGCTGAACACCTGTTAAGTTTATAACAAGACATGTCTGCAAACCTTAATGTAAAGCATGTATTCAGCAGTAAAATCCCACCTGTCCACATAAAAAAAATCAATGGAGAGAGCAGCAAATATTTTCAGTAGTGCTGGTCTGATTCACACAAATATTATGTGTGAGAAGTGCTATATTATGTATGAGAATGGCCCTCCCCGTGCTTTGGGCCATAATAAGACGGCATTTACATGCATTGGCTTGTTGTACTGAATACAATAGAAACAGATGATATGGGGAACTTTAAAGCTCCGAATCGTCGAATCTGTTGTGATACCACAACTAAAGTGAGCTGTTGAAAGCTATGACCGCAACCTATAAGCGCATTTTGAAACCTAGAACTGAAGCAGCCTGCATGAACTGCGCATTACTAGGTAGTCTACTGTCTTTCTCATTAACTCAAACCCTGACCCTACAGTTCAATTCAGTTAGATAACTTACCTGAACCACTAGAAGTAACAGCAAGTCAAAGCGAATTCAACTTTTAATTTTTAATTTTAAAACAGCAAAGCATTGGGAAACACACTATATCTGACTCTGATAAGGGTCTTGGAAATAAAGTAGTTTACCTGAAGCTGAAGCGTGAACCTGACGCATTCCACACAGGTATGGGATGTTAACACATTGAGTCCCGGTCACTCACTTCCCATTCGCTCCCGTTTATGTCTCTACTTCGGTTGGGTTAGGTGTGAAATCTGATACGGGTGCAGTGCCCTCCTCTAGTAATATAGAGGCGGGGAATATACATATACTCAGGGTGGTATCTATCAGCTGTTCTGCACAGCTCGAGAGACAGATTCGCATATGAATGATTGTCAAGGCTGTAAATAAGTACAGGTAGATTTTATAAAGGAAAAAAACAACAGATTTTAGGTAATAATGAAAAAAGATTAAATTGTAGTTTCTCTGTGATGCATTTTTAACCTGCGAATTTCAATCCATTAGGCTAATACACAGCTAGCTCAGGTTATGACTGACAGGGGTGGGGTAGGGGTGGTTAACACATCTTTAAAAAGGGTTACCTTTCCCTATAGGCTACATACAACTAAAAACAGTTTGTTTTTAATGATTTTACGTAATGCGTAGACAGTGGAAATGAAAGAACTGTGTCCCTGCCAGTGTTTTATTTTTTTATTTGATGAGGTTTCAGGTCAGATCAGTCAGTCAGATCAGTTGCGACGACAATGTTGAAAGCCAGTGGTGAGGATTCTGAGACCTCAGACAATGAAAACTTTTATGTTGCCTGTATGCAGCCATTTGGCAACTCAAAACCAAAGGAAGTGTGGGTAAAATGTGCCCTATGCAGTTTCTGGGCCCACCCAGCCTGCACTCCAGAGTTAAAAACACAGATTTTTCACTATTGTTACTCTGATTGAGAATATTCACACAGACACACAAATTTACACAGTTTTTTTGTTAGTCCTGTTCTTTACAGGTAGCCTACACTGCTACAGTCGAATGTTCATTAACCATAAAACCCGCTAATGAAGTTCGTTCTAGTATACTCATTTACAGAAACATTTTATTAGAACTGTGGTCAATTAAAGAAAGAGAGGCATTATTTTGTATAATTTCAGTAAACCTAGTGGGGTAGATTGTAAAAAGGGCACACCATGTATTTGACATCAATTCATAAGTGCTGTGATATTCTTACAGAGGTTTGAATGGGTGCCTTTTTTGTAGTAAACAAATGTGAGTACTTTCTATAAAAGTTTGAGCACTCAAGCTCATAAATTCATTGAGTTACAGATGCTGAAGCAAAAAGTGTTACAACCATACCCGGTCTCGCCCTACTGCACGTATAATGGAACTGTCAGGGTAAAAACACTTTTATTTGTCTGAAGACCACATTTTTGTCAGTAACAATCAGAGGAGGAGACTAGCGATGGAAACCGTACCAGTCTTTTACCAAATTAGACTTTAAGATTTTAACACATCTATAATAAAATAAAAAATCAGTCAGTAAAGCATCCATGGGGTGCTGAATGTTAAAGAGTGTGTTGCATAATGTGTCTAAAAATAATTAAATAAAGTTTACTTGGACTGCACGTGTAGATGTGCACGAGACCGAAGCATAAATTACATTTAAGTGAATTAATTTCCATCTCCTGAAACAACTGTTTTCTCTTGATCTTCAGACTATTTGGAACTCTGACTTCATGATTAATCCACTAAACAAACTCAATGAACTCAATCAGGTTCATGAATTTATAAACTTCCACTTACATGAAAACTCCAAACAAATCTGATTAGGCTTTACAATCTGCCTCCCTAAGAGTTGATAACATTTGCTCAACGATGAAGTAAATGCATGTCATTTATAAAGCTGCCTTCAGAAAGTTCAGAATTCATGATAGAAGAAATCAAGTTCATTTTTTTTTTTTTTTTAAATTCACATTCTGTGTCATAATTAGTGAAAACATTATTGTGGGCAACTGAAATAGAATTGATATTTAGTCAAATAAATTCTTTATAGTCATGAAAACAAATGTGTAAGGCCACTAGGAGATTGGTCCTGTGCTGCGATTGATGCCACATCAGTTTTAAAGGTATAATTTACCTATACATTATAATAGTCTAATTTACTTACCCTAGTGTCTTCCAAATCATGTGTGACTTTTTCTTCAAAGGCTAAATTAATTATTTATCATAGAATCTCTATCATACGGCTTCAGGGGCCTTGGAATATTGCACACAATTCATATGGATTTACAATTTTGGAGCTTGATAGTCCCTGGTCCCCATCCACTTTCATTCTATGTAAGCAATCTTCAAAACATCTCCTTTTGTGTTCTGCAGGAGAAGTCATACAGGTTTGAAATGACAAGAGGGTTAAGTAAAAGATGACAGAAGTGAACTGTTTGGGTGAACTATCCTTTTAATCACCCAGTGGCTTTTAAGAGTCCTGTCTTCCCTAAAGCATAGTGTCCTCTCAGCATCATGGAGAGACAGACAACACAAATGTACCCCCGTACATTAGCTGTATAGTCTCTTCTTATGCTTATTCATAACATATCTGAGGCTTTGGCAGTACCTGTGGTCAATGTGACCATTGATATGAGCTTTTAAGGCAGAACATTCCATGAGTATGTCAAATTCCATGTCTTTCTCAAACTAGTAAAGAATCTCATGCTCCTCTTCATCATTGGTGTCTTCACAATAGTTGTCTTTTGTTTGCAGAAGTGGAAGCTCAAGGTCTGGGTTGTCTCTGACTGGTAGTTGTCTCACCATGGGGCCATTTCCTATAAAAAAAGACACAGAGATACACTCACACTAAGAGGAGACAATACCTGGTCTTCATACAAACAAAACAATTAGTGTTGCAAAAACAAGCTTTGAGCATTTTCTTCATCAAGAAGCCTGAAGCCTTCTAATGCCTGGTTCAGACAACACGATTTTAGCCCGATTTTGGCATGATCCGTTTGACGTGTATAGTGGGGATTATGACAATGGGCATCGGGACGCAAAAATCTATCATTTTATCTCGTATAGTGTGTCATATTTGCTGCAATGCTTCACAACGGAAAGACTAGCATGTTACATGATTTTTCGGTCTTCCACAGCTATCAAAAATGCCAAAACAAAAGAGATGACAGTATTTGTGGAATGGAGGAAAGATTCGTGGAGCTATGGTACTCCTGGCTTTATAATGTTAAAAAGATGAACAATAGAGGAGACGCTTCAGCAACCATTTCTCAGAATCCATTTTATGACTAAAACTGTTCTGAGAAACTGTTTCACATTACAGAAATGAGAATGGTGTGCGACAACATGGTTAAAGGGTTCGTGAACTGCATTTTTCTTTAATTTTCTGAGGTCCACTTATAACGTTATCAAGATTCTTACATCAAAAAACATCCTAATTTAGAAGTAATAGGCTATTTTCTATCCTGTTTTTGACCCTCTCTTTCCTTTTCTTTTGATGGGTATGCTGCATTCAAGACATGGAAGTAAACACTGCTTTGATTGGGTAACAGTTTTGCTAATTAAAATAACTTTCATCGTCTACTACACCATTACACGTGTGGAATTGTTTTGAAAACTTCCGATCCTGAAAAATATCTTGTTACATTGTTGAAACGTTTGCCAACAATGTGAAACAATTATGCATATTACATATGCTTTATAAGTCTTGGTTGTGACAAATAAAGTTGAAGTACTTGGAGTTCCCACAGTTATAATTGACAAATGATAACTTGCAGTGTATAATGCAAATGGAATTATGAATGAATGTCCCATTGTTTGTCACACTGTAGTTCATCCTATTCGATAGTGAAAACGTATACATTGTCATATGCAGTGTAGTGTTTTAAATAAAAAGAAACGTGTTAATGTCTTACTGGTGACAAAACATATGTTGCTCACTGAAGCTTTTATTCAGTCTCTATGAAAAGCCTGCGTCAAACTGTGTGTCTAGTTTAAAAACGAATCCGCTGTAAAATTAAGCAAACAAACGACTGACGTGATCTGACTGGAACTTCGTTAAAAATAAAGTTCATTCATGCTTTCTTAATGTTAAGATCACAAGGATGTTTTGCCATACATTTATTATTTTTCGACAATCTGTTATACTTGAATGTGTCACAATAGTGAAGAAAACATCTGTTGCTACTTCCATTTCATTGCGACTTAAAGTTACCTTTAGGATTATACCCAAATGCCTGTATGAATCATTGCATTGCATTACAAACATCTACAGGCATAATCAGGATTATGTCTTACCTTTGTTATAGAATGTTTTGAGGCTAATATGCAGTGTAATGCCAGAGAGACACACAACAAAGCCCAACCAGTTCACTGTGCTCATTTTATCCCCCATGAACTCCACTGCCAGCAGCAGAGTGCACACCTCCTACAGAGAGAGACAGAGAGAATGTCTTTGTGAAGAAAATTAATGGTTTAACTCGAACGAAGGCGTTAAAACCTAGCCGAGCTAATGAGAAATGAACATTAAGATGAAGAAGCAAAGAGCTTCTGCAGCTTTTTATATTACTTATAGGCATGTAAAAGCAAATAAGAAAATCCTTATGATGCATTCTCACCTTAAAAATGCCTGCAATGGATAGCGTGAGGCTGGATGTGCGGGACACCAGCAGGAACTCGGAAAAGCCAAGCCCAAATGCCAGCATGCCACCCACAGACAGAGTCACCAGAGTGTAAAGCAGGTGTGAGAGCTCACTGACCCTGAAGAGCTTCTCTGTGGTGCTCACACTCAGTCCTACTCATGAATGACAAGATGAAGAAACAGGCAAGCAACAGGTTACTTGAGACACTAATGCACTGCTAACCAAGAAACATATCAAATGGCAAAAAAGGTCCAGGTGATTTCGTTTTTTTTACTCCAAGAGAAAATATAAATTATATATTGAATGACGTAGTTGAAACATATTTTAGAACTATTAAGATGCATTTGTGAATTTCATTTCAAACGGGGAAAAATATATGATATGTAAATTGTAAAGTATAACTATAAGTATATGTTATGGTAATATTAGTTGCACTGAATCTAAGGCCCCGTCCACACTACTGCGTTTTCGTTTAAAAACGGAGACCTTTTGCTACGTTTGCACCTCACGTCCAGACTAAAACGGAAAAAACGAAGACCTAAAACGGAGAAGTTTAGAAACGCTGCAGCTCCGTTTTGCGTTTTGAATCTCCGGAGGGCGTTTTAGTGAAAACGGGACAAAACGGAGGACTTTAGAAACGACGACGCAGAGGCTCACGCTCGGCTCTATGATTGGGTGTCATCAGTCATGACGTGTCCTTCCCTGATTCGTCAGCCACCCATCACATGATGTTTACACCGGCACGCGCATGCCCAGTGTTGGTGAATGGTCACGTGATCCGCGTTTTCAGTTAGTTTTAATGTGGACGGAGATCAATTCTAATACGCAGATAAAACGCTGGTGTGGACGGAGATCGTATTCGTTTTAATTCTCCGTTTTTAAACGAAAACGCAGTAGTGTGGACGGGGCCTAAGCTCAGGGTTTCTGCAAGGTTCATGAAGTGTTTTTGAAGACCTTTTTAAGACCAAGTAAAGAAAATGTAAGGAATAAATTGAAGGGAACCCAATACGTCAATATGTTCTCTAAATGTAAATGTCTAGGATATCCTAGGATGCTTGTAATTCATTATACAAAAAAAGTAGCTTGAATTGCTCTGCTCTCAACCACTAGAATATGAAAAAAAAAACTTTTACTGTACCTTCTGATCACACCGCAAAAAGTGATGTTCTTCCTCAGTATTTTTGCCTTGGTTTCCAGAACAAATGTCTAAAGATTCCTAAATCAAGAGGCATTTACTGGAGATGCAATATAATATTCTTTTGATGATTTCTTGTTTTCTGTGAAACTAATTTTATGATTAAAACAAGTACAAATATCTACCAATGGGCTCAGAAAAATCAACTTAATTTTAAGGGAACTCATTTTAATTCATTCATATTTTTAATTCGTAACTCATTGACAGATATTTGTTCTTTTTTGAAGCAAAAACTCACTTAATTCTGTAAAATTTCTCTAGACATTTTACATTAGCATCTCAAGTAAATGTATCTTAATCTAAAGATGTTTAGGTAAAAATACCTGAGGAAGATATACTTTTTTGCAATGCATGCAACATTTAATGCCATGAATTTAGGACCTTAATTTGTGCAAGGATGAATTGAGACTTAAGACCCACAGAAACCCTGTTTTAAAAAAATTGTTTAGAGACAGGATGAGATTTTTGCTCATTACAATAACATGTGTTATTTTTTGTTTTGAGGTGAAATACAACCACGCCATTTCTTTGTGAGATAACCCTTAGGGAAGACAAAATACTAAAATACAGCTTAAAATACAGGGTTCCCATACTACCCTGACCAATGAATGGCTTCATTTATTTTATAGAGATTTCACAAAATATTTAATCACTGAGTATAGCTAGAATATATACTTCAACGACCCTTTCAAAATTTTATTAATTTCCAATACTTTTCCAGGCCATAAGGCTGCACTTATGTGATCAAAAATAAAGTAAAAACAGTAATGTTGTGAAATATTGTAACAATTTCTTATTATATTGTAAAAAATCTTATTATTATTATATATATATATTTTTTTAAGAAAAACCCTGGTGTCTGACTGACCCTCATTGAGAAGAAACAGAGGAAAGAGGCTCAGGAACATGAGGGGCTGTAGATGGTACATGGTGTCTATGGGGTTCTGAAGCCCTGTGTGGCAAAGAGAAGGACATAAGAGTCACGAGAATTCCCCACTTCACCATACAGACCAAGCACAGGTCATAACAACATGCTAACACAGTTCAGTGATCTTAACAGAAACTTTCAATGTTCTCCTCACACCAAGACTTACCAAGCTCTGCTTTCTGCATGAGCACTTGAGTGAGAGTCCAGCGGATCCCTCCGATAAAAGAGGCCAACAGGACCATAAGGAAACCCTCCAGATTAAACTGAGTTGACTTGAGAGTAAACATGAACAGACCGCTGGCTATCAGCAACACCACCAGGATCAGGAACGGGTTCTGTTGGGTTCAAAAGAGTAAGGCAGTACACATTACCTACAACAAACACCAAGCCAAAAAAGGGGTCAAGTCCTTCAATATCTCTTGCCCCAACATCCTGTTTGAAATACATCAACACAAAAAAATAAAACTGCATTCATTACAATCAAAAGTGGTCTTGGACTGATTTATACTGACATGATTTTACCCTCTTAAAACACTTGGATGGATTGGCACCTGCATGCAATACTGATTGCTTGCCATGAAAAAGCTAAAAATATTATTATTATCCTATTAAACTGTCCAGACTAAAAAAAACGTGTATTTTCAGTTGTGGCAGTGACTGGAGCCTTACATCGCGTCTCCTGGTTATTTAAAATGTTATCATCCAATGTGATGGCAAATGTGCTTTCCAGTGAAAAAAATTTAATGTCCGCACCACTGTTTATAACTCCCATATTTAATAAAAAAAAGGCAACGTTTCGACCCTGCTGGGTCGTCTTCTTTTGCCTGAATGTTGACTGATGATTTTTTGACATTTACAAAATAAATTGTGACATTTTTGAAAATAAGGTATTTCAATAACTGACTAATAACCTTTATTGCCATTAAAGTGAAATTACTGAACCTAAACATAGAGCCTGATAAAAATGCTAATTTAAAAGAAAAATGTGAGATAGACTTTTTGCAAGTGAAGTCTTCAAATGTCTGAAATACTGCACGTTGCTGCACCTTGATGTAAACTTTTCATATGCAAAATGTATGTTTAATGTGTCTGAAGTAAAGATAGCTTCTTTTGAACAATAGCTTCCCTTTCTTTTCTCCTTTATTCAAGAATCAAGTGTATAAACACACTTACCGGCTCCTCAAGTTTGAAGACAAGGGAGAAAAGGAGAATGAAGAGAACAGCTGAAGACTTGGTCATGGTGTATCTACAGGAAACCCAAAAATATCAAGTAGTTTTAATTGAACTTGCATTTCCTGAAGCAAACACCAGTACTTGTAACACAGGTAAAGAATAACATACAAATTAAGACTGGAATAAACTACACGACTAGTTTGATCCCATCCATTCAGGGAAAATCAAACATGTCTGATTTTAGATTTTAGATCACATATAGGTTTCATTGTCATGCATCTCTTAACAATGAGTTTGTTTCATTTGGAATGACTTGAATGTCTGGTAATGCGTGATGCTCAGTCATTTAGTGATGCCCAGTTTGTCTCTGTAAACATTTACAAAGTTGGCAAGTGTATGATGCCTAGTGTTTAAAAATCTGTTAGGATTCTAAAGGAAATGCTACATCAGAGCGGAATTACCGCTGTCATGACGCTCAACACATATTTAGTTTCTTGTTAGCTCCATACAAGGTGGATAGGAGTTGTTTAAATATAAGCACAGAAGACCAATCACAATTTAGTATGCAAATTTTAAGACAATCTTATCAGACAATGTCAGAGGATTATTTTGCAATAATGACCAGATGATTTTACATTTTATCATTAATCATGTAACTACGTAATACCAAATATATTAATAAATGAAGAATACATTAATATCTATTTTAAATTACCGATTTTGTAAGAAGTGTCCTACGAGACAATGGTCGAAAACTGATTGTCAGAAACAACACTAATATATACATTGATTCATACATTTTTATCATTTTAATGGTCATTACACAAAATATTTGACTGCACAATCAAATGCCCGACCAATCAGAATCAAGTATCTAATAAAAAAAATATGATTGCACATCTAAGACTAAGACTAAAATGTTTCATTGTCTGTGTGTCTGTAGTACTTAGTGTTAAGGGATTTTTTTTGTAGGTAATAATAAACAACATGCTTACAAACTAATAGTGATGAAAAGGAAGCTCCAGTTGGACAGTCCAATATCCAGCGCTGTCGCCAGGGCTGATGGACAAAGACAAACAGTTATTATGATATAGATAACAGATATTATCAGTGGTTAAATTGGGCCGGGGCTCTCCGGGGCTCAGCCCCGGCACATAAGCCTGCTCGTTTGCAGTCAGTTGCCTACTGGAAATTATGTCACATACAATTTGATGAAAGTGATGCTTTTGAAAACATATTTCTGACAATAAATGAAATGGCATGTCTATTTTGTCTCGGCGGAGCTGAGATGAGAAAAATCGGAACACGGCCGTATTTTTGTTCAGCTGCTTAATCTCGTTGTCAGTCGACCATGATCGCGCACCGCTCGCGCATGCGCATCTGACACGGATAAATGTACGCAGCAATAATGAATGTTCCTGGGAGACCGTGGTTGCGCGGGATGTGGATGTTCCAGAAATGTCAAAAAAAGTGCCCTGGCCTTGAATGACAAGGTAAGGAAAATAAGACTAAATCAAAATGAAATAACCAGGACTAGGTTGACCATGTGATTTTTCTCAGGAGATGTTTTGAGCATTTTACTTCAGATACCGGATTATCAGCAAACTGCCAAGAGAATTGCTAATTTAACGTTAGCTGGCTACTTAAAATAAACTAGCAATCTATTCAGTCAGCATATTTGTATTTGATCTGTGTGAATTACAGAAATATAAGACTTGCTAGACCTAAGTTACTTTTAGCTACCAAGCTCTGTGGTTAATGAAAATTAAATCAAGCATTTATTCTCCAACTTTCAGAGATAAATTGAAATGAGTGGAGCATATTCACCCAAGAAGAGGAAACTGACTTACTTCTTCAAAAGGTGGGGTGATATTCCAGACATGTTTAGCATGACTAGCTCTGTAACATGTTGGCAGTAGAGATGGGACAGTATGAAAATGACCAAAATTATCACAGTGTTCGGTATTATTGCGGTATTTTTAAAAGTGTGTTCAATATGTTCAGAAAGCACTGACAGCCTGTCAGTGACAGGCCTACACAAGCTGAAATAGTTTCAAAAAGTGTAACAGTGCTTAATATATTACAAGAATATAGGCAATATGCTTGTAAAAACTATTGAAAACGGTCTGAAACACTGAAAGAACTTGAACCAGAGATGTCTGGCTGAGATCCAGGAAGATTTATTTACAACTCCAACGTGAAGTCAACTATGAAGTTGTATTTGACGTTACATGCGTGTGTGTGTGTGTGTGTGTGTGTGTTGTCGTAGTAAAGAGAGAGAATGGGAGAAGGAAGTTTGTATGAGGTGGACCTGGTCACCACAGACCCAAATCTTCTCAGCTGTTGCTACTGTCATATGCTGCACTGTCTCTCCATGTGGCACATTATGTTTGGCACATTGTATGGGTCACTATATCATAACAAGGTATTACAACGTGTAATCAAGTGATGACTGATTAGCAGTAATGTAAATGCTAAATGTCCTAATACCTGTTGCAAAGTAAATGCTCTTAACCTTGCAGTTTTTCACATATCATGTAATACTCAATTTCTCCATTTCTTTGCACAAAACTCTCCAGAAAGTGCTATTTAATGGTTTATTTTTCAAAAAAAAAATTCCCGGGGGGGCATGCCCCCGGACCCCCCTAGGGAGAGCACCCCCACATAATAAATCCCAATTTAACCCCTGCATATTATGAAACATTTTCTCACAATAATACTCATTTTAGCCAGGATGAAATAATCTATGGTAAAACCTGAACATGAATTGATCATGAATGTATGACTCTGAGGGTTTGGTTAATTTATAGCAAGCAAAAGATAATGGTCTTGAGGACAAGACCCCCGAATATTTAAGCAGAGAAAATCAAGCAATTAGATTCTCTCTGTTCTTGGCACAATCAATGTGGACTTCACCCTCCCAAACTGTGTTGGATAAAACCAGCTATCTTTTTGTTTATCTCTTCAGCAACCATTATGACACACATTCATACACATTTTTGGTCTTTGGACTCACTGACGACTTTTTCCAAAACAAAAAAAGAAAAATGTTCACCTGTTGGGGCTACTTTAGTAAGGTAAACCTTCCAAGGAAGGATAACTCGAGGCTTTCCCGTCCAGCACTGCATGGCAAAGCGTGTCAGTGTAGAGAAACAGAATATTATAGAAAGATGGACCAGGGTCATGAACAGAGGAAAGTGGAAGTCCTGGGGCAAATGACAAAAACATAAAACAAACATTATACAAAACCAAACAGAACAAATAAGTACTCACTTAAAACGAAAAAACAAAACACTAAAATTCAAGTTTCAAGCGGATTTTTAAGCAAATGAACTACACCGCACCTTCATGAGCCACTTGTTGTAGAACGTTATGCCAATGGAAAACACATAGTAGAAAAGCACCAGGCCCACAGTGCGCAGCGCCCTGCAGAGGAACTGCATCGGCCACGCCATCCTGGACAACCCGGATACAACAAGGCGCAGCTAAGGAAGAAAGGAAGATAATACGAATTAACCAGAGTCAGTCACAAAGTATGTTAACATGTGGAAAATCAAACTCCGAGTAGGTTGTTCAGAACATGAAGAACCAAAATTTCTCAATGAGCGCGATTGTGTCGAATTGATCTGAGAAGCACTTGTTGAAAAGTACAACTAAACAGCTGTACCGTTATAATGACTGGTAAAGTGCCTGTTGAAACGTAGATGTATTGTTTTGTTAGATATTTAACTTAAGCAATAAACGCTAGGTTTCTTTTTTTTAATAAAATGCTGTACTAAACCCTCGCGAGCACTAAAAACCTTGTTACCTCACTGATGCTTTGACAGTTTGCGCACGCTGACTGTGCCATTTAAAGCTAAACAGTAACGTTACTAGCTAACGTTAAGGTCGGTGATCACATATTTTCTTACCTCTCTGTTTACATAATCCTTGTAAACGAAAAGCTGGTAGCATTAAACACTATGTAACCATCATTTGCAGGCGTGATTCTTCTCACAGCACTAGGGCGACATTAGCGCGCAAATCTGCCATAGAAATAACTTGTTTGTAACAACTACAGTCTGTCAGACACCCCTGTGTAGTTACTTCTGCTATGACGTGGACGTTGCTCTGCTGACACATGCGCTGCAGCCCGGGAAAATTTGAAATCTAAACAGATTACTCGAGATGTTTTGAAATGAAATATTTATTAATATTGAATTCTTCCTGTGTGCAAAATCTCTAATTATTTGCCCAAGCCACTGTGAACGGAGCGAGCAATATCGCAAAATGCTGCTATCAGCTACGCGTTAGCTCTGTTAGATTCATTCTTTTGTGATGGATCATTTTGGTGAATCAGTTGAACCGGTCTAGACCTAAACAAATCGTTCTCGAATCAAACTCATCAAAAATCTAAAATAAGATTAAATAAAAAAGCCAGTTCAAGTGTATTACTTTTCAATTGTCTTTAACTCTTTAGCAAACACAATAAAATAAAATTGGCTTTTTATCACTACACTTAGAGAGTCAATAAACTGAATAAGAAATACATCCGTATATTAACTTTAAACCGTTTAAATTGATTCCTTTTGCTTTTGTGCATGTGAAATTTACTATACCAAAAAAATTTAATCTTTGCAAGTTATATCAAAATTATGCCAACATTTCTGTTCACTTTGTTCGGAGTAAAGAAAGAATGCCAAGTTGAGACGTAAAAGAATCACTGAATTGATTTGTTCGAAAGAGCCAATTTCCGGGAAATGCTTCGAACTTTACACTGTATGCGTCATCCAGAACTCTAGGTGGCGCTGCCGGTTGTAATGTCTTCTCCAGTGTCGTGTTAGATGTAAATGAATGAACAACAGAACTTCCTGTCTTAGCTTTTTCTGGTTGGGGTGTTTTGTTTTTCCTTGCCGTTCAATTTTCACATGTAAGTTATATTATAACGTTACCTTAACACAGTGCCTGTTAGTCTTTTTATAAAATAGAATATTTTACTCTTGTGTTTGCATGGCTGTTTCTAATCAGCGCATTGTATTTCATTTAAAGAATGGCTGAGGAAGAGGAAGATCCTGGTTTTGACGAGGATTTAGACGACGGAGGTAATGGGGTAGATTCGGGCCAAGGTAAAAGAAAGCGGCTTTTTTCGAAGGAGCTGCGCTGCATGATGTATGGGTTTGGAGACGACCAAAACCCGTACACCGAATCAGTGGACATACTGGAGGATCTGGTCATCGAGTTCATCACGGAGATGACACACAAGGCGATGTCTATAGGGCGTCAGGGACGTGTGCAGGTGGAGGACATTGTCTTTCTCATCCGCAAGGACCCTAGAAAGTTTGCGAGAGTGAAGGACCTGCTCACCATGAACGAGGAGCTGAAAAAGGCTCGCAAAGCCTTTGACGAGGCCAATTATGGGTCTTAAGGCCATCGGTTGCTATGTTATTTTGTTCAATCTACATCATTAGTGTTTCTTCTGACTATAATGGACCTCTTGTAAACCTAAGCCCGCTTTTCCCATTTCTGTGTTTTTGCAGTTGCAAGACAATTCATTTCAAAGATGATTTGTAATATTATTATATTTTTTTGTTTTTCAGTTGTTGTACATTAAAGATATATTAAACCTTTAATGGAAGACAAAAGGTTTTATTTTAAGAAGCATTTTTTTGTACATCTTGAAAATTTCACTAAACATGACAATTTCTTATTTTTAAGATTAATATTATATATAAATTTTTTATGACAGTTTATTTTAATATTAATTTCCCTTCAAATGTTGTGTATGCTGCAAGATACTCCTAAAAATATTATAGCATGTGATGAGAAACCAGCAGGTGTCCTTACAAGGAAGATTCATTGTGTGTGTGATTTTAATTTTTGTTTGTTTTTAAATATTAAATATTTTGAAGAAAGACTAAAATTGTTGCAAATTGAAGGGTTAATCTAAGTGTAAAAGGAATTGCTTTTGGTAAATAGTCCCTGATAGTGTTTAGAAGTATAAAAAAGCATTTAGGCTAAATTTTTTGCATTTTGTTAATAATGTAAATCTATAACTAATTGTGATTTTTACTTTGGATATTTTTCGTCACGTTATATGCATTCTATTGATAGCTTAGACATGAATGTATACAGTAAACTAATGCATGTTGCAGTATAAACTGGATTATTATTATACTCATTCATTGTTCATTTAACATTTGGTAGTTTTTTCCAGTGCATGCAATGAGGAATGGATGTAATTTACCAGCTTTCACTTCTCAGTTATTTGCATTATTAGTGTTCAACCATTTAATTTGCAAATAATACTCAGCAGCCATTGACCAGATAAACAAGACACAATTTACTGATTTCCACACTTGTAGCACACAAAGAATGTCATGTTGAAAATCTAAATGTGCAATAGAAAAGCAAAGCTATTCCTACAGTATGTCTAATAAAGCTGAACGGCATATTTTAAGTGAATTATGTTGATATTTGTAAAAGGTTGGGGATTTGCTTCTACATAAACAAACAGTAATATTATAGTATAATAGTCTAGTATATACAGAAATTGTCAACTAATTGGGGTCAGAGACTCTGGAGAAGAAAAAAGAATGTTTAATTGATCAACTCAAAACAAAACCATACAAATCAAAATGTCAGACCAACTAAACAATGTGTTTTTATTTTTTATTCTGTTTTCAAGCACTTGTTCTTAAATACAATGAAGTGGTTGTGGCTTTGGCATTGGTCTATGCAGCGATAATAAGCTGCTGATCTAGATTAAACACCTACAAACGTGGGGTCTACCATGTCATATGCTTCCAGCAAACTGAGCGCCATTATAACATGATGAACCTGTGAACCACACCACAGCTTGGCTCCTTGGGTCTTGCATGAGGGTCAGTGGGAGCCCAACCTTGGTAAACCCTACACAGGTGTTTATCTGTCTGTCTGCTGAAGAGGTGAGATGGAGGCAGAAAGAGGACAAAAGGGGAAAGTGAGTTTGAGTTGCATTGAGAGGGCAGGGTTTCAGTCGGCAGGGGTGAGAGGGGAGAGGAATGTCCGTGAGTCTCTGTTTTACTGCACGTTCTCCATCATCTTGAGGAATTCTGGGGGGAAAGGGACATTGTGTTACTTCAGTATCTGATCAGAATCCAGAGTTTACAAGTAAACTGAAATAAAATGTATAAACCGCATCATACCATCAAAGTCCAGCATGCCGTCGTTGTTCTTGTCTCCATCTTTAAGCAGCTCATCAATCTCTTCCTCTGAGATGGATTCGCCAGTGCTGCGGATGATCTCAGCAAACTCTTCTCTGTCGATGTAGCCATCACCGTTCCTGCAGATTGACAGCATTTCATATGCTAGTGAGACTAGGTCACATTCAAAAAATTGATGTACACGGAGGATATCAAGTGACATACCTGTCCAGTACGCGGAAGCATTCTGCCAACTCTTCCTCACTCTTGCCAGCCTGGTCCTCCTTAAGGAGTCTCACCATCATGACCAAGAACTCCTCAAAGTCGATGGATCCGCTGCCTACAATTTTCAGCATGAAGTACTTTAGTTATTACAATCAATATTTTTGCATTTTTATGCTTCTAACCAAACAGATCTTATAATTAATCTGTCAAAATTTATGTAGACATCATCACATAGACCTGAAAAATACTTTACGCAAGTATGCGAACACAGATGTTGAACATACTTGACGTGTTCTATTCCATTGGCCTGAAGGATCATTCATATATTTTTTACTTTAAACGGGATGTTCATTTTTAGTCAGCAAGATTTTTTTCAAACGGTTGCTCTGCCTTAGGATTAGTTCACTCCAGAATTAAAATTTCCTGATAATTTACTCACCCCCATGTCATCCAAGATGTTCATGTCTTTCTCTCTTTAAGTCGAAAAGAAATGAAAGTTTTTGAGGAAATATTTATTCTGTAGTGAACTAATCATTTGGCCTGAAAGAAATAACTGACCGTAAAAGGCATTATCCCTCATCCAGTGTCTACTGTATCGCCCCTTGTGGCAGAGCTGAGAATGCAGCAAATTGCGAAACACAAGAACGCACAAAAATAAGCTTGCGCATATTATATTTCGGTCCATTGTGTGTTATATTGTAGCCTACTATGTATCTGTGGTATTTTGCTTACCGTCTTCATCGACCTCCTCGATGATTTCTTCCAACTCCTCTTTGGTTGGTGTCTGACCCAACATCCTCATGACGGTACCCAACTCCTTGGTGCTGATATCACCGCCACCATCGGTGTCGAACATGTCGAAGGCAGCCTTGAACTCTTTAAGATAGACGCATAGTTTAATAGGTCAGGAAGACGTGGATATTGGTGATATATAATATTATTTTTCTGAGTGTACACTCACCGGCAAGCATCTCCTCGCTCAGATATGAGCGTGCCTCTTGTTGCGCGTCAGTCTGTAAAGCGAAAGCGCTTACATTAGGAACGGTTAGTTTCAAATATGAACAGTAGGCTACAATGTGTTAATTTGATAGATAAGGAATCCTGGTTCTTCTGGAGAGTCATTGTTTTTGTTTTACTAATCTGGATGAACTAAGACAGGGTTTTAGGCCTTGCAAACAGCAGATGGTGCCCATAACACCATTCCAGGACAATTTTGCAACTATTTTAAGACTCAACACGTTCTCCCCTCAGTCAGTGACTGTACATGGTAATTCCGAAATAGGACCCTTGGAATGTGTCGCCTCAGCTTTTACCTAACCCATTTAACCTAACCTGCTGACCAGTTTCATATCAAATAGCAGGATGTTAATCTCCACACACTTACTGATTTCTGACCACCATCCCTTATTTTAAACACCCATTAGTAGGCCTACCACTCTACTCTTATATACAGGTAATCAAACGGGGCAACTTGATATCTTGGAAAAATGTAGGCCTAACTCTTTCATGACTCATTCATGTTAAAACTACAATGCATTGTTAAAGGAAAAAAAAAACAAATCATGGCCATTAGCTATACAGTGGATTCTCCTGTGGGATGGTAATGAAAAAAATAAAAAAATAAACCAAATAAGCTTTGGTCTTGCTAGCAAAAGTGAACAAGCAGTCAATTAACTTTCAATGTATTTAAAATAGCATCTAAAATAATACACCTAATAAAGTTACTCTCAGATTATGTCAGTCATCTCTGCCCAGACAGAGATGAGCCCAAAATAGAGTTTTTTCTTTAAAATGAGAAAAAGAAATGGACAAAAAGTTTTGATTATATTTTAATCTATTCTTCAAACCTAGAATGATTATTTTTTTTAATAGTAGGCTACTATTGTTTTCTTTGAAATCATCATTATGGACAAGAAAAGTTACCCTACCTGAGGAATGACCCATTTTTATTCTTTATTATAATGCTTTATTAAATGCATGCAAAGAAAATGCAAGGGAACTATTAATAATAGCCTACTGTAACCTTATAATATCCTTTCTTAATAATGACAGATACTTACAGATGTAATTTGAAATACTTTTTTGACTAATAGGCATTTTTCATTTTCATGCGTCCATTAGTAAAACTGACCGCTTAGATTATTTAAACTCTTACCATGGTTGTGGATTAGTCTCCCTCACTTATATCCACGAGCAAATTTGTGGTCAACGCACTCACACCCCAACAGAAAGACTAGACATCAAGTGACAGTTCTGACACACTTTAAACAGGCCACCCAAGACCCGCCCACAGGCCTCCAGATTTAGAATCCTGAACTTTTAGGGTTCGGCTGCTCCCATAAGCCAATAGAAATGTGAAATGAGTACACTTTAAGAACAGTCTGCAAGAATACAGGAAAATGGTTATTCTGCCGTGTTTACTATCAGAAAGACTGTATTTATTGGAAGAACTGATAAAAGATAATTATTTATTGTGTCTGGTAAACCGTAATTGTGGAAATGCCATGTTAATGTTGACCATACTAATGTTTGGGCATGATTTCCTAGCAGTCTTTCATTGAGAGACTTGCTTTTTCCCCTCAGAATTCCAACGTCTATTAAATTAAACGAACTAAAGCTAGTAATGTTATAATCATTTAAAATAAGTAATCTTTTTTTATTAATTGTACAGATGGAAATTCATTTTTTAAATGGTGAGATCCAATAGCGTTCTGCACGACCACCCCTTTTAGTCATGCTGAGAAACCCTAAACCTCTTGGGAAGGTGCTGTGTTGCAAATCTTCAGCGTGCCCTGAATAGCAGATGATTTAGATCTCCACCCACCCAAAGTCTGCAATGGCGACACAGGTACCCCAAAACCCCGAAGAGCCCAACTCGAGTTTCCATGTATAGCATGTGCTTCCTGAGCGAAGAATCGTAAGGACGTGGATTGGAGAAGGATGTGGGGGATCTCGGAGGAGGGGGTTGCAGACTATATACTTTCAGGCAGAAATGGATTGATTTAAAAGGAGATTTTGAGGAGAGCCGCGATGTCGGGTGTGCAGTTTGCATATGGAGATTCTGGAGATTTGCATTTACAGCACTGGCATGAGATAATACCTCCATCAGTATAACCTGAAGACAACGAGGTGTTAAAAAAGGATCACTTTCCACCATGAGAAGAAAACATGGAAATCTGACCTTTTGTCTCCGATCAGAACATATGTATAACTTGCATGACACAAAAGGTTGTCTTTAGGATTCAAAATTGATCTTTTTCATGACCTTTCTTGGCTATGGGAAAACTCTGTCCTGAACGCAGGGTAAGTATGAAAAATATCAGAAGAGACTAACAGACGAAAAGATACATACAAACTGCAACACTATGGATCTACTAGATGGCCAAAATGTTGTCTGCTTTGTTCATGGGGCATTGGAAACCAACATGGGATGATCTTGTTTTTCTGATGGGGTGTAGTGAAATAATATGCGAGGTGGCTGATAAGATCACATGAGTCTCAGTTATAGCTAGAAATGAAATATTTAGCCTGAAATTCTTTTTATCTGTAAATCAGCTGACATTTTCACACACAAAGAGATTACTAATATTAACACAAGGAGATAATTTTAGATAATACAAATCACAAATAAACAAGTAGGTAGATTGCCAAAACATGCCTTTTTAATAGATTTGCAGAAACACTGTTAACATGTGAGCTAAAGGAAAGAGATTTCTTATCTCTATGACAACACAACATTAAGTCAGTTTCCAAGGTAAATACTGCAGGGCTATTTTGAAGCTGTAAAGGGAGAGGGGAAGGGATATCTTGACGGAAGGTTGGAGAATGTCTTGGAAAGAAGCAGGTGTGGTTGGGGACAGCTGAGGGTAAGTGGTTTCCTCTTAAAAGGTTTGGACAGTTATTTATAGAGACCATCATATTGTGGTCCCTGAGGAACATCCCTAAGGAGACGGCACTGATCTATAAAATTCTCTGTCCCTCAATCATTTCAAATTCCAGCCCATTTTTATATTTGGTGATTTAAATTAGGGTCTTGTTGTGTCCTCAACACTCTTTTCCTTGAAAGATCTCAGCATGAATTGTTCTTCAACATCTCAACTTGCTTTCATTAAGATTTGGAGGGGATGGAATGTATGTTTTTCTTACTGGACGTTCTCCATCATTTTAAGAAACTCTGGAATGAAAATGGAAAAAGAGATGAAAGATCATACAAACACATTTCCTGGCATTGTTCACACACTCTTCACAAATCTGAACATTCTTAGCTTTCAGTTATTGTGATTATAAGATGTCTTCCCTCAAATTTTGCGATTTAAAAGAACTCATCACTGATAATGATAACAATGAGTGTTCATTTATATCTGTATATGCATTAATAAACTCTCAAAATAAATAAATAAAGGTCTTTTAAAGGTTGTCTTATTGGCATTGATGGTTCCATGAATAAAGTTTAACATTATTAGAACCTTTCATTGCACAAAAGGTTCTTTATAATGAAAAAGGTTCTACAGATTATTTAAAGGGGAAAAAAGCTTTTGAAACCTTTATTTACCACAAGAGAGCAGCACATAAAAATAGAATAATAAGATTTGCTTTACCATCAAAATCAATCTTTCCGTCTTTGTTTGTGTCTGCATCTGCCATGAGTTCATCTACATCTTCTTCTGCCAACGGCTCGCCAGTGGCGCGCATGATATCCCCAAACTCCTCACGATCAATGAACCCATCTTGGTTCCTGTTAAAAAAATATACATTAAAAACATTTTAATAACATTATTGTTTTGTCTTGTCAGGGGGTTTGTTCCTCTATTAAACTGATGACTTAACGTGTTTAAGTGATGCTGTCATACATAGCCTAAAGAAGCATGTCATTTTGAACATTTACATTTTTAACCATATCAATTTGACAAAAAATACATATCAACTTAATTAAAAGTATGAAAAGGCCTGTTTCATTAAGCTCAGAATACATCACACTCGGTCTGAGGTGTTTTCCACACGGGATTTGAACCCAAGCTTCCAGTCGGGTACGGGTATGTAGAGGACACAAGTCTGTGCTAATCCCAAGGATGAGTTTCAATGTGAGAATGAATGAATGAATAAGCACTGCCCTAAGCACTCTAAATGATTAAAATGCTAAGCCAACTTTGCTGCAAACTTAGCCTATGTTCATCCTGGTGGCCAAAGAGCAACATTAGAAAGAATGATCAATGGTTATGCTAACCAACCAGCATCTAAATATAGTGTATAAATATAAATATAAATATAAAGACAACAAACAGGCACGGTTGACTTTTGAAAGACTTTCTCGAAGACAGTAGCGAATATAAAAAATATCTGTTCAGTCATTTCTGTGTGGCTTGGTCCAAAGTTCATCTGAGATGATTTTGGGACAAACTTGGACAAAATTTGGAGGAGGTTTTAAATGTAGGCCTACAGCAAAATTTTGGAGAAGAAAATTGACAGAGAAATTAAAAATGTTATTTCAGACAACATTTTCAAAAGTTATATGGATTTTTATAAAGTCTCTTTTCAGATCTGACCTCTAGGTGGCGCCATGTTGTGAAGGCTAAGTATGGTTACAAGTCTCTCTAAACATTAGGCCACAACTACCCAATTATGATATGTTTTACCAGTATATATAAAAAAAATTGAAGCTTGAAATGGACTGTATGAATTTGCATTTGCAAAGAATCAATAATCAATTTATCTGTTAACAAGCTTCATTCATTTAATCACAATTCCTCGACTGGCACAAGAAGCTTTATCGATAAAGAAATGTAGTACCTTTTACTACGTAAAATAAGCAGCTTATTCTTTGGATTCATATTCAATAAAGATTTCAAGATGCATATATCAAGCCAAATACTGTAATACTAATAAATAAGGGATTGAGAATTTTCTGGCACAGAAATCAAGCTCTTACCTAAAGGGATAGTTCAACCAAAAATTTTATTTCTGTCAATATTTACTGGGCAACACATAAAGCTATATTTTGAAATGTCTCAGTGATTGTATTTGTCCATAAAATGGAAGACTGAAGGCAGAAAAACTGTTTGGTTATACCAACATTTTTCTAAATATCTGTTCCACAGAAGAAAGTCATACAGGTTTGATGACAGAAATGATGACAGAATGATGACAGAATGTTCATTTATGGTTGAACTAGCAATATTGTATGCCTTCCTTCTATGCACATGAAAGACCAATCCAATGACCTTTCCTCACACTGCTGTTTTGTTTAATTTGCTGTGGATAAAGGCCAGCTATAGAGAGCTGTGCAGGTAAACCTCACTCTCCTGATCTCAAGAGGTGAACTAGCGGCTGATGCTAGAGAGTTAGGGTCCTTGATAACGCTCCCGGGTCCCAGGCGAGAGACGCCAGTTCGAGTCCCGCTCGGAGCAGGGTCGAGTAAGACCGGAGGGTGACCTACTTGTCAAAGACACGGAAGCATTCAGATAGCTCCTCTTCGGGTTTGCCAGGTTGGTCTTCTTTTAGCTGATGCACCATCATGACCAAGAACTCCTCAAAGTCGATAGTGCCACTGCCTGAGGATGCAAAACGTGGATGTGATGGGACAGACTGAAATGCATAGAGGAATAAAAATAGAGCAATTTTGAGCATTTGGTTTTTGAAGTGTGGTTGGGACAAACCATTTTTGTGTTGCGACTTACCATCTTCATCTACTTCTTCAATGATGGCATCCAGCTCCTCTCTGGTTGGGTTCTGACCCAACATCCTCATGACGGTACCCAACTCCTTGGTGCTGATATCACCGCCACCATCGGTGTCGAACATGTCGAAGGCAGCCTTGAACTCTTTGATTTCAGATGGTAAAAAATAATAATAATACAATTCACAACATGCAGGCTGTGAAAGGCTGTGTGAGCAGAGCATTTTTTTTTAACACTTGAGCTCAGAAAAGCAAGCAGTGTGTCAATTTTAATGAGCAAAATCTTCACACACTCACCAGAAATCATTTCCTCACTCAGGAAAGAACGGGCGTCTGCTTGGGCATCAGTGGGCTAATAAGAAAGAGGTTTTTATTTGATTACTGTATAATATGAACCTCATGGGTCTTTAAGTTCAGACAGAACATTTGAAATTACTTTGGAAATAAATATATAAAATATATTTCCAGAAATATTCATGACAAATAAAGAGCAGACACAGGAACAACAAGATGAAAACCTTTCCTTTTAAAGAGTTCAACTTTTCTTTTCTTTTTTTTTAAAGTACAAAGTATCAATGAAATAACATATCAAATCAGATTTGCAAACAAATGATACTCGTGCATGCTTTTATCATAATTAGCTAAATAAATTAACTAGTTTGATATTTTGTTATTGGATGCAATCACATTTATACATTTTTAGTTCAAGTTCAAGTTCCACTTTATATATCATGCACAGAAAAAAAGCACCACCAGATGCCAACAACATTGTAAACACAGGACACACATCAACACATCAATGGAGACACTCCTTCCCCCAAAAACCATTTCATCTTCCTCAAGAAGAAAAGTCTCTGTTGGGCCTTTTGTGTTGCTCTCAAAAGATAATTTGCTGCCACTGATGGTTCCTAAATATTTATATTCATCTACTGTCTCAACATTCATGTTCTGAATAGTTTGTAAAACATTGTGCTGTAACATTGTGCTGTAATCTACAGAAATCAATAATCATATCCTTTGTCTTGGAAACGTTGATAGACAGATAGAAGTTTTCAAACCATGCAATGAAATCATCAACTACAAGGCCATGCCCATCCTCATCACTGATCAAAAGGCTCACTATAACAGTGTCATCTGCAAATTTTACACAGTGCCTGTTCTCACTTACTCCTACAGTCATTTGTGTATAAAATAAAAAAAGCAACGGTGAAAGAACACAGCCCCGAGAAAAGAAGAGGTAAGGGCTTTTGAGGACTAAACATCATTAACCCTAACACACTGAGACCTGTTCGACAGAAAATCCAGTATCCAGTCAATTAAGTTAGGGTTCAAGTTAAAAAGAGACTGAAGTTTCTCAGCCAACTAGGTCTCTTTTTAACTTGAACCCTAACTTAATTGACTGGATTTTCTGTCGAACAGGTCGCAGTGTTAGGGTTAATGGTGTTTAATCCCTAGATGTTATAAATGTTAATTAATGTATTAACTATCAAACATGTACAAACAGTTAAGGCTGCTGTTCATGCATCAATCCTTATGCCTGTTGTAGTTAAGGATAACAACACAGAAAAACTGCATCACAGTGACAGCAGCAAACCTCAAATTTCAGCCTTAAGACCATGTTTCCACAGAAAACTTCACAAAGCCAACATCAATGAAAGAGCTCCAATAGCTAAAAAAAAAAATCTCAGACACCACTGCTAAAATGTGAAAAAAATGGAATTATGATCATAAACAGTTGGAGCACCAAAATGTATTTCTGCCCATATCAGCTTTATGACCTGACTGGAGAGAAATGTGAGAAGCAGATTCCCTCCTTCAACATCTCTGAAGCAACTGTGGTTATGGATATGCAATAAATAAATAAAATAAATTAAGTAACATGTATAGAACTCCTGATTTAATAAAATCACAAAGAACTGTGATGAACTCGGTTTATACCATCCATATGTAATAACGGAAGGTAGATTTAATGGGTTTCTATAGAAGCTGTATTGAAGAGGTCAAATGAGTTATAAAAATCAAGATTATTTTTACATAGATTGGTTCTGCAGCCAGAAAAATAATGAGAATGAGACACAGGATGAAATCTATTAATATCTAATGATGACAATTTCTCTCATGTCACACTTCATGAAGGTCTGTACATTAATCACAGTCCAGAATGCATTTGATGGAGAAATCTTGCAAATGATCGCAGTAGCCTACAAGAACACATTAATAATGACAATTTCAGTAATGTATTGTAGCCATAGATCATGTACGGAAGAGTATTTTTTTTCTTTTTCTTTTTTTTTTACATTGCCTTCTTTAGGAGGTTCTTAAACACTAACATTAAATATAATTTTATAAAATGTATACACTTTAGATTCAACATTATGTAAATATTAATAAGCACCTGATCTGTATTTTTTAGCATCTGTATTACAGTGCTGAAAGTGGCATTAATGTGTACTTGTACTTAATTGGAATAATTGCAATATTTCTTCATCAAATGTATTCTGGACCATGTAAGATGCATGTACAGACCTTTGAAATGGAAGTGGAACAACAAGACATCTGCTGAACATCTCTGAACACAGTGCTTAAATATATCAGTACCAAATACCTACAAAGGAAAAATGTCATTAACCAACACCTCCTGCATCACACGTTCACCATCGCTATCTTCTCTTGCGTGTCTGTTCTTTTAGTTGATGGGGCAAAAAAGCTCTAACCAGATACAACAAGCGTTGTTTTTTATTATCTTGTGGAGCAAATACCCATTGTCTCTCTTGTCCGGTTGTCGGTTTTATGTATAAAAGCTAACACCAACATGAATATACAGCCCTCTTATAGAACCAAAATCCTTTTTGTCCACATGTACTGTAAACGATTACGAGGAACCACAACATGACATTGCAAATATCAAAGCACCATGACAGTCTCAGCAATGTTATCAAACCCTATATGTTCCCTCTTTTTGATAATGTGGATTAACACATGTATCCGGAGACCACAAACAAGGCCAAACACTATCGAAGATGACCGGCAAAGAAGAGGAGTCAATCACTTGTAGCATGTGAAATAAATACTTAACAGTAGTGATAGTTCACTAATAAATGACTGTAAACATACCTGCAAACACAACAAGCCAAACAACTCAAATTTAAGCCTTATAATCTACCAGCTTAGTTTTGACATACAGTTCTACACTTCTAAAAATGTGCTTTATGTGCAACATAAACTTATTCAAGTAAAACTACTATTTAATATAACTGAATAAGCTTGATGTCATTAAGTTAGAGCAAGTATATGGGTTAGCGGTTTAGATGAAAGTAAAAATTACTCCTTGTAAAATGTAAAACCTGCACATATCCCCTTTTTCATTAGATCTTCTAAAATATTCCAGTCATAAGTATGCATCCATATAAAGATCACTGACTGACTGAAGCATCTTGTCCATATCCACTTTCCAGATATCTTACCATACTGACAGCTTGTTAGTGAGATCAGTGTGTATCTGAAAACAGTAACGGTCTTCTGCAGCCTTTCTCCTAAATGTGCGCTGATGGACAAATGTCTCCAGACTCCCCTAATAAAACCTCATGTTATTCTCACCTTTCTAGAAAATGGCCAGGATTGGACAAGAAACTCAAGACAGTGAACTTGTCAACCAATGTCTGTGTAGCCTTTAAAAAGCTCCACCCCTCTTCTTCATCCCTTTCTAATCCATCACCACCTCTATTTGCCCTCCATTGCCCCATATTTAGCTGAAGGATGGTCTCAAATTTCCCTGCCAAAAATTAAAAATAAAATAATAATAATAATAAAATAAGGAAAGCAATTAGAGGTTAGTGGATAAACAGCTTCCAGAAACAGATATAGGCTAAACTCACTTCCACATACAGGATTTGTACCCTCATCCACATGCCTGTATTTCATCACCCTTATCTGTCAATCTATCCATCCATCAGTCATCTTGGCTGTGTATCCCTGTCTATGCAGACTGTCTCACTTGAATCACTTTGACACACATTAATTAAGAAACAGTAAGTCAAAACGAGACAACGAGAGGTGGCTTTGCATGTGTTCAGCAAGTCATTCATTGTATGCATTTATTACACTGTTACTCACCACATAAATAACAATGTGGACATAAAGTATTTATTTTTCAATCCGACTCTCTCAACATTTTTAACTACTGAGGTTTGAGTTGAAACCTATCAACTTGTGCAGATTTTTTTTAAACTTTACACCTAAAATATTGCTATTTTATAGAAGAAGTCCTGATTTCATTTTTATTAGAACCTACTTTTTTAAGAGTTGTGTGAAGTTCATTCTTCATAAAATATACAACAAAAGGCCTTCCTACTCAAACAGTATATGATTTTGGATGCTTTTAATGTGTTTGGACGTATACCAAAGATTCTTTAAAATGGAATAAAATGCCTGTACCCTTAAAGAAGCTTAACAGTCAACTTCATTCCAAAAAATAAAGGTTATTTATTGGTATCTATTGTTTCCATAAAGAACCTTTAACTTTCAAGGAATCTTTCCATTGCACAAAAAGTTATCAAAATATTCTTCACACTAAAGACAAATGGTTGTTTTGAGAACTGATCTCAAGGTTCTTTGGTGAACCAAAAAAGAGTGTTGGATCCCGCATGCATTGATAATTGCATTATAGCCTTGTCACTGAAATTCTGTAAAGAGTTGTATGATAGAAAATCACTGTTTGCAGACTCTGTTTGTATTTTCTTTGATGTGACAGAACAGAACAAGGAGTGACCTTGTCAGATTCTCAAGGCTTGTCATCATTACTCTTCCATGCCTTATCCGGTTTCTCCTAATAATCCTCTGACTGCTAGAGTTTCATAGGCTTTGTAAATATATCTACTCCCAGGACAAGTCAGAGTAGTTAGGCTTGAACACAACTACACACTATTACTTATAAACACTTGTAACTCAACTTGTAATACAGTAAAATCCAAGTCATCATCATGTGTGTCATCATCAAGATGTCATTGCCAAGAGTAGACTTGTGTCATGGTCCCAATTAAAGTAAAAAACTGAAACCTTGCTTTTGGATATCAGACAAATTTGCTAAGTGCGTGTTCGAAAATGTCACGCCCCTTCATAACCGCAAGCTCTACTCAGATGTAAATATTAACAATGGCATCAATTTCAAACCATTTCGAGCCCGATTCAGACCCTGACAATGTTAACGAACAAGAGGATCGTCCGGAACGGATTTCAAGCACAGACTTTGCAAGCATGGATTTCACAGGACGTTTCAGAGTGATTTTTTTATTGTAATTTTCTTATAGATACTATGTTATCCAGCATTTAATCATATTTGGCGGAAAACTATGGTAATACAAACAGTAATCGATCGCAAAACCATGGCTAATTTTCCTAAGGGCCGATGAACAGCCTTACAAAAGCAAGAGCTTACAAAAGCTAAAGTAAACACTCCATCAATACTGTAACGTTAATTAGAAAGCTAGCAGAGCTAGCTCGTTTACATCATATCTATCATAGCAACTACATAAAACGTATAATTGGAACTGTTAATAGAAAACACAACTACAAATAATAAGACATACTTTCAAGTTGTGATAAACAACAGATTGTCCCAACAAAATGGGAATGGGTAAGTCTTTTAGGAGAAGCTTTTGCGCGTATATATAGCCTCCTCTGGAAGCTGTTCTCCGTAAAATGTGTAGCGTACAGACAAACACTGAGGTTATAATGTTCAGGAAAAGCGTTAAAAATCAATTTTAACCTCTCTGAGTTCGTCAGCCGCAGGACAAATTTTTTCAAACAGCGACAACAACTTTTCCTCTCCTCTAAAGCAGCCCAACATAGCCTCACCCCCTTTGTTGTGTGTTCCCGGGGGCAGGGTTTATGTAAATGTTGGGGTTTCTGATGTCACCAACCTGGGAAGAAGCTGGTTGTAGTTCCTACCAGCCGTTTGTTGTAGTCTTCAAAAAGCAATTTCTGTAAAAGAAAATATCTCCCTTTGCATTGAACTTTGAGCGTCATAACTTTATGCTCAAGCCGCAACATTACACACTAACTAAAGTTAAATCATAATCAAAAACACCTTGTCTCATTGAGCTCATCCAGCAACAATGCCTCTGACAAGAAGGGCGATGAAAGGCCACTTATTGTTTTAAATAATCGCATTTGTAAGGAAGGCTGTTCGTGTCTTGTTTTGTTTGAGCGCATGTTCGCTGGCCATGTGCTCTTGTTTTGTTTAGTTTGAGCACATGGCTTGTCATGTCTGTTTCGGTGTGCCATGTCCTCGCATGTCTATTGTGTAACCCAGCCCTTCTTGTTAACTGATTATTGGTTTATTTGCCCCACCTGTCCTTCATCATTACCTGCTTCATTTGCTCCCTATTTATTCTCTTTGTGTTTGCAGTCTGCCCCAGTCTGTCATCAAAAGTTCCAGTCGTCTTTAGCCCTGCCCTGCCCTGCCCTGTCCTGTCCTGTACTGCCCTGGCCTGCCCAGTCAGGTTTTGTTTTGTTTTATTTTATTTTATTTTATTTTATTTTATGATTAATAAAGCCCATCTCTCTGCATCACTGAGTCCTCACCTCATCCCTTCACCAAACCCTGACATAGACAGACAGACATTGCCACATTCATCTGTTTTGTTTACAAAAAGGCCGAAATTTCACAAACCTGTATTAATACATTATTAATATACATATACATTCACTGCCTCATTCTACGGAAGCATAATATATTGAGTTTTGACAGTTTTGTCATTTTTTCATTTCTAAAACAAATTTTTAAGTGTGTGAACAACCTTGCACTAGAAATATTCTGTCAACTAGTAGAGAAACAAAAGAGTGGAATAAGAACTAGAGGCACAATAAGTGGAAACTGTATAGCCACAAAACGTAGAACAACATTTGGTCAGACATAATTTTCAGTAAGAGGCATACATTTGTGGAACGCTTTACCATCCGAAATTAAAACATTGACAGAACTCAAGGTTTTTAATACACATTTAAAGCAATGGCTGAAACTGAAACAACTTTGTGAACACGGACTGTACAGGATATAACACAATGCATACAAACATAATGTTGCATAATAGGACGCACAGACATCCACACTTTTGTGTTCTTGTATTGTTAAATGTGTCTAGACTTTGTTTTATAGTGACTTCTACATCTACTTAAGCCCATATCTTATTTCATGTATATGGGATGTATTTATTGTATGTATTTTAATAGTTATAAATCTTAAACTCAGTATTCTGTAATTTCTGTTTTAATTTTATAAGCCTAACCAGGGACAGGGGTTGCAAATTAGTCATGGCTAGAAACCTGTATGCGTGGCATCTACTTTGTATTCTTTATAAAGCAATGTTCTATGCATTTGTCCCTGTCAAATAAACATTAAATAAATTAATAATGAATGAATGAATGAATGAATGAATGAATGAATGAATGAATGAGTATAAATCGGTAAGTTCCCTTTGTCTCTCTAACTTTTAGTCTCACTAACCTCTATAAATAAAAAATATTTTCCATTAACTTATGACGATGACTTTGAGCATCAGAATAGCTGCTTACTCATTTCGGATAGATTTACATAAATGAACGAATCACTCAGTAGAGAGTGAGTGTCCTGTCATCGCTGTTTCTAATCCAGCCCCCCCCCCCCCATTGAAAAGTATGTATTCTCTGTGAGTGCCTTATGTCACCCTAAGCTCTCCAAGACACTTAAGCTGAGGTTAATGACAGCAGCAACTGTCAACCTCCCATTCCTGTCTCTCTGCCTAACACTCCTCCTTTTTTCTTCACTCTATTCTTGGACATTCTTAAGGACAGCAGCTGAATCTTCGAGAACAACTAGAAGTGTAGCAAGCTAAATAAGGAGAGAGCATTCACCCTCGCTCTTGTCCTCTCCAGAGTGGTCACTGATTCTACAACTGCACAACTGAATGCATTAGCATTCAATACAATGCAATACAATGCAATACAACTGCACAACTGAATGCATTAGCAATCAATACAATGCAATACAACTGCACAACTGAATGCATTAGCAATACAAGCCAGTCAATAATAGGCCTATATGATTATGTTTGATCAACATCCTTTGAACCAGAATTATTGTGTGTTTGTGTGCCTACTTAACTATATTTTGAGGATAATTTATACCCAGAAGTGACCAAAACATGACAAAAACCTCTCTTTAGGGATGTCCTCATTTGTAAATTTGGTATAAAAATAAAGTAATTAAAGGTTTTTTTTAAATGCAGAAAGTTTTGTGTGATAACTGATAAGTAGGTTTAGTGTAAGGGCATATACAGTTTGTACAGAATAAAAAACCATTACGTCTATGGAATGTCCTCATTTAGATAGCTAAGTAAACGTGTGTGTGTGTGTGTGTATGTGTGTGTCTCTGTGTGTGTGTGTGTGTGTGTGTGTGTGTGTGTGTGTGAGTAACGAATTGCCTTACGGCGCTGCACCTTCTATATGATGTCTATGCTTCTATGCACTGCACACGCCCCCTTTCAAGCACAACGAAAGCAAAGGGCAACGATCGTTTGCGTCATGGTGAGCCAGTATGAAGGTAGATTTGTTTCTTTATTATTCAATCAAAAAAAAAGGTTGCTTCAATCCAAAAAAAATATTTTCAATTAAAAAAACCTTCACTTCAATGAAAAAAAAACTTTTCAATCAAAGAAAAAAAGTATTTGAATCCAAAAATATATTTGAGACTCAAAAAAATACATTTGAACACTGCTTTTCTTTGATTGAAAATGTTTTCTTTGATAGAAGTCCATTTTTCTTTGTTTAAAGCAACCTTTTTAATTGAAGTAACATTGTTTTTTGATTGGACCATATAATGGGTAGGACATTTGTGTCTTTATCATTCAATCAAAAAAGAAGTTGCTTCAAACAAACAAACAACAGAATCAATCAAAAAAGTCACTTCAATGAAAAGATAAACATTTTCAAATATAGAAAATCGTTTTTGAATGCAAATAAAATATTTGAGACTCCAAAAATTGCATTTGAACACTTTTTTTTATTATTGAAAATGTTCTCTTTGATTGAAGTAATCTTTTTTGTGTTTGGGCCATACATGGGTAGGACATTTGTGTTTTGCAGTTCATAAACCGTAGGTTACTGACGAATTCTCAAACTGTTCCCTCGGTTTAACAAATCGTGCCCACTTATTAATAAACCGTACATACGAGTTCCTAATCCGCGCTCTCAGATTTGTAAACCGTGCCTTCAGTTTTTGCAATCTGTAGGCTACCCACAAATTCCTAAACCGTGCCCACGCTTTCGCAATCCGTTCCCACGGGTTTGTAAACTGTAGGCTACTAACGGATTTGTGTCATCTCCGCTGTAAAGGGGCGCCTTGAGAAATGCACCTTTCATACAGATTACATAATCAGACGGTATGCTATTTGCTTTCGATTTTTGTTTAAAAGTGGACATTTAAGCTTTATATAGCCGAGGTATTTTTATGTCTGTGAGGCTACGCTGTTTTTCAGTTAATTTATGAGATGCGCTCCATGTCAGGGAGACCATGAAAGTTATTTTACAAAAGCACATTGTTTTCTTGTTATTGTGAGTTAACACCAATAAAATGTATTATTCTTTTCTGTATGTCCAGAAATTA
Organism: Semotilus atromaculatus; assembly: GCA_031834385.1. Taxonomy (NCBI): domain Eukaryota; kingdom Metazoa; phylum Chordata; class Actinopteri; order Cypriniformes; family Leuciscidae; genus Semotilus; species Semotilus atromaculatus. Next base: position 12,523,706 of record JAULUF010000026.1, read on the forward strand.
TGGAGTATTTTAAGTTGTTTCCACTGTTGATAGGAAAATGTAGCCTAAGTGATCTCGCCGGCGCCTCCATGCAGTGCGCGCTCCACGAATATGTTGAAATAGACGATTTAAAATGAATGATGAGCGTCAAAGTCTTGTGGTTATTTGTGATAATTTTAGCAATTTATTATTAGTATTGTCTAACGTGTATTATGACTTATATTTGACGAATTGCTTTGTTCCTTTTTTTGTAAGTTTTGGACAAAAGCGTCTTCTAAATATGTAGCCTAAATTGTAGGCTAATCCCAGATAGCAGACCAACACTGAATCAACATTGAATCAATGTTAATGCATTAACCAAAAGATCATTGAATCAATGTTGAAATTTAACATTGATTTTTCATCAGGTTTGCACCCTGAAATAATGTTATTTCAACCATGAAAAATCAATCAAAAATCAATCAAGATGGACATAAAATCAATATTATTTCAACCTTAATTAAATCACTTTTTTAACATTGAATCAACATAGAAACAATATCAAATCAATCATGCTTTATGTACAGCAGGATTATATGCCAGTTAATAGTCTGTTTTTACTCCGTTCAATCAAAAATGGATGTAATTAATATGGTTTTGAATCCAAAAGTCTCTCAAAGTAAACAACTTTAAACCTTCAGTTTACATGCAAATGTTTTTTATTTATGACCCCACACTGTTTGAATAGAAATTAATATCACACTCATGAAAAACAAGTGGCTCTAATGGTGACTAAACATTTTTTACAAATAAAACATTATGGCCTGGTTTCACAGACAGGACTTAGATTAAAACAGGATTAGGCAATTAGGACATTTAAGTAGCTTTTATAAACGTGCCTTAGTAAAAAAAAAAAAAAAAAACCTTAAGGAGAATTCCAGGATTTATCACTTTGAGTCTATTTTCTAGTTTGTTTTGGATTAACTAGAGTGGTGGACACAGACATTTTGACAATTGGTCCTGTCTCGACTTTTTGACTCTTTTAGAATCGCCTCTGACCACTTCAGAGTGGCTGTCTATGGGCACAAACATGTCCTTATACTGGAATTAGACTCATACTGGAATTCTCCTTTAAGTGCAGAATATAATAAAATGGATGGCAGTGACTTAAAACAATTACATGGAATTGTTGATTCTAGATTAAGACACAAATGTCATGGCCCAAACACAAAAAATATTACTTCAATCAAAGAGAACATTTTCAATAATAAAAAAAAGTGTTCAAATGCAATTTTTGGAGTCTCAAATATTTTATTTGCATTCAAAAACGATTTTCTATATTTGAAAATGTTTATCTTTTCATTGAAGTGACTTTTTTGATTGATTCTGTTGTTTGTTTGTTTGAAGCAACTTCTTTTTTTGATTGAATGATAAAGACACAAATGTCCTACCCATTATATGGTCCAATCAAAAAACAATGTTACTTCAATTAAAAAGGTTGCTTTCAACAAAGAAAAATGGACTTCTATCTTTTTTTCTTTGATTGAAAAGTTTTTTTTTCATTGAAGTGAAGTTTTTTTTAATTGAAAATATTTTTTTGGATTGAAGCAACCTTTTTTTTGATTGAATAATAAAGAAACAAATATACCTTCATAAGCCAGTAAAAAAGAAGCAGAAAGCGAGAAAAAAAATTTACGGACCAGCGAAAGAGGAAACGGGAGACTGAGCAAGAAGTCAGACTAGAGTAAACATAAGACCGGCATTTTCAGAATGCAGAAAACTGAGAGAAACAGAAGCCTGCAAAACGGATGCTGACCTGGCCTTCTTGCTGTTGCACTTGTAAGTATCTTTGGAATAAACTGTGTTTAATATTTACATTTCAATATAAAACAGTTGACGTACTTAACAGATTGGCGTACTTTACAGATATGAGTTGAATTAGCTACATGAGTTGAATTACGATGGGCTAAGAAAAAATTATGATTGAGCAAGCGATTTGGTTGCCGACAGTGTTTGAAGTGGGGAAAAAAAGGTGCCGGTACTCTCTTAATTGGCAAATCATGACATTTTAAATTTCTACAGTGAAAAACAAAACCTGGAGATATTGCTGGTAGCCTACGCACGCACGCACGGACACACACGACTTGTTTAAATACATTTATGTTGTTAATAAATAAAAAATAAATTGTGTGCACATTTTTTACAAAGACAACTGAACATTTTCTTTTTAGAAGTGGGTCATTAATGAACTTGATTCTTGAAGTTTAAGCTGGGAGGTATACAACAATTGCATGTAAATGGTAAACAACAAACACAGCCAAGAAAACAACTCTGATCTTGTCTTTTCAGTCATACTTCGAAATGTTTACAAGACAGCAAACATAAAAAAATTACACTCGGGTTTGAATTGGGCATGTACCTGTGTAGGCTATTACATAAACTAAAAGAAAGCTTATAGGCTACTGTAAATTCTGACTAGTTTGCTCATTTTTCTTTATTTATAAAACATATAATTTTACTCAAACTGAATAATAAAAGCAAGGTGAAATGGGTAGGCTAAATCTTCTATAAATATTTTTTTATGTATTTTTTTTATTTTATTTTCTGTCATAGCCTACTCCAGTTCTTGTTAAAACACACTAGACATGCAAATTCTGTGCATTTTGGGCACATTTTGTGTGAAATCATATTTATTTTCTCCATCAAAAGTGTGCTTTCACTTTAAATGAGCGTGAGTAGCACAACAAAACTAGACTCGGTGCCGAAACCCCCACTACACTGCGGCTCACGCAACGCTCTTGCTCGCGCGCTGTGAATGCACATGCAAGCCGAACAAAATATGCGCCGCCGGCCGCGATCAGCTCCGTAGCCGTTTCGCAGTCGTAACGCGCTGCAGGTGTGTGCAGTGTAAATAAGGGGTCAAACGGCCTTCACGCTTTTTCTGTCAGTGGTAGAGTACCGGCTACAAGCGAGAAGTAGCGGTATGCAAGAAAAAGTGCAGGTACGCTTAAGAGTAAAATGTAGAAGTGCCGGTACTCCGTAGTACCGGTGAGTACCGCCCCACTTCGAGCACTGGTTGCCGGTCAAGTGTACTGGTATTTTAACCCTTTCATGCATGAATTATGCATTCAGATTTTTACTTTTTTTACAAAGAGATTTTCAGATGTCTTTAATTTTTTTTTTTTTTTTTTACATTTTGGCGTAGAATTTAGTAGGGACCCTAGGGACGTGTCCCTACCAATATCCAGTGACACTGATATATCTCTAGCAATAATTTTGATCAAAACTCAAAATATATTTATATATTGATGTCCCCGTCCTCACCAATTTCAAAATCAAACCTACGCCACAGCATTTTATCATTAGATATTTTAGTAAGTTGAAAGTACCTAAAACTTACATTGGAAAGTGTAAAAAAATCCTGTCGTAACTTTCTCACAATGAATTCTGGGATAGGCACTGCCTCAAAGGATCCATCTGTTCTGTTGTATCCTGAATTTCACGGGAAATGCCTTCGAATTGGGACAGCCTTCGTCGCCCCCGCCGTGGAGGCGCAATCGGCCATTGAATGCACCCTTCGGAGGATGCAGCCTCTGAATTTGCAGATCTATACAATATCACTAAATATTACACAACGCCTATTATTAAATAACACTACACATTTGCTGGTGGTAATGCCGTAAATGACTCATTGTACTCTGCCTTTCTCTTAAAATTTTTTCTTTATTAAGGTAAAATCTGAGGAGCTATTTCATCACAAAAGCTTATTCAGGGTAGTGAAGCCTCTCCTCCATTAATGATAGGGAGATGGTATGGTTGTAACACGGGGAGAGTTGTAACACCACAATTTCCACCACTTAGGGATAAGATAGGAGTCATGTGATCATTTCAGTATTTAGCCTACCTACTGCCTCCCTGATACCGCATAGTTGTCAAGTCTGGAAACCGACACATTCTGAATTTATAGAGAAAAAAAATGATTTTGAGGTAAAAAAGTATTTTTTTTTACCAAGACTATTTTTTGTCTAGTATCTAAACTATTGCAGATAAAATAGTATGACTTAGATTAAAATGTAGTTTCTTAGGTAGCATGTGATGCAGTTTCCCCCTGCTAATTTCAAACCAGTATGCTAATACAGCTAGCTAAACAGTGACTGACAAGGGTGGTGTGGATTGTAACACTTCTTGAAAAAGTGTTACAACCATCCCCTATCATAGAACTAATTGATTTTAATATTTTTATAGAATGCCTAGGCAGTGGAAAAGAAAGACAGACGAGGTGTCACTGCCAGTCTTTTAAAAAAAGCATCTGATGAGGTCACAAAGAAGAGCAAGTCAGTCAGATCAGCTCCCAAAAGTCTTCAAAGTTTTTTTTATTTCAGAGAAATTCCACCTTTAAATAAGTGGCCGTCCCGGAAAAAAATGACGCCTGTCAATGACGCAATATCCGCGCTATCCTCGGTTTCCGCTCGTACTGCCATAGCCATAGATATCATAGAGACTAGATGCCCTATTGGCCGCTGGAAACCGAGAAATCCGGCCGCCATCTTGAACCGGTCATATTCCTAGTTTCGTTGCGTGGCAGCAGATAAGCTGCCAGAGCATTGTGGAGCATTTTCCTGTTCTAATCGCCGGACCATCGAAAATAGGGCTTTTCACAAGTAAGTCATAACATTACCATACTATTGGTTGTATTTTGTGAATAGAATATTACCAGATAATCAAGAAGGAGCTAGGATATTTGCTATTACTGTACTGAAATTGTTGTGAAATGCTGTTTACTGCATCAGCCGGTGTTCACCCGGCATGAAGAGGTGGGGTAACTGTTAAAGTAATAATTACAAGACCTTCTAGGTTATCAGATAGCTAAGCATTCAACTGCCCTGTTGTATAGTTATTTGTGTTTCTGCTTCTTTATTATATTTATAGTGTGTGATTTATAAAATACATTATATCCTTCATCACACATATTGTTTCTGGTCACTTTATATCTTATATCAGAATATTATATTACTGTTAAGCCTACTATGGATATTAAAATACGCCGAACCATGTGTCCTGTATCATAGCTACATGAATGACCTTTGCAGCAAAGAAAACCGCGTGAAAATCAGTTCAGTATTCAGTGAGATATGATTAATTTAATGCGCTGACAGCTCATTTCACCTGCCATTCAGATTACACTGAGCGGAGCGGATGACCGGTTTAAGATGGCGGCTCCAATTCTCGTCCGTGCCAATAAGCAGTAGCGGTCGATAGTGCGTCTACCTATATGATACTATGGCCATAGCCATGACGTAACCATGGCGACAGACGTGGACAACTGCATATTGAGTAACGTTTAGTGGCACCCAGTTCTTGTTTCGTTCAAACATAGACCATGGCAAGCAGACTTTGGGACAAACAAGGAGAACTAAAATGAGGATCAATATCAGCGTGGCGTTTTCGAGATTGAGACCGGAGCGTCCGAGACAGACTTCCACTCGACAGAGAGCTAACGTTAGCGTCCGTGACTAATTTGGACTTGACAGAGCTTCACGAGTCAGGACTTGACAGCTTCATTAGACAGGTGAGCAAATGTACATAAAACAAATCAATGTTATAACGTTAGCTCGACATGATGAAATGTTAGAATATGGTCAGTATGTTATTCTTATGTTGATCTAGCTGCTAGTTTCGTATAGCAAACGAACTAACACGTAGAATAACATTATAACTTTCAACACTCATTTAAATGCCGTTTAGTGTGATAGTGTAACGTTATACCAAGTGGAACAGCGCTGCGTTCCCTCACAAATTTAATATGTCTAATAAACTGACCTGTGTGAGTAACGTTAATCCAGCACTTGCGTGTAGTTCGATAGGATAAAATTTCCTCATTCCTTTATATCCGCGGGACTCGCGTGTTATATCTGTCTCTTAGTAGCAATCGCGACCTGCTTCATACCACTGTAATGTTAAAAAACATGAATGTTTTCACTCATCCATAAACATTATTAGATCCATCAGCTTGACAGCAAGTCCCATCATTCAGCTTGTCACTGCGTCATAAACATACGCCTTTGTTATTGTTGGAAACTTCGCCCTCTTGTGGCCAAAAAAGCTGCATATTGTAGCTTTAAAAATGATACATGCACTTTTACAAGTTGATTGTACTGAAATGTTTGTTGGCAGTGCCTGTACACAATCATCATAAAATGATAAAATTCCATCCAATCTCCTTATATGTTTTCCCCCATCTCAAATCAAGCCGTTTCACCGTGTGACGTCACACGGCGCGGACGCCCCTCCCACGATTGTTGATTGACAGCAGCTTTTCAACACAGACCCGCCCTCGCTGGTGAGCGAGCTGTCAATCATAGTCCGCGCGGACCGGCTGTCTATGAGCAGAATGGCGTCTAAACGATTGTGATGTTCTGTTATTGGGTGCAATAAGGAACATAGCAGTCAATTTAATGACGCACTGGCTGAGTTTGTTTTCGAAGGGAATATTCCCCACGATCAACGTCAATGCTTTAATTTTTTCGCGAATCATTTCACACACCAGACTGCTTTATAAACGAGGAGGGTCAGTAGTATAAAGCTGGTTTTGCTAAGAAGCTGCTCATGAAAAGGTTTACACTCAGGGTACATTACAGCATGTTTTCTATGTACGACGTTCTCAATATAATTCCTAATCCCACGTTTATAATGAACAACGCGTTATGGTATTGTGTTATTGTGTTACAAACGGTGTACGCACAGAACAGAGGGGCGGGGTGAGCAAAGCTCATTATCATTTAAAGACACATGCACTTAAACGGCGTGCTGAAAACAGAGCTGTTTTTGACCAGGTAAAATACATGTTTTCTTACAATACTAATGAGAATTTTTAATTAAAGGGATAGTTCACCCAAAAATGAAATTTCTGTCATAATTTACTCACCCTCAAGTTGTTTCAAACCTGTATGAGTTTCTTTCTTCTGCTGAACACAAAAGAAGATATTTTGAAGAATGTTGGTGAACAGACAGTTGCTGGACCCCATTGACTTCCATAGTAGGAAAAAAAGATACTATGGAAGTCAATGGGGTCCAGCAACTGTCTATAAAGTTTGCTAGGCCAAAAAGACCGTTAATCGCGCGCTAAAAAAAATTATCGTGTTAAAATGGGTTTGCGTTAACGCCGTTAATAACGCGTTTAACTGACAGCCCTAGTTACAACCTACCCCGGTATTGGGGTAGGTTGTAACGAAGGTACACCATGTATTTGACACCAACTCACGAGGTCTGTGATATTCTTGTAGAGGAATGAATTGGTGCCATTTGTAGTGAACAAATGTGGGTACTTTGTATAAAAGTTTGAGAACTCTAGCTACAAAATTCAGTTAGTTATAGTTACTGAAGCAAAACATTTTACAACCATACCCGGTCTCCCCCAGCAGTCTCTTGACAGTGTGTCTCCAGCGTATGCTTTAGCTTTAGCCCTTACTCTTTTTTTGGCTAAAGGTTGCAGGCTTGCCTTCCAGTGGCTTGTGTAGAGCACCCCCCGAATAACTTGCATTTTAAGTAATTAATATCAGGTAGGCCTATATGATATCAGGCAGCAGAGCTACTTGGAAATAATAAGTGTTTTTGTTTGGTTGGCAATGGCAATTTTGCAGTCTGTAGCCTATTTTTCTCTTTGCAAGACAAGCATACTTTTGTGTAATGAATTCATCAAGTGTTCACCATTGCAAGGAGAGAGAAAAAACAGCACTCTAGAAAAACTAACACGAAGTGTAGGCTAATTAGTTATTGGGATTTTTGTTGCCTATGTGTCACTTTGCTTAGCCCACCCAGGTGGAAAGGACGTGGTATTAAATTTATTAAAAATATACTTGAAATTCAAGTAGAGTATGTTTATTATATACTCACCTAAAGGATTATTAGGAACACCATACTAACACTGTGTTTGACCCCCTTTCGCCTTCAGAACTGCCTTAATTCTACGTGGCATTGATTCAACAAGGTGCTGAAAGCATTCTTTAGAAATGTTGAGATCTGGTGACTGTGGGGGCAATTTTAGTACAGTAAACTCATTGTCATGTTCAAGAAACCAATTTGAAATGATTAGAGCTTTGTGACATGTGCATTATCCTGCTGGAAGTAGCCATCAGAGGATGGGTACATGGTGGCCATAACCATGGTCAGAAACAATGCTCAGGTAGGCCGTGGCATTTAAACGATGCCCAATTGGCACTAAGGGGCCTAAGGTGTGCCAAGAAAACATCCCCACACCATTACACCACCACCACCAGCCTGCACAGTGGTAACAAGGCATGATGGATCCATGTTCTCATTCTGTTTATGCCAAATTCTGACTCTACCATCTGAATGTCTCAACAGAAATCGAGACTCATCAGACCAGGCAAAATTTTTCCAGTCTTCAACTGTCCAATTTTGGTGAGCTCTTGCAAATTGTAGCCTCTTTTTCCTATTCGTAGTGGAGATGAGTGGTACCCGGTGGGGTCTTCTGCTGTTATAGCCCATCTGCTTCAAGGTTGTGCGTGTTGTGGCTTCACAAATGCTTTGTCTGGCACCAACAACCATACCACGCTCAAAATTGCTTAAATCACCTTTCTTTTCCATTCTGACAATCAGTTTGGAGTTCAGGAGATTGTCTTCTTCTTCTTACTTGGGCTTATTGGCGGATCGCATTCTTAAAAAGGAGATTGTCTTGACCAGGACCACACCCCTAAATGCATTGAAGCAACTGCCATGTGATTGGTTGATTAGATAATTGCATTAATGAGAAATTGAACTGGTGTTCCTAATAATCCTTTAGGTGAGTGTACATTTGTATTCTCAACATGCTTATTTGAACTACATTAAAATACATTGAACTGCATTTTACAGATTTTTTCTGTTGCTAAACGACAGTGAGCACAACTGGAGCTACATGTGCAAAACTCTTAACTCTTCTAAGATGAAGATGGCGCTCCTGAGAGGGCGACGTCGCGGAGTACTCAGAGTCAAATTATTTGTTTGTTTATTTTTTGTTATTTTGCGAAACACTACGGTAACAGAAGGGTCAGTAAATGGTATTTACGACCGGGCGGCTCTGTTATGCCTAAGAGAGTGCAGTCTTTTTGGACTCCTAGACACGAGCACGCTTAGCCTCTATCCTGAGCTAGCGAGAGGCGGCGATAAGACGTTAGGCCGACACTCGGACAACAACAGGCCCAGGCGGAGACGCGGCAGACGGGGAGGGGCCGAACGACGACTCCGGCGCTTGGTTAGCAGTGGAAAGCTAGCCCTCCCGGTCATATTGTTTGCTAACGTCCAGTCTCTGTTAAACAAAATGGATGAGCTCCGGGCTCGGATCTCAACGCAAAGGGACTTACAGGACTGCTCCATGCTGTGCTTCTGTGAAACATGGCTGGGGGAAAGGACACCTGACGAGGCGATAACACCAGATGGCTACACGGCCTTCAGGGAGGACAGGAGTGCAGTGGATAGCGGCAAGACTCGCGGCGGAGGAACGGCCGTCCTCGTTAAACAGACATGGTGTACCGACTGTAAGCTTATTTCTAAATCTTGCTCTGAAAATGTGGAGTTTTTAACTTTGAAGCTACGGCCGTTTTATTTACCCAGAGAACTGCAATGCATTATTGTGAGTGTTGTGTATATTCCCCCCTCTGCCAAAGAAGAGGTTGCACTTAGTGAGCTACATGACATGATCAATGAGCATGAAAACAATTATCCTGATGCTGCTTTCATTATTCTGGGAGATTTTAATCATTGCAACCTCAAGAAAAACTTGCCAAAACTGTATCAGTTTGTGACCTTTCCAACTAGAGAAAATAAGATACTGGATCACTGCTATAGCAACATTAGAAATGCCTTTATAGCTGAACCAAGACCCCATTTTGGCAAGTCTGACCATCTGGCAATCCGGCTTAAGCCCATATACATTAAGAGGTTTAAGGCACAGCCAGTCACAATAAAAACTGTTAACACCTGGACTGACAGTGCACAGGCTAGCCTGCAGGGTTGTTTAGAGGCCACAGACTGGAATATCTTTAAGGAGGCTACAGATGATATCCACGAATACACAGAGACTGTCAGTGATTACATCAGTTGGTGTACATCTACATGCGCACCTTCCAGAACTGTGCGTGTGTTTCCAAACCAGAAACCTTGGTTTAATGGAAATATAAAGCAGAAGATCAGGATAAGGCAGGAAGCTTTTAAGTCTGGAGACCAAAGGGAGTACAAGAAAGCCCGGTATGAGCTACAGAAATCCATCAGAGCTGCAAAGAGGGCGTATTCCAAAAAAATTGAAGGTTTTTACTTTGGTAACAACACGCGCAGTATGTGGCAAGGAATCCAAGCTGTCACAAACTATAAGAAAATAGTACCAGCCACAGACCCCATGGATGTCACCCTCCCAGACAGCCTTAACACCTTCTACACCAGGTTTGATAGAATGAACACAGACACCCCTTTAAAAGTCCACTGTAAACCCACGGACACTGTTTTTCAGGTGACACCCACACAGGTCCGGAAAGCTCTGAGGCAGGTAAACCCCCACAAGGCCGCTGGACCAGATGGCGTCCCTCCCAGAGTCTTGAAGGCCTGTGCAGAACAACTTACTGCCGTGTACGTAGACATTTTCAACCTGTCTCTAAATCAAGCAATAGTCCCACGTATTTTTAAATCCTCCATTATTGTGCCAGTTCCAAAAAAGTCAAATCCATCTATCATGAATGACTTTAGGCCAGTGGCACTCACGTCAGTAGCCATGAAGTGCTTAGAAAAACTGGTTCTCACTCACATTAATCACATGGTCCCGGGTACGATCGACCCCCTCCAGTTCGCCTACCGTCCCAACCGTTCAGTGGATGATGCAGTGGCCACTGCTTTACACCACATCTTGCAACACTTGGACAGCAGAGGAACATATGTCAGAATGCTGTTTCTAGATTATAGTTCGGCTTTTAACACCATCCAACCGGGCAGGCTGACTGAGAAGCTGACAGACCTCGGAGTCCCGACCCCCACCTGCAACTGGATCCTGGATTTCCTGATTGAAAGACCACAGGTGGTGAGGATGGGAAAGAGGGTGTCCGCAGAGCTCATCGTCAGCACAGGATCACCACAAGGTTGTTGCCTTAGTCCGAAACTATTCACCCTGTACACACATGATTGTGTTTCCAACCAGGATAATACCCTCATTATTAAGTATGCGGATGATACCACCATTCTGGGTCTCATTAAGGGGGGGGACGAGTCGGGCTATAGGAGTGTGGTAAATGACATTTGTGCCTATGGTGAGGTGAATAACCTATGCCTTAACGCAGACAAGACAAGAGAAGTAATTATGGACTTCAGGAAAAATCCACCTCCCTTGCAGCCCCTTATCATCAAGGGAACTGAGGTGGAGAGGGCTGACAGTTACAGATTCCTGGGATTACAAGTAACATCAGATCTGAATTGGACTATGAACACTGCTGCCACAGTGAAAAAAGCCCAGCAGAGATTGTATTTCATCAGGCTGCTTAGAAAAGCTGGTCTGCACTGTCGCCCTCTCACCCAGGTCTACAAAGGACTGATAGAGAGCATCCTCACCACGGGCATTACTGTATGGTATGGAAACACCACACAGACAGAGAGGAAGGCTCTGCAAAGAGTCATAAAGACTGCAGAGAGGATTATTAGAACAGACCTCCCCTCCATGGACACAATCTACACACAGCGCTGTCAGAAAAGAGCAGAGAGAATTATCAGGGACACATTACATCCAGCTCACTCCCTGCTTATACACAAAAATTGTACATATAATCTCAGGCACAGACGAGCGGACAGCATTATCACAAAAAGAACACGGTTTTATAAGAGCTTTTTTCCAGCTACAGTGAGACTCTTGGCCAAAACAAAATGAACTACTGTGTCTGGGGCCTGAGTAATATATCTGTGTAATACACCTGTGCATCTTATTTATTTATTTATTTTAATGTAATATAGTATATTAATATCGGGTTGTCTTTGGGGGCCTGGGCAATATGCAATTATATTTTTTGCAATTTATAAATGCGAATTTTTCATTTTTAATGGGTTGTGCAACTTATTTATAATGTATATGTTCTGTGTGTCCTTTTAAACTTGACTTGACTCTCTGAGTAACAACCGCACAAGAGTTCCTATGTGTGTAAACACAAATGGCAAATAAAGTTCTTGATTCTTGATTCTTGAACTACAGTCTGCACTACCAACAGTCACCTGAGCTAAACAGTTCACATCACCTGCAAAAGGCATTCCAAGCAACACAACTCAACAGGCTCAGTGCAGCCAAACACTATGCACAACCCTCACTGAGATAATACACACTGTCACTCAGAACACACTGAGAGTAAAAACACTAGCATCAAACACCAATACAGAAAATACAAACTTTTCATCTTTACAGTTTGAACAATTTCAGTTACTTCATACAAAGTAATATTTTCTTCAAAGAAGAAAGGAGTGACATTCTTTCACATGATTTATTTAAATTTTTAGAACAACAATTCTTTAAGGTAAATGAAAATTAGCAGTTTGCTTCAATAGTCTGTAGTAATTTACGGAATTACAGTAATGAGGAAAAAAAGGTAGAAACTAAAAGTACATACTGTAATTCAAACTAATTATTGAGGGGCTAATCCTGCCTGTCTCGAGCATCAGGCCATAGGACAGGTTTTCATCAACATCATGTAAGGCTGGAAATTGGAAGAACTGGTTAAAGAATGACCACTGGTTTAGGAAACAAAGAATCTTGTGGGAAAATTAACATTTGACCTCCCCCCTCTTCCTTGAGACAAAAGCCTCACCTTATCCACACCATTCTTTCTCTCAGAGACAACTAAAACTCACACAAGTAAATATATGGTTTTAATGTGAATGATTAAGTATTGTGTTTAGTATCATTTTGAAGGTCTCAGTGCGATTGGTACAATGGTCTCATTCCCAAAGAGTAAAACACAAGGTACTAAGGTTTTTAAGAGTTTAGAGATAACTGACACACAAAGAAAGGCAAATGGTCTTTTTCCCCTCACCCAAAGAGGTGTAACTTCTTAATGCAAATTAGCAGGTTTTCCATGTGAAAAGATTCTGGCTATTTAATGGACTGCAGTGAAAAGCTCGAGGCTTCTCTGTAATTCTGAGAGCCCATGAGGTTGAGTGTCCAAAACTCAGCCTCATGTATTTCTTAAAATGTTGGGTTTGCATTTCTCTTATCCTAGAGCATTCGATGTTATTGTATTGATTATCTTTGAACTGATTGTGAAATTGGCATGATACTTTACCCGACATAATAAATTGTTACATTTGATTATTCTAATTGACTTTGACATTGTTCATTTAGCTAATGGTTACAAGGAATAGTCAAACACTCGCTCACATTTAATGATGCACAGATATCATTAAAACCCTTTTATATATGGAGTCAGATGAAATAACGAGTTAATACATATGAGAAAGTGTATTGCATTTAATCCAAAATCCCTTTAGCCTGGAAAGGACGGAACATGCGCGAGACCTTCGCCGCTGATCGTATGCCGCCATTGGTTCGATTTAGCGGGGACTTACAATCACATCTAAAGTTCTCTCTTGCTATGCACCTGGAAGAACCTTCTGGAGTGCCTTACCCATCCCTGCCAGTCCTCTGGACTCGTGTCTCACATCCGGCATGCATGGCTTACAAAAGAGACATTTAGTCATGTGGGTGATCAAACACTTTCCACTTCCAGGCAGAGAAAAACTCTCTATTGGGTTGAGGAAGGGTGAATACAGTATGTTCCAAAATTAGTCTTTCTCAGCTCTACCTGTGTGTGTGTGTGTGTGTGTGTGTGTGTGTTAGCCTTTCAGCTGCTTAGCCTTTCAGCTGAAATTGCAATCAGCAGTGTTTGAAAGGCACAAGGCTGAAATTATGTTTTGAATGTGTGGTTCACAGTTTTGACAGCAGTGTGTTAGCATTTGAACAAAGTACTGTAAATCCACAGTGTTGTGCAGGTTGTGGTTAAAGTCATGGGATAAGTGTGTAGAGTTTTGAAAACTGTGTTCAAGCAATGAAAACCGAACTAGAGTTTGGTCCACATGAACTGCTGCTGTGCAGACTGGAGTTACAGTTTTGCACATGTAGCTCCAGTTGTGCTCACTGTCGTTTAGCAATCGAAAAAAACGGTAATATATTTCTAAAAAAGTATTCTAGAAGTAGCCTACGTTGGTGTGGCAAGCAGGACAAGGCCGAGGGCCATGAGAGAACGGCACGAGGCCGGTGGTGTGATTACGGATGAGCGTAAGGCTGTCATAAGTGACCAGGCTGTCATATGAGTGTTAAAAGGATTTCATGAAAAAGTCGTTCTTATGCCCTAAAAAGACAAAAAAAAACCCGATGTGACTCGAGTCACGTTGTCTGTTTTAGGGTTAAGAAATATGCTCTATAACACAAGCATACTTGTAGTGTATTTTTTAAATTTTTAAGAAATATGCTTAACACAAGCTTTTGAAGTTTTAGTAAAATAAAACATACTTATGTTGCTCTTACTTAAAGTACATTTTATGCGTACTTTGTGTAAGAACATAGCAAAATGATTAAGCTTTTAGTTTAAAATATATGTGCTTATAAACACTTAGGCCGACTGCGACCTATTTTAAATATTTATGTATTTATCATTTTAATATTTTGAAAAACATTTTTTACATTTACAATGTATACCAACTTACAATGTATTATAAACATTGTCAACTATTATTAAAGGGGCTATATGTAGTTTTTCATCCCAGAATTTTTGTACATGTGGACAGTCCCACAGCATATGTACCAAAGTGTCCACACATCCCGGTCCACAGAATTGACAATATGGGTGGGGTGATAGACCCATTACATGTCGTATGCGTGTGGTTAGATATGCACTGTGAATAACTTTAAAATGAATGAATTGGTGGTTTGGGTTCGTGGATGCATAGAATGTATTATCCCACACTGTATTCCATTCAATTGTCCTGTTAGAAACGTTCAGATTGTGCCAGATCGGAGTATGAGTGTGCCATAAAGTTTTAGATGCAAAACAGGCTTCAATCTTTTTGAATATTTGAAGAGTGTAGGAAATTATAGGACCATAGTATAATGAGCATTTCCTGTGAGAAAGGCCTGAGAATAACAAATCTTGCAAACGAATTGGTAAAATGCGTTCTTGTTTCCATGAAGACTGTGAGCTCGAATCAAACCATTTCAAAACTGAGAGCAAGATAAAAGACCAGTGGTACCATTTAAAATTAGGGCAGTTTTTTGAAGTGTAAACCACTTAATGCGGGAACGCTTTCCATTCCAAATAAATTTTATCAGTAAAGAGTCCAACTTTTTCCAGTAATTCACTGGTGGGGGGAGAGGAAGCATAGAGCTAATGAAATTAATGCAGGGCAAAATATTCATTTTTATTGTTGACATTCGGGCGGATGGCGATGAAGGCAGACTTACATCTTTGAGTATCCGACTCAACTTCCCCATAAATTTACATATAGTTAACTTTGGAAATGAGGGGTAGAGTAGGTCTCAACTGAATTCCTAAGTACTTGTGACTTGTGTTGAGATCTGAATATTATTTGGAATAGAAAAATTAAAACCATCTGAATTGAGAGGCATTAAAATTGTTTTATGATGATTCATTTTAAACCTCGATAGTGTGCCAAATTCGTCTATAATTTTAAGGGCGTTAGGAAGTGAGCGTTGTAGATCAGATAAAAATAGCAGAGTATCATCATCGGCATACAAAGAGATAAAATGGGTTGATGAGCCTAACTGAATCGGGGTAATAAGTTTACATTGTCTAACATACTGCGCCAAGGGTTCAAACGATAAGTTGAACATAAGGGGAGAAATCGGGCACCCCTGTCTTGTGCCTCTGCAAATATTAAAAGTATCTGAAATGAGTCCACCAGTAGAAACCCTGGCCATGGGATTATTGTATAGAGTTTGAATCATTCTAATAAAATGGTCACCGAAATTGAACTTCTTCAATGTATACCATAGATAGCTCCATTCCAGCCGATCAAAGGCTTTTTCCGCGTCAATGAACAGAAGGCCGCTGGGTGTTTCTAATTTCTCGGATTCGGCAATGATATGCAACACTCGACGAACATTGTCAGAAGCCAAACGACCCGTAATAAATCCTGATTGATCAGAGTCAATTAATGTATGTATCACTGATTGTAAACGCCTGGAAATAACTTTAGCATACATTTTAACGTCATCGTTAATCAAGGATATGGGCCTATAATTAGAACAGTCCGAAGGATCTTTGCCGGGTTTAGGCATAACCGTGATTAGAGCTGTATTGAGATCTTTGTGAAAACGGCCTTTGAATATGGACTCTTTTATAGTGCGTAACCAGATATGGCCAAGTAGATCCCACAGCGCCAGATATAAATCAACTGGTAAGCCATCGATTCCCGGGGACCTTCCTTTGTTTGAACTTAATAGTGCGCAGTGTAATTCTTCTATGGTGATTTCAGATTCAAGGCTGTCAACTTCCTCCTTTGAAAGTATGTTTAAGTTTAACTGATCAAAAAAATGTTTTAACTGATCAGTACTGGGTTGCATTTCTGAAGAATATAATTTTTCGAAAAAAGACATGAACGTTTTTTTAATGTCTGCAGGATGTGAGGTGAGAATTTTTTTAACTCTAGATTGCTTGAATGTTAAAACGTCGCTCATGTTTTTTAAGACTAAGCGCAAGGAGTCTGCTCGGTCTGCTTCCATCTATGTAATATTTATGTTTTGTAATGTGCATTAAATACTCTGCTCTTCTTCGCAACGGATCGTTAAGTGCGACCCTCTCTACATGTAATTTTTGTTGTGTATCATTGGAAAATTGATTGCTTAATTCCTTTTCTAACTCCCCACATCTTCTCTCTAACATTGATAATTGTTCAAGATATTTTTTTTAAGCTTAGCCGAAAAGGAGATAGCATTGTTCCTTAAAAACCCTTTGATGGAGGCCCATAGCATTTCCTGATTAGTAACAGAGTCCTGGATTATATTGATAAATTCAATCAGTCCTGCTCTCAATGAATGAACAAAAAAAATCATAAAATAAGTAATGTGGGAAATATGCTTTTAAAGACTGGGCAAAATAGGGACGAATTAAAAAAATTCTGTCAATGACTTGCTGACGTGCACGAAAATTGATTGACTGATCTCTGAACACCCCTGGGTGCAGTTAGTTTGTCCTCCCAGATGTTTTGTTTTTCCTTATTTGTATGGTGTCCTTTAAGGCCTTGTCCACACGGACACGGGTATTTTTATCCTTCCTGCGTTTTTAAAAAAACCTCTGTCCACATGAAAACGCAAAAACACGCTATCAAGCGCTGTCAAGAGCATGCAACACCAGCAGGCGGCGATATAACCCTAACCGTAAAGCCACGTTGGCCAATCAGAAGCCGTCAGCGGCGCAAAAACTCCGGTTTTACTGTCTACATGACAACACTGCAACCGACGTTTCAGAAAATACTCACCCTGGCAGGGGTTTTCAAAAATGTTCGGTTTCAGTGACCTGATAGCCTACTGCGTTCCCGTGTGGACGAACGGCCGAACTGCGTAAGAAATGTCACGGTTATAAAAATACCCGTGTCCGTGTGGACAAGGCCTAAATCTGTTAAAATAAAAATCTTTGTTTCGCTCTATCTCCTCTAAGGCTACGTTTACACATAGCCGGGTATTTAGAGAAACGAATATTTCCCCCCCTCCCCAGATAGCACAAGTCTATTTGATGTGATTTTTACATCTGGAAGACGTATTTTTAAGAGTGTTTGCTCATCTGCAATACGTCTATAGGACGTTTCCTGTCAGATGTCAAATAGACGTTTAGAAGATGTCTTTAAGATGTAATGATTTAGAATGCATGTTAAACTGACATCTTCTAAACGTCTATTTGACATCTGACAGGAAACGTCCTATAGACATATTGCAGATGAGCAAACACTCTTAAAAATACGTCTTCCAGATGTAAAAATCACATCAAATAGACTTGTGCTATCTGGGTCCATTTTCAATAATAACATCGTGCACACGACCCACATAAATACACCGCGAGCGCCATCATAACTATGCCAAACCTATGGGCGGCAGTGTAGGGAGAAGGATAAAGCCAATCAGAATCCTCAGAATCGACACAAGAGAACCTAAAACCCCGTTTCTCCCAGTTGACACGGCAACACATAACCGGCGTTTTCAGAAATCTCCACTTTGGCCGGAGTTTTTAAAAATAATCATTTTCTGTGATAAAAACTGGGTTTTTGTGTCAACGAGAGGCCAAACCGCAGGGAAATATCTGCGTTTTCCCTCCGTGTAAACGGGGCCTATAAGGACATTCATTTTATCTTTTGAAAGGTATCTTCTCTTGTTTTGTTTTTTTTTGTTTGTTTTTCAGCCATTTTGTCAGTGCTTTATAGACTTGTCTTGATTTCTAATCCACAACAAATGACGATTAGGTTAAACGTTCAGAATACGATTCCATATAAGGTTATATTTCAGCACTTCGCGTATGGACAGCGATGCTTAAAGGTGGGGTATGTGATTTGGAAAACGACCGGCAGATTTTGAAAATACACAACTCAAATGGTCCTACCTTCTTTCCTCCAACGCTGGCTCTGATTCACGTGAGGGGGATGGGGGAGGGGGGTGTGGTAAGACCGTTTGATTGACGGACTTACTGTCCAGTGATTGTAGGTGGTCTTGGAAATGATTGGCTGGAGTTTTTCGAGTCCTGCCCATTCCACAGATGATTAAATTGCTTATGAATAGGATTTCAAGTGATTTTGAAAAAATGTACAAAAAAGAGAATCACATACCCCACCTTTAAGTAGCACGTAGAACGCGCTCTCGCGCGTTCATGTTTTGGGAAACGCGAGTGGAATTGCGGCGAACGTTCGTAACCTTGCACGTAGAGAGCGCTCTTAAAGGTATTGTAGGTAGAATTTTTATAAAAAACTTTTTTCCAAATTTGTTAAAAACTTTCTGTATATATCAATGCATAATTAAAATGTAAGTACTCTGAAAAAGAAAGTATAAAAATCGAGTGTCTGTAGATCTCTCACGACTGTTTTAAAGACAGCTCATTATTTCCATTCACTCCACCCCCTCCCTTCTGGGCTCCTTCCAAAGCCACGCCCCCAAAACACATGAACGCGTGACTCCAACCGCTGAGCTGAAGACGCATTATTTACCTGAGACGAGCGGAGAGGAAGGAGCGCAGTGCATGTAGTGACATCATGTCAGAATCACATGTAAAAAAAAAAATCTAACTTTATCATTATGAAGATAAACAAATAAGATGTATTTTAGTACTCACTATCAGGCTAGCATATTGATATTGGTAAAGTTTATAATATATATTTATTGATTCGCTAACGAGCTAGTTATCTATAAGGCAAAGCTAAAAACAGGTTGCATGATACACGTTTTTCCATTGCCATCATTTACACTGTGATGAAGATGAATTTCGTGTAAGATTCATAACATATATGGTGTTCTGCATGTAAGAGTTTCCATGATGAAAGCATTGTTGACTCTGATGAGGACTACACTCAAGAGACAAGTACCGCATCGTCAGCTCGAGGACAGATCCGGGGTCGAGGGCGAAGCAGAGGAGGTCGTGCAAGAGGCCGTGCAACTAGGGTCCGAGGAAGTAGAGGTTTGCCTTCGCGAACTGCATATGTGAATCTCGATTGGTCTTTCTCTGCCATTGTTTTGCTATTGCTAGGTTCCGTGCCTCTTGAATTACTCAAATCAATCGGGTACGCGCAAATGGGCAGGTCATGTGTGGCAAAAGGGTGGTTGCCATGGTTGCGAGAGAGTGACAGTCGCCTAAGCCAATCCTTTGTTTCGTCCCGGATGGAAATAATGAGCTGTGTTTAGTGCAGATTAAACGTTCTAGAGTCACTCGATTTTTATACTCTTTTTATCAGAGTACTTACATTTTGATTATGCATTGATATATATAGAAAGTTTAAACAAATCTGGAAAAAAGATCTTTATAAAAATTCTACCTACAATACCTTTAAGAGCAAATACATCGTTATCGGGAAACCCGGCCCAGGTCAGTGAGTTACAGGGCGCTCCTTGTCTCCGTCCAGTGTAGGCTAGTAACTAATAGGCCTATGCTGTTATATAGTTTATATAGAATTAAGTTAGCAGAGTTGTTTGTTTTGCAGCACTGAGCAGTTATTTTACATAACTTTATCATAAAAAAACAGTACAAAAGCATTTCCAGATGACAAATATCTAGTTAATGTTAATTATTGTTTTCTAAGAACAGAATGTCAAGTCAATGACATCCCATATTAAAATGATTTTATTTATATCAATCAGAACTCAATCATGTCCAGCTATTTGACTGGTGGTGGCGTCAGTATGGATAAATTTGAATTTTCTGTTATAGGATGTTATCTAAAGTGTCAGGGACAGGCCAGAAAAGAACGCTTGTATCAATATGGGCAATAAATTTAAATGTAATGTAAATCTCCCAAGAAATTCTGTACAGATACCAAATACTTTGACAATCAATTTATACTTAATACACTTCTGCTAATGCAAGGATTTTGTGTTTGTATTTTTTCCCACACCAAGCCACGCCCCTCAATAAACCCCTCCCCCATAACCCAAGCCCCGCCCCCCAAAATCTAACTCTAAGCTGAACTCAAAAGTTGGCAGCCCTGCTTCATGCAGCTCTGCGCAGACCGATCGGCGGCTGACTTGAAGCAGTGCATGCCGGTTAGAAATTTTGTCCGACTACTTTTCAGTAATACAGGTATAAAATGTTCTACAAAAAAATTATAAATATAGCTCTGCCATAGCATTACACTGATCTTTGTTATAATGTATTGTATTTTGCACAACAGATTATGCTGTACTTTTTTAATGTAGGCTACTCATGTTTTTATTTTGCAATATACACAACAAGGAAGTATATTCAAGTTTTCTTGATTTCAAAGTCTGTGTATGTCTTAACATTTATATTTATTTATTTTTTTGCACTTTTGAATTATCAAAATAACCTGCATTATCAAGCTATAAGAAAATGTCCTATTGCAAACAGTGCACAAATGCATTCGAAAATGTATCAGTGGTTTATGAAACAGTTGTGGGATATTGATATGTCTGGAGCTATTTTGCCCTTATACAAACACCCACAGTCCATTACAATGAATAACATTAAAATACTTAGACCTAGGCCTATTTATTTTATTTTATTCGGTCAGAAAGGAATTATCCTTGATTGTTACAATCTAATCTAATAGGCTACTCTGGGTTTAAAAGAAAATGAGCTCCGGTTAACTTGCAGTGCAATCAAGGCAAACTCTTTCTTTTACGAGAGATATGTCTCTTTGAATGAATTTAAGCTCCACCTTCATTTAGGTCACTCACCAGCCCACATATGTTCTGTAAAATCACATGTAGACGCAACAAACACAACCTTCAGCCACAGAGTTGTCAAAATCCCGAAGCTGCCATAAAAGCTCTCGTCCTCGTCCCGATGCGTTTCACACGTGCTTTACCATTTATCATGTTATGGGCTGCAGCCTGCGCGTGTCCGACTCCAAACCAGGATGCGCGCAACATCACTTTAGACACCCTCCAGCTGTTGGACCAGGGACGCTGCCTCTTCAGATCCATCCTGCCTTCAGATACAGCTGTGAAGGTACTGGTGTGTGTCTTTGTGGCGATGACCATTATCTCACTTAGTATCAATGGGTGCACTCTGTTTAGTGTCGGCAGTTCAGAAGACTTGTCCTGGGAGCCACGCTTTGTCTTGCTGAAAAACCTTATAGTGAGTGATGTTCTACTCATTGTCACCCAAGGTCCAACAGTGATACACTGCCTGTTGCAGAAGACCACGCTGCGGTACGGAGCTTGGTGTGTCACTCAGTTCTTTCTTAACACCGTTTGTGTTTTCTGCAGTATACTTACTATCACCTGCATGGCTCTGGAGCGCTACCTGTACGTGTGCCAGGCCATCTACTACATCAGCATACTAACCACAAATCGCCTTTACCTCACAGTCGGGCTCGCGTGGCTTTTTTCAGTTTGTTTATCGGCAATTGTCACATCTTTGCTCAGTTTAGGGCACAAAAACTCATTGCTGGGCAAACCCATTACAGGACTACTCTGTGAGCCGGACACCTTGGAGTCCCTCCTGGGCTTTCCACGGGCTGCTGCGGTGTTTCGCAAAGTGGTTGGGCTAATAGTGACGCTGCTTTGCATTTTTTCCTACTCGTTCTCATACCTGCGCATGTATCAGGAAGCGCGCAACGCCGTTCAGCCTTTCCAGCAGGTCAATGTGAGGGCGCGCAAAACAGTACTGTTTTACTGTTCGATGCTGCTGCTTCAGCTGCTCCCCATCTTTCTGAAGATAGCCTCGGATGCTCTGTGGGAACTCGAAGGCAACATGGCCATGATTCAGTCGCTGGATCATCCTGAAGGATGGACGTCAGCTGGGACCCTCCACATCATGCTGCTGGTGATGCTTCAGGTGCCTCCTTGGATTAATCCACTCGTTTACGGTCTGCGCAACAGGGAGGTGAGGGAAGTTCTGCTCAGGCTGCTGTGGTGGAGGCGGGAGAACCGCTGAGTGATCCCGGGATTAAAACCATGCAGGTCGTTTAATCTTTTCCGGCGAGATGTTTCAGGGAATTTTCAGTCAGCATTCAGTGGCAGGAAACATTCTAAAGAATGAATATGGATAGATGTCATCTGTACTCTGTATTGTTGTGAAGGTTTATTGTGAGATTTTAATAACGCACAATACAAAACTTTAATGCAAAATACTTTTAATGCAAAACATTGTATCTTTGACTCAGATTTAACGTAGCCTACCTTTTGTTCACATAAAACATGGCTATAGTTTCTAATAGGCCTAACACTTTACATAAAGGTTCAATTTGTTATTAGTTAATTAGGTATCAGGAACAAACAATGAACACAAATTCATAATACATTTTTTTTAACTTAAACGTGACATTTAAAAAATGTGTTAGATAATCAGCACAGCAATTAACTTATTGTAAAGTATAGGCCTAGCACCTTATTTATTTATATAGCCTATTTTAGGGTATATCATTGATTGCTTACTATGATAAAGGAATTAAAATAGCTACTCAATGTCTGTGAATTTTACAGGTTTGATAATGTTTAAAGTACAAATCTACAACAGTTTTGAGCAGAGTATATACCATGACATGGTACAGCATATATGCTTGAAGTTAAATATAATCATGATCACACTCTTAATATCTGAAGAAGGGACAATGTTAACACTCTTAATGATTACTTGTAGAAGAATGCAGATGCTGTAACTAATTAGGCATAGCAAAAAAGGTGATAGTTCCAATATAACAGATATCAGATAATGGCAGCTGTGGCAGAGACTAATACTTTATAAATTAATATAATATACAATATATTACATTTTATTTATTTATATTAATGTATGTGTATTTTTTATGTATGGATTTGTTTATTTATGAATTTGTGTATGTGTATATATACAGCATTTTTTGTTTATATTTATTGTGACAAAAATGTGAACTTGAGTCAAGTTCAATGTTGCCATCTATGAAAAAAGCTTAATGCATTATGAATACATTGTTGATTCTTTCCACTTTAAATTTGAGTAGAAATTAAAAGGTATGATATTATCATTTGGTGCAAAATAATAGAAGTATGTGACAATCTTCATAATCTTATTAAAATACATCAGAAATCTACAGTTCTAGTTCCTGTGCTTAATAAAGTGTTGGAAATGGTGTCCAAATCCCTACAAAAAGCACAGACCAAAAGCGCTGCTGCTCCTTTTGTGATCTGGATTTTAAGATAAAAGGGATAATTGTCCATATATTATCCATTTTAATATTAGTATACAGGGGCAGTTGTGGCCTAATGGTTAGAGAGTCGGGTTCGAGTCTCTGCACCGGCAGCAGGGGCGTATGAGCCATACGAGGGGGGACTTTTTTGTCCCCCCCACTATTTCCCAATGTAAGCCAATGTATTTCCCAAAATTTTGTTTTGCATTGCCTGCCTATCTCTGCCGATTTCGGAGTCTCCTCCATTCTGCAACTTTTAAATAGCCTACATAATTCAGTTTTTAAAAACGGCCATAATCTTCAACTGCTAATCTCGTTGTCAGTCGACCATGATCGCGCACCGCTCGCGCATGCATCTACTGTAGGTGACACGGATAAATGCACGCAGCAATATATGAATGTTCCTGGGAGATCCGTAATTGCGCGGGATGTGGAAGCGCAAAAGTTCCAGAAATGTACAAAAAGTGCCCTGGCCTTGAATGACAAGGTAAGGAAAATAAGACTAAACCAAAATTAAATAACCAAGACTAGGTTGGTATTTTTCTCAGGAGATGTTTTGAGCATTTTTCTTCAGACACCGGATTATCAGCAAACTGCCAAGAGAACTGCTAGCTGACTACTCAAAATAAACTAGCAATCTATATAGTCAGCATATTTGTGTTTGATCTGTGTGAATTACAGAAATATAAGACTTGCTAGACCTACTTTTAGCTAACGTTACCAAGAAACATTTCCACAAGGATAGATTGATTTTATTTTTCAATCTATACTTGGGGGGTAAGCTTGGTGGTTAATGGAACTTAAATCAACCATTTATTTGGGTTAATCAGTACATGACTGATTAACAGTAATGTTAATGCTAAATGTCCTAATACCTGTTGATACAACAATGCAAAGTATATACTAACCTTACAGTTTTTCACATATCATGTTAGACTCAATTTCTCCATTTCTTGGCACAAAACTCTCCAGAAAGTAGCATTTAGGCCTAATGTTTTTTTTTTTTTTGTTGTTGTTTTTTATTCCGGGGGGGCATTATACCCCCGGACCCCCCTACCATTTACCTGCCCCCACAACATTTGTTCTATTATACATCAATGATCATGTGTGACTTGTTGAGGAGTGTTGTGCTATTACTTATTGCTATTCTAAGCAGTTAGACATACAATGTTTTGCCTGATGGCTAATAAATCTGCTAAAAACCACCAACTAAAAAAAGGAACCTGTGAAAATTACAATGACATTATAGCGTGCATGTGGAATCTTCTTCCGTAACAGCATAGCAAGGAACTAACATTCATCTTAGCATGACATAAGTTTGTACTCAAGCACCACCCACATTTTCTTCAGAAATGTAAAATTCTTTTCATTTAAACTACTGGAACATTTCATAATTATTATTATTTACTGTGTCCACAGCCTGTACGGCAACATGCTACATAACTGCAACATTTTACACTTTTTAAAACCTGCAAGCTGCAATGCATCTCAATCACTTTCAATTATTTAGTTCATTAGTTCAACTTTCTTTTAATAACAGAGTCTGTTAAATGGCCAAATAGGGATAGGAAGACAAATATATAATATATATATATATATATATATATATATACGCAATAAATCAAATTTATATATACAGAAAGTTGATTATCATTCTGGCAAATGTGTGAAAACTTAAAGGAGCTGTATGTAAGAAATTTATTTCAATAATTCATAAATTTTCCCTGATATGTCACTAAACATCAAGAAATCATGTTCATTTCAAATACTTATATCACTGACAACAGTAGTCCAGCCAGGATATTGTCATTTAAAAAGTGAAGTTGCAGCCCTCAACTGAGTTTGATGTTGTCATGTTGTGTTTTGGTCTGAGCTCCACCCTCCACCAATCGACCAATCACGAAGTCAGTAGTGTTGCTGCATTCGGGTTGCCAGCTCTGCTCTAGTTACCACACCTGCAGCTAATAACATTTCGTAATCGGATCCTGCAGCATATCTGGCAACCTTGAGTCAGTAATTTGAAAGTGATTGCAGTACCAGTTTTGGCCACAATCTTACATACCGCTTCTTTAAAGGGAAAATCCACATTCTCTTTTTCCTGAATGCTACATACACTACAGAAGCATGCATATAATAGGAAAAAGAGCAAAAGCGTGCAGCTCATGAAATCTAACTCTTCAATTTAAAGGAGAGAGAATAGAGAAACCTAAAGAATTGCTTTTGCACTTTTCTGAGGGAATGCAATGATTTGTAATTTACATCTGGTCTTGCTCACCAACTAGGCTATTATTTTATCACCCTCTAGTGGATCAAAAGAGTAACATGTCCTTACTATCTCCGAATCATTGCTCAGTTCAAGCATTTCAGATGCAGTTTAAAGCCCCCTTTCTAATGATAAGAGTTCTTGACAAACACAAATTAATATTAAAGTTTTGGTTTATACGGATAGATGGCACGTGTCATAAAAATAACTATATGTGGCAACCCACAGGTGAATTTAAATGGTAATTTTGCATACACTACGCCACCCTGGGAATTCCACCCAAGAAAATTAGTGTCACCAAAGGACACGTAAGTTCGTTCATCCAATAAAAGCTCAGAAATGTGGTCAACGATACAAAAACAATTAACTTTATTAAATCACATAATCACTTAAAGGGCACCTATTATGCCCCTTTTTACAAGATGTAATATTGGTCTCGGGTGTCCCCAGAATGTATTTGTGAAGTTTCAGCACAAAATACCCCACAGTTACTTTATTATTCCATTTGAAAATGTCATTTTTGGGGCCTGTTTTTAAAAGAGCTGTTTTGGTGTGTACCACCTTAAATGTAAATGAGCTGCATATCCCCGCCCTGCCTTTGGATGAGGGCGTAACTTGCATACCTATGGCAATAAACAATCGGTAGAAGCAGAATGGCTGAGAGTGAGAGACTGAAGTGTTTTGTATGGCATTCAGCCGTACATGTTTGAACCGGAATCAGACCCAGATGATGAAGAGACTCCGGCAGAAGAAACACAATGAGAATGGACCAGGAGGTCTCGGAATGGTTATTTGAGTTTTAATCGCGTCCCCATTGCAATTATGGATGTGCAACACACATGCACAGAGACACACACAAACTGTGATAACGTTGGCGCAATTTTTTGAAACTACAAACACAAATACTGTGATAACGTTTGCAACGTAGCCTACAAACGAAATTACACTTATGCGAGGGACCTGTTGTCATGTTTACATTACTTGTCATACAGCTTATGTGGCAAATGTGAGAAGATGGCTACAGAACAAGAAAATATATGCAGTTTTTTAATACAATATCTTTAAAAAATATATTTATAAACGTGTTTAC
This sequence comes from Semotilus atromaculatus, assembly GCA_031834385.1. Classification (NCBI taxonomy): domain Eukaryota; kingdom Metazoa; phylum Chordata; class Actinopteri; order Cypriniformes; family Leuciscidae; genus Semotilus; species Semotilus atromaculatus. The sequence goes on from JAULUF010000026.1 coordinate 12,550,873, forward strand.
ACACTATACAAACAAGGTTTAAATTATATACACAGACATCCTACGACGACGACAACAACAACTTTAGATGCATTTGTTGTTGACTTTGCTCAAAAATCATAAAATACACTTACTTCTTCTGGAGGTGACGTTGGATCGCGAACAGGCAACGATCCACACTTGAGGATTAACTTTGAAGCAAGACCTGCTTTGAATTGACCCTCGTTCACAAAACAGTCAGTCAGAAAATGATTCGCGCAAACATAAATGTATTTTGGAAGTTTAAGTGGCGGCTTTCCTTCGTAAATAAAATACATCCACTGCGTTTTCAGTGGCTCTGATGTCGGAAGTAAGAGAAAAGTACTACTATGTACATTATTACATCCCACAACAGAACACTTATGTTTCTTCGGAGACATTACCGGCTGTCGTTAAAACAATGGAGGATGGTGTACAGATCACCGAGGGCGGGGTCTATGCCACAACCACAGTGTCAATCAAACCACGTCGGTGGGGCTTGCTCAATTCTACCTCACATTGCACCGAATCTTAGAACAGCTCGTTCTGAGACAGTACATGATTTATTGAGATTGTAAAAAAAAAAAAAACACTGGGTGGATTTTTATCATTCTAGGGTGGTTTTGCTCACACACTGCCAACACACATTTATGTTCAAACACCATGTAAAAGTGATTTTTGCATAATAGGTGCCCTTTAAAAACAATCATTAAAACACATCAGGCCTTGGCCAAAGCACAGTCAATCATAAGGGTTTGGCTCTTGAGGAAATCACGAAAGAGCCAGCTAATTGAGGCTTACCGGCAGGGTCAGGCTATATTCGAGATTGATCTGCCTAGCAGAGAAATCGTTCCCCCCACCAGTGCACGGCACGCAGACACACAGACAAACACAAACGCATGTACACAACTTTCTACTGATGGATACACACTGTGAGTAAGACACCACCACCACTAGAAGGGAATAAAGCCGGCCTCCCTGTCTTTGGCACCCAGACCCTAACACAACAAACAGAGCAAACTTGGTAAAACGTCACTACTATGCACACAGAATTAATAAAGAGAAAGGAACTAGACTGTCCCCACGCTAAATTGACAGTAAATAAAATTAAATGGCTAAATGTAAGTAAAAGATCATCTAAAAAAACCTCCAAATGCTCATACCTTTCACCAATGTCCACATCTGATGCCGGAAGCAGCAGCAATACTGCGTTCGCAACGCATTAGTTACATTGACACGTTGATCCTAAAGTGCAGATCTACCTCCCTTCACATCACCATGGTGACAACTAATTGGCTTACGAACCAAATAGAATTATCAGGGAAGGTAATGTGCTTCCTTCCAACTATACATATAAAAATAATTTTGTCATGGGAAATCCATTCTGAATTAAATGAAACCAACAAGAGAAAACAAGTCTGGAATTATTAAAACTTTCTTCCTCTCAGGCGCAAAAAGACAAAGGAATGAGGAAGTGATGAGTCGTTGTGCAAACAGTCACTTCACATTGATGCATTACAGTAAGGGAAATTGAACTGTTCCTCACACACAGACACAGAGACTGTATAGGTAAGTACAATTTTACTGATTCATTATATATGCAACATAAGTTGACATTTAGTTGGTATTTTTTAATATGTTGTAAAACTTTTTGTGAGGAATATACAATATACTTACAGATGACTGTTGCTCTTACTGTTACTCTTGGCTTGGCTCAGCGAGAAAATGCTCAAGACTGATACATTCTTCTTAAATGGCTGGTAGAACCAGTTTGTGTGTTGCAAAACCTTTGAGGCCATCTTTCTTATATATATATAACTCTATAATATAACTTAATATTTTGTTAATACTTTTAACAAAAATGATCCATGATTTTGTTTTGCACTAAAGAAAATATTTAGCTTCACAAAGATAGGGAAATGTAAGGAGGAAGCAACAATGATATTTACCAGCAACATAATTGGAATGTAAAATAGTCTCACCAAGACAAAAACAACTGGTTTTAAATACTTTATTTTATGAAAACATGCTAAAACATGTGATCATATTACAGAAGTCACTCTCTTTGAAACCCAGATTTGTTGGTCCCTTTAATTTTCTACAGTAGCTCAATATTGTAACTGCATAGCAAAACTCTAAGGATGTTTTTACACCAAGAAAGTCTGCTTGTCCAACTCTTCAGCTGGATCTCTGTACGTTTGTTTGGTCTGCACCCGAGTGCGATTGTTATATTCACACCTGCCCAAAAGATCCGCACCAAAGGGGGAAACAAACTTGAGTTTGATTCAATCGAACCAAACAAGACAGGTGTGAATATACCCTAAAATCAACTTAAGAAACAGCCCTGGCTTTTGCTCATTCCAAACACCTTAACATCATGACAGAGAGTTTAACAAGTGCAAGCACCAGTCCACCATTTTCTTTAAAACAAACACACGCCTCATCCCAACCTTGATGCTAGTTGATATCATTAATTTCTGTACCACAAAAAGCACAACACAAGCCACTCCCTGTTTTGAAAAAACTAACCTTAATACTATTTTAAAATAAGAGTAGTTATAATAGCTGAATACGCTCATGCTAATTCTATTCCTTTCCAGCATCCATGGAGAACAAATGGGATGCACACCACCAACAGGAAACTTGCTCTGATAACAGTCTTGTATTTATTTGTAAGTTACCGACCAGGGAAGGATTCCAGTCACAGGACAGACAGGAACCTGTTCAGATCAAACTCCCAGCGCAATGCAGTGTCCATCAGCTTCGTGTGCGCCTGTGTATGCTAGCACAGGAGAATAACAGAATTTCGGAGCCATTTGCACTTCTGGACCCAGAACGATATAGTCTGTTGTACCGCAAAAAGGAGGAGTGGTATGAAATTTATGACGACTTTCAGGTATTGCGAACTCTGGATGCACCCTGGTTTCAGGGTACTGATGGTCTTCAGACTGTCTGCATTACTGTGTTGGCTCAGAAGACCACCTCTGCGGAGATAATTCACTTCCAGGGCATTCTGAACGAACTAATCGGCCATGATTTGGACTCCTCAGACAATAATCGTTTAAGTGAGCTAGGCTATACCCGAAGAAAGTTTGCCACACCACGAAGGGAAGAACTGAAAAAACGGGATCCTATAGCCTATGCCACTGAACCATGGACAACTTCCACAGTGCTTCCAAATGACCAGCAAGGTCACCTTCAGCAAAAACTCTCAGTGGTTCTTTATTATAATAGTTCGAACATTTCCATTAAAACTGACTTGACACATACCCCCAGTGATCTTCTGAAGATCTTCTGGGAATCATTGCCAAAGGGGGACCTGTCATTCAAAGGATGGTCTGTTGATCATGTCCTCAAGGTGTGTGGCAGAGAGGAATTCTTGAGTGGAGACTTTAAGCTCTCAGATTATTTGTGGGTCGGGCACTGCATTAAAAACTCACTTGAGCTTCATCTCTCAGTGGTTGCCGTCTCATCCCTTCCAGATAACACAGTAAGTAAAGAGTACTGGCCTCTGGTGGACAGCCTCACTGGTCTCTCAAGCTCCCACGAGGAACTTTCCCTTAAAGGGAAGGAAGTAGACGACATTGTGATGATTTCTCTGTGGGACTGTGATAGAAAGTTCAGGGTTAAACTCTTAGGGTTTGACATCCCAGAACTACCAAGTAAAGTGCCACCGCTTGTTCATGTAGAAGCCACCATAATATATGGTAGAAAGATTGTGTCATCGGTTTGTTCAACTCGAAAAGAGTTTACAGATGAAGTGCTGTGGAACACCTGGCTGGAATTTGACATTCTGATCAGGGATATACCTCACGGAGCGAAATTAGGCCTCACAATTAATGCCGGTACCACAGAAGGCTCGCCAACCAAGGACACAAAGTTGAACTCCTTTAAAGTACCAGATTACCATAAGGGAAAAGGGCAAGTACTATACTTTGTAAACCTCCAGTTGATTGACCACAGATCCCTTCTTAGCAAAGGTCCACACACTCTGCACATGTGGCCTTTTGCAGAATGGGACGAGGAGGCCTTCACTTACGAAGCGGAAAAGCTTTCTACCGCCACTAACCCTGATGTAGCTAAATCAATGGCAATTACCTTCATGCTGGATCGCTACAGCTTTCCTGTTGTCCTGCCGAATGGCAGGAGCTCATCTTTTAGTGGTACATCTCCTGTCTCAGGCTCTTCAACACTGGACCTTTCAGGAGAATCCAGACTCTCTTCCCCATTCAATGAGGCTCCTGCAACAACACCCTTCACAAAGACAGGTTGCCTCAGGAGGCTCAAAGAAGAAAGTGTCCACTATGCCTCAAATTTACCTCAGTTTCTTCGCACGGTCGACTGGATGATGCCAACTGTGGTCCAGGATGTCCACTGGCTGTTGAGTAACTGGGAGCCAGAGAACATAGAGCTGTCTGTGGCCCTTGAGCTCCTGAGTGTGGATTTTGCAGACATGAAGGTCAGAAGACTGGCAGTTCAAAGACTAGATATCCTATCCAATGATGAGGTACTTAAGTACCTGCTGCAGCTGGTTCAGGTAAATTGTTATAAAAGAATATTGACCTATGCAATAATGCAAGTGTCAAAGTAATGAGCCACCTAAGAGCTCTTTCTTTGGTTGTTCTCCAATTGTGAGTTCCAAAAAAGCCTGCTATTTTCTGTAGACCCTTAAAGTCGAGCCATATCATGATAGCTGTCTGGCAAGATTCCTTCTCAAAAGGGCACTAAGGGTGAGACATATGTTTCCAGCTATGCATACTTCATTAGACGATGTTTCACATCTTTATAATTTTCACCAATAATTAATTACACCATTACACCTGTCAAAAGATAAAGGTTAACTTGATGTACTGTTGCTATTTCCTGGAACACAGAGCAGACGGATCGGACACTTCTTTTTCTGGTATTTGCGAAGTGAGGTGGCAGGATGCCCATTTTTCCGCCAGCGTATGGCAGTTATCCTGGAGGCATACCTATTGGGCTGTGGAGAGGCAATGCTGACTGAATTCCAGCGTCAAGTACAAGTCGTCAATTGTCTGCACGATGTGGCTCTAGCAGTAAAGTTGCTCTACCCAGATAGGGCAGACCTTCCATCAACAGGTAAAGTTCAAACAACTGTGCCCTCAGTACTATTTGTGTTTTATATATTCATCAACATTATCATGTATGTGTGTCAGCTCCTCAGAAGCTGCAGGAGTTATTGGAGGAGTGCAATTTACCCTCTGACTTCCAGGTGCCTTTTGATCCTCGTGTCAGAGCAGGAAGTATCATAGTGAGTTGATCATATTTATCTATAGTTTCCAGTAGATGGTTGAATATTAAAATGTTATCAGATTGTTTATATAGCAGACTTATAGTGTTGGGGGTATGATTTACTCCCAACCAAACTGTAGGCCTTCATAAACTGATTTGAAAAAAAGTAGCGCTTAAATACATAGTATACCGTACTCTAATTATTCATTCATCCTCATGCCGTTCCAAACATGTATGACACAATAACTTATTTTGAAAATTATTTTTATTGTTTGGATAAAACCAGTTGACACATTATTCAAAATGTCTTAATTTGTGTTTGTCAGAAGAAAGAAAGTCATACAGGTTTGGAATGACATGAGGGTAAGTACATGACGACATAATTTTCCTTTTTGGGTGAACTATCCATTTAACTCAAACTATGCTTCACACAGCTGAAAGACTGTAAGGTGATGGCCTCTAAGAAAAAGCCACTCTGGCTTGAGTTCTCCTGCATAAAGTCAGAAGCTCCAGACTCTCCTCCTGTCGGCATCATCTTTAAGCATGGAGATGACCTCCGACAGGACATGCTCATTATCCAGGTAAACTAGCACCTATTCAAAAATAACAGACTGATTTTTACTAACAACTTAAAACAAAATATTGTTTTTCAGACTCTCATGATCATGGACTCAATTTGGCAAGAAAAGGGTTTAGACTTAAACCTGGTGCCTTATGGATGCATTTCAACAGGATATAACATAGGTAATGCTCAGTCTTACTATATATATATATATATATGCTATTACTATATATAATAGCAGTAAATGCCGCAGTGAAAGCACTTAAAAAATTAACAAATATTGACATCAAATTAATATATATTGCACATATATAATAAAACAATTTTTTTTTTAAATAACATCCCTCAGGGATACTTGATTCTAAATTACGGGGTACAAAAAAAGTCTAATGACCAACAAACTGATCAAGTGACTGTTGTCTCTGACATTAAGCTGTATGTCTGTCTTTGACACAGGAATGATTGAGATTGTGCGAAATGCGATCACTATTGCCTCAGTTCAGAAGAGTCAGGGAGGTATGGCAGGAGCTTTCAAAAACAATGCCTTGTATGACTGGCTTCAGAGGAAGTGCCCATTCCAGGAAAAAGTAAGCAGCTATAGTGTACTCTGAGATGTCTCTACAGTCTGATAAGCATATATCTGATGATTCTCTTCCTTATGTCTTATACTTTGGTGCAACATAGCACTTTCAAGCTATGGAGAAGTTTGTGAACTCGTGTGCCGGCTACTGTGTGGCCACATATGTGCTGGGTATAGGGGATCGGCACAACGACAACATTATGATCACTGATCAAGGTAAAAGAACAAGTTCATTTTGTCCTTGCCATTAAAAAAAAGCCATTTTGCATGATGTATTTTTATTTTATTTTTTTACATTTGCAGAACCAGTAAACTATGCAGACAAACATATTACAAGAAAATGATCTATGAAATGCTTCGGTCATACTCTTTTTACAGCTGGTTACTAAAATATAATGCATGCCATATTTGACATCTGCCATTCATCCAAAATGCCTAGAGTATTATAGAAATATTTTTTTTAGAGAGATTTCTATAGCACAGACCACGAATAGATGTACTAGTGTTTAACTAATTAATATATCTACAGAGAATCTAACAAATATTAAGTCATCTGTTCTTCTCAGGCAACTTGTTTCACATTGATTTTGGCCACATCTTGGGCAACACTAAAAGCTTCATGGGGGTGAACAGAGAAAGGGTACCCTTTGTCCTCACCCCTGACTTCCTGTACGTTATGGGCAGGGTGAAAGGCCGTCCCAGCCTTTACTTCAAGAGATTTATGGTATGTTCTTCTGCACTGTCAAAATCCTCTCAGTGTTACAATGTTCTATCTGGATTAGTGACAGAGTAACAAGTAAAAAATAAAACAATTTGTATGCTCAATCACGCAGACACGTTCTTTGAACAAGTCAACAAAATGCTACAGCCTCAAGTATCTGTTCTTTCTCTAGGACACCTGTATCAATGCCTATCTATCCCTCCGGTCTCAGTCTCGCCTTCTTGTCACGCTCTTCTCTCTAATGCTTCTCACGGGAATCCCTGAGCTCAGCATGTCACAGGACATGCTCTATCTACGTACTGCACTGCAGCAGGATCAAGGGGAGGACGAGGCTCGGAATCACTTCCTGCAGCAGATTGCACTTTGCGAGCAGAAAGGTTGGACTGTACAGGCAAACTGGTGGTTTCACTTGATGGCGGGCATTAAATAGAAAACATGAGGAAACTATGTAACTTTCTGACAGATCGTGTAAGTTAGTAAAGAGAATGTGTCTGCATGCCCCTAGTCAGATTTTGATTATGTAATTTACTCACCTTTATCTCATTCCAAACTTGATTTTGCTGATTTTATTTTCTACACTGAACACAAGGAGATGTTAGTCAGGCTGAGTTCATTCTGCTCTTTCAAGACATGAAAGTGAATGGTGTCCAGACAGGTGTCAAATTCCTAAAAGGACAAAAAGCAAGCACCATTGATCCATTTTAAAGTTTTCAGGAGCCATACTTGTGTAAAGAGTAGACAGAAATTTAAGTTGTTACTTACTGAAAATCTTTCCCTCTGCTGTAGGTCTCAAATATTATGTATGCAACTTAAAGGGATTGTTCACGCCAAAATGAAAATTCTGTCATCAATTACTCACCCTCAAGTTGTTCCAAACCTGGAGATTCTTCTGCTGAAAACAAAATAATATATTAAGAGGAATATGGGTAATCAAACATTTGATTGGCCCCATTGGCTTCCATATAGTAGAAAAAATTACAATGGGCCACATTAAATGTCTGGTAACCAACATCCTTCAAAATATCTTAATAATAATAATAATAATCCGTTACATTTATATAGCGCTTTATCTGGGACCTCAAAGCGCTTTACATAGAAGGTGGGAATCTCCTCAACCACCACCAATGTGCAGCATCCACCTGGATGATGCGACGGCAGCCATATTGCGCCAGTACGCCCACCACACACCAGCTTTACTGGTGGAGAGGAGACAGTGATGAAGCCAATCAGTATATGGGGATGATTAGGAGGCCATGATGGACAGAGGCCAATGGGCAGATTTGGCCAGGATGCCGGGGTTACACCCCTACTCTTTCGAAAGACATCCAGGGATTTTTAATGACCACAGAGAGTCAGGACCTCGGTTTAACGTCTCATCCGAAGGACGGTGCTCTTTGACAGTATAGTGTCCCCATCACTATACTGGGGCGTTAGGACCCACACAGACCACAGGAAGAGCACCCCCTGCTGGCCTCACTAACACCTCTTCCAATCTTCTTTTGTGTTCAACAGAAGAAAGAAATTCATACAGGTTTGGAACAACATGAGGGTAAGTAAAAGATGACAGAATTTTTATTTTGGGGTGAACTATTCCTTTAACTGCACAAATTCAGATTTGGCACATTAATGTAGTATGGAAAAAGCAGACAAAATATTCTCTTATTTTTTTCCATGGAAGGAATACATTTAGGGAGGTTTGTAACAATGGTTTCAACTTTGGGTGAACTATCCTTTTAAATGTAACATTTTATCATGAAAATTACATGGAGAAAAATGTTGTGTTCAAAATAAACAACAAATCTTTGTTTGCTACACGTTATTTTTTTTCCCATTCAGACCATCTTTAGTGTTTGAAAGACCACCTGTGTATTATGACAATACTGTAATAATAAGACTGACACACACCAAGAAATGAGACTGCTGAGGTAGACAGTGTAATCACATGCTCTCATACGAGTTCCATTCTGCTATATATAGTCGTTGCCTTTAGAGGGCACCCTGGCCCATATTCACCTCACATGCACTGGGTCATGAGACAACAGACCTAAAAACACGTTGCTTGTTAACAATAGACTCTGAGATTAAACAGTTTAAGTTCATTACCAGTATTAAAAGTGCAACATAAAAATGTGAAATTCTCCCCATAAAGGGTGTTTTGTGGTATTGGCATGGCTGTTGGTGTGGGTAGGGAGAGAAGGGAGGGGTGTTTGGTGGGTGTAGGGGTGTTTTCAAAGCCAGCAGTTTGGGGGGCATGGGCGGGGGGCTGTCAAGTCTGTCTGAGAGACTGTTTCCAGACAGACAAGCCTCCATGCTTTTTTAGCTTCTCATCTCTCATCCACTGCATCCTCACATCATGCTGTTCTTCATTCAGTTTTTCCTTTGTTTTTATTCGTTGAGGTATTTTTCTTTTTTGACTCATTTTTAACCACGTTTGTCTTTAAAACAGCACAGAATTCATTGTTTCATTTATTTCACTCTTCCTCGCTTCCTCTTTCTTACTTACTCACTCACACACACACCCACACACATGCCAAGACGGCATCACAGTGCTGCTGATGAAGGATGATGAGCACATGGTCACCCCACACACTGGCTGTGTACCTTTCTTGGGACTGTCCGTTCTTAAGAGATCTACAAGAATTCTGAATCTCTTTTACGGCACTTTATCGAAAGGTAAGACTATTCACAATAGCTTGTAAGTTGACAAATCTATATATATATATATATATATATATATATATATATATATATATATATATATATATACACATCAAATACATTGACTTTCTGCTGCAGTTCAAACGTCTTCCCTTCCCAATGTGTTACATTGATGAAAAAGATATTAATTCTGGCAAGTTATAAGAAACTATATCTATTCCTATTTACGACACATAACATTATTTAAGTATGTTATATATAATATGGTTATTTGTAACCAATAAATATTGTGACTCAAATAATATGCTAAACACTTGATACCCTACATGACTTTCAGGTCAATTACAGTAATCCATAATCAAAACTGCTGTATTGGTTTACACTAAATCCTCTGTGTGATGCCCTAATTTTAAACCCACATGGATTTGTGGTCATATCCTAGAGGTCACACCCTAAAAAAAAAAAAAAAGGCCATGTTTGATCCAGCCTGCTTTTTATAATAGAAAAGCCCCAGTAATTACTGATATGGGCGTGCCAGTGGGCAAGTCAGTTCATATCTGTGTGAGTCTTGGTTACTGAGTGCACGTGGAGGACCCAGACAAGCAGCAATGGTTTCCAGTACAGAAAAGAGCATTGACCTAGTTCACGTTAGACAGACCAGCCAGACGAGCCCACAATCTCCCCTTGTATGAGACTTAACAGTAATTTTTCTAGTTTGTCAAATCAATGCAAAGTCCTTTCCAATGATAACACAACAAATTACTGTAAAAAAAAAAGCCATGTTGTTCTGCATCGTAGGACAATAGCATAAATAGAGTTTTATTATAATTAGTGCGACACTGTAACACAATTATAGTTGATGAGAGAAAAAATCATTAAAATGAAATAAATTCCACGTTTTTAAGGGCTAAGGGAAGGATCAACAGTGTAATTACAGATGCAATTACAGTAATTAATTATAGTATCTGAATGCATGTGTTTATAAGTACAATCTAAAAACATGCATTGTATCAAATGATTCATTTAAATGTTAGTTCATAGTAGTTTAAGACACCTAATTTAAAGTGGCTCAGCTTGCTAATCACCATGGTGTCTTCAAAAGCATTATTTTACAGTATATTTATCAGAATTTGCATGACCAGATTACAAACTGTAGTGCATTAATAAAAAATAAAAAAGACAGCTGCAACATTTAGCATCTTATAGACAGTAGATAGACTCAACTTATAACATATAGCCTACTTATGTCTTCACATGTCCTTGTGATGTCACTGATGATCACATCAGTCTGGAAAGTGAGATTTCTGTTCACAATAGCACTATAACTTTGGAAATGTACTGCTTTTATTCATTTCTTTTTCTCAAACGTCAATATACAGTATAGATCACGTGTAGACGTGTAGAATGTCAATTGATTTTTGGTATAAATGTTAAAAATTTGAGTGATTTTTAATGACTGCAAACATGTAGATATTTGTGTACGCACAACAGGTGTGTCTTCTTTTCAAATCTGTCTGGTTAAGTACAGGTGTGGCTAGCTACATTCAACTATAACTAACATAAACGCTGCTCATAGCCTCAGGGATGAACTTCAAAGGATCATGAAACCCTAAAACACATTTTTGAGATGTATAACAGCTGTGCACACACTGCAAATTAGGGAAACATTATACAAAAACAGTGATATCAAAGACTTATTTTTAATATTAAGGGCTTTAAAATAAGGTAATTATTCACCATTATTTACCTTTAAAGTCTTAAGTTAATATTAAAGGGATACTTCAGGATTTAGCATTAAGCTTTGTATTAGTAGAAACCCTGTAGTATTTTCGAATTACCGTGCTTTCCTCCCTCATATCCCCCTGAGACGAGAGATTTATGTATTTTTTGTCTGGAAAATATCTTCCGATGACGCAAAAATCGTCATTTTGTGTCATCTGAGGATTTTTTGGCACTTTTTTTTCCACCATATGGGCGGGATCTCACTCACCGAATATATACATAGTGTTGTCAGCCATCTTTTTTTGGAAGCTAAGCTAGCAGGCTCTTGTTCTGTGGAGAAAGCTGAGTAGTAGGGGTTACGGGTTACCATCCTCTTTTTCCCGGACATGTCCGGCCGTCGAGATCATACAAAATGTCCGGGATTCAGCTTTTGCTTTCTGCAGTCGCCATTCATTGTTTACATGCACACCTTTTGTTTCAATTTAACTGAATTCATTCTGATTGGTGAATCTGAATGTAGTGTTCACATGAACGCTAAACGCTAAACAAGTGATCGGTTGATGTGCGTTTTAACATTGCTAAGAAAATTCCCACTCCTCTGTGAGAGATACGAGACCGGTGCGTCTCACAGGTGTCGCTCATCAGTAATCACGCCACTGGCCTCGCACCGTTCTCCCGCTGCCCTCAGTCTCGTCCTGCTCGCCACAGTAAACGTAATGAATGGCGAATGTAGAACGCAAAAGCCAAATCCTTGACACTTTGCACGATCTCGTAATCCCGGGCAGACTCATCACGGAGACTCACTAGTAGCCTAGACTTGTTGTTTAACTACTGCGCTCTGTTACCAGTAGGCATGGCCTCCTAGGGCAGCGAAGCAAGTGCATTCTGGGAGTTGTTGTCTATCATCCACATAAGCCAAAACATGGCCCCTTTAAGTGTCTATATCTAGTATTTATTTAAAATTGAGTGACTGAGGGAGGTTATTTAAATTTAGTTTCAAAATGTGTGTGTGTGTGTGTGTGTGTGTGTGTGTGTTGGTTATTTCCCATGTCTCACACAGATCCGCTGCCATAGTGATTCTGGGAGGTCCCCTCTTTTCAGCACTGATGGTCCATGGCTAAGCTGCTATGACACACTGCAGCGTCCTTCAGAGGGGCCCTCCAATTACCACAGAGGCACACAACCCACCAAAAACAATGTGCATGCAACCTATGGAAAGGTCCTCTGGAAGCAATCCATAAATCAGTATGAGTAAATGAGACTGAGACTCTCATTAGAGAAACATGCATTTCAACTGAGTGACATTGGCATTTGATTGGTTTTTCACCTTTTAATGCATTTGCTCTATTTATTTAAAGCTTATTTAATGGTGCCACACCACAACAGTCCCCCGCTATGCATCTACCTTTTGTAGCGTGACTGATTTCCTCTGGTGTTCAGAGTGGACTGGAGTTTTCTAGCACCATTTGAAATCGGTCGTGCTGAAAGGTATGGCGTCCGCTTCATATGAGCACACCAAAGACCACTTTGTATCTGGTGAAAAGACAGGAAATGGTTGGGGTGAAGTTAAAAGTTATAAAACAATAAACCGCTGGAGGTCGGAAATGAACCACGGGGTTTCTAACACTTAACATTCTAAAAATTAAAAATGTATTCTAGCAGAGAAATGACCATGTTAACATATAATGTTTATTATTTAGAGCTTTTGTCAGTGATGTTGATTGATTAAAAGCCAATTGCTCCGATTGATCATTTATTTCAGTACATTGATTCAAACGTATTTGACATGGAAAACAAACCGTGTATATTCCCGGACTTATAGACTTATAGACTCAATAGACTTATTGAAATTAGAAAACAGATAACAGGAAAAAATAAGCTTGTTTGTCTTTTTTATCTTGAAAATGAGAAAAAAAAGACTAATAAGACTATATTAAGTATTAAGTAAACGTTCTTTTTTCTGACACTGACATATGAGCATCATTTACTTTCATACTAGACCATGGTGATTTTTTTTAGAAACCTTTTAATTCTTACACACCGTGTTAATTTACAAAATAAGAGTTCATCATTTTAAGACAAGAGCTCAGAATCAAAATTCTGATTGTTAAATTCCATTCCGATAATAGATTATCTCAGCCTTATTTTTGGTGTTTTTAAGGTTTCATGATTGTGTTTTATGTGTTAAATTTCATTCAATTATAATAGACAGGCAACTGAAATGTGGTCACAACTTTCAAACAGTAGATGATTTTATGATTATCAATATGCTATTTTTAATATAAGTACAGAATTCATTTGTGTTTGAAATCTACAGATTGTCTAGTCAGACAGAATTTCTCTTTCATCCTTTACTCTCAGGGAAAAAAGAAAGTTGTCACAGGTATGGTACTAAGATACTAATATGCACTTTTTAGGCACAAAGGTGTATCTTTTGAAAGGGTACCGCCCCAGTGACAGCTTTTGTATATTTTTTCTGAGAGTGTTTAACATTCCGTTGTCTTGTCAGTTTCCTTCATTTTTCGCTCATCAGCTTTAGGATTAACAGGACATGTTTGGACCCGCAGGTCTAGAGTCAATCATTAAACACACATCACTTCTGGGCCAACACATACTATCCCACAATCCCTGGACAGCAGTGGCAAGTGTCAGAAGGGATGGGACTATTTGTCCTCATTCCTTAGAGGAATCAGGTGCTTTCTGTCACCTGGGTTACCGGATCTCCATGGATGTCACAACCAATCCGCTGCCTGAACTGAGTGGCACGGCTCTACCCAGATCTGTCTCATTCTGATCTGGAATCAGTCAGCTGGATGTCACTCCCAGTGTTTCTAAGGAGAAAGTCACAGATGAAGACAGGATAAAGGTAAGAATATATGTCTATTTTGACTGTATTTGCATTTGTGCTGCCAAATGAATTTGGCATATTTTGTGGCATATAAGGCATATAAGAGGGCAGGTAGAGTATTTGATTTATTTTGTCAAGAAGTAAGATCCTCTGTCTGCTCACAGTTGTGCTGTCAAAACGCCTTTAGAATGATGGAACAAAACATGGTGCTGGGAAATAAACTGAATGACTGGATCCAGGACGACTGCAATCTAAAATGCAAGCAATACCTCCTCAGGTATGTGTTTTTTTGGTGAATGGAGTAACGGCTGTACTTGATATACAGTGTGAGTTGAAGAAGCACAGTTTCAGATGATTTAACTGTTTTATTTGATCAGCTGGTAATCTGTCTTTCAGTTTGTTTGATGAATCGACTGCAGAGTATTTCCTCAGCCCTTCCTCTTGTTTAAAGGAAATACCTCCTTGGTTTTCCCAGCTAAAAGACGACATGAAAGGTATTTTTGTTTCTGCAGATGGATGACTGTATAAGAAGTGAATTTATTGAGTATATTCATTACGTGCAATAAGATAATAATTTTGCAAACTTGATTGTATATGGTCTGTATGATTTTTTAAAATGTTTTTGAAAGTAGTCTCTTATCTTTTACAGAGCTGCATCTATTTGATAAAAAATACAGTAATATTGTGAAATTTTAATACAGTTTGTTTTCTATTTAAATATTTTAAAATGCAATTAATTCCTGTGATGGCAAAGCTGAATTTTCAGCATCATTACTCTAGTCTTCAGTGTCACATGATCCTTCAGAAATCTATCTAATATGGTGATTTGATGCTAGAGAAAAAAAATGTGTTTGTTAGATAAATTGTTGAATTATTGTTGTCAGTCTTGAAACCAGTTGTGCAGCTTAATATTTTGTGGAAACTATGATACATTTCATTCAGTATTCTTTGATGAATTGAAAGCTCAGAATAACAGCATTTATTTGAGATAGAAATCTTTTGTCTACTGTCAATTTTGATCAATGTAACGCATCCTTTGGAATAATAGTATTCATTTTTAGAACAACAACAAATCTTACAGACCTCAAACATTTGAACGGTGGTAAATAAAGTTTTTTTTGTTGTTGTAAAAACTGAAGAAGAAAAAAGAGATCGTAAAATGAAAGATTTAAGATGATTGAGTGTGCTCTCTGTTATTAGATGACATGAGTGCAGTTGCCCTGTGGGATGCTCTGAGACAACGCACTGCACAGATACTGCAAGAATCAAACACTGAGCCCTCAACGGTGATCACTAATGAGGTCAACTCCAGAGTTTCTCTTACACAACTAACACAGTCAACTCTGAAATCTCAAAATGCGTGTTTCCCTTAGAGACAACCAGCAATGTTATACTTTGCTCTTCTTCAACAGAATGCAAGAAGGGTGACCGACTGGAAGACACTGATAAAAAAGGATCATCTGATGCATCTAGCAAGGGTGCAATGCATGTTCCGCTGTGCTCAGCATAACCAAGCCTTCTCTGCCCTCCTTCTACAACACAACCCTCTTTTTGACTATGGGAATAATAATGGACTGAAGTGATTTGCCAAATCAACCAAATAAGGACATGAGGTGAAACAAAGGGGCCTATGGAAAGCAGGGATATGACTCAGTTGAGCAATTCAGGACATTGACAAACTGTACACAAAGTAAATTACAGCCTTTTTCCAGAACTTATTCCATCACTATTATCCCATTAGAGACACAGGCTTACAGTACATTAGTCAATGTAGGCGTTGTACTTGCCCATCACTACCATAGGAGGGCAGCAGATTGTAAATTTGTCTTTTAGTCTCAGTGCTGAAACAATTCTTATTCTCTAGCACAGTGGGTTTCAACTGGTTTTGCTTCAGGACCAAGATTTTAGTAAGCCAACACAATATAAAAACAATATATTTTAACCTGTAAATGTTGTCGTCTAGGTCATATTCTCTTTAACCTTGTGCAGTTATATTAATATCTACTTAATTATGCACAATTATGTTGTTGCATTAAGCCTTTTCCCCCTGTGAATATCATTTAAGAACGCAACCCACCAGCTACAACCCACACTAATGCTTCAGATTCTGAAACCCTTAAATTATAGATAAAACATTGATGAATTTACTCTAGATGACCCCTGACCTCTGCTGTTCATGCATCATTCACCATCTACTCACTGCCCTTATTCTCACGGCTACTATTAGACTACATGCCTAACTAACCCCTTAATTGGAAAACAACTAATTTTGCTATGAGAACAAATCAGCATGGAACCTGGAACCTTCCAATTTTACTATTATGTAGTGTTGGCATATTTGTATAAAGATCTGAATACACAACTTTGACAGACTTTTCTTTTAAATTTAGTCTCCCCTGTGCCTCACTCACATCTCAGCAAGCCAAGTATCTTCAGGTGTTTAGCCTACAGGAGGACAGCCCTGAATTTGCAATGCATGAATCCTCTGACTGCATATGTTAATGCATTTATCAATTACACTGAAGCATTAGTTTAGAATAGTTTTTCCCTTATGTTCCTATGTTAAATGTTCAGACGGGAAGCTTTGCAATAAACACAGAGTGGAGTAACTCAAAGCAACTATCATAACTCAGACCATGTGCAAAGATCAGACTTCAAATGATCTTAATTTTTTCTACGAAATGTTAACAGCACGCGCACACACAAAACAACAAACAAACAAACAAACAAAAAACTACAGCACAAAATACGTAAGCCTACTTGATTAAATTGACACGATGTAGCCTAATTGCATAAATCATTTCACTGCAACAATCACTGTGCAGTGGAATCAATAAACTCTAGTGGAATCAATAAACTTCTTCCTTGGAAATTATTCCTTTTGATCATTTCCGAATTATAAAGAACTAAAATAGAAAAGAAAAAAAGACATTAGAAATATGAAATGATCAGCGAATAAATAATCTCAACAAATTTGTGACGTAGGCTATCATATCGTATCGAATATCGTTTGTTGATAGAGTAAATGACTGCCATAGGCTATACGACTCAAACCTCGAAACGGTTGAAATGTCTATTAGATCTGGAACATGAACGTGCATGGATTATAGGAATATATAGCCTACTTCGCCTCTTTATTTCAGACCACCACACGCCACCCTAAAGTTACAAATGGGTGTATACGTACGTTAAACTGTTCATTTGAGGATTATTTAAAACACAAGCCATGACGTCGCCATACAAACACTCTTGCCTGTTTATAATCGAGAGCGAGGGAAAACCCGCGTGGGCTCCTCCTTCACCTTCAGCACTGAACTGTGCATGTGAACAGGTGGACGCGCAGCTCGCGAAAGGAGCGCTGCTGCGAATAAGAGTCAATCCACAGGTAAGAGTTAAAGATATCCTGTCTAACTTTGTATTTTGATTGATTTACCGACACTTTTACCGTTTATAATCTTCTTTTAAAACGTTTAAAGGTTGCTGTCAAACTAATGTAGAACCTGGGCAGCATATAGTTTAATATGAAGTTTGTCATTTCAAGTAGGCTACAATGCTGCACATTTTCTGTTGTTTCTTTGGTTTTAATAATAAACGTTTCATGCCCTATCACTAAGAGATCTTTATACTAACTACAAAGCATTTAAACGTGTTACGTGTATAATGTTTGGGGTCTCTATTAAGTCTTCAAATGTAAGTAATGTAACATTCTGCACAGAGGACATTTGATGGATGTGGTCAAGTTGAATTTTGGTTTCTAATTGGTTCCCAAACAATTCATGAAGTATCAGAATGCATGTCATTGATTATAATATGGGTTAAACTAAACAGAATCCTGCCCTTGCACTCTTGGGAAAATTCTTCAGCTTATCACCTATAGAGAGAGACCTTCCATGTTGTCAAACATTTTCCTCCACTATTTCTTCTGAATGTAAGCAGAGCGAGCTCAAATCACTTTCTTCCTTAAAAGGATAGTTCACTGAAAAAATTAAAATTCTGATTTAGGCCTTAGTTGTCGTTTCCAAACCTGTAGTTTCCTCTTTTGTGGAACATAAAAGGATATATTTAAAGAAATATCTCAGTGTTTGTTTGTTTATTTGTTTGTTTGATTGTTTGTTTGTCCGTATAATGGAAGTCACCAAAACATTTGGTTACCAACGTTCAAAACTTCTTCTTGTGTTCTGGAAATGATGACAGAATTGTCCTTTTTTGGTTGAACCATACCTTTAACTTTTCAAATGTTCTATTCAATCTTTTCACAGAATGTGTTTGTCACTGCACATTTAATGAGTGTGATATCACATAATGATGTAGTGAATGTAATTCTTTAATTTTCATTCTAAAAGTTTAGAAACCACCTCAGACCTCAGACACATCAGTATGGTATTGACCTTGAAGTGACTTGTCTGTATCAGTAAAAAATGATTATTTACGCTCTCCCAAAAGATCTGCATGTTTTTGCTCTTTTGCTCTTTTTGTGTTTCACATTTCATTTTTCACTTTCCAATGTGCATGCATGCCCTGATGGTGATTACATCATTTCTTGGACAGGCATAATTTGTTAAAGTAATGCAATCATCTTTATAAATGAATCTTAAAGGGTTAGTTCACACAAAAATTAAAATTCTGTCATTAATTGCTCACCCTCATGCCGTTCCAAACCCAAAAGACTTTCATTTATATTCACTGCTGGTGGTTGAGGAGAGACCCCTGACATGATTGTAAAGCACTTTGGGTTTACAGTACATATGAAAGCACTATATAAATACCTCATTCATTCATTCATTCATTCATCTTTAAATTATTTTTGAAGAAATCTGAGAGCTCCATAGAAAGTATTATGTCTAATGGGTTTAGAATGACATGAGGATGAGTAATTAATGAAATAATGTTCATTTTTGGGTGAACTATAAGCTGACAGTCATACACAGGGCAAATCAAGGCACAGAGTCATAACGCATGGGAAATTATCCTTTTTTCTGAGTATAGCTTTAATCAGCTTTCTTTTGACCTTTAGCCTCATTGCTGTGGGTGACAGTAAACTGTTTAAAGAGTTCCACGAGTCCTAGACCTCTAAGAGGGCTTCAGGTTCTTCATACCCTGTTAGCTGGTAGATGCTGGTAACTAGTCAAGCAATTGAAATGAATATGAACGTTAAAGAATAGCTTTCTCCAGTTATTATAGATCTACTGTAGTTGTGCCTAATGCCCACCTGCAAATCCTCCTTCCCAAACACAGATACTCTTGAGATTAGTTTAAACGCATGTTTTGGAAATGCTAGATTACGTCTGAACCCTCTGAAATTACTCGCAGCTGTAGGAAAAGCTGTCAAAATATATTCTGCGTATCTGTCTCTCATGATTGCTCCGCTGGCCGTTCATTCTCTCTGGAGCCTTATTTAAAACGTCAGTCCTGTGATTGCTTGGGAATTTCAGGTTTTTGAAGCATCAAATGAGCAGTCTCATCAGTCAGTTGAGGTATTCTTTACTGTCAGCATGATGAAATGATGATGGATCTAAAGTCCTGGGTATAAGACATAATAATTGCCAAGTATACACAGAATTTCTCTCTGGTGTGTTTAGTGAATTGCTATGAGCCACAATGCCATTACAAGGATAGCAAATATATTAATGCGTACCCATCACCATCTGTTGCATAGCATGTTGTAGTAAAAAAAAAAGTACAGTTATGTGTACCATATACTAAAAACAAAACAAAAAAACTTTATTTGACTCAATTCAGCAACCAATGTAATTCTTCTAAGCCCTCTAAAACCAACCATGAACAATTACTTAACTGCAATTACAAATAATTTCAAATATTTTTTTGGTAAATAGTAATGTTTACTTAATTGAAAAATAGTTGAAATTTTAGGTAACGCTTTAGATTACTGCCCGGAAAGTACTGTGTAATTAAAGCAATTTTACAGCGTAACCGTCAGTAATTATAGTGTACCTATAACGTACTTACAATATAAGTATAAGGGAACAATATTTTAAGTTTGGGGAATAAAGTGGTAACAACCAGAAGAATAAAAAAAAAAATATTTATACTGTAAGTATTATAGAACTAAGGGGTACTTATTCTACTATTATGATATAACAATCTTACATTTGGGAGCAATTTAGCAAGAACATACACTGAGTATCTTTTTGTAATAATGGTGAACCAGTACATACTGTATAGGCTTTAAAAAAATTATAGGGTACATATCTATGCATTTATAAAGTAATCTTTTTAACAAAAGCGCACTGAAAACTAAAACTATTGCAACTTTTGCTTAAATCTTGGGGAAAGATACTCTTGTTTCATGTAGTGGTGCTTGTTACCCTCTTGTTCAATGTAGTTACAGGGTAAGTACAATAAAAATGCATACACAATCTTTTACCACTTACTCAGAAACCTTTATTTATTATACAAGCACCACTTACCCTGTAACCACATGAAACAAGATATATTTTCCAGTATTTAAAAAAATTACAATAGTCTTAGCTTTTCTTGCCTTGAAACACCTTAGCCCAAACTTAAACATCTGCACTTTTGCTACCAAAAAAAGGTATAAAAAAGCTAAAAAAAAAAGTATAAATGCATAGATGTACCCTGTCATTTTAAAAAAGCCTAAACAGTATATTGGCACACAATTATTACAAAAAGATACTCAGTGTATGTTCTTGTTAAATTGCTCCCAAATGTAAGATTGTTGTATCATAATAGTAGAATAAGTACCCCTTAGTTCTATAATACTTACAGTATAAATATTTTTTTTAATCTCCTGGTTGTTACCCCTTTATTACCCAAACTTTATATATTGTTCCCTTATACATGCAAGTACTTTATAGGTACACTATAATTACAGAAAGTTACACTGTAAATTCCTCTTAATTACACAGTACTTTGCGGGCTGTAATCTAAAGCGTTACCAAATTTTAATATAGAAAATCATGTATTGGTTTCAATGGTTTGGGGAACACATATTCGTTATTAACTATGACTTTTGCCTCAATAAACTCCTAATTTACTGCTTATTAATAGCTAGTATGGCTATGGCAGTTGTTGTAGGGGTAAAGTTTAGGGATGTACAATATGATCATGCAGAATAAAGGATTAATGTGTGGTTTAAAAGTGCCAATGTGTTAATAATTGTATACGCAAGCTAATAAGCAGTTAGTTAATAGTGCATGAGAATTGGTCCCCAACTAAAGTGTTACCATTTCAACTACCCTATCATCGATCAGACATGTTGTTTCATGGAAATATGACTTCATAAATCTTACATGTTGAAATGAAATATGTCAGGGCCTTTGTGAATCGCCTCATCCTGCGTAGGGAGTAATGTAGCTCTCTCTGGCATTCTGACAAGAATCCTGGGAATTGTATAGTTCCGCAACACCACTTGTCGTCACTCTACTGAACTTTTTGGAAACGACCCTCTGAGGAAGACCTGGTCTTTTTCTCAATCTCTCATTCCCTGGAAGTTCAAAGGTGATCATCAAGTTCAACATGAGGAATTCTTTAACATGTAATTGGTTCTTTGATCATGAACATAGAGTATCTCCTCAGAACCCTGATGAGGCCTCAGGTTTCTCTTCATCCTGCACGCACGGAATGAAAGAATCGCACTGCTAGATTGTTACATAAAGGCACAGCTTTGTGTGCATTAGGGATCTCAGTTTTCTGGAATGTATTGATTAATGGATAACTTGAACATAAACGTGCATAATTAATAATACAGAAGCTTCTGTATTTTTTTCAATGGAATTTTTATCAACTTTGTCCCCTGAAGCTAGTCTGTTTAGATAAAGTTAAGTCATGAATAGCTTGGTTTTCTATGGCATAGTAGACTTTCTCAGGTATTTTGCACAGTCTTCCAATGATTCCCTCTTATACTTAGTGATTGTTGCATTGCAATAATACATTAAAGCCTGTCAGGAAAACTGATGGGTGATTCTTCTTAAATCAGTGGTCAGGTCAAACACCAGGCAAAATTGTAACTAGATTTTAAAAGATTAGCATGCTTTTTTGTTGTATGAGACATTGTAGCTTTTGCTTTGTGTTTATGGGAAAATAAATGAGTTTCAAGCAACAAAAACTGTCAGTTTCCCTGACTGCCTGTGTGATCACAAAATTTAACATTTTATATGCCTAGGTTACTCAGATAGTGATCATTTATGATGATTATTCTATTAGCATAATTCAAATCAAGGTTATTTATTGCACTTTTCACAATGCATGTTGTTTCAAAGCAGCTTTACAGAAAATGCTTGATTCAGTGTTACAATTCTGTTATTAGCCATATATGTGTATCAATGTAATATCCATATGTAATATACAGCTGTAATGTTATGTGATTAGTTAATGTTATGTACGCCACATAATGATTACAATATAAAGATAATATTACAATATTGGGATAATATTCAAAAGTTTTTATATCTATCTATTTTATCTGGCCTCATCAGAAATGTTTGCAATTGTCGGTGTCATCTGAAAATATTGTAAAGGCTGGATCCAAACTGGAGCTGGCATAAACTGTAGTTACTCTGGGATGTGCATCCTGAGGTAGAAACAAGTAACAGATTCGATTAGCATAATCAACAGGTTTTTTAGCTAATTAATTGATTTATTTGGATAGTGTTTGACCACTTAAATGTGTGTTTGTGTGCGTTTAACCCCTTAACGCCCACTGTCGCAAATATGCAACAAACCGTTTGACTCAATCAACCAGCCGAGATAACGTCTGCATTCACCCAATGCCGGTTAGTGCATATTCGCTACGGACCTAGGAACCTTCGACAAGCACTTGTTTCTAGTTGGACCGCAAAGTGACGGACTTATTTCCTGTTTACGCACGAGGATTACTCCGGTCGCGAAGTTATGGAAATGAGTCGGGAAAGTTTGATCCTGAGGTGTATATAAGGTAAGTTGTGCTAAGATAAAAAATACTCACCTGCTTATTGTGTGCTTATACACTCGACGTAATGAGGTGAAATATGTGTGACAAGTATTTTTGAAGTTATTGTAATATTTTGCTTTGTAGCATATTTGCGACAGTGGTCCATAAGGCCAATTCTGACCGCTAACCAGTGCTATATAGAAAAACTATTTTCGTGACAGCTTATCTAGGTAATCCTTTGTATTTTGCTTAGTTATTTTCAATAGTCTGTATACAGACACCATGCTGTGATATGAATACAAAAGCTATTTATTTTTATGCAGATCCATAAGCACACAATAAGCAGGTGAGTATTTTTTATCTTAGCACAACTTACCTTATATACACCTCAGGATCAAACTTTCCCGACTCATATCCATAACTTCGGGACCGGAGTAATCCTCCTGTGTAAACAGGAAATAAGTCCGTCACTTTGCGGTCCCACTAGAAACAAGTGCTTGTCGAAGGTTCCTAGGTCCGTAGCGAATATGCACTAACCGGGATTGGGGGAATGCAGACGTTATCTCGGCTGGTTGATTGAGTCAAACGGTTAGTCGCATATTTATGACAGTGGGCGTTAAGGGGATAAGTAAAAAAAAAAAGGGTGAATAAAAAAAAAAAAAAAATTTCACTGTTATTTTACTGTGTTTTTTGTTATCTTATTATTGACCATTATGCCCGTTGTTGCAAATTTGCAACATACCAAATTTACCCCAAATGCCCGGTGTTGCAAATTTGCAACATACCAAAATTTCGATTAATTTGTTGTGCAAAAGTGAAATTGATAATCTCAACATTATTTACCATCTACTTAAAGGCAAAAACACACATAAAACATTTTTTTATATACAGCTATATAAATTCAGGCGTTAAGGGGTTGGAAAAAAGGAATTGTTGGGAAGTGCAATATCTCTGTGACTGAATCTGAAGGTGAGCACAGGTTTTAAGTTTACATTTGATTACTGTTTGGTCTTACTCCGGAAAAGCCAGAGCCAAGAGGGAGTGAGCTCACGTGAGAGCACTCAGGTTGTCTGGTTAGAGATTAACCTTGATAATAGATGGTCTTAAAAAACAGGTACAGGTGCCAGAGCCTGCTGTTCTGCATTAAGATTCAATATCCTTCTTACAGAAATGTGATTATATACGTAAAGCAGGCATGTTCTTATGGATTATGTTCATTTTTGAAGATTGTGAACCACAAGGCCAAAGTTCAAGGTCTTTTGAGCTGATTTCATCTCAGCCTGCTGTACAGTGATGTTGTGTTAATATAGTATCCTATGCACATCAGATGTGTACCATGTTAACTTGTCGAGCATAATCAGACAGACTGCTGGTGTAATCTTGTAGCGCTTAATGCGAGGGGAAGCATGCTTGGTTTGAACTTTGTCTGTACACGTCTCCCATATTAACCCCAGTCGTGTTTTTATGTTCATCCTAACAAGTACCGTGTTATAATATTATTATTGGAGGGGGTGTATTGAACAGTTTTTCCTCCAGTTTTTTTTTCATGTTGTGAATATCACTGTTGTTTGTTTGTTCAAGAGGTGGTATAATGCCCCTTTTTACAAGAGGTAAAAAAAAGTCTCTGATGTCCCCAGAATGTGTATGTGAAGTTTTAGCCCAAAATAACCCACAGATAATTTTTTTTATAGCATGTTAAAATTGTCCCTTTTTGAGGGTGAGCAAAAACGCGTCGTTTTGTATGTGTTCCTTTAAATGTAAATTTTAGGGTTTGTGATGTCACTTACCCAGAAGTAGGCTTGTGTAGTCCCTATCAGTCGTTTGTTGTAGTCCTTAAAAAGCGATTTCTTTAAAAGAAAATGTCTCTCTTTGCTTTAAACTTTGAGCGTCGTAACTTTGCAGATGTTGTTTATGCTCAAACAGCAGCATTACACACTAACTAAAGTTAGAAAAGGGAAATCATAATCAACCACCCCTTTAAATTTCTGTTTTATTTCAAGAGGTTTAGATTTTACATTGTTAATCAGTTCTGTCAAATTAGCCCATGAGTTACACTCAATTTCAGTTTAACTCAATAATTGATTCAGTTCTGCTGTAACATTTCATGGCTCCTCAGTTTTAAATATTTAGCTTAGATGATCTATCTACTCTATTCCCAGGTTAAATCTCTCTTAAACCCTACCGGTAGATAGTAGAACTCGTAGACTGAGGTATCAGAAGTATGTCATACCTGCCTTGTTCACTCTCATGGTTGCTGAGGGCTTTTATCTGACAGAGGAGCCCATAGCAGCATATATCTATATGTTTTCTGATCTGATAAGGAGTGAGAAAAACAGTCAAATATTTCAGTTCATTGAGGTAATGTTGGTGTTGAATTATTTACTTCAGTACAAAATAAATAATTACTTAACAGACATTTTCCTTACACATGTTCAATAAGTTACCAATAACCAACATAACAAAGCAGTTGAGATGGTGAGGTGGCTTTCCACTCTCACATTTCACACCCATCGGCACTTGTTCATGAGTCACTCATCCGCAGTGTGAGTGCAAATTTGTAGTCTTTGTCTTCATGTGGTCAGGTTGGCCTTCACTCTGCTGATGTTTGCAGATGAAGTCATTTAGCTGCTGTCTTAAAAGCTGTGTGCGCTTTACATGATATGTGCGCTCTACATGATATATGCTGGCAGCCGACTGAACATTGAAGACAGTGTTAGTTTAGTCTCTTTGTTTACTGTGCGAATGTACTATAAGGGGTGTTTTAATATGTTATACATTAATATTGATCTCTGTAATATTTCATTTGTGTTAGCGATGTAAACATTTGATTCAGAATTTAGTGTATTGACCACTGTTTTAACACTGATTTAAACATGTCACCAAGATAACACCATCTAGCTGGCTAACTAAGTTTTGTCAAAATGTATAGTCTTGTAAGCATTGTTGTTTTCCAACAAAAGTGTGTTTCATGGAGTTACATTAGTTAAAAGGGGAAAAAATCTGACATTTAAACAATTTTGTATTTTAAATTTTTATAGTGGTAACACAAGATGAAAAAGTTATTAGATTAAACAACAAAAATACATCTTTGCTAGTGATCAGAATTGGCCTGCAAAACAAATCTTCAAGCCCATTTATATATATGTGGTGGTCTAGTGGTCTGAATGAATGGATGGAAATTAATTAATTTATTTATTTGTTTGTGTCTGAATGGGCCAGAAGAACAAATCTTTATTGTTTGTTCCTGAATGTTCAAGTACGTACAGTAACTAATGCTTTTTGTGAATGCTAAAATGAAAATCTTACAGTGATCAGGAATGTTCATAGGTGGTAATGGTACGCATTTTATTTATAATTTTAAAAAAATTGAAAAATTCATTCAAGGAGATTTGCTGTTATTATGCTCTAACATCTTCTTCAGTTCAGCTCAGCTTCTCTTTCAAGTTTTTCCTTCTGTGAGTTCAGAGTGAATGTTATTGGAAGGGAAGAGGGTGTGTGTGGTCAGAGAAAGCCAAAGCATCACTGCCCTCCCCTCTGTACCCCTTAACCAGCTCAAAGCCCCCCTAAAGAATGGTTCAGTGCATTCCGTCAGCCTGGAGACCGGCTCCCCCTTTCAAACGGTGGCTTTCAGAGTGACAGCTGCATTTGAATAAGAATCACTCTCCATTCACCCCATTGCTGAACTGAAGGCGGGGGTAACCGGTTTCAGTCCACTCTGATTGGCTCAAGTCATTCCTTCTTTTTTTTGTCCGGAAAGGCCAGTTGTGCCTATAAAGGTTTTTTTTTTTTGTGCTTAACTTTACACATTCACATTTTTTTCTCAAAAAACACGTGTTTTCTCACACACACAACCAGTCATACTCTTTTTGTGCCTCCGAGGGAGCCTTTCTCAGAGCCTTCCCTGTCCAGAGGATATTTATCTACTTGTGTGGGTGCGTGAGTACTAATGTTTCTTGTATTTTACATATAAGGCTTTAGATAAAGAATCAGTGGCTCTGCGCTTTGGTTGGTCTACACAGATGCAGGTGATGCTGGCTTTATCTGTTATCTTGCCTGCCTGTTTTGTAAATCCTGTTATTCACTTTATCTGTTTTTTGCCGCCCTTCTTTGATTGACTGTTTTTTTTTTTATCTCTTCTTTATCTATGAGGCATCATACCTTACTGTCCCATTATTGTCTAGACTGATTTTAAGGACTGTGCCGTTTTATTTAATGTCCCGTATAACAGTCAATTATTTTATATCATTATTTTTAAGGGGTTTAAAATCATAGAATTATGTCAATAGTTTTTCAACCACTTGAGTTCTTTTTGAATTATTTTTGTGGTTTTCTGTGCATGTATTTCTGCATATGTGTTTATTGTATTTATTGACTGTGAAACGGTTTGTTCTCTATGGTAGTTGAGTGAGTGTGAGAGAATTTAGTGGCAGTGAAATATGGAGTGGAAGCTGTGTGGGAAACGGAGACTGTGGCATTGTGTGGTGGAGCTGACCTGTCACTCCTCTCACCAGCACACTGAAGAGCCTGAAGCCGGGGGCCCGACGCTCCTCACTTCAGCTCACACTCACGGTCCCACCAGACAAAAACTGCCCCGAGTGCCTGTCCAATTCTCCTCTCTCCTCTCCTGTAATTTTTCCGTCTGTCCTCCTGCCCTCCTCTGTCCTATCTAAATAAAGGCAAAAAAGCCAGAAAAATATAACTTTAGAAAATATAGACATACAGATATATTATTATAGTGAAGAAGATACCAAAATATTATTGTATTAACAGAACTAAAACTATTTTTTATTATATTATTTGTATAATATTAAAGAAACTGGGAGTAGAGAATTCTATAAATTATTTATATAGTAATTACCAACAGTTTATCTTGTGAAGTTTTTTTTTTTACTATATTAACTATAATATTAATATTAATTATATAAATATTAATTTGAAATGATTTTAAGCTATCCTGTGGCCCCTAACATGGTATACTGTAGTTCATGCTTTATGACTATCAATAGTCTTAATTAAATTGCTGCACTGACCTTGAATTCTGGTTAAGTGTGTTAAAAGTTTTTTTTTTTTTAGTTGTTGTGTAGTGAATGCAAACAAATACTTAAATTTTGTACACAGTATGGAACCATTAAAGATCATTTTAAATCATATTAGTATTTGTTTCTGTCCAATTAATAATTAAATACTGTGAAAATGATAACCATTGAATATCAAAGCTTTGAAGGGGTGAGACACTAAAACAAACCCACCATATTTATACTTAATTCAAAGAATGCATATTTCACATTCAGATGCTGTTTTTATGAATCATTTATGAATCATTTAAATGTCTTGTGGATGCACTGTATTAATATCTTTAACACCTGATACTATATTTTGTTTGTAAGCTGCTGAACAATCTTTTTCTTATTTTTCTTTGTATTTCAGGTCCCTGGAAATCAGCTACCCGTGTTCATTTTATAGCCCATGATGATGGCCAAATATTTCAGTGTTCTGCTTCTGGGTAAGTCAAAGATTAAATTGAGCTGATTTCTGCATAAACTAGAGTATGGTGGTCATTTCTTTACCTATTCACCCAAAAATGTTAATTCCGTCATCATTTACACACCCTCAAGTTGTTTCAAACTCGTATGTTTTTCTTTCTTCTGCTGAACACAGAAGAAGCTATTTTGAAGAACGTGGGTAACCAAACAGTTGACCGTTAACCAAAAGCCATTGACTACGTATGAGAAAAAAATACGGTTGCACTTTATTTTACAGTATGTGCACTTTCAATGTAGGCCTACTAAATAGTTTTAGGGGTAGGTTCAGAGTACCTAGTTATTACCCAGTTATTGTAATTACTACAATAAGTATACATATGTACATGCGAAACAGGACTATAGAATATAGTGCTACCAAAAATACTATGGAAGTCAATGGGTACCGTCATTCTTTGGCTACCCACATTCTTCAAAATATGATCTTCTGTGTTCAGCAGAAAAAAAGAAAAACATACAGGTTTGGAACAACCTGAGGGTGAGTAAATGATGACAGATTTTTCCTTTTTGGGTGAACTATCCCTTAAAGGTTGGATCATAAAATGACTGATGACAACACATTCAATCCCATGTCATTATCAAAGTCTGACTCTCCAGTTAGGTGAGCAGGGGATAAGCTTCTTAAATAAAGTGAAGTTCAAACACACAGACCCCCACCCAGGAGGTCTTTCACAGTAGCTCTGCACGAGAGCCCTTTTCAACAAAACAATCTAGACTTATGCAAACGAAAACATGACCAACCTGTCTTCTTTAGCATCAGTGCCTGGCCTTTCTCTCTCTGAAGAGCAGCAATCAGAGGCATTGTGTTTGCTTTCATAATGAAAGGTCTATGCATTATGGAGAGGAAACCGTACACCTGCGGCAAACTCTGCTAAACAAGGCAAGGAAAATTTCTGTCGATATTTAAGGACCAGAAAAACATACAAACACATGGGACAAATCCATAAACGTTTTTACATTCCACTGCTTTTTCGCTGTTCTTTTTGGTTTGGTCCAGACGTGTTTGACTGTTGTGCTTGCATCGCATGTCTTTTGCGGTGTCTTGTCATTGATATGTTGTTCTAAAAATGCAGCGCTCAAGTTAAAAGAAGTTAAATATATTTTTTTCATTGCACTGCCTTTACATTTTTAAATGCAAAAACTTGTTCTGTATTGTTTTTCTATGTAAACATGCATTAGATGGACGTGTTATGCTGGCGTCTTGCGTCTTTTGCAACATCATGTTAATTTGACTCATCATAGATTCAGTGCTGTTTGCATGCTGCAAATTGCGCCAGTGGAAATAAAAAACTTTTTCTTGGTCAGGGCAGCTGTAGTTTGATGGGCTAACAGTTAGTACACACTCTTTAGAAACTTGTAGTCGTGGTGCTCATGCTTGGGATGCAGGTGCCAGTCATTTTCACTCTGTGCTATATGAATTGAATCAAAAGAGAGAGAGAAACTGAACAAGAGAGAGAGAAGTGGAGAATAAGAGTGGGGAGCAGGATTTCAATAGTGAGGGTGCTTCACTGAGGATGGATTGAGAACAGTGCTAAGGATGGCCATTAGTTTTGACATGTGGGATAGAGGGGGATCAACACGCTAATTTTGGCCTATTATTCTCATTGTAGCACAGAACGTCATTTATTATTTTATCAGGATCCTTATATGCCCAATCACTAGTCTTTTAGCTAGATGCCTAAATGCATATCCACTGTTGAAAATACTACACTTAAAAGATTAAAAGTCTGGAAATGGAAAAACACTGCAACACTGGCTCTGTTCCAAATAGTGAGCTGCCTACCTAGATGGTATGTTTAGACATCATAGGGTCATTCCTAATGCGAAGACTGTTCTGAACAGTAGTTAGCAAAATTATGCTGCTTTAGTTAGAGCATATGGTGTAGCAGTATTTGTGTTTCATTGTTTCTGTTTTATTTGTCTTTCTGTGGACCAGAAAGCTGTGTTTAAAGGTTCAGCCAGAATTTAGAGCACAAGAGGAATGATGTGGAAATGAACAGTCTCAGGTGTGTGGTTTATAAATGTGGCTTTTTAAATGATATTTTAAGTACTGGCTGGAAAGCCTAGTTTGATGAAGGGGTGTTAAAGGGGTCATCGGATGCAAAATTCACTTTTATATGGTGTTTGCATTGTGTGGATACAACCACCATACAATGAAAAAAAATCCATTCAAATCGACTCCTTTTTTTTAAATCTTCAAAAAGCTTAAACACTCTCAATAATCAAGCCGTTTGGATTTTCTGACCAATATGATGACTGTCCCATATTAGCATATTTTCGAGCAGGTTGCCATGGCAGCACTTTACGAAAAAATTGGAAAAAGGGCATCTGATGTCCCCTTTAAACAAGCTTCCAGTAGATTCTTATGAAGGAGTTAACTTCACTCATTAATTTATTATTTATTAATTATTCTTAGTGTTTAATTTAGACTATTATAGAGCAGTTTAAATTTTTTTTTTAAAACATAGACAACGGCATTTCGACTGACATTATAATACTCTATTCACAATAATGGGACACCTGAGTAGGCCTGCATGTTTAATCGAATTAAAAATTAACTTGCTATTTGGCCTGAAATATATTTATATATTTATTTCATTAAATAAATGTATGTACTGCATGTTTTAAATTGAAGCACATCACTGGGTCAATAAGTTTGTCCACTGTTTACCAAGAATTCAAATGCTAATCATCACCGATAACATGTTTTACAGTAATTATTTATTTCTGGCACAAGCACAAGTTCATTATCTGGAGCTGTGGGCTCTCTGCCCATTGTACTTTCTTTACTCAATGTGGGTCAGTAAGATTGTGTGTTAATGATTGTACAAGGAATATGACTAGGTGTGTGAGCATGTGCCACTGTAATGGAATGTCTTTATGTGTCTTAGGGCATATGTACTTTCTGAACTCTTTCCTGTTTTGGAATAAACTTCATGGAGACATAATCTATTAGGTCTGCCAGCTTTAGGGTGCATTGCTTATATGGCTACTCCTTCATAAGCGCTCTATTGTACCATCAGTTTTATCAGTATTATCTGTGGAGGAACATTCTAGTTAGGATCTGTCAAGCGTTAGGTTGTGATTGTTTAACTTCAAACAACAATGACTGCCTTGCATTGTCTGTGCCTGTATAGGTTCACTATTTGATTTTTCACATTCCAGTTCAGGGTTTGACAGTGCATTGTCTATGCTAAAGCTCACTTTTTATTC
The DNA here is from genome assembly GCA_031834385.1 of Semotilus atromaculatus. NCBI lineage: Eukaryota > Metazoa > Chordata > Actinopteri > Cypriniformes > Leuciscidae > Semotilus > Semotilus atromaculatus. The sequence goes on from JAULUF010000026.1 coordinate 12,582,857, forward strand.
TTAAATCAGTGAAATCAAAATGGACAAATCTTGTATCGGAATTATCCAGTTTATTAAGTAAGCAATTAACATTATGATTGACTGTAAAACATACAAATCTAAGTGTACACTAGCTGCAATAATCTGATCATTATTTTTATGCTATGGATGGTAACCGATAAATGGCCAATCAATTTCTGCTCTATTTTGTCTAAATAGATCGAAAAATAAAACACAAACTACGTTCAATATCGGAATATTAGCAATAACCCGGTCGCGCACGGCCATGTAAACACAGGCAAAACCCCGAATATGCTCATAAATCGTTTTTTAAAAACCCGAATATTATACCTGGGGTACCCCTTTTGTAACCCGAATATTTGGTCATGTAAACGCGTATCGGCATATCCCCGAGGGAGGGGTTCTAGCAGACCAATCACAGCGCTTGCGTCCGCGTAGAATTGACGCATTGTTACATTTTTGGAGAGGTGCACGTCAGCGTACGCCGTAGGGTGTGCGCGCTACTCACAGCCTACGGCGTAGCTACGGCGTAAGTTCGACGCAGAAGTATAAATTGGGCTTTAAGGTTGTTCGTATGTCCAGACGCTAACCGTGCGTCGCCGTTTACGTCGGGATATTGCCAATTGATTACAAATTCCATGTATACAGGAGTAACTCTCTCTGCTCACGCATGTAAACGGGTTATTCCGAATGTTTCAGAAACCCGAATAGTGTCCTTAACCCGACCATAACACGAATATTGACAGCTTGTAAACGTATGATACAAGTGAATTTGGGCATCACAACATTAAATTGTACACTACAGTATGACAAATGGATATTCATTTTGAGATTTGCTAAAAATCACATTTAACAGAGTTATTCAATTTTATATATATATTTTTTTTAAATTTACTTTTAAGTGAGCGTCCGATGATAGTAATTAGCAAAGGTGATCTAAATGTAAAAATAGAGGAAATGAGCATTCATAAATAAATACTAACTGCTACATGAACGGTAAAGTGAAACAAATCTAATATCAACCGATTACCACAATGGTACCAACATGTTGTGCCTCAGGTATTATAAGAACAAATATTGTTTATAGATGATGGTGGTATCAGCTTCATTGCGACATGCAGTGCAGTACATGTGGCGGCTTGTCGTGGGCTCGCCGAATGCCATTCCTTAACTACAGATGGGCATTTTGTAAGACCCGTGTAAGATACTTTTACACCTGGAATTTTTCTCTTAATGAATGACATTTTCCTGGCTTGGCATTCCTGTACTATCTGCACTTTGCAGATGCACATCTGCCTCTGTAACCGTTTGTATCTTGTTTCTCTGTGTGCTGTAAATGTGGCATGTAGGAAATAGGGTGTGTGTTAGCTTATGCAGTTTGTGGGCATTTTGTGTTAAAAAATGCAGTGACAAGCAGCCATGTACCTACCTCAGCCTAAAAGAGCAGATGTTTAAATGTAGTTTTATTTTAATAAGCTTGAAATTTGTTTGTGAGTACAAACTAGACTACTGTGAACTGTGAGTACAAAATTATTGTTTAATTATATTTAGTCTACTGAAAGACTTGAATGGATGGAATAATCTATGGAATATTTTTTTTAAATAGTGATGACACTTTCTCTCTCTTTCTCTACCAGTCTTTTTCACATTTGTTTTGACACTTTGAAGAAGAGAAAAGAATGCGTGGAGACTCAATAACAGACTATGGCAAAACAAAGTCAAAACCTATTCTTGCCTACCCCTCGCCTCCCCAAACACACACTCTCACAGTCACGTTTTCGCCCTTGCTAGTCAGAACATGAGACGTCATGTTGGTAAAAGTGTTAAATGCATCTTTTACCTCAAGGAATCTGTTATGAGGGATGCCGCATAAGGTCTCATAAGGCAAAACACTCCTTTTGGAGAATTATTTTCTTGTGTGTGTGGCCTGTAAAGACTGATCCACCCTCTGAAAGTTCCTCAAACACCCGTCCTGTAATTAGCAAGCTCAACTCTCAACAGATTGTCTTTGAAATACCCCCGTCTACTTAGAAAACTAGCGAGAATGTGAACGAAAGGTATTTGCAAATCATTTTTCATGGGAATCCACACCTCTCACACACGCACAAACATAAACCATACACAATGACACAGCACACGCACCTTCCAAAGATCTGGACCTTTATTTCATTATGTGGATTTTTACAGTATGTGAGTTAACCATAAAACCACAAAACACCAGATAAACTTTAGTTTAGTACCTTGATGCAATCAAATGGAATTCATGGCACTTGTTTTCATTTTTTGACCTGAGAAGGGGCTTGATTTCAATATTGTTATGCATTTTAAAAGCTTATCTGCACTCTTGTGCAAAGAACAGTGTTGAGTAATGAATGACTGATATACACAATATATTGGATAGATATATAAGTTGGATAAATGGTATATCCAACTTGCATACATATAAAGTATAATAACATGTGCAAATGTAACAAATAAACATGCACAATTAAATATATTATCTGATACTGATAAACTTATTAAACTATACTTAAATTATAATTAGGGATGCACCAATACGAACATTTTGGTCGATACCGATGACCGATAATTCTTTATATTTGAAAGCCAGTAACCAATATATTGGAGAATAAATCTAAATCCAAATTTTATGTAATTTTTGAGAGCCTGATTACAAAAACAAAAGTCTCACCATTAAAATCCATGTCCCAAGCACACAATTATAATGTTCTCCTGTAACCTATGACAGATTTGCGCTGCGCATGTTGCACTGTATTTTTCTTATTTGAAGTTATTCCAATCATATTTCAAGCAATTCAAAACTATCACGGCGAACAGTGCAAATCTGAAGTGTCTCAGCTGAAGGAAATAATCCATTATTTATTGGCTTTAATATGTCTGCCATCAGATAGACAACGGTAACATTAAAAATTCATATTTTTTTAATAAATAATTTTAAATTAACATTTAAAAATTAAGATATAGCGTGCATCTCTAATTATAAAACATATCCCTTGCAGTATTTTCTGGCTGCATCACATTAGGTTTAGCATCAGAAATAAATTTCTGTCATCCTGTTTTTCTGAATGTCCTTTCCCATCACACATAGGCTATCTGACGTCCACTCCATCAATTTCACTATGTCCACTCATGTTGCTTGCATTTACTCGCACTCATTCTCCCATTATTCTTTGTTGAGATGATGGTATTATTATTCCGAATCAGTGATGTGTGAAAAATGGTTGCACAGAGGGGCCCAACGATTGACCTGGACACTGCCTTTCCAAGAGCCTATCAATGATAAAGAGGTCATTCACATTTAGGTGTATGGTTGCGTGGTTATTGCCAATCTCCAACTGCAAAATCCTTGATCTCTGCAATTTTATAGTTTGAGGGTGCGGTTACTTGCTAGTCGTATACATTGACATATACCACAACATTAAAAGTGAATGTTCAAAATCCATGTAAGTCCTCCCACACATCTGGATTTGACCATGTCAGATAACCCTATAATGAACTGTGTATTTTGAAAGGCAAACACAGTGCATTTTGAGCCCTTTGCAGAGGTAACCATGTGGAACAAAGCCAGTTATTTTCCTGACTCAATGAGAAACTAAACCCTCAGTCTTTGATACTGCCGTCTGGGTGGGACCATGAGCCGCATGAGGTCATCAAAAAGAAGCCGTGCTTGTTGAATGCCATGATAACATCCAATCATTGGCTGTTGTGTGATGCTTTGTGGAGTGTAGACTAATTATCTTGATCAGTTGCATTCACCTTCACACATCCACATCAGTTGTGTGGACTTCACAGAATATTTTGGTCATCTTAAGTGAGATTTGTAATCGCAAGGATATGTGAATATGTCCAAAAGGCACTGCAAACAGCGTGGGGAACATGTATATCAGAAATCATTTCACAGGAAGCGGAAAGGAAAATGTACCCACAAGTCATAGTGCACCTCTTGAAGTTTGACTAAAATAAACTTGCATGAAATGCAGCCCTTCCAATATGTTTTCATTTGACACATTACAACAGATTTATTCCTTTGTTTGTTTGTTCATTTATTCGTTCATTTATTTATTAATGTTTTTTTAAAGGGGTGGTATAATTCCCTTTTCACAAAATGTAAAGTAAGTCTTTGATGTCCCCAGAGTCTGAGCTCTGTTCATTTGACATTTATATGTCTATTTTTCCAAATATATTGTGTCCTCATACCCCATTCTGCTCAACTGTGCTGTTTGTTATTGATTACGATGATGGGCTTTCAAAGAAACATAACGAAAAAAAGCCAAGCGAAGTGAAGTTGTATAGATATCGCCTACTATAATGTTTGGAGAGCCTGTGAAATGGAATACACTGTTATGTTAATGACCTCCACTTCCTGTCTGTGTCCTCTCCAGTTCTTCCAGCTGTGGCTCAGGAGATCCCCTCAGCCCCACATGGCTGCATGGAAGGGAGCTGTTATCCGGCAACAGGGAACCTTCTGATTGGCCGAGCTATTAATCTGACCGCCACCTCCACCTGTGGCATGGATGGGCCTGAGCTGTACTGCATTGTCAGTCATTTGCAGGTAAACCCAGCATTATTTCGGTACCATTCTTTCTCTTTCATATAAACATGATCTCATGTTGTGTACACTGTTCTCTACTCCTGCATGTATGGCCTTGCCCTGCGGTTTGTGTTGACGGAAATTATTTGTCATATGAAGACAGATGTGCTTGTGCACAGGGCCCCTTTCATTTTTTACTATCTTTTATAGGGACATTTGATTCTCAAAATGTTGGCAAACCTTACCACACACACACTCGCACACTTGTTATATTACAAGATGTTGCACATGTTGGACTCTTGCACGTGTATTGCTCACTATGCCACACCTCTTTTACAGCAGTCAAATCTGCACCCTAAGGCTTTTCTATTTGATACGTGTGTGATTTAAAAGATCTTGTATTCATTACTTACATCTACCTCTGTTTGCTTTCCCTCTTTTATCCTGAAACACTACTCCTCCCTTTCCTTTAGGTGTCTATAAAGCACTCTTTTCTGCCCACATAAAATATATTTTCATTGACTGTTTAATGTTGTATGAATGTCTATTTAAAATGTTCTTTTAGGTTCTTTGTTTTTTACCCCTCAAAGTGTTTTGGGTGCATAAAATTGACAGAAACTGTTTAACTGCCTGGAGGCACCATACATCCTAGACCAGGAGTTACACCCTTTTTGTCCTCAGCGCAGGTGTTACCTGTCAGCGCTCTGTCAATTTATTTGTCAGTAGGGTGTCTGCAGAGTTCCCCACACTTCCGTTTGTGTTGTAATTTATCCAGATAGATTGATAGATAGATAGATAGATAGATAGATAGATAGATAGATAGATGTTGCATGTATAAACTTGGCATAATGAGATACATTTTAAGTGCAGTTAAGATGTATTTGTAAACCACTTGTATTTGTAAGGCCACATATAAAAAAAAAAGCACTTTAATAAATATCTTAACAACCATAATAACATGTGTAAAAGTTTCTCAGTAAACTAAAATGTAATTTAATAATTTTCATGTAAAAAAAAATAACTTTGACATATCAAAGTGCAATACAAATCCAGTATAACTATCACATATCAATTAAGCAGGCACTCATTTGTATAATATATATATATATATATATATATATATATTTTTTTTTTAAACAAGATCATCGTAAGCAAATTATCAGAAAGTATTTTTATCTCTATTAACCCCAATTTCAGTCCATATACTTGTGTGACTGTGTGAATCCACAGTGCTAAGTCATGCTAGAGAATTAACAAAGTGTTTTTTGCAGGACCCTAGCATAGCATTCCTGTAGTTCATAATCCGGTTGATCACTGCTAATCCTATTGTTGGCAGCTCACACTCAAAACTACCCCAGTAAGCATGTGTCTAGTGTTTGGTAAGCACAATATTGCAGAAGTGCTGATATCCGTCTCCAGCAGAGCTTGTGAGGATCTGAAATAGATTCGGAGGTTCTCCTGGTCATTGCTGTGACCTTTAACGGGTCCTGAAGAAATACACGTGTCTCACTCGGTCAGGTCATTGCTGGAGGTTTTGGTGCCCATGACAACAACTCAGCTTAGACAAAGTGCTCTGGCGTTCATCCACGCTAACTCTCATGTTCTGACCTGAATCCAGGAGGCCCATTCCCCTCTCTTCCTCCGCTTCCTGGTTGGCATGGAACTTGCCTTCCCATTCTGAGGGAACGTTTTGCTCAGGCTATGACCCAGATTTCTTTTGTATGTCTTGGCAGCTACCTGAACCGCCAGGCATGCGGGTTTAAGTCAGTACAAATGAAACTGTACCTGAAAGAAAAGGTGTGGGGAGGCTCCTGTCAGACTGCACTGATGTTGAAAGTGTTTTTGCAAAATGTGCATTGTTTTTCTTCTCACTCTTTTTTTTTTTCTCTATGTCTCTCGACAGGATTCAGATAAGTGCTTTATATGTAACTCTCAGGAGCCATACGATCCCTATAGTCACAGAAACAGCCACAGGGTGGAGAATGTCATCTACCAGAGAGACCGCGGAGGAGAACTCACCTGGTGGCAGTCTGTAAATGGTGTGTGAGAATGTGTTTTTTGAGACCAAAAGCCTGAAATCACATAAACGCGTTTTAAGATTTACAATAAATATATATACTGTATATAATTGGTAACATTTTATTTTAAGGTGATGTAGTTACATGTTACTACATGTATGTACTAAAGTAATAACAGTAAATAATGCATAATTACAAGTAACTAACCCTAAACCGAACCCTAACCCTAAGTAATTCTACTACCTAAAAGTTATGAAATTCATGTCCATTTTTTAAATAAGCTGTTGTTTTCACTCAATAGTTTATTATGGAAAAAAAACGGTACGAACTGTTCAATTGAATACTTGTAGTTTATGACTGGTTTTCTTTTGTTCATTTGTGTGCAGGAGAGGAGAATGTCAGTATTCGACTAAATCTTGAGTCAGAGTTCCACTTTACTCATCTCATCATAAAGTTTAAGGTGTGCATATAAATGGATTTCAAGTGTGTCACGTCAAGTTTCAAGTTTTACATCAGCAATTTAATTGAATAAAAGTATTTATTAATAAAAGTGAAACAAGCGTTCCTCATTTTAAACTGTAACCTTCTGTTTGCATCTCCACAGACGTTTAGACCTGCTGCTATGATGATTGAGCGTTCTTCAGATTTTGGCCGTACATGGAGGCCATATCGCTACTTCGCCTATAACTGCACCAAGACTTTCCCCAGGGTTCCTGCCCACTCTCTTCGGTTTATTGATGAGGTCATCTGTGAGGAGCGCTACTCTGACATTGAACCGTCCACTGAGGGAGAGGTGAGTGTGAGCTGATGGTATTTTAATATGGATGTGTTTAAGTCTGTGTTTTAATGTTACTTTTGGATTCAGCGTTCCCACTATATGATTGTATTATTTTTATTTTAGGTCATCTACAAAGTGCTGGATCCTGCGATCCATGTCAAAGACCCATACGGTCTTGACATTCAGGGTTAGTGCAGTACAGTATAACCATTATTTTTTTTTGCCATGTAACTGTTTTGTGGATTCTTTTTTATTATTACACGGCTCTGTGAAATACTTGTCAGTTGCAACATTCTGCAACATTCAACAATAGGTGCCATATTGCACCTCAGTTATCGACTATACTGTAATAAAACCGGAGGACTTCAATACTAATAGTTTGCATATTGTTGAAATGTCAAACAGGTAAGATTTTTAAAAAAGGTTTTTTCTCAAATCAATATTTCATGTCCCCGTTATTTATATGGTGAAAAGCTGTGTAATAAGTGATACACTATCCTTTAAATGTCCGTCTTTTTTCAACTTGATTGTTCGTCCAGATTCAAAGCTGCTTGCTAGCATCTGTTTTTCTTCACAGAAGCTTTGTATTTAATGAGCTAATACAATATTTCAACTCAAATCAATATTTCGCGTCTTATTTACAGTAACACTTTTATGTTAACTTGTAGTTATACTTCACGTGTAGTTACTATAGTAATAATAGTAAATTATGCATAATTACAAGCAACTAACCCTAACTTTAAACCTATTGTAAGTATGCTACATGTAGTTAAATAATATTACTCAGTAGCCTTCTTATTTGTTTAATTACACTAACAACGTCTCCTTAAAATAAAGTGTAATCTTATTTACTTATTTGACAAGTAGCCGTGTAATAAGCGGAATAATGTACATCCAGTCAGTTGTTTTTGCTAAATGAACCCCTTCAGGATGATACAAGACCCCTCCACTTCATTCTGATCACCTTTTCGAGTTTTATTTTGCTATTAAAAACTGTCTGGATGTACATTATCTATTACTTCAAATATATATTTGTCTTTATTGCTATGGGATTATTAATGGTTTACTTGAGAGTAAAATCACCTTTAGCAAGTAAACAACTCACGTTTACGGTAGCGAGTGTTCAGTTTGGACCCTGTTCACAGTACTGCAAGTAAAGCCGCTGCACAATCTCCCCTCAGATTTGTTGCGGATCACTAACTTGCGGATAAACTTCACTAAACTGCACACTCTGGGCGATAACCTGCTTGACCGCCGTCCTGACGTGCTGCAGAAATATTACTACGCGCTGCATGAGCTGGTTGTGCGTGGGAGCTGCTTCTGCTACGGTCACGCGTCGGAGTGCGCACCAGTACCTGGAGTGACCACTAGGGATTCAGGCATGGTGGGTGTCTGTCAGATTTATTTGTAGTTCTGATTTCAAAGAACAATTTGTTCTTACATTGATGGATTGTGAATGAAGCACACTACACACTTTTGATCTGACAGATTCATGGACGTTGCGTGTGTAAGCACAACACTGTGGGATTAAACTGTGAGCTCTGCAGAGATTTCTACCACGATGCACCCTGGAGGCCCGCCGAGACTGATAACGCACACACCTGCAGGGGTAACATACACACGCATGTAGAAGTTTAAGAAAATCTCAATTAAAATGTAAAAAAATAAAAAAACTTAATATGTGACTTTTTCCCAGAATGCAACTGTAACGGTCACTCCAACAAGTGTCATTTTGACATGGCGGTGTATCTGGCTACTGGGAACGCCAGTGGAGGTGTGTGTGACAACTGTCTCCACAACACCATGGGACGCAACTGTGAGACCTGTAAACATTTTTACTATCAGGATCCAACTAGAGACATCAGAGACCCGGCTGCATGTGTCTGTAAGTTGTTCATGATAATCTGCTGAGAAAAGGCCTTTTCATGGGACTTTTTTGTGCATGGTTTCTCCTACCTGTTGTTCATGTTGTTTTCTGTGTGTGTGTGTGCAGCCTGTGACTGTGACCCCGTGGGCTCTGTAGAGGGAGGAGTTTGTGACAGTCATACAGATCTGGATCTGGGTATGATTGGTGGTCAGTGTCGCTGTAAGCAGAACGTCAGGGGTCAGCGCTGCGACTACTGCAAAGAGGGACACTATGGACTCAGTCTTGACAACACACTGGGATGCCAGCGTAAGTGTTTGCATGTGTTTAGTGGATGTTTGATGTCTGTTCTCCTCAGGTTCACACAGGTGTAGTTTATCAAACATTTGTGGTATATTTCTTCAATATAAATTCTACTTGGTTTAATTGAAAGACATTCATAAATGTTGTATGCTTAATTAAATGTAGGGTAGGCAATTTCAGAGAGGCCAGCAATAGTAAGCTAGCTTTGAAAGCATAAGACCCCACCCTCTCTTCAGAGCATCTCCAAAACACATGGACGCACACAGCCAGAGCCGATTCAAGTGTTACGAGAGATGGTGTTAAATTACCTCATTGTCTCAAAGCACATTATATTAAAAGAATAATGAACATCAACAACCTAAATACTGCTGACTTGCTGCAGATCATGCAGATTTGGACCGTATGCAATGATTGGATGAACATTTTTTGATCCTACTTCTACAGAAGATATATGTACTTTTTTCTATTATTGATTGCTATCAGGATGTGAAGAGAGTTTCAACCAGTATAACAAAAAGTGTTTATGAAAAACCTTGCCTACCCTATCTTTAAGTGTGAAAATAACTATGTATGTGACACTTTGTCTAACCTCTGTATGTGATATTTATGTGTTCCATGTATGTGCATGTCGTTGGCAGCATGTAACTGTGACCCCCGTGGCATCACCATGCTGGGGGCCCCATGTGATCAGATCAGCGGGGACTGCTCCTGCAAAAGATACGTAACTGGCCGCTACTGCAATCAGTGTCTGGTACATGCTCGCTCTCTCTCTATCTCTCTCTCTCTCTCTCACCAATAAACCATCACATTCCTTTTAAATCTTTTTTTTTTTTTAAATGCCTGTATGTATTTTTGTTTGTGTACAGCCTGAATACTGGGGACTCAGTAATGATCTGGCAGGTTGCAGACCCTGTGACTGTGACTTTGGTGGTGCAACTAGCAGCAGGTGAGTCACAGATGTCAGTTATTGCATTTAAATGAGTGTATTTACCCTCGATTTAGCAATAAGGAAGTGTCTGGTATCTGGGTGTAGTTTCGATATACCAAGATTGAAGTCCAACGTTGTTCTGGGATTTGATTAGCATAGGTACTGAAGTCAAAACTCTTTCATTTGTTTAAAGAATTATGAACTAAACTGAAGTGCCGAACTGCTAGGTGGCCCTTGATTTAAAGAGATTTTAAGATGTCTATGACAATTGTGCCTAAACTCTTTTCCCTTTCACCTTCAGGTGCATGATGGACAACGGTCAGTGTGACTGTCGGCCTCATCTGATTGGTCGGAAGTGTTCTGAAGTGCAGCCTGCGTTTTTCTGTGCTTCTCTGGATTATTACAAATATGAAGCAGAGGGAGCTATAAGTCACTCTCCTGATGATCCCGCTCTTCCTGTGAGTAATGCTCATTCATATAAGCACGTAATACTGGTATTTTAACATTGTTTTGTTTTTTCTTTTGGCAGACTTAACTCCTAAACTTCATGTCATATTATAAGGGTACTGCTATAAATCTTCCCATTGTTATCTCTTGGGTGTGATGCTGGTATCATGGGCCATGGAAACAGGATCCTGCACATAGATCTAGAGAGATTAATATGTGTATGTCAGAGAAAGAATTCCCTGATTTTTTGGGTTCAGTTGGATCTTTCAGCCCTTAACATAACTAAATGTTGATGTAATATGTTAAATGTAAAACCGTCTCCTTTGTCAGTTACATTCATTTGAGTTAAACCCTCAGGTACCTTCACTTCCACGGCACTGTAACACAAAACACTCAGAGCCACATGCCTATCTGATACCATCATATCTGAGACAATGGGGTTGAAAAAAAAAAATTCCTCTTTAAATCAATATTTGTGTATTCTAGTTTGTCTTCCAATATCCCAGTTCAAATAAATCTTTTTTTAAAGCATGAATCTATCATAATTTAGTGAGTTTTTTCCAGGTTGGTTTGTTATGGCATACGGTGCCATAACAAACCAACCTGGAAAAAAGTTCCCTCCGCAGGAACTCAGACTGACAGTGCTGGTTGTCCAGACACACTATATCATACACAAACAAACCCACATACGAACTGCAGAATGCTCACGGGTCCACAGCTGAAGTGACCCAGAATAAGATCAGAGAGCAGAAGAGATGCCAGCCCGTCAGAGCGAGTTATTAATGCCCACCAAACACACACCAGGACTGTTTGGTTCACACAGTCTCTCACTCTCTCCTCCATCATCATTACAGTGTACACGTTCACTGCCTGCCAGCTCTCTCACTTCTTTCAGAAAGAGTGTCAAGTTGAGCTCTGCTTTTGCATTTGTGCTTGGAAATACATTTTTATTGCCTACTGTATAGTGTCCATTATTCTTCAAACGTTTCTTTCTTCCAGTATAAATAGATGTTATATCTTGAATATTAAGGTGAGCATGACATGATATGTGTGCTTGTTGTTTAGGGCAACCCGAGGCCTCAGGCTGAGACTGACTGTGTGCAGCATCTCAACAATCAGCTGAGAAGACACCGCCGTCACCGTCGCATCGCCCAGCAGCAGAGGGCAGCACTGAGACGCATCCGACAGTTGCAACAAACAGTGAGCTTCCCTTCAGATAACTCCACCTTCATCAGCTGCTATATACCTTACACTGCTGGATCTGATTTAATGAGTCTGTGCCTGTTTTCAGCCCAGCGTGAGCATAGTGCACAGAGAGAGACAGCCGGGTCAGATGGTCACATGGACAGGGCCGGGCTTTGCTCGGGCTAAAGATGGAGCTGGCCTAGAGTTCACCATCAGCAACATCCCTTACGCCATGGAATATGACATCATGATCCGATACGAGCCAGAGGTTTGTGGTCATCGTTTCGGAACATGAGCGCTGATTACTAGCTGGTAGATTATCTTTAACCAGCCAAACAAACAACAACCAGCTGGTCATACCATCTACTGGTAATGACCATCTTGCACCAGTTTAGACCAGCTAGTATCCAGCTACCATGTTCCAGAAACATAGATTCCAGTTTAATTTGGTTTGGTGTCTTTTAATAATTACTTAAAGGGATAGTCCACTCACAAACGAATACTCGTTTACTCACCCTCATGTTGACTTTCTTTCTTCTATGGAATGTAATAGAAGATATTTTAAAGAATGTTATAATGGTAACCAAACAGTTTCCCATTTACATCCATTATACTTTTTTGTCCATACAATGAAAGTCAATGGGACAATGATTGATGATTGATGACAGATTAATTAAATTTCTTGGGTGGACTATCCCTTTAATAAATATCCCATATCTAAAATTTGATTTAAAAATCAATCATTTTGATAATTTTGTCTGTTCTTTTTGTTTGCATGCAGTCCACAGAGGACTGGGAGGCTGTAGTGAGCGTGACATCCCTGAATTTACCCACAAGTCTCCGCTGTGGAAACATGCTGCCCACAGAGCAGATGTACACAGTCACAATGCCCCACCACAGGAGGTAATATCATAGTGTTTATTTCTGTGTGTGTCCTCGTTTACCTGACATATCGTGAATGCTTTGTTTTTGGAAGCAAGTTCACATTCATATTTCTTTGTAAGTACTTCTTGCATAGTTTTGCAAGTGTACTATTATGTATTATGTACAAAGTACTATTTTTAACCTTGCATAGCCAACCCTCACTTCATGGGAAACCGAGTTCCATGGCAGTTGTTTTGATCTTTCTCCAGCATGGCTGAGTTTTTAGGTGCCATTGTAATCTGACTCTAATCTGATTTCTGGCCTCGTCCCAAAGCTCAGGGAATGCAGGAGCAAATTAGACTGTCAAAAGCTGCATATCCTCTTTAGCAAAAAAAAAAAAAAATATTTTGAGAGAAAGTGAGAGAAACAAGAAAAAAAGGAGCGATAGAGTCAGGTGAGTTCAGGAAGTTCAATGGATATGTTACTGGTCTAAGTCTTTCCATTAGGAAATAAACCCCAGGCAGGAGATAAGACTTCACAGATATTACCAGGCTGGTGGAACTGCTGTCTAACTGTGTCAACTTAGGGAAAGGAAAAAAACTAACTGTCAGGGCCAGAGTCGTGTGCTCCACCCTATTAAAGCTGCTTTAATATACTATAGTTTGTCAATATAATAATCATATATCTATAGTACATGCATATTTCTGTGATATAGGCTCTACTAAGATTTTTTTTATGTATGCATTCAATTTATCAAAATTAAATGCATTTTATGTAACAAAAGATTTCTATTTCAAATAAATGTTATCTTTCATCAAAGAATCCTGATTTTTTTTATCATGGTTTCCACAAAAATATTAACAGCGCAACTGTTTTCAACATTGCTAATAATAATAAATGTTTATTGATCATCAAATCATCATATTAGAATGATTACTGAAGGATCATGTGACACTGAAGACTGGAGTAATGATAAAATTCAGCTTTGGAATAAATGACATTTTAAAATATATTCAAATAAATTTGTATTTATGTGTTTTTTTTAATTTTTATCAAATTGTGATTTTCGATTGTGTTTTTATTTCAAATAGGAAAACTACTGTATGATTATGGTCTATTGAAATAGATCACCCCATCTGATTTTTTTGGACCCCTGACTTGTCTGTCTTAGTCTATTAATACAGATAGTCTACAAGATTGTCAAACAGTAAATTACCATTTATGAATATTGTTAGTGATGGCATATAACTTTTGACAGGTACATTGAAATGCCAAGGCCCTTCTGTTTTGAACCAAACAACCAGTATGTGGTGTCCATCCGTTTCCAGCGCCACGGCGTGTCTCACCGACATCTCACCGCCTTCATTCTGATAGACTCAGTAAGGATCTTCTCTCATTTACCATTATCAGTCATTTATATACATATGTTATTAAATGCTTGAAACAAGGAACGCCTGTGATGCAATTTCCTAACCACAGATAATACTAGTGCTGCCCTCTGCTGGTGGGTGAAAAGTCTTTGGTGAAAATGCTGGTCTCTCTCTCCTTACAGCTTGTGCTGATACCCAGGTATGAGGAGCTTCCTGGCTTCAAGGGTGACGACGGGCCAGACGAGCATCGACGGCAGGAGATGGAGGTCTACATGTGTTTGGATTCCTTCACGACCCTGCCGATGCCTGCGCTGGCGGAGCTGTGCACCACACTCATCTGCAGCATCTCTGCTATCATACACAATGGAGCCCTGGGTGAGTCACTGTGATGGGTTCAAAGGATACATGTCTCTCCTCTGTGTCTTGTCAAAACAAGTCACAATATAACCCATCCATTCGTTTTTCCTTCAGATAAATCTCATACTGTTGTTTAGATTCTTATGAATGGCTTCCTAAAAAAGTGATCTTTCTGCAGCATGTCAGTGTGACCCTCAGGGTTCCCTGAGTGCAGAGTGTGACAAAGTCGGAGGTCAATGTCACTGTAAACCCAATGTTATTGGCCATCAATGTGATCAGTGTGCACCGGGGACGTACGGATTTGGGCCATATGGCTGCGCTGGTGAGACACTGACAAATGAATTACATTTATAATGTAAAAATATTTTTGATATTACACTTTGATGTACACTTTATATTGTAACTGTTATTATTATTATTATTATTTTACAGATGTTATTTTAAGAATTAAGAATATTTTAAGAACAACTAAACTTGACACATTTCTCATTGTCTCTCACTTCTCTTTCTCTGTCTGCAACAGATTGTGACTGCCACTCTCAGGGCTCTGTAGGGCATCAGTGTGACCCTGTGACGGGTCAGTGTCCGTGTCGGCATGGGGCGATTGGCCGCCAGTGCTCAGACTGCCAACCAGGTCAGTGGGGATTCCCCATCTGTAGGCAGTGCCAATGTAATGGCCACGCAGAGAGCTGTGACCCTGAAACGGGCGCCTGCTATGAGTGCAGAGATTACACAGCTGGACAGCTGTGTGAGAGGTGAGAAACAGTACTCTGACTACATCAATGAGACCAAATCAATGTGACCAATGATATTTTGGGTCACTGATTTAAGTCACAATGTAATGCACGCTTTGCAAAGGAGGATGAGGCAGTTACAAACTATATATCAAGTACAACAGTGAATTATTTAAAAAAGCTAATTCATTTGAATTTATTTATTTTAAAAGGGACAATGCACACTAATTAACATGAGCACTCACATCCATCATGTAAATGAGCCAGATTTAGCCATACAGGCTATTTTTCATCTGTAGTCCCTGTTTGAATGAAACAGGGTAATGAAATAAATATCAATACTTCTTATTAGATACTGACCACAAACTTTTGAACATTAGTGTATTAAAAAAAAAAAAAGAAGTTAATGCTTTTATCAAGCAAGAATGCAGTAAATTGATCAAACGTGACTGTAAATTATTTTTCATTTTTACAAACAATTTCTCTTTCAAATAAATGCTGTTCCTTTGGACTTTCTATTCATCAAAGAATGTATTAAATGTATTACAGTTTTCACAAAAATATGAATCAACTGTTTTCAACATTGATAATAATAATACATTCTTCTTGAGCAGTAAATCAGTATATTAGAATGATTTCTGAAGGATCATGTGACACTGAAGTAATGATGCTGAAAAATCAGCTTTGCCATCCAAGGGATAAATTACATATTACAATAGAAAAGTTATTTTAAATTGTAATATTATTTCACATTATTACCACTTTTACTGTATTTCTTATTAAATAAATGCAGCCTTGGTGAGCATGAGAGACTTTCAAAAACAATAAACAAAAACGTACTGGCCTGAAACGTTTGAACAGTAGTGTAAAAATATAAAAAACTAAATATTTGTAAATTGCTAAAAATATTATTTTTAATAAATAATAAAGTGTGGTTTGATACTAATAGACACTTAACACCAGGCTGCCCTGTAAAAAAAAAAAAACTTCTAAGTAATTAGAAGTAAAGTTAATAAAATGTTGTTCTGTACAGAAATTTAATTGATTATTCTGTCCTTCCTTTAGGTGTGTAAACGGGTACTATGGTGACCCAGTATTGGGTTCTGGTGAGCACTGTCGCCCCTGTCCGTGTCCAGGACACCCTGACAGCGGACACTCCAACGGAGTTTCCTGTCACACAGACTATAACTCAAACCAGATCCTCTGCCAGTGTGGTGAAGGATATGCAGGTAAAATAAGGTCAGTAAATCAACAGTTTTTGATTCTAATTTAGTAGGTTAACTGACTGTGTCCTGTCTCAGGTCCTCGCTGTGACCGCTGCGCTCCTGGTTACTATGGTGATCCTGAGCAGCCTGGCGGGGCGTGCAGGCCGTGCCAGTGCAACGAGAACATTGAACCCCAGGACCCAGAGTCATGTGACCCACGGACCGGCCAATGCCTCAAGTGCCTGTATAACACTGACGGCCACTCTTGCTCTGAGTGTAAATTGGGCTATTATGGAAACGCACTCGTCCAGGACTGTAGGCGTAAGTACAGTGACTTTATTATTTTAAAATAAAAATTCAGTTTAAAAGATTTATGTGAATGAATTCATGTATTTAAATCCAATTCTGCACTCTGGCTCATCCTGCAGGCTGTACTTGTGTAACTGCTGGCACTTTACAGGGCTACTGTACTGATGGAGTATGCCACTGTAATAAGCAGACTGGACATTGCCCCTGCAAACCAAACATCATTGGCCACAACTGTGACCAGTGCACCCCCAACCACTGGAACTTCGGCTCGGACTTTGGATGTGAACCCTGTGGATGCGTCCAGCCAAATGGCCTCAGCAACCATTGCAATATGGTACAGTATGACCTTTCTTTATATTCATCTTTATTAAACCTTTATTTTGTCAAGGTTCTCTCAAGATTAAAAATATTATTAAAAAATATTTCTAAGCTTGAAATTGAAGTTTGCTAAATCTATTCATTGATTTCTATATTATCATTATACTAAGGCTAAACCTAATTATTAATATATTGTTTACTTTCTATTACATTTCAAATTTACACAACCTTTCACAAGTTTGGCAGTTTTTAAACTTTCTTTTATTCAGCTGGAATACATAAAATTGGTCAAAAGTGACAGTAAAGACATTTATAAGGTTACACAAATTTAACTTTTCTCACAGGATCCACAAAAATATGAAGCAGCACAACTGTTTTCAACATTGACAATTATAAGAAATGCTTCTTTAGCATAAAATCAGCATATCAGGATCATGTGATCCTGAAGACTGGAGTAATGATGCTGAAAATTAAGTATTAAATTAAGTATTATTATTAAATATATTCAAATAGAAAACAATATTACTGTTTTTAATTGGTGAGCATAAGAGACACCAACTATTGAATGATAGTTTATCTTGCAAAATAATATAGATTTAAATTTAAAATATAAAACTAGAATAGATAAGCAAATATTAAGTGGGCACAATATTAATTCAATACCTTAAACTGTTATAGTAGACATTTTAGACTTACATTATAATTAAATTATGTACATTTAAATGATGTGATAATTATTTTAGTTTTCTTTAAATTGAAATGTTTTATAGGTTGTTTTTATTATTAAATGTATTTCCTTTTTTAATTTCTTTTTTCCCACTTGGATTTGAGTATGTTTTCAGGTCTTTTTTGCGATTAGTTACAAAGGCCAGATATACTGTTAATCTCTCCTCCTTTTTCTACTCCCTGTTTCTTTTCTTCTGTCTCTCTTTGTACCTGTAGTTCAGTGGCCAGTGTCATTGTCAGCCAGGTTTTGGAGGACGGCAGTGCAATGAGTGTGAGGCGTTCCACTGGGGTGATCCCAGAGTACAGTGTGAAGGTGAGTATTGCACATATACATGTACATCTAACTCCTCTTCTCCTCTGTGTCAGATCATTAGTGCTTTACCTCCCTCTGATCAGAGTGTAACTGCCACCTCCTGGGGTCCGAGACAGCTCAGTGTAACCGCATAACAGGTGCATGTGAGTGTAAGGAGGGAGCTTCAGGACGTCGCTGCGATGAGTGCGCCCGTGGCTTTACCGGAAACTTCCCCAAGTGTGTTCCCTGCCATCCCTGCTTCCAGCTATGGGATGATGTTGTGTGCCAGGTCCGCCGAGATCTGACCCACATCAAGGATGTCATTGCCATGATTCTGGAGAAGGGTGAGGTGTCCGGAGTCAGTGACGGCCGCATCCATGAGCTGGAGAAGAAGCTGGCACAGGTTCAAGATCTGATCAAAGATGGAGACCAAGAGGGAACCTTTAACTTAATCAGCCAGGCTATTGATGACTTGAGGTAAAGCCTGCACACAGTGGGAAACACTGTAAATTACACTTTATTAAGACATTTTGAACCGTCAGATTTGTCTATGTCACTTACATTAGCAAGGGTTACTGTACATTATTATTCTTCCAATTGAATTTAAACCATGCATTAAGTTGCAAAAGCTGTTTTATTTTTCAACAAACATAATTTTTAGTCACATTTGCCACATGGTGAAGGTTATTTTGTAAATAGCTTGCACATTAAATGAGGGTAATAGGATTTTTTCTCCATTTTGAATGAACATGATTTCAGAGCAGAGATAGCTTTGACTGATGGGCGTCTGATGGGTGTGATCCGGGACCTGAATGTGACGGCAGACCTTGACAAAGCTCTGAAACAAAACCTAACTGCACTGGAGAAAGAACTGAAAGACTTGAACAATACGCTTCACCAATTGCGCAGAGGGCTGGAGAACTACCTCACTGTTGGAATGGCAGGTAAATTAGTATTTCTTATCGAGTATTATGCAAATAAACACATTAAATCAAAACTGACCAATGAAAATGATTTTGTTCCAAAGAATAAATTTTTTAGCCTTGTAGTCTTTTCAGTAAAATTAGGCTATTGGATAAAATTAACCAATAGCCAAATAGCTATTTGGATATTATTTTAGTAAGCTCTCATTTATTATGACTCCATTTTGACATTTACCATACACTTTTCTCCATCCAATTTATAGAAATGAAATCAATAAAACCTTTCATTTTTCTTTTGTTAAATATCATGTTTCGCTGCCACATTATGGTAAAATAGATAGATTTTGCCTAAAAAACTAGATTACACCAGGGCCTGCTCATGACCAGACCACCTTTTCATTCACCATCATTTTGTCAAAAACATTTAACCCACGCCACATTGATGTCTTTTGTCATTATTCTTTTACAGAGCAATTTGAAAACGTGCGCAAGTACTACCAGAGTTCACTGAATTCAGAGCAGCGCTGTAATGCCTCCGTATATGGACCCCAAAGTCCCGTGGAACAGTCTCAAGACACACGTAACCGTACCGAAGCCTTGCTGAAAGAGAGAAAGAACAGCTTCCTGCGTACAGTTGCTGCCAACAATAGGTCTTTGTCTGACCTGAAGGAAAAAGCTCACGAGATAGACCGAAGTGTCCGTCATCTCAGCAAAAAGGTAGAGACTTTGGGCAAAACTTTTGGCTTGAGACCAGTAAGGGACCGGCAGAGAACTGTTAGCTAGATCAGTGATGCATTCTTGTTTCTATTATGCCTTAAGGTGTGTGGTGGCCATGGCAATGCTAATGAAAATAGTAGCTGTCCTGATAGCCCTTGTGGAGGAGCTGGTTGTCGTGACCATGACGGTGCGCTGAAGTGTGGAGGGAAAGGATGTAATGGAACCGTTGGTGCCTCAGTGACGGCCCTGGGCCACGCAGACGATGTTCATAAGAACCTGACCGCTGCCAGCGAGGAGTTAGAAACCATGGCTAAAAAGGTAAACAGGTGTCTGTTTGTGCATGTGCAGTATGTGTGTGTGTGTGTGGTGCTGAGAAAAAGCCAGAAATAATCTCTGCTTACATCTCAGCTTCGAGACATCGCCACACTCACCCAGACTGTGAAGACTCAAGCGAAGGACACTCTCGATAAAGCCCAGAGCAAGAAAGATCTCTTTGAGAACTCCAACAAGATACTCAAAGACTTCATTCAGAAGATTAGAGATTTTTTGAATGGTCAGTGATTGAGTGATTATGTGTCAATATTGTTGTGTCGGGAAATTCAATGGCATTAAAGGGGGAAAAAATGGAAATTTACTCAGCCTGATGTTGTTGGAAATTCTGGAAGGTTAAAGGATATATTTTGCTGAATACCCCCTGACAAAATAAAAGTACAATTAATGCACACTACCTTTCAAAAGTTTGTAGTCTGTAAGATGTTTTAATGTTTGTCTCTCAAGGCTGCATTTGATCAAAAATATAGTAAAAACAGTAACATTGTAAAATATAATTACAATTTAAATGATTTCTATTCTAATATATATATATATATATATACAAGCACTGATTGCTTGTACATACTGCAAAATGTCATCTTTTGTGTTCTACAGAAGAAAGAAAATCATTCAGATTTTAAATAACATGTGGGTGAATAGATTAAAATGTCTGCACAACCTGTCATTTTAAAATGTTTAATTTTATAAAAAAGCCTTTTTTCTCATGTTATTTTCAGAGGAGGGAGCAGATCCAGAAAGCATTGAAAAAGTGGCCCAGCAGGTTTTGGCGATCTCCTTGCCAGTCAACAGGACCGTAATAAACAACATAGTCAAACAAATCAAAGAAAACATCGACAAACTTACCAACGTGGAGGAGCTGATCAACCACACCTCAGAGCAACTGGCCACGGTCAAGGATCTGCTTAAAAGAGCACACGATGCAAAGTAAGTGAGAGAATGTTATCTACGGTTTTACACAGAAATCTGTATTCAGTCAATGATGATTTTTGTGTGATTTTGTGTTTGCCCAGATCACAAGCTGAAGCAGTGAGCAATAATATCAATAAAACTAAAGAAGCACTTGAAACCTCTCAAAGTGCTATAAAGAAAGCTGAGAAGGAAATGACCACAGCCCTGGAAAACCTCAAACATGCCCAGAACATCACTACCATGGTAAACCTGATATGTTGCTCCATTTATATATATATATATAAATATGCTTATAAACTTACACTTCCATTCAGAAGTTTGCTGTCTGTACAAATATTTTTTATGTTTTTGAAAGACGTTTCTAATGCTCAACCGGGCTGCATTT
This sequence comes from Semotilus atromaculatus, assembly GCA_031834385.1. Classification (NCBI taxonomy): domain Eukaryota; kingdom Metazoa; phylum Chordata; class Actinopteri; order Cypriniformes; family Leuciscidae; genus Semotilus; species Semotilus atromaculatus. The sequence continues at coordinate 12,604,374 of JAULUF010000026.1, forward strand.
ATTTGATCAATAGTTTCAACAGTAGTTTATTCCTGTGATGGAAAAGCTGAATTTTCAGCATCATTACTCCAGTCTTCAGTGTCACATGATCCTTCAGAAATCATTCTATTGTGCTGATTTGCTGCTCTAGAAAAATGTCGTCGTCTTCTTTTATAAATGTCTTCAATGATCAATTTAATGTGTCCTTGCTGAATAAAAGAATTCATTTCTTCTTTTTGTTTTAATATTGACCCCAAACAGTAGTGTATGATCTGATCTAATCTCCTTTCTCTCCCTCTCTTGAACAGGTTGAGAACAAACTCTTAAATTTAGACATCAGCCTCATGGATGTGATGATGCGATTGGTCAATTTGTCGCACGGAGTGGATTTATTGAAGAATAAAACGGAGCAGAACAGGGAGATGGCAAAAGATGCCAAAGCCCAGTCGGACAATGCAACTCAAGAGGCTGCTGGACTTCAAGAGGTCTGTGTATGAGTGTGAACATCTGGCTGCATTTGTTCAGTAATTCAGGCATTCACATCTATGTTATTCGTATGTGCATGCTTGTGTTTACCAGGAACTGACAAATGCTGAGAATCTGTATAAGGAGCTGAAAGAGAAAGTAGACTCAGTGGGAGGAACGGGAGAAGGTAATGTTAACCAGAGAGCCATAGAGATGAAGAAAGAAGCAGAGGATCTGCTGAATAAGGCCACCATGGGCATGGAAACCCTCAGAAGTATGTGTCCGACTGCATTAAACACTAACTATAGCAAAGCATTATCATTCAGCATTGACAGTATGTTATTTGGCTCTTTTCTCATCTCCTCGTTTTTTCTGTTTCCCTCCTCTGAAGAACTGGAGAGAAAGTTAAACAAGAACGAGCTGAAGATGCAGAATCAGCGGGACGAACTGGCAGATCTGGAGAGAAACGTTACAGACGTCAGAGAATTTATCAGATTAAAAGTCATGGGCTACAACAACTGTCAGTAGGAACTGTAAATAAATGACAAAATCCTGAAATCAATTGATCCTCTCAACCACCCTCTGTGTGATTCACATATTGTTTCATTACGACCCGAATTGCTATTTCAATAATAATCAGCAACATGACATTGATGACACACTTCAGAATAAAGCACTAGGTCTTATTGTCATCCTAATGAATCAGTGGTTCTCCAATATGCCAAGTCTTGTTCAATGTCCTTGAGTCACCGACACTTTTTTTTTTTTCTAAACTGCTGTTTTGTTCTTATTTTGTTGAAACTAGCTGACAGACATGCTCATTTGAAACATACAGTGAAACAAAACTGTTGTTATCTAACCTACTATTGTTCGAAATTTTGGGGTCAGTAATGGTTTTATTTTTATTTTTTAGAAATGAATACTTTATTAATTATTTATTATTCATAAAGCATGCAATAAACGGATCTCAAATGACAGTAAAGACATTAATAATTATTACCAAAAATGAATGGTGTTATGTTTACTCTATTCATCAAAGACTCTTACATTCATCTAATGTTTTAATTGTTTCCACAAAAATATTAAGCATTTATTTCAGCATTGATTATAATAAGAAATGTCTTTCAGTACTGGATAATATATATATAAATAAAAGAATACAGTTCTTTTAAATTGATATTGTAATTTCACAATATTGGTGGGGTTTTTTCTGAATTTTGAATCAAACAAAAATGTAGCTTTGGTGAGCATGTCTTTCAAAACATTTTTAAAAAATCTTACAGACTCCAAACTTTTGAACGGTAGTGTACGTAGACACGATTAAGTGCCTAACACCATATCGTATTTTTTATATTGTGTATAAAACATGTATGAACACATTAAACCTTTGATATGGAATTTAAAGTTGTTTTGTTTTATTTAAATGAAGATACAGACGGCTATTTTATTAATTTCTGATCTACAGGAGAGGGCGATAGAGATGATAGAAAACATGCAACAGACTGTGGGACATAATACAATGAAACAATGTCAATCCTCATGTTTATGATTCTAGTGAATATTTCAGGTTTGTTTCAGCATTATATATTGAACCTTTACATTTAATTGTGCCCATTATCTTCTTTATCTTTGCGCCATCCTTGTGGTTTGTTACTGTTAGGTCATGTTCATTTCTCTGAATAATCCTGTCTGTGTTTGGATCAGTGGCTTTAGTTGACCCTGAGCTTTGATTCATATCCACAAAATCACATTTGTTTCACACTATTTTTCATTCCTCTTGACTGTCTTCTCCTTATAGTCCTATATTGTACATTTCATAGGAAAATATGTTTCATAAATGACACCAATAAACAGGCTATATCCTGTTACTGGGGGTCTATAGGTCTGACTTGAATATCACTGGTTGACATAAGTTACTGATAAAATCATTTTGTGAGCTGTAGCCTACTCACATAACCTGACAATGGTTAACATGAAGGTCTTTTGTTATTTGCATTAATTAAATTTGGCTACATTATTGCTTAAAAAAATCATGCTGCTTTCCTTAACAAATTGAAAAAAATAATAATAATAATTATACAGTAGGGTGTAAGCTATTACTGTTTATTGTGAGCGTTCTTTTGATTCAGTTTTGAGGAGCGCGCGCATTCCTGTTCGACTACGCGCGTTCATGTGCAGTGTGCTCCGGAAAATAAGTAATGGATTATTTTTTTCCAAGGCACTGAGTGACATTGCCCGTTCTCTGAGGACCGTGTTGCTTTACGAATCTCTTGACTCCAGCGAATGTTTTCCATCAGTCATTTCCACAACTGTAACAGGACTTCAGAAAGTCCGTCTGACTCGGATATCGCTCAAAGTCTCATTGGCTTAAAGAACAGCTTGACCATCGACAATATCACAGTAAACATGTGAGTACTCGCTTCCAGCATTATCAAAGAAATGCGTATTTGCGTTTTATTTCTGATGTTACTTACTGTTTTATGTGAAAGTAAAGTGAAGTTGTGTGACAGCTGAATAGTGATTTTCATATCTTAGAGGCGCGCGGCAGTTGAAGGGAGCTCATCATAAAGCGCACCATGCGCGCGCTTCTCTTACTGTTCATCTATGGTAAGTGTAGCTTGAATAGTGAGTCATATTCTTTATTATATTCTGTTGTGGTTTTGTACTGTTTTTAGAGCAAGAGTGTCAATAATGTAGTTCTTTTTCATAATATATTTTATCTTCATGGATTATTATTTGTTTAGCTTACAATGTATGTAAATATTGTACAGATAAGTGTATTATGAATTTTGTTTTGTTTTCCCGGTGCAAGTGTCTCTGTTACTCTATACCCCGTTTGAGAGACAGCTGTTTATTTTATTTCTATTTATTATACATTTTGCCATTTGAAAATGTCATAAAATTTCAAAGTTTCATAGCCTATTTGCCACTAATAGTGGCCTTTACTGATAGACATTATGTATGTTTAGATTATACTTTTGGGGCCAGAAGTATTAACCTTAAGCATAGGTCTAATCTACACTTACAGTATGAAGAAATTAACTCATACATTCTTTGCATTTAGATGTGTATGGTCAAGTTTAATCATTCACCAAATGTATTTGTACCTGACCCCACACAAGACCCATGAATCCTTTGCACCTTATAATTGAAGTCTACTCTATCGATGTCTCGATAGACATCAATAGGCTCAGTTGAATTGTGATGCTCCACACACTAACACTGAGTCTGGAGGCTCTTTCTCAAAGCCAAAGGTCTCCAGACCATGTTATTACCCCCTCTGGCACCCAATTAGCTTATTTGCTTATTTCCTCTGTCTGTCTAGTTCAAGTTAAAACAAATGTACAGGCATACTTAAAGGTAAACAAGAGGTCAGCAGGTGACATAGAGGCCATGTGTATCGGATTAATGACTGACAGTTTTTCACTCATTGAATTAACTCAGGTTCTCTCATCTTTGTAATAGCGTTAACCAAATATATGCATCCTTGATTGTTCTTTGATATAGGCACACCTTTTGTATATGAGTCAAAATCTGCTCAGTTGAGAATACTGATCTTCACATTCCTTTTTTCTCAACTTTTTCTTTCTCAAATTACAACTGGGAGTTTGCCATTATTTGAATGACCTTCAGTGGAATTGTTATTATAGAAATAACAAGTTAAAGTGAATGAAATCAATTCTAGAAAAAAAAAAAACATTTGTCTGACATCAGAAGGTTTCAGCAGTTCAGAAGTTATTTTTGCAGTTTAGTTTTAATAAATGAGATTTTTTGGACTTGAAAGGAAGGTTTGAGTTATGGATTAAACTCTTATTTTAAAATAGCAAGATAAATTTGATTCCTCATGCCTTTTAAAGAAGCCACAGTAAGGTCAAGATCCAATTAGAGGAATTGTATGTATTACCTATTACTTTGTACTGATAAGAGTCACAGTCTCTTTTCCATACTCCAGACCTCACTCATTAAACACACAGTTTATTTAATGTGTTCCATGTCTTTCTTTATCATTTAGCGTTTCTGTCCAGCTGTCGTGCGCTGTAAGTTTTGTGTAAGTGATGGGCTCCAGGGCTCGGTAGGAGCCTCTGTGTCTGAGAGGATTGATAAAGATGGAGAGAATGTGGAGGTGTCAGAGGCAGAGCAGTGGGAGTGTTATTTTTGGTGAACCTCTAATAAAAGTAGCGGGTTTGTAGGAGGCAGACAGCTGATGATGAGATGCTCTTATTTAGTTCATGTCTGAGCTTCATTTAAAGGCCATTGAACTGTTCACGGATTGTTTGACTGCATGCGACAACGTTGTTCACAGACAGAGTTCATTTAAGTTGATTGTGGATAGAGTTGGCCCACATATATATAAGTGTTTTAGAAATTATCATGAATTTACCATCATTGATTTTGTTCATGATTTTGCATATGCACTGTTGCAATTTACATGCAGGTTTCTTCTGCATGTTTGGACCAGTAGCCCTGTCAACATTTTCAGTAGCCCAACATAAAAAAGTGAAATTTTATATATATATATATCATGTAATAATCCATTCAAACTTTTTATTCATCTTCAGAGAAAAAAAAAATGAAATAAAAAGAAAGCCTTGATGAAAAGAAGATGAAAAGCCGTAAGGAACCTTTGTTCACAAGTTTCATCTAAAGCTTGGGTGCAATGTGGAGGAGAGGAAACTGCACAAAAAAATCTCTTTTTACTCTCCTACTTTTAATCTCTTTCTTCTGCTTGTTTGCCTTGTGACTTTTTTCATTCCTCTGATGTGTGCTGAGATCATACAGTGTGCAGCTGTGTGGTGGGGACACAGGTAGAGGTCGGCACATTCAGGACAGTGGCTGTGATCCATAGAGCCGCTTGAATGCTGCCACTCATTAGCACAGCAGAACCCTGCACTCCATAACAATGGGGCAATACCACACTTTGATAGAGCTCTAAGCTGGAGGAGGAGGGAATATAGAAGAAAGGACTAATGTGGGTGATGGTGACATGAAAGGCAAAGAAACGTGTCTGTTTACACAAGTCGAGTTGAATACGATTTTTGCCTTGGGGAAAGAGATTTCTAAAGAGAGAAGTGTCAGACAGCCATGGTCAAAAGTATTGTCTGTGACATAACTTTTGTGTTTCGCAAAGTTTACTGCTTCAGTGTTTTTAGATCATTTTTGTACGTTTCTATGGAAACCAATGATAAGCATTTTATCATTTTTAAAGGCTTTTATTTGCAAAAACGGTAACACTGTACAACAAGGTTCATTAGTTAACATGAGTTAATGTATAACATGAATACTAACCATGAGCAATACATTTGTTACTGTATTTGTTAATCTTTGTTACCGTTAGTCATTCATTGCTTGTTAATGTTAGCTTCACAGTTCATTAACTAATGTTAACAAATACAACTTTTGATTTTAATAATGAATTAGTAAATGTTTAAATTAACATTAACAAAGATTAATAAATGCTGTATAAGTGGAGTTCATTATTAGTTCATGCTAATTAATGTAGTTAACTAATGTGAACTAATGAACCTTATTGTAAATTGTTACTGCAAAAACATACAAACAGTCAATATTTTCAGTGTTGACCCTTCTTCATAACCTCTGTAATTTGCTCTGGCATGCTGGATATCAGCTTCTGGGACAAATCCTAAATGTTGGCGATCCATTCTTGCCTTATTATATGTGCTCGGAGTTCATCACAATTTGTGGACTTTTGCTTGTCTACTCGCCTTTTGAGGATTGACCACGGGTTCTGTGGGATTAAGATCCGGGCAGTTGCCTGGCCAGGGATCCAATATTTCAATATTATGATCTCCGAGCCACTTCATTATCACTCTTGCCTTGTGACATGAAATGGTGATGGTGCTCCATCAAATTGCTCCTGGATCGTTGGGAGATGTCTATCAAATGCCTTGCAGGACGTATTGATATCATTCTTTATTCATAGAAGTTTTTTTTAGGCAGAACTGTGAGAGAGCCTAATCCTTTGGATGAAAAGCAATCCGATGCATGGATGGTCTCATGATGCTTCACTGTTGGCCTGATGCTGAACCCATCGTTCACCTTTTCTTCTCCGGACAGTCAATTCTCCAGATGCCCCAATCAGTCGGAAGGGGGCTTCATCAGAGAAAATAACTTTGCTTTGCTCTTCTATTGTCCAATCCTTGGACTTCCTGCTGAATTTCAGTCTGTCCTTGACTCCTTGATGTTTTTTCTTTGAGAGAAGTGGCTTCTTTGCTGCCCTCTTTGACACCAGGCCGTTGTCCCAAAGTCTTTGCCTCACTGTGTGTGCAGATGAACTCACACACTCCTGCTGCCAATATTGAGCAGCTCTGCACTGCTGGTGACATGATTCCATAAATGACTCCTCAGGCGAAGATGGTCCTGGTGCTTGCTGGACACTCTGGGATGTCCTGAGTTCTTCTTCACTCCAGTGAAATTATGGTCATTTTGTCCCAGGACCAAAAACAGTTGTATTGGTCAACTGTATTTTTTTATTTTTTTATTTTGTATTTATTTTACCAATGAAGCCTTTTACAATGATTTAAAATACATCCAATCATCTGCACAATAATCTAGAAACAATGTGAATCCTCACCACAACAACCGAAGAAGCAAATTTGACTTCTATGCACATAGGGGGAAAAAAAAATCTGTCATTGTTTACTCACCCTCATGTTGTTCCAAACCCGCATGATTTTTTTTCCTTCTGGTCGCTCTTTTCCATGCACTAGAGCTTCAAAAAAGTCATAAACGGCACGCACCATCAAAAAAAAATGTCTAAACAAAACATGCAGATCAGTTTCTTGATATGGATTTATTATTGAAAAGAGTCGACTCCAAAGAATGATTCGTTCACAGATTGAAACACTTTTCTCACATTTCTCACACTTTCTCAGTCTTTTGACTTTCTGATTCATGACAAATCTCATGCTCCAGATGTGGACACGTATGTGTCACAGCTGTATATACCTCCACATGTGATTGTCAGGATTGGAAGTATTTTAACAGACTGTCCTGAGGGAATGAAGAATGATCTCATCTCTCATGCAGGTCAAGGGAAGTTGTGCAGAAACATTATAATTCATGCTGTACCCGTATTCCCCGGAGAACCTGCCCACAGAACATCCTCTTTAATGAGCTGGAACAGCTCCAGCAACTCCTTCAAAGAACAGTTCAACTAATTTAGTAACGCTTTACCGTAAGGTTCAATTTATTAACCTTAGTTACCAGCACTCTTACAGGGATGTAATCAGAAAACTACTAGTTAATAGAAATCACTCATCTCTAAAATATGTGGAGGCTTTTTAAGAGGGCAACTGTTCAACCATTCAGAACTAAGGAAAGTTTTTTTTTTTTTTGCATTTAACAGGTCAGTTCACATAGTTTGCTAGGATTTATACTACATTTATACTGTTCAAAAAGTACAGTAAAAACAGTATTATAAATATTTTTATAATTTAAATACAATTTAAATAACTTCTATTTGAACATATTTTAAGATTTATTCCTGTGATGGCATAGCTGAATTTTCAGCATCATTGATCCTTCAGAAATCATTGTAATTATGCTGATTTGATGCTCAAGAAACATTTCTTACTATTATCAATGTTGAAAACTGCTTCTAATATTTTCAGTAAACCGTGATAGATTTTGTTTTACTTTTTTAATGAATATAAAGTTCAAAATAACATAATTTAAAAGAGAATAGAAATTTTTCATACACTGTAAAATCTAATTAGTTAGACTTACTTAAAAAAGCATGCAAACCGATTGCCTTAAAAAACAAGTAAAGTGAGTTAGTAGTTCACTTATACAAGAGTTCTAGTAACTAAAAAATAAATGTAGAGAGTACTTGATCATTTACTTTTAATAAAATATAATTGTTACCATTGTTGTGTTTTGCATGCTGAATGTTGAAGTCTGTGTGGCTCAAGCACAACCAATTGCAAGATGGACCACAAATATTGAGAGATTATATAAACCCTATTAAATGTTTCACAAGATGTTAGCAAGAAAATTATAAAATATCATTAATTGACATGAATTTAGTTATGTTATACATCATTCATTCATATATATACAGTATATAGTATATATATATATATATATATATATATATATATATACACTCACCGGCCACTTTATTAGGTACACCTGTCCAACTCCTCCTTAACACTTAATTTCTAAGCAGCCAATCACATGGCGGCAACTCAGTGCATTTAGGCATGTAGACATGGTCAAGACAATCTCCTGCAGTTCAAACCGAGCATCAGTATGGGGAAGAAAGGTGATTTGAGTGACTTTGAACGTGGCATGATTGTTGGTGCCAGAAGGGCTGGTCTGAGTATTTCAGAAACTGCTAATCTACTGGGATTTTCACGCACAACCATCTCTAGGGTTTACAGAGAATGGTCCGAAAAAGAAAAAACATCCAGTGAGCGGCAGTTCTGTGGGCGGAAATGCCTTGTTGATGCCAGAGGTCAGAGGAGAATGGCCAGACTGGTTCGAGCTGATAGAAGGGCAACAGTGACTCAAATAACCACCCGTTACAACCAAGGTGGGCAGAAGAGCATCTCTGAACGCACAGTACGTCGAACTTTGAGGCAGATGGGCTACAGCAGCAGAAGACCACACCGGGTGCCACTCCTTTCAGCTAAGAACAGGAAACTGAGGCTACAATTTGCACAAGCTCATCGAAATTGGACAATAGAAGATTGGAAAAACGTTGCCTGGTCTGATGAGTCTCGATTTCTGCTGCGACATTCGGATGGTAGGGTCAGAATTTGGCGTCTACAACATGAAAGCATGGATCCATCCTGCCTTGTATCAACGGTTCAGGCTGGTGGTGGTGGTGTCATGGTGTGGGGAATATTTTCTTGGCACTCTTTGGGCCCCTTGGTACCAATTGAGCATCATTGCAACGCCACAGCCTACCTGAGTATTGTTGCTGACCGTGTCCATCCCTTTATGACCACAATGTACCCAACTTCTGATGGCTACTTTCAGCAGGATAATGCGCCATGTCATAAAGCTGGAATCATCTCAGACTGGTTTCTTGAACATGACAATGAGTTCGCTGTACTCAAATGGCCTCCACAGTCACCAGATCTCAATCCAATAGAGCATCTTTGGGATGTGGTGGAACGGGAGATTCGCATCATGGATGTGCAGCCGACAAATCTGCGGCAACTGTGTGATGCCATCATGTCAATATGGACCAAACTCCCTGAGGAATGCTTCCAGCACCTTGTTGAATCTATGCCACGAAGAATTGAGGCAGTTCTGAAGGCAAAAGGGGGTCCAACACGTTACTAGCATGGGGTACCTAATAAAGTGGCCGGTGAGTGTATATGTAATCTCTCTTCTTTTGAAACCAAATAACTGATTTCTTGTTTCATCGCTGCATCAATGGGAAGATAATTAAATTAGTACAAATGAAGTTCCAAGTGCCCAACCAAAGGGAACACTAATCGCCCTAATGGTGACTAAAAGCGTTTTGGGAAAATCAACATCAATTTATGAAATCAGCTTATGTGATGTTCTCTCAAAGTTTTTCAGTTATATTGACAATTCAACATTCAAGATGACTTTGGGAAATGAGTAAATGCAAACAGAGAAAAATAACTGCAGAAGTGGAGGAAATTTGTGCCATTAAAAGTCCATTAAGAATTTTTGGATTTTACAGTGTAAGGTCACTTTTTATCAATTTAATGGAATCCTGATAACTAAGATGTTTTTTTTATTAAATTTTTTATTGTACTGACCCCGAACTTGTCTCTAAAATACCTTGTAGATCAGATAAACCTTATGAGCATGTTAAACCTGCATGTGGTTAGGTTGTTTGGAATGAATGTGTTTTTAGCTGATTTTTTATTTATTTTTACTCAGTTCTCATTGATTTAATGTTGTATGAGAGTAGGGCAGAAACATACAATTCATCATCTTTCTGCTTTATTCCCAGCAGTCTTATTAAAGGTCTATTTCATTTAAACTCGAATACATCAAAAACAAGTATCTAAAAACTGATTATCTCTAATCCTATAAGGACATTCTCTCATTGGTGACATCAGTTCATTTATCAGGGCTTCAGCTGTTTTGTTCATTGGAGGAGCCACAGGAGTCGAGGAAAGAGACTTTAGGAGAGGTGTGTGTGGATGTGTGACTGGAGAGGAGCTAGATATGATGGGATCTGGAAATAGCACTAGGGTTAGAGGAGAGAGCAGACTTTGAGACTGGGCAGTGGGCTCCAAATAGCTGACACCTCTCGTCAGACCAACTAGACTCACAGTGCCAAAATAAACTTAGTGAAAAGGGAGTAAGATTACCAGCAGCAACATCCTGTATCCACATGTATTCTCTATATTTCACATTTGCCCACAAGGGCATCTGAATGCTGCATCATCATTACTGTCATGTCTTGCTCAGGCTTTGACAGTCAGAACTGTGAGGAGATTGAAACTGTTTATGTCTGCCCTTGTCTGCTTTTGTCACACATGTAGCCACAAAAAGCATTTAGTCACTCAAGCCACACCTAAAAACATATGAATGTCTTTGTATTGTTTTCTCGATTTGTTGATAAAAACCCATCTCTTTAAATCACGATATTAAACAATAAAACAATAGATATACTGTTTAAAATAGAGCATAAGGATATGTTTGGACACCTCCAAATAATCTAATTTAGTGTAACATGTGGTCTGGACAATAAGTATTGTAGTAGAGTTTCAATGACATTCTTTAAACTTTACGTTTGGTCCCAGTCTTTTAGGTTACACCCTTAAAGGTTGTATCAGTCATTTCAGGCCCAAAAAAGGCACATGTGGGTAACAAATGGGTACAACCACCACTCAAAACCAAAACAAACAGTGTTTCAACCAATCACCGACAGGGGCGGGTGTTGTGAGGTTTTGAGCTCGTTCACGGCTGGACGCGAAGTCGGACCAACACCCGCCCTTGTCGGTGATTGATTGAAACACTGTTTGTTTTGGTTTTGAGTGGTGGTTGTACCCATTTGTTTGTGTGCAGATTTCAGAGCCTAGGCTGCCTACAGAGACGCAGTTTTTGGACGGCATGCTTATGGGGCGGGCAGCTAGCGGATCGTTAGGAAAGATTAGGTGAATGTGATCATTTATGTTTCGGCCTTTTTTGGGCCTGAAATGACTGAGACAACCTTTAATAATCGGGTACCGCATCCCTGATGCATATAGGGACGCTAAAGACCTTGTGTGCAGATCTTAGAAGCTTTTTCACAGGAAGGGTCGGTATGGAAGGCACGTATTTAGAAGTCCTGGCTTCAGTTCATCCATTCCTGGTCAGATCTCTAGAAGATTCTCGCCTCATTCTCGGCATTCCAGCAGCAGGTGGACGGATGTGGACAGTTCGTCAAAGGTCAATGCATACTGATTACCAAGATTTTTCAATTAAAATGCTGTTGACATTTGACCTGTGATAGTTTGTGTAGTGGCTCTTCTGCTTTTATTAGTATTTGTGTAAAAACCTTGCTTAAAAATGTGCCAGAGGGGCCCCTGTGCTTCAGTATGGTCTATTTAGGAAGTGACCGGCTGTTTTCTGTCACTCAGTTGCTGAAAAATGTGCCGTGTTAGTGTCACGTTTTCCCCTCCTGTCAAATGAACAGTCCCCAAGATAAAATGACTCTCTGGGGTTAGAGACACAAGGAGGCGATTCTCTGCTTTCCCTGGTCGAGAACAATCCCCCTCTGAAAGCTGAGAGGGGCAGAGATGCAAGAAAATGAAAAAGTGGAACTCTTGAACAAAGCGGACAGTCCCAGCTGTGATAATCCCTACCTGGCACAGAGAGCCAAACCCAGACCAGCAGAAACCAAAGATAAGAGAGGGAGGGAGGTTTATTAGATTTACAGAAAAAGAAAAACTTGTGAAAAAGTGAAAGAGAAAGTCTGAATGTATGTAAGAGAGAGAAAGACAGAAAAAGATTAGCTCATGGACAAACAGGACTCCAGAGAGCATTGTGGGATATGGCCGGTCCACAATCACTGTGGACTGTGGCTGTGTTTTCAGAGATGTAGATAACACACTCTGCCCTACTACAGGCTGCACTGTACTACACTGAGACCGAGTTTGTCTATTCTGAGTCAGTGAACCTTGTCAGGATCACTGCACAGCCCCTATAGCAGCCCCCATATATTCACAGCAAGAATATCTATATCTATCTATCTGTCTGTCTGTCCATCTGTCAGCCAGTGTCCGTGCCAGTGTAAATAGCCCTTATGTTTATATTGTGTCTAGTTTTGTTTGTGTAATCGCTGTTGGTGAGATTTCAAGTCGTGTCCGTGCCAGTGTCCGTGCCGGTGAAAAAGCAATTTCCTTTTAATTTGATTAGTAACTAATTGAATTACACATTTTACCTCAGTAATACAAATACTGTAAATACAATTACATTCATTTTGTAATTTACTGTAATAACATAATTGCATTACACGTGACTAGTCACTCCTCAACCCTGCATACATTTTGTTCTAAAATATAGATAATGATAACATTTTTGAAATAAATTACCCCCTCAATGTTGTTTAATTAGTTATGTTCCAATTTTCATTTCAAAGTAATCAAATAACACAAAGTGCATGATGCAATCATATCTGACATACACTGTAAAGCTTCATTGTTAAACACTTCATTTAAAATATGTATTTTAATTTCTTTGAATTTTTTCTGCCTACATATATTTCCCATGACATGCGGGGTCAGATTGTACTCCATACTATTGCAGTATATTCTATTCAATACCATCCAAGACTGGTATTCATTTTATGTATTTCTGCAACCTTGACTACCTTGACTATGGGGTGTTTAGTTTGAAATCTCCTCAGTGAGTACAGTAAGGCAACAGCAGGTCTTTGTTAGCTCTGAGGTATGTCTGCCGTGCCAGCTGTCCTCCCACATTCCTGAGAGCTTGTCCATGTAAGGCAGAAGCAGCGAGTGGCACACACACTGACTGAAGGGCAGCTTTCTCAAGCAGACCTTCGGACATAGTATGAAACCTGCATTCATGAGTGTGAGGCTACTAAATGAACCAAGCCTCATGGTTTGACACATGGTTTCAACAACAGTATGAACTGTGTTCTCGCTGTCACCATTTATTATTATAGCTGAGAAACTATTTCCATTTGTCAATCCCTAAAGGGAACTTTTCGTCCTCAATCCACCTGCTGGGTCTTGTATAGTTAAGAATATTTAAAAGAATAGTGCACAGAAAAGCCTTTTAAGCCTTTGCTTCCCATAATTCAGCTTCTGTCCACTTTCTCACTGCTTTGTGGTCAACACACTGCTAGAAAGATTAAATGTAAAACCAGCACCAGATTTATTGCTCAGTCATTGCTCAGAAATTGCATTCGGTGTATCTAGACTTATCTGTGGTTAGATGCTCTGCCTGTAGGGAAAAGAGATGGAGATGTTTCCCCTTGAATTTGAATATAATTCCATTCTCAGGCATTTTCCCATCGGTTCCTGTAGTGTACTTTACAGTGTTGGGCAAGTTACTTTTAAAAGCTAATTAGTTACAGTTTCTAGTTACTTCTTCCAAAAAGTAATTCAATTAGTTACTCAGTTACAAATTTTAAAAGTAACTAGTTACTTAAGAAAGTAACTATTGCGTTACTTTCAAAAAGTAAAATTTAATTTTAAAGGTCCCCTGACATGAAATTTTCACTTTCTGAGGTTTTTTAACATTAATATTAGTTCCCCTAGCCTGTATTTGGTACCCTCGTGTCTAGAATTTTCAATCGATGTAAACCGAGCTTTGGCTATCTTTCTCTTCTCTGCAGCTCAGACGCGCTGATCTTGAATCTCCTCGTTATTACGTCATAACGAGGAAAGGTTACCTCCCCTTTCTCTGCTTTGCCCGCCCAGAGAACTTGGCTCGCCCATGAGAAAACGAGCTAGGAAGTACGAACGCGCGAGCGCGATTTGAGTTTTTCCTCGAGAGATATCCACAAGTTTCCGGGGGGCGCTCCTGTAAAAAATAAAGTGGGCGCAACTTCCGGTGAGGCGGCGGAAGTAGCATTCCAATGGTATTTTGTGTGCTATTTAGCGAAGAGGCTAGGTGTTTTTCGGATAATGTTTTACTATTTAAACTAAGTCGCAAACCTTTATGAGAGATGTCGTTACGGAGCTCAGGGACAACATGTGCTATTCGCGGTTGTACATTGGCCTATAACCGGACTAAACTAATTCAGTGTCAAATTTTATTATCCAACATTCTTGGACTAAATATTTTAAGTGAAGGCTACTGTGAAGCAACATATTCAGAACATGAATGACACACAGTAAACATTTCATAGTATATATAATATAATATATAGGCTATATATATTTCAAACGTCTGTGAGGCAAGTAGACGCTGAGTTTCGGTTCATTTATGAGACGAGCTGCAGTTCAGGCGCCCCCGCCTCCGTGTCTTGATTATGATCTGCTATATTTACTTCTTATTTATTAAATCCAGGCAATTGGTAGATAAAACATTGATTAAAATTAAGATACAATTAATACAAAACGAAATTAACTTTAAATAAAGGCACAGTGCTTTCTAAAAGTTAAAGATTTTTTTGTGCCACGTCCCTCATGTGTATTTCCCTCATATTAAATATAAAATGCATGTGTTATATTTTTCTAATGTCTGGACTCCTTTATTAATGGAGTATGACATATATATATATAAACAGATGTTTCAATAGCCTCAATGCATTTTCTGAGAATTTATAGGCCTATTTCAGGTTTTGACTGCAAATGTCACGTCAATAACGCTGGAATCGCCCAATTTTAAATAATTTATGCTCAACTAGTTGTGGTGTAGGTCTACGAATTTTATAATGTTAACTTCAAATAATACAAATAGTAAAGATATGGTATTGGATCTGGACGGGAAGGATATCTCTGGGAGTTGGAAGGGGTGTGTCGTGATTCTGATTCTGACACAGGTTCCTGGATCTGAGTATCGCGATTTCGGTTTTATTTAACATGATTATTTTTTATTATTATTTAGGAACAAACGAGGGTCTAAGGGTTTAAAGAAACGCCGGCTCACAGCAGCTGTCCAGAGCACCGCAGCGCATATCTTCAAGTTTAGCCATAACCGAACGTCCAGTTTAACTGCCACAAGTTGATCTTCTTGTAATAAAGAACTAATCGTGGAAAAACACGCTGTATTTTTGTATTTTCATTGCATTTTTAATTGATAAAAAGTTAGACAAATTAAATAATACATTTTAGTATAAATATGAATGATTAATCGATAGTCGAATGAATGAATGAGTGTCACGTCTCGTTTGTTTATTTCGAACCGGAAGACGCGCCCACTTTTGACGCAAGGCCTCATGGGGCGTAGGAAACTTGTAAAAAATTTAAAAATAATGGCTTGCAAACGAGCGAAGCATGGCAGTTGATCAGTGTTGGATGTACAAATGAACACAAAAGTATGTTTTAATTCCTTCATCCGAGACTCTGAAGAAACAATGGATTAATTTTATTTTCTCTGGAAATGCGCCGACACGTATGGTCCAAACATTTCACCGACGACTGTTTCCTCAACTTGGGCCAATACAGAGCTGGCCTCGATGAACTAAATCATCGAGCTACCAAGCAACAATTCAAGTTCAAGTTCAGACAGGTAATCTTTCTCTCAAAATCGTTCAATATTGTTTATGCATCAGTAAGTCAAGCCAGTGAGTAAAATATCAACTTCACATCGTTTCTTTTAGTAGGATGAAAATAATCTTATTTAAATTGTGAACAAATTATATACAGAAAGCGATCAAAGAACAATCTTTCCACACAGCGCGAGTTTATGGACAACTCGTTATGAAATCAATGACGTTACACTGCACAACGAAGCTCTTACTGTATGTACATCGTGTTTGCATTGGTGAAAGCATTAGAGAGAGTGCAGAAACTGCGTTTCAATGATAAGATCTTCAGTCTCGCGATCAACACACTGTCATCTGTTTGCTCAATGCTCATAACGGCTACATTTTATGTGATGGGAATAGATCTAAATACTTTAAAAACATCTCACGATTCGTTAATCTCGATAGCTGTATTAGTAAAAACGTATAAACAGTGTATGTGTGAACGCACCATTAGCCGTTAGTGATGATGGGTCGTTCGCGAATGAGCGTTAGTGATGATGGATCGACTCGTTCGCGAATGAGCTTTTGATGGGTCGTTCGCGTTTCTCTTTTAGGTGAACGTCGGGAGCTGGCTCGCATATCTGATGAGCCGACTCTATTTTTTACAAATTTAGCCTATAGAAATTAAATAATTATGTAATAAAAATTTAAATATTATAGTCAAAGTCATTTAAAGAGCCGTTTGTGAGCCAAAAGAGCTGGCTCTTTTCAGTGATCTGAGTCAAAAGAGCCGAATGCCCATTACTACTATGCGTGCTTTCGAGCACCCGCCCAACTCTACCTCTGATTGGCTTACAATGACATTTTACTCTACCTCAGGCAATCGTCAGCATTTATGCGGTAATGCCGTTAGTAACGTTATTCCCATCACTGGTACTTTAAGACTTTTTTTGGAGTTTGACTCAAGGTGGGTGTGTTTCCGTATGTTGATGTGTGAGGCCAGGTGTGTGTGTGTGTGTGTGTGTGTTTTGGTGGCAGAAGGATGAGAGATGGTACAGTGCCAGACAGACGCAGCTGTCTTGTGTTGAAGGCACAGATCTCTGATGGATAAATGCTGTAAACAAGAGTTTTCCCAGGCTACTCAAGTCCATTCACGTGACACACTTTCTTAATTCTCTTTTTGTGTTAGCTTACATTTAATTTCTGACATTAAAAGCTAGAAATCTATAGAGACAAATTACACACGGAGTGTACATGTGTATCACAGCACCTATTTGAAGCAGTCCCAGCTTTCTTAACATGCAGACCCCAATATCATCTCACATAGAGTTTGTTTGGGACACTGGCAGGAATGTTTAGCAGCTGTTGGGTGTTGTAAAATATTACTCTCTGTCTCTCTTTCTCTCTCTAATTAAAGCTACACAGTTACATTTGAGATTTGATTTAACCCAAGGTTTAACCGTGGCTGCAAAAAGCGCAAGTGTTTAGGGCTGATCAATGGAGCTAAAGACGTATTGTACTGATATCTTTTTAGCCTTTTGGCAATATTTTGATAGTTTTCAGTTTTTATTGTTTTCAGTTTTCAGTTTTAATACTAAATATTGAAAAATTGTATTTCAATTGATATAGCATTTTTCAATAAATTAACATGATTAAGAATTGTTTTCATATATATCCCGAAAACAGAGGTATTGCTCTTATTTATCTTTATTTACTAAATCATTTTAACCCACACAGAAACAATGAATCATTATTTTTAATTGATTCATTACAAAAGTTTCATTTGATTCACGTAAAAGCATTAAGGTTACCTACTAAACTACTTACTTGTTACTGAAGTGTACTTGTGAAAATGCCAGTGAAATAGTACTAATGGCAGTCTTTGAGAAACCAAATAGTCAAATAAAAAAACACAATATTCATGATTTTGCTTAATTTGATATAGCCAAATAATTTCCCATCACGCTAGCCTTGTTTTTCCCTTGCACCACAGACTAAAGGGACTTTTTGTGGAAACTTGGCATGTGCTGAGCTTTAATGGAAAATTGCTTGAGCTCTGGTTGGCCAAACTGGCAAGAGAACAAAAATGTGATATTTAATTTTTTCTTGAACTCTAAAGGTTCTACTTGAACATTTCAAAAATACAATCATGTTCTGCTCATCATGTCTATTTTGTTTCTCTCTGTTCCATTAAAAGTCCTGTCAACAACCAGCGCACAGGATCCTGATCTTGCTCACGGCTGTACCCATGGAAGCTGTTATCCTGCAACCGGTGACCTCTTGGTGGGTCGGGAAACGAACTTGAAAGCATCGTCCACATGTGGCCTGCGGAGGAGAGAACCCTACTGCATTGTCAGCCATCTGCAGGTAACCAGTTGTCAGACAATACACACACACACACACCATTTTGAGCTTTTTTTTGAAGATGCTGCAGTGCTGATCCTTTCCATTTTCGACTCTTGACCTTATGTAGGAAGAGAAGAAGTGTTTCCACTGTGATTCACGGCGACCTTATGAACCTTCTTCCAACCCCATGAGTCACCGCATCGAGAATGTCATCACCACCTTCAAAGCACACCGCAAGAAGTCCTGGTGGCAGTCTGAGAATGGTGAGAGAATGACGTTCGTATCAGACGAGCTGCACTTTCTTGGGCTTTTTATGCTTTATGAGACATAGATATAAATCAGATTCAAATCTGCATGGCCACCAGAGCTCAACATGTCTGTGTTAACCACTGCACCATGGCTTCAACCTCAGCCAACTGTTAATTAAGGCATACAGAAAACCATGCGTCCTAATCTACAGCTTCAGCCTTGTTTTGATGGAAATCCACACATCCGTTTGGCTTCATTTGTCAAATGTAGAGTAATATGTTGCCAGGAAATTTGATTGCCTCCCTGAGCCCTCCAAACCCAGCTGCTTGGCAAGGACTGGAAACGCTTCACATGTATTATTAGAAGGTTGATGTTTAGAGCGTCTATTAATAACACAGAGGCTGAGGGAGAGAGATGCATGTACTCAGAATGAAGTCAGATCAGCCTAAAACAGTTCATAGAATAAGTCATTAAGACTTTGTTTTTTGAAAGAACTTAATACTTTTATTCAGCAAGGAAGCATTAAATTGGTCAAAAGTGACAGTAAAGAATAAGAGCAAAAGAATTAAGCTGTCACAATCCCTGTACTGTCTTGTGCGTTGTAGGACTTTTATGTTGAAGTATATTCTTAGTTCCCAATTGTTTCTGTGTTCAGTTCCTGTAGTTATATTCTCTATGGTAAAGATGACGACACATTATGCGCCAACTGTCGGCACTTCTTCTTCCGTTTTCTCTCCTAATCTGCTCACATAGCCTACTTCATTTTAATACAACATTAAGTGGAATGTCCAATAAAACTGTTCTCATTTAGATATTTTCTGTCAGGCAATGGAAAGAGTATGATATGACTGACTACGACGTTAACCAGCAGTTCAAAAAGTCACAAGAATTGTCACTAGTTGCATTTTTTAAGGAAAAAGACGCTAGAGGGGTCTGAAAAGTTGCTTTATTGGCAACACAGGCCATTAACAACTTCAATTGACAGCCTTAACTTTTTGTACTTCAAGAATGAAGGAGGTTCAGAATGGAAGTATGTACAAGAGTGCAGACACAGAGGAAGTTTGTTAGTTGATTTGGCTGTGTTTCAAAGCTCAGATGTCCAAGCTCACCTTGACATACACTCACTCCCTAAGCCCTGCAGTATTAGAGAAAATTACAGACAGACTGTTGCTGGCATACCCACAGAGAGAGGCATAGAGGATGAAAGAGGAAACCAAAACTCTAATAGAGCAGAACATGGAAGAAAAGGATGGAAGGACAGGAAACTTAAAAAGAGCAAGAAAAAGCTGCAGGATGATACCTGAACCTCATGCACCCACAGCATTTATTGTTTACTCTGTTAAGTGCACTTGTGGGCTGCAGTGTTGGGTGTTGGGACGTTACTAACTAAAAGTAGTGATGCCACTAACTTAACTACATGTTTGCATGATAGAAAAAAAAAAGTTGATTGTTTAACAAGTTACTTTTTTTAACAGGTAGCAGTGCAATTCGTTAAATGCTAAATGGTTGTTTTAATGTCACATTGTATTGTGTACTCAATAGCTATTCAGATATATATATATTACTCAATATAAAGTAATATATTTCGATATAAACATAGTGCTATTTGTAGTTAGCTTCTTTTTGTTAGTGGCTTATACTCTACTACTGACTTCATGCTACTTTAATTAGCTTGTAGCTTGGCAAGCTACACTTACAGAGAAGCTTTCCAAACACTGATGGCTGATGGGCTGAAATTATATTTAGATCTTATATGTCATTTATCCCAAACAATACCTCTTTTTTACATCTTAACAAAGTTCCTTTAATAGTTTAAGTGCATGAGGGAGGCCCCTGTGTGTCAGATGTGTGTCTTCTCTGTGCTCAGCGAAATGAGCGAATTAAGTACGGGCGTTTTCAGGAAATGGTCACTTTTTGTGTGACCAAATGGTATTTTTTCTCATGGTTACTATGGCTTCAGTGACTTTTCTGTAACAATGCTGTATAATGAACAGTAGATCAGTTGTTCAGCACTTGTGTGTCTCACAAGTGGCTCCTGTCGTGGCCCCTCTATTGCTTGGTATCATATTAAGTGGATACAGATACGGTACATTGTGGTGTGCAATTACTTTTTAAGGCATTTAAAAAAATTTATCAAATGAAAATTATAAAATGCATTAAATGTAAACGTATCAGTTACTAGAAACCAAAGTTTGGCCCCTACAGCTTAATAAGGCTGAATGTCCAACCCTGTTATTGGCAATTATGTCTATTTAATTTGATAAATATTTAATGTTCACAATGATGACAAAAAATATGGGGGTATGTCAAAAAGTAACAAAGTTTCCCTGATGGATAGAAAATAAATATTAAAATAAAATAAAATAATACCAAAAAAATAAATAAAAATAAAATGAAATAATAATGAAAAAAATCATTAAAAAAAGAATTTCAGGCCCTATTACCAGTTCCCTCTTTGGCTTTCTTCGTGATGTGTCATCTGTGTTCTATAGGGTAAATCTGGTGCTACACATGAGAGTAGTCTTTTTCGTGGCTCTTTGGCATGTGCTCTGAATTGAGGCTTAGTGCCTTTAACGACTTCCTCCTCCAGCCGAAACACTGAAACATGAATTGAAAAAACAGCATGTCATTCAATCAATTTCCTTTTGAGCTCCACTTGACCTCCGCTGGCCTCTCCCCGCGCTCTAGTCCCTCGTTTTCTTCTGCTGCGGTACAACCTCTCTCTCTTTTCCTCAGCGTCCCTTTCCTTCCTGTTGAGCTGTTCATTATGAAACATAAGTTAAATCCAGCAGTCACACAAAGGGCTGCTGCAGTGCATTCACTTACAGCTTTGTAATGGCAATGCATTGCAGGGAGGCACAGGTGAGCTCTATATGGTACCAGCTCTGCAGAATACGTCTGTCGCTCCAGATGAATAATGAACTGTCAAAGTAGGACCTGAACAGAACAAAAGTAGATTGTTAAACCACCTGATCTATTTCTAGCTCTGCTCAGTCACTAGGACACTGTGTTTGTAACGTGCATATTGTTGTTCATTGTTACTCTGAGTCAGAGCCTTATTACATTTCCAGATGAAGTGTTTAGGGAAGGAAAATGTGAGAACTCTTGCACTCCAGCACCGGTGTTGTTGAAAGATGTACTCTGTATTACAATGAGGGCACACTAACACCGGCAGTCTGCTAGCAAAGATGTTTGGAGTACGGTTAACAAAGAGACTTTTTCTTCTTTTTTTAATATTACAGAATGTTTTAGAAGTCAAATAGTTATCAGGATCTGTTTGTAGTCATTAAAGTGATAAAAATGTTGAGCCAACATATAGAGCAAAATCTTCCTCACCAACACTAATATGGACATTTTTATATACTATGGTCTTTGAGTTGTATTAAAACTTACACATTTCTGTCAGTAACTTTTATATTTAGTTATTCAGGTCACATTGACACAATGTAAATTTAACAAAATATGCTTATTGTGCATCATTTCCAATCAATCTGCAATTTTAGGTAAATTATGCAAAAAGCATAAAAATATTTTTAAATTTTATAGTATACATATGATAATAGCAATCATTAGAAAGTTGGCCATTTTTTTTAAATAATAGATTATTTGATTTTATTATTATTCATTTTATTATTTATTAGATTTCAATCTTATTTAGCCTATGTCAACTGCTTAGTAGACAAATAAAAAAAAACGAATAAGTGTGAAAAAAGTGTTTTAAGACGGAATATTTTCCTCAGGGTCAAAAGTGGTTATATTTGATAATGATAAAATAGTAATCAAGGAGTATTTGTTTTAATTTTGTTCTTTACACAACATCATCTTATTACAGCAGAGGGCACTTTTGTGTCATTGTTGACGCCTTGGATCATTAATGTGAACATGAACTCTTTTCTCTTCTCAGGGAAGTCTGACGTTTACCTTCAGCTGGACCTGGAGGCAGAGTTTCACTTTACTCATCTCATCATGACATTTAAGGTAAGATTGTTTTTTTCCTCCAAGAAATAACCTTCATCCTTGAAACACTCCAAAACTGAACTCATACTGTCAATTTTTTTGTACGCAGACTTTCCGTCCAGCAGCCATGTTGATTGAGCGATCTGCAGATTTTGGCCGAACCTGGCAGGTGTACCGTTACTTCGCTTCCGACTGCGAGTCCAACTTCCCGGGAATTTCTCAGGGTCCTCTTCGTAAGGTTGATGATGTTATCTGCGAATCCAGATATTCTGACATCGAGCCGTCGACAGAAGGAGAGGTGAGAGTTATTCATTTGGAATACTTTGCATCAGTTCAGTTGTTTGTAATTTGTTTGCTGAACTGCGCTTTCTCTTCTCTCAGGTGATTTACCGTGTTCTTGACCCTGCTATTCGGATTGAAGACCCTTACAGCCCTAAAATTCAGAGTAAGTGAACCTTATCAATCCTAACCTCCTACTGGATACTTAAGATGCAGCTTTTTGCACTGAAATGGTTTTGCTCTGTTGTCTATGGTACAGGTCAGTTCACATGCATTTAAATTCAGTTTCTAGTTTGCTGCTGTCCATGCTACCTCTTTATTAAATGGAAATAGCAGCTGAGTTCTTCCCCTCAGGCTGTTGTTCCTGTACTTTCACTGTCATTCCCCAGGAACAACGTAAACAACCTATTCCTTCTTATAACAGAGAAGTGCAATATGTCTCATGAACAGGTCTTAACTTTACACTGGTAACAGCCAGATCTTTTAAAAGACTGATTTCCTCTTATTTTGTCCTAATATATTAAAATTATGTAATTGGTATCTAATTTATTTCGAAATGTTCTAATTTCTGTATATTTATATTATTATTAATATTATTATTATTATTATTATATATTACCAGTATTGGGATAAAGTTACTTTAAAAAATAACATTACAATATTACGGTACTCTCTGAAAAAGTAACTAATTGTATTACTTACGGTAGTTACTTTATATGTAAAGTAATGCAGTACGTTCGTTTTTCCTCACCTGGGCTGGGCTTACTTGATTGTTTTTAATAAAAAAAAAAACGCACTTCAGCAATAAAAAAATAAAACACATATCATCAGGTTTTTTGTTGTTGTTGTTGTTGGATGGTCAAATAATATTGGATGACCTCATTGGCCTAGTGTGTTGCAAGTGTGTTGTAGTAGAATTAGCTAATGATGAACTTGCCGGTTCAGCTGGTCAGTGTATTATTCCCATACAGCGGTGAGTCATGCACAGTGTGAGTGTGTATAAATTGGTCCCACACTCTCTGTGTGGCTCTCACTTTCTGTTATACTGATCATCTAGAGCATGACTGGAACAAACAGCATGTGCACAGAAGCTGAATTCTCTGATGTTGGGATATGCGCCTCTCACACACTCCATGATTTTCCCTCCAACTCTTTTCCTTATAAATCACATAAGTCCCACTTCATTGAGTGTCTCTGAAGCGTAACAGCAGCCTGTCCACCACACTCCTGCTGAAGGCCTCCACGCTCAGCTGACTGTGACCTCCCACTGAGGAGCAGGCCATTGGCTCAGGGGAGAAGGGGTCAGAGGTCATTGGTTAACAGGGTTTAGGGATTTTTTACAGGGGTTGGAGAATGTTCTCATGATTGAGTGGTCGTGATTGTATGCTTGATGATCATTTGGTGTGATTTATGATCATTGTTCACCAAGGCTGCATTGATTTTCATTTAAATATTTAAAAATGTAATTTATTCCTGTGATGGCAAAGCAAAATTTTCAGCATCATTACTCCGGTCTTCAGAGTCACATGATCCTTCAGAAATCATTGTAATATGCTGATTTGCTGCTCAAGAAATATTTCTTATCTTTATTAATGCTGAAAACTGTTGTGCTGCTTAACACGTTTGTGGAAACCATGATTTTGATATGCCACTATCCTCCACTAACCCCAATGTCTTCATGTTACAGACCAGCTGAGGATCACTAACCTGCGTCTGAACTTCACCAAGCTGCACACTCTGGGTGATAATCTGCTGGACTCACGGCCTGAGATCAAAGAGAAATACTACTATGCCATGTATGAGCTGGTTGTCAGGGGCAACTGCTTCTGCTATGGCCACGCCTCCGAGTGTGCTCCTATCGACGGCATCAGGGACGACATTGAGGGCATGGTGAGTTACCAAACTGTAGCTAGATGTACATGCTCATTTCGCTTATTTAGACTACCTTTGCTGCCTTCAAATAGCAGGACACGAAAGTTGTTTTCTTACTATAGTGACGTATATATATATATATATATATATATATATATATATATATATATATATATATATATATAAAATCTATATCCAAGTGAAAAAGCTTCTCGAACAAGAAAAAATGTAGGTCGGGACTTGATTTTGTTCATGGGACAATTGATTCGATGGTTGTGATTTTGCTATTTGCTGTGACAGGTTGTCAGTAAACACATCATTAGCTGCAAGAGTGAGGGGAAGTTATTTTGATTAAAAATAACAAAGGTACATGAATAAATTAATAAAAACAACAACGAACTGCACAGATTAATCATTTATGTAAGTACTGCAATATTCCATGAAAAACAAGTCAATTTTGATTTCATGGTGACTTTAAAGTTAATCTTTAAAAATAGTAATAATTCAATGACACTGTTAAATGTAATCTTTACCAAATCTGAAAATAGGTGTCCATTTTCATACTGTACATTAAAATGTTGTAATGGCTAAATTCACTTGTGGCATTTAAAATGGTTTAGTTTTTTATATTTTATTTGTATGTTGGTTATTTAGACAAAGTAGTATAGAATTTTATACGGACCATTTAGTTATCAACCATAATATGAAAATAATTATTGGCTTATTGTAACGAGAGACAAACATCAAGTTACCAGAGAGGTTAATACTACAAGATGAGGTGAAGTTTGCCGTTTCTATCTCTAGGTACACGGGAGGTGTGTGTGCAAACACAACACGAATGGACTGAACTGTGAACAGTGTGATGACTTCTATAATGACCTGCCCTGGAGACCAGCTGAGGGCCGAAACACTAACGCCTGCAAGAGTAATTATCAATAACCATAATAATATTGCTGATGCAGTGCATGCAGGCATAGATTTCTGATTCCACAGTTAACACTTTCCTCTTTTGCCCAGAATGCAACTGTAACGGTCACTCTAACAAGTGTCATTTTGACATGGCGGTGTATCTGGCTACTGGGAACGCCAGTGGAGGTGTGTGTGACAACTGTCTCCACAACACCATGGGACGCAACTGTGAGACCTGTAAACCTTTTTACTATCAGGATCCAACTAGAGACATCAGAGACCCTAGGGTCTGCGTGGGTAGGTGTGAGATAAATGCTATACGTTCATGCATTGCACTGTGTACATTTGCTTATGTCTATTCTCTCTGGCAGCCTGTGATTGTGACCCAGATGGTTCTCTGAACGGTGGCATTTGTGACGGGCATGATGACCCTTCTTCACGCATGATTGCTGGGCAGTGTCGTTGTAAAGACAATGTTGAAGGCCCGCGCTGTGATAAATGCAAGTCTGGTTTCTTTGGGCTCAGTGCTAGCGACCCTCGTGGCTGCCAGCGTAAGTACAAGCCAATACCAATCAGCTGATAATTATATTTCATGTTATAACCAATAAATGTTTTGTTTTAATAAATGAAAAGTCAAATTTAGGCATCACAAGTTTATACAGTATGATAACGTTGGCAAAGGAAATCAAAATGTAAAAATAGAGGAAATGATCATACATAATTAAATATCCAATATCATAGATGTCACGATATCACCCTGTTTGGACTTTGTTTTCTGTATGCACTATTTCTCTGCCCGTGTGTCGTCATAGTCACTGATTTGATTTCATCATTAAGGTCAGGTGTGTCGTCAGTCATTGTCACTTTGTTTGTCTGTGTAAGTCCTGTGTTTTCAGTTTACCGTTGACCAGTCTCGTTTGCGTATGGTGGTGTTCGCCTTCATGCGAATTACCTGGACATTTTTAAATAACCTGTGAACCTTTCATCTACGTGCCTTCATATGCAGCATAACCGTGACAATAGATAGCCAATATAACAACACTACTGTACACAATTTGGTCTCAGTAAGATGTTTCTGAAAGAAGTCTCTTATGCTCACCTACATGTATTTGATCAAAAATACAGGAAAAACTGTTATTATTTACAATTTAAAATAACTGTTTTCTATTTGAATATGTTTTAAAATGTAATTTATTCCGGTGATGTCAAAGCTGAAATGTCAGCGTTGTTACTCCAGTATTCAGTGTCGCATGTTGATTTAGAAACATTTCTTATTATCATCAATGCTGAAAACAGTTGTGCTGCTTATTATTTTTGTGGAAACCATAATACATTTTTCTTCAGGATTCTTTGAATACTAGAGATAGAAATCTTTTGTAACATTATAAATGTCTTCACTACCACTTTTGATCAATATAATACATCCTTGCTTCAAATTAAAAGCTTCAAGTTTCTTGAGCTTACTGCCTCAAACATTTTAAATGCTGGTATATATTTTATTAGACACCTTGACATTTCAGAGCACTTTTTTTTCAATCAAAGTTAGAAAGGAATTAAATGCCTTAGCACTTTTAAACCACCACCTGTTTGACGAACACTTTTCTGGTATATTTTACTCTTGATTCACAATCATTGTCTTTCTCTCACTGGTCTGGTCTAGCATGTAAATGTGACCCCAGGGGTATAGTGTCCGGTAGCTCCCAGTGTGACCCTGTTAGTGGAGACTGCTTCTGTAAACGCCTGGTCACTGGACACAGCTGCAACCAATGTCTGGTAAGCAGAGCAGAAAAACAAGCTTGCCTCTTTTAGCAGTTTATGATTCCCCATACACCTCTCTGAGAACATTTGGGTTATCATTCACCAGTAAGCACTGCATGCTTACTGGTACCTTGTATCCTCTCTACTGGGTGGGAACATGAACTGAGAATGTTTGCTCAACAATGTCTGCATTTAGCCCAGGGGCTTTATGGCAGATGGTGTAGGTTTACACAAGGCTTAAAATGGAATGAAAGGAAGAACTGTATCCTGAAATTAGACCAGCTATAAATGCATTTAGTATTAGAGTGATGTCAAATCATTTTATGGATATATTCCATGGTAATTCTTTACTATGTTTAAAACTGTATTTGGATATGGTAATTTGTTAGCACGGCATGGTATATATCAAATTATAAAACGGTTAGTTCCAATCCTTGATTCTGATTGGTCAATAGCTGTGTTTTATTCATGATAAAACATGGCTATGACCGCTTCACCCAATGGTTCTATGTATAGCACCACTTATTGCTTACGTATTACGGTGTTCCAACAGCATCTCATGCCATGGTTCTGTCACAGTATTTTGTACCTGTAGCCAACAATCTGAATATTAAATGTCTTATTGGTGTTTTTATTCTTTTTTCCTACAGCCTGAGCACTGGGCCCTGAGTCATGATGCCAATGGCTGCAGAGGGTGTGACTGTGATGTGGGTGGAGCTACAGACAACCAGTCAGTATTGTTCAGTTTATGAGGATTCAGACTTTTGGCAGTTTTTAAATAAATACATACAGTACAAAATAAATACATACTATTTAATTGACATAATAATGATGTACTTTGTGTAATTAACTGTGTTCAGGTGCTCAATGGAAACAGGGCAGTGTCAGTGTCGGAGTCACATGATTGGACGCCAGTGTAACCAGGTGGAGTCTGGGTATTTCTTTATGGCCCTCGACCACTACATTTATGAGGCTGAAAATGCCAAGCTGGGTCAAGTAAGTACAGAACTGGGAAAAATAAGCAACATGATACTCAAGCAACGGAACATTGATGAAAGTAACATAGATATATTCTAAAGATATTATGATCAAATATTTATTTGGGATGATGGCCGATTTCAATAATTATTTAATATGAATAAATATTCAAATAATATGCAAGTGACATTACAATGTACAGTATCAATACATTTTAATTTGGAGAATTTCTAAAGATTAGATTAAACAGTTTATATTTTATAGGGCTCTGCGTTTGAGGAGAGAGAGTACCAGCCGGGCCGTCCCGTCTTGTGGACAGGCACTGGATTTGCACGGGCTCCTGAAGGTGGTACGCTGGAGTTTGCCATTAACAACATTCCATATTCTATGGAATATGACATCCTCATTCGCTATGAGCTTCAGGTAAATGCTATGGCTTCATAGGCATACTCAGAGAAGAAGTGTGTTAGGTATACTCATATGCGTTTCTGTTTTTAAAGATGCCACGGGACTGGGAGGAGGTCCGTGTAATGGTGATTAGACCAGGCCCCATACCTACCAGCAGTCCATGTGGAAACACCATCCCTGCAGATGATCTGCTAACCTTAACGCTCCCCTCTACTGCCAGGTCTGTGAAACACACGTAAAGGGACGATTCACCTAAAAAGGAAAATCTGTCATTATTTACTCACCCTCATGTTGTTGTTTCGTTCTTCTGTGGAACACAAAAGATGATATTTTGAAGTGTTTCAACTGTTTTTGTCCATACAATTAAAGGCAATGGGTTTCAAAACAACATAGGACCTCTATGACTTTTTTAAAAAAAATCTTCCTTTTTGTTCCAAAGAAAAAATAGTCATACAGGTATGGAGCGACATGAGGGTGAGAACATAATTAAAAAAATTAAACATCAAGTAGGCCAATGTTTTCCTTCACTTTTGTGTACCAGAATCTTCTCAGAAAGTCATTTTTACTTATAATATTTCTGTTGTACTGTTGCAGGTTTGTGGTTCTGCCTCAGCCAGTGTGTTTGGAGGGAGGAGTGAGTTACAAACTGCGTGTGGAGTTCATCCGTTACGCTGACAGGAACAGCATCCTTACCTCCACTAATGCCTTTGTACTTGTGGACTCTGTAAGCATAAATCTGTGATTTTATTCAACTTATATCAGGTCGTCTTCATGTTCTGTCTCATTTTGACTGGTTCCTTTCTTCCCCTGACCTCCCTAGATTGCCCTTCTCCCTCGTTACTCTTCTCTAGAGATGTTTACCGCGGGAGACCCTGCCTCCGTTGCACGGAAGCAGAGCTATGAGCGTTACCGCTGCCACGAGACTGCCAAGAGTGTGTTCCGCCCACAGATGAGTGAAGTGTGTGCTAAACTCATCACCAGCATGTCTGCCCTCATTAACAATGGCGCGCTGCGTGAGTGTCAACAATCAATTTAGGGGTTGAGATGGGAATATTGGGGTTTGTTTGTATTTGTTATTATTAAGACAAGTACTTTTCTCCCGCAGCTTGTGAGTGTGATCCTCAGGGTTCGCTCAGCTCAGAGTGTGATGTCCGCGGGGGTCAGTGTCGCTGCAGGCCCAACATATCAGGCCGGCGCTGTGATAAATGTGCAGCGGGGGCTTATGGATTTGGCCCTTCCGGGTGCAAACGTAAGAGACATATTGTAAAATCCTTTTCTCTGCTCTGGTACACTACCATTCAAAAGTTTTAGATTTGTTTGATTTTTTTTAATGTTTTTAAAAGAAGTCTCTTAATACAGCAAAAACAGTATTGTGAAATATTTGTACAATTTAATATAACTGTTTTCTATTTTAAAATGCAATTTATTCCTGTGATGCAAAGCTGAATTTTCAGCATCGTTCAACCTTCAACTTACAGAAATCATTCTAATATGCTGAATTTCTGCTCAAGAAACATTTCTTACAGTTGTGTAAAAAAGAAAATTCATTTAAAAAAAAAAAAAACCGTATTCACAGTATTACTGTTTTTGCTGTATTTTGGATCAAATAAATGCAGCATAAATGCAGAATAAATCTTACTGATCTAAAATGTTTCAACGGTAGTGTACATCAATAAAAAATTTCTTTTTTCTTTTACATTTGTATTTGTTTTTCTTTCTTTCTTTTACTGCTTTGTTTTTTGTTATTGTAGTTTTCGTATTTTGTTGTGTGTTTGTTTGTTTCTTTTTGTTTGTTTTCCTTTTCTTTTTGTTGGTGTTGTTGTTTGTTTCTTGTGTAACGACTGAGACGAATCAGACACAATTATTTGTTATGGTTAACAAATAATCTTTAAAACTCACTCTGGGACCTGTGGCCCCCGTCCCCCAACAAGGGCAAGAAGGGTCTTTGGTATTACAAGAATCTTTCTTAGTTTCTTGATCAGAAACAAATCCAGCTGCACTTGCAAATGAGCATGCTTAAAACAAAGATTCATAGATCGATCACAAAGTAATTTTCCCGCTTGGAAATTCCACCCTTCTCATTGGTCAAGCAAACCTGGAGAGGTAGGGCCTTCAGAGGTAGAGACAAATTCACAGTGACTCTCTCTCTTGCTTCTGGCCCTCACGGCTGCTCCTTCGGGATGATGTCTGTGGGGACCCGCACTGGGGCCATTGGGCCCAGGCAGGCTGTGACCACACCCAATTTAATAAGGGACTCTGAAAATGATGTGCTGTTGGTTCTTTTCATAGTTAAATGGATCTTTCCCATAGTTCCATTTCCTGCTTCCGATTCCATTCTGTCACTCACCCTTTTACCCGTGTATGTATGTCTAATTGTTTATATGTTAGTTATGTGTTCGTGACTTAGTTAATAAAACTTGTGCACATTATGTATTTGGTTCTGATTCTCTGCTTGCAAACAAAGTCTATGTTAAGATTTAGATTTTGACTACAGGCTCTTAGTACTGTACAGTAAGAAAGGCATTTCCCTTCCCCGGAAATGAATATTTCTTAGAATTAATAAACAATTAACGCTGACGAATAGGTGGGATTATTGTAATATTAATTTAATTCAGTTAATTATATTAACTGATCCAAATATTCATAATCAATTATAACCAATTATTATTGATTATTAATATTTCAAAGAGTTCATTCGTTACCTTTTTTTTTCTATTTGTTTCTTTGTTTTTTTAATGTTTTTTTCTTTTGTTTTGATTTGTTTGTTTGTTTCAAATTTTTTTTAGCATTTTTTGTTCCTGTTGTTTTGGGTTTTATTTGTTTCACTCTTTTGATTTGTTTTGTTTTGTCTCTTTAAAATTTTGTTGTTGTTGCTGTTTGTTTTATCTTTTCTTCTTGCTTTTCATTTTTCTTTCTTTTTGTTTGTTTGTTTGTTCTTTCATTCCTTCTTTGCTTCATTCATTCATTAATTTTTCTCTTTGTCTTTAGTGTGTGAATGTAGTTTGGAGGGCTCTCAGAGCCGTTTCTGTGACCAGTACGCAGGACAGTGTCCATGCCGGCCTGGTGCATTTGGTCAGCGCTGTGATGGTTGTCAGGCTGGACACTGGGGCTTCCCGAACTGCAGGTCTTGCCAGTGTAACGGTCACGCTGAAGAGTGCCACCAGAGGACTGGAGCTTGTCTCAACTGCAGAAGCAATACAGCAGGGGACCAATGTGAAAGGTACAAGTTGAAGTTTTAAGCTGTTTGGTTGATTTGAATATTCATTACTAACTTAAAATATTTGAGAACAGCAGGATTTTTTTAAAGCCTGCAGGCACACAGTGAAAAGGGTTGATTTTTCTTGAATGTTTCTCTGTCCATGCTAATGTAATAGATACCTCCTGTCACAGGTGTGCTAATGGTTACTATGGAAACCCGGCCCTTGGTTTAGGGAATCAGTGTCGCCCCTGCCCCTGTCCTGAGGGCCCCAACAGTGGACGCCACTTTGCCGCCTCATGTTACCAAGACAACCGCAACCAACAGGTGGTCTGCAACTGTAACCAGGGTTACACAGGTATTTTTAACGCCAGAATTGTATTTTTCTCTTCCCAGAGATGGATGGAATAAAATTAATAAAGATGAGGTCCGGGTCATGTGCCGCTGCATTTCTTGCATAAATGCAACAAGAGAATGTAGTTCTTGTATGACTTCCCAAATTAATAAGTGCTTGAATAGGGCATTATTTTGCCATTTAACACCCTGAGTCCATCTGCATCTGGATAGGATGCAGAAAATGTCATAATCAGAGGCCACTGTCAGTCTGATCAGACGTGCAGTGATCATGTGTGTTATCTCCTGTCCCCCCTCAACTGGACACAGGGATTGTAAAGCGCTCTGCAGGGGCAGTCCTCAAGCGTGAGTAACCATGGAGACCCACCCCACCTCTGCTGCCCGACCTCCACCCCCCCTCCCGTCTGGGCCGTCCCTCCCTGGCGCATGGCTCACGCACTTCACACCTGCATGTTCATTTGCAGAGCCCTCTCAACCCAGTTTAGCAGTGCTGGGGAGTAACTAACTAAGACCCTATTTACACCTGATATTAAAGGATTAGTTCACTTTTTAAAAAACTTTTGCTGATAATTTACTCACCCCCATGTCATCCAAGATGTCCATGTCTTTCTTTCTTCAGTCGAAAAGAAATTGAGGTTTTTGATGAAAACATTCAAGGATTTTTCTCCATATAATGGACTTTACTGGTAGCCAAACCGTCCAAGGTCCAAATGACAGTTTCAGTGCAGCTTCAAATGGATTTAAACGACAACATAAGGGTCTTATCTAGCAAAACGATCGGTTATTTCTAAAATAAATAAATAAAAAATGAAGTTTTATGCCTTGCTCTGTTCTGTGATCCGCGGTCGTGACTCTCCTGTTCGAACTCGTTCATCAAAATGAACGAATCTTTTTTTCGAGTCATTTCATTCATTTTGTTTGTTGAATGAATGAAATGACTCAAAAAAAGATTCGTTCATTTTGATGAACGAGTTCGAACAGGAGAACAGAGCCAGCCGAGCATTTGTGCTAATAAAACTTAAACTTTTTTATTTATTTTAGAAATAACCGATCGTTTTGCTAGATAAGACCCTTATGCATCGTCTGTTGTCGTTTAAATCCATTTGAAGCTGCACTGAAACTGTCATATGGACCTTGGACGGTTTGGCTACCAGTAAAGTCCATTATATGGAGAAAAATCCTAGAATGTTTTCATCAAAAACCTTAATTTCTTTTCGACTGAAGAAAGAAAGACATGGACATCTTGGATGACATGGGGGTGAGCAAATTATCAGCAAAAGTTTTTTAAAAAGTGAACTAATCCTTTAAGATGCGGTTTGGTCGATCGAATCAAAAGTGGACGAAGCTAAATACAAGTGTAAACAGGGTCTAAAACGTTTTGACCTTGTCCTACTGCCATTTAAACTTTGTCGGCTGAAGACCCAAGTTTGGTTTGAAGACGAAAATGTACCAAGCACAATGTTCTCTCACAATTGTAACACACAACAATTTCTCATTTTGAACACACACTCACCGCGTTCGGCGTGATCTAGCTGCCGTCAGAGCAGAAACGAAAGATGCTGCTCTCCGTGTGTTTTTTCGTCGTCTCCTGGCATGTTCATATGTGAATTGCGCAATCTTATTTCGTCCAGTAGATCAAAAGTTCTAAAAAATAAAAAAAAATGTTTTTTTTACCTGCCCATAGACCCTCCCCTCGAAGAAATCAGGACAGAAGTTGTTGAAAGTGGACAAAAGAGATGGATTAAAACACCAGGTGTAAACGAGGATGTGTCTGCCTCGTCTACTTTTATCCGATCGATTAAAACGCATCTTAATATCAGGTGTAAACAGGGCCTAAATGTAGATTGTAATTTTTTTAAACTAAGCTTTTTCAGTGCTTAGCTTTACAGTCGATCGAAATAAATAGTAATAATTAAACACTAACCTAAAATCTTCTCTCTCTCATATTAAGCATTGGGAAATCCAGTTCAGTTCAGTGAATCTGTTCGAATGGATGGTTCATTTAAAACTGTTAACTGTTTTTGTGAGAACTTTTTTGTAGCAATACAAAATAATATTATACTATTTGTTTAAATCTTTTTACAAAAAAATTTATTCTGAAATTCTACTGGCATGTTTTACTGGTGGTGGATCTGTTTGATCGATTCAAAATGCTATTCAATTCTGTCGATTCAGTTGAGATCCTCTTTGTTTTTGTGCTAAATGCTTCTCTTATATAAATTCTACTGTTCTGTAACTAGAAGTGAGTGCCCATCACTGTTCCTTTGCCAGCTTTTGAGTCAGAGAAGCAGGCGTGTGTGTCTATGTAGCATTTGGCTGTGAGAAATTTGAACATAGCAACAGAGTGAATGAATATCGTTTAGACAGAATTAATATTACGGCTGAGCTAACTGAGCTTCAAAGTGTTTCAGATCTTTTAATGTAAAAAAAAGAAGTAATTTTCACTCTGATGCTTTGTAAAATCTTCTGGAGAGTCATTTTTCATAACTTGATTTATGTAATATGTGTTCTTAATAATTTCCATAATAATTTAATACAATCCCCTGAATTAGTTATTTTAACACTAAGCCACCAAAAATCTTTTGGTTCTTTCCTACTCGGTTTAACACCTTTTCCTTTAGGAATGTGAACGTAATATTGCTTCCATTAATTATGTACTAGGTTTTACTTAGAAATTCTTTTATATATAGGCCTATTGTAAAGGTTATGGAAAAAAACATCATGAAACTGAAAGTGCTTTATCCCAAGAAGACTGTGGATTTTCCTGTTTCCGGTTTTAGTTTGTGACAGATTGTACAGCAATTTTAGAGCTATTCTGAAGAAAATATGAATCTTTAATTCAGTTCAGCATTAAAAATGTCCTTCATGTGTATTAAAGTTGTTTTTCTTTTCATCTTTTTTTACCGATGCTTTATGCAACGTTTTAAAATTCTATCTTGATGCAACTAAACTGTACTTTCTCCATCAACCAGGTCCACGTTGTGAAGAGTGTGCTCCTGGTTATTACGGTGACCCCTCTAAGCCCGGTGGGCAGTGCCAACCTTGTCGTTGCAGTAACAACATCGATCTGTCGGATCCTGAGGCATGTGACAAGCGCACTGGCCAGTGTCTCAAGTGCCTGTACAACACTGAAGGAGCGGACTGCAGCGTGTGCAAGAGCGGATACTATGGAGATGCTTCCCGCCGCAACTGCCGGAGTGAGCTTACTCGGGCCTCAAATTACTTTTCTATATTATAGTACACTAATAACAATAATAAACATATTAACACTTTAATTTACCCAGAGTGCACCTGCAACTTCTTGGGCACGGAGCGCAGTCAGTGTCTGTCTCGAGATGACTGTGTGTGCCAGCGTGCCACAGGACAGTGTCAGTGTCTGCCTCATGTTATTGGACAGACATGCGATCACTGCGCTTCCAACTACTGGAACCTGGCAAGTGGACGGGGCTGTGAGTCCTGTGGCTGTGACCCCAACAATGCCTTCACATCTGCCTGTAATGAGGTACCCTCGACTCACAAACAGCACACACCCAGGGCAAATGGGCTTTCATACAGTACCATTCAATTAAAATTTCTTCAAATCAATCAAAAACTCTTACTGACCCCAAATTGAATGGGGTCAGTAAGAGTTTTTGATTGATTTGAAGAAATTATATTTGTTTTCACAGGAATATTAAGCAGCACGCCCATCTGTTTTAAAGTAATGATAATAAGAAATATTTGATCAAATCGGCATATTGGAATGATTTTTGAAGACTAGTAGCCTGGATGCCAGCCCGAACCCCGCCCACAACATTTTTTGGTTGGGAAGTTCGGTCTGGACTTGATCCATTGAGGAGTAATTATGATCAGTTCAGAAATGGTCGGGCTAATCAAATTCCCAGGGTGGGCTTTATACAATGATGGACGGGTGATCTGCAGTTACGTAATCATCACGTCATCAAAGAGCGCTTGGTTTGAACTGGTTTACAACAAAGATGACTGCCGCCGGAGAATTGAGATGTATAGATTCCGCTATCGCGTCTGTTGTAGAAGAAATCGACAGCGCATTCATTTTAAAAGACGAACAGAGAACTGCAATCAAGGCATTTGTCGATCGTCAAGATGTGTTTGCCGTCCTTCCTACAGGATTCGATACAACTATGAGTCGCTCAACACACGTCACTTACTGGGTTGCTCTGATTGGTTGTAGGTCTATCCAATTGAGTAACCACAAACTTTTAAACAGTTGTGTATATTTATTTATTCAAAACATTTTAGCATAGGAAACTGAATGAGAAGCTTGGCACATGAATATTAATTACATGACACGGTTTGCCAAGTAGTTCGACCTGATTTGCTGAAAGGCAACCAGTTGGCAAAGACTTCTGTGGTCATTGTCTGTTATGGCCGATAACCGAAATTATTAATGTTATTAAAGGTTAACTTTAAGTAATAGTTGAGTATAACGAATTATATATCCATACCGATAAATGAAAAAAATCTCTGATTACCGATATGGTACCATTCCAAGTTGCTAGACTCCTGAGTAATCTTAAATGTAGCTAGTCCTCTTTTTGAACCCAAATTCATATAGTTCACAGGCCAGTGCCAGTGCCGTGTTGGCTTTGGAGGAAAGACCTGTAAAGACTGCCAGGAGAACCACTGGGGTGACCCAAGAATACTATGCCGAGGTACTATGATCTTTCACAGCATTTTATATATTCAGTCTGTATCCATTTCAACTCTAATGCTAACACATTGTAACACATTTCATCATCAACTCTATAATCTAATTATAACATTTTTGATTCACAAGTAATCATTATTCCCAAAATCTGATTGATTTGGTTACTTCTCCCCCCGCAGCGTGTGACTGTGACATCCGTGGCATCGAGTCATCTCAGTGCAACCGTGTGACCGGTCATTGCGTTTGCCAGCAGGGAGTGTCAGGCGTTCGCTGTGATCAATGTGCCCGTGGCTTCTCTGGCACCTTCCCTGATTGCAAGCCTTGCCACCAGTGCTTTGGGGACTGGGACCGCATCGTTCAGGATCTGGCAACCAGAACGAAAGCTCTCACAGATCGAGCCAAGGAGCTCCACACTACCGGCTTGACAAAAGCCTTCGAGAGAAAATTTAAAGAGTTGGAGGACATGCTGGCGCAGACGCAGGACATTGTTAATGCCCGCAATGCCACCGCAGAAGCTGTCACCACTCTGATGGGCATGATAGAGGATCTCAGGTACAGTTTGGTTTGAGGGAGATACACCACATTTGCAGACCCTGAATTCTGTTGTATTGCCTGAAAGATACGCAGGACTAGTTGAGGGTGTTGGCGGGCAAGGGGAAATTACTTCATTACTATACTCAATTATTAGTAAGAAGATATATTACTAGTTACGAATTACTAGTATTATTTATGAGTACTATTGAAATTAATAATAGAAAATTAGCAAAAAATATATATTTCATTTAGACCTTCAAAGTAAACATTTTACTGGTAATCATAACAAAAATATATTCTGATTTTCTTAGTATGCATTTTTCTTTTAAAAATCCTTAAAGCATACTTGTCCTTAATATGATTGTCAAGTAAAGTAAATTTTTATTTTAATTAATGTTACATTGAATTGTGTTTGAAATTCATTAGATTAAATTAGATTTTTTTAAATTAATTATCACATGTTTGTATCAGTTGATATCAATAGCAAAGCAATTATTTTACTGTGAAATTTATAATTAATTTTGGAAACTATTTAAGGTTTTCTTTTTATTAAATACCTTGACTTGTAAATTATTACTATGACCTGACATACTTTCCCATACTTTCACATAAATATAATTGAAGTTGAATTTCATATTTTAGCATTTGTTTCTCAATTTTTACACCCTTGATGGTGATCAGTTTGGTCAGTTCATCATCTCTCTTTCTATTTTCCTCTCCCAGAGCTCAGATTGGTGAGACCACGGACACACTGAACCAGCTGGAGGGAGACCTGACCGCTGTGCAGGATAGTAACTATGAGGCCAGTAATGCATTAAGTACCCTGGAAAGAGAAGCGAAAGAGCTCAACCTGAACTCAAATCAGCTTAACCGTCAGCTTGACATCCTCAAGAACTCCAACTTCTTGGGTTAGTCACTAATGATGTCTTACTGTACCTAAAATGCACTTACAGTGGCCCCATAAAGTGTTGCATTGCGTAACGAAATATCAAAACAAGTGCCATTTATTTATTATTAACTCCCAGAGACTAATCCATTGACTGATCTTTGTTATTGGAAAAGGTTTTTTTTTTATTTTTATATTTGGTATCCTTCCTCAGGTGCATATGACAGCATCCGGGCCTCGTACAATAAGTCACATGACGCAGAGCATCGTGCCAACAGATCTACCACTGACATTCCCTGCACAGTGAGCCAATCGGCAGACACCCGCAAGAAAACAGAGCGACTGATCACCCAAAAGAGAGATGATTTTAACCGCAAAAACGCTGCCAACAAACGTACACTCACAGACTTAAATGCAAAAGCTCAGAATCTGGACATAAAGAAAATCAATGAAAAGGTAAGCAGCTCTTTGAGATGGGCACCTCAAACAGTACATACATACATATGGATCGTTCATTTAAATATTCATATAATATAGAATTTTTATATTAAAAAAAGATTATTTTGCAAGGTATATTTATAATTGTATATTATATTTATATATTTATAAAAATTTTATGTATAAAATATTGTATACTTTTTTTAAATTAGTCATAATATTTGATCATTTATTATTATATTGGTTTACGTTAGAGCTCTTGATTTGTTATTGTTGTAGGTATGTGGAGCCCCAGGTGATGCTCCATGTGTGGACAGCCCTTGTGGTGGTGCTGGTTGTCGTGATGATGAGGGCAAACGCCACTGTGGAGGCCTGAATTGCAATGGAGCTGTTGCAGTGGCCAACAATGCCCTGGATAGATCCAAGCATGCAGAAAGAGAGTTGGATAAAGCTATGGGAGTGGTGGAAGAGCTTTTTAAGCAGGTACAGACACTGATCAATGACTAGCATGATTCAAGCGTTTTCAGTGCTGACAATTCCTTTTATTAACATTCTCCAGAACGTGTTCAGTCTTTATTCTGCATCTTATGTTGTCTTGATGGTCTTTTTAAGGTGGCGGATGCTAAGACAAAGGCTCAGGAAGCTAAGGATAGAGCCCAGGCAGCTTTGGAAAAAGCAAGTGATACCAAGAGCAAGGTGGATAATTCTAACAACGACCTGAGGGACCTCATCAAACAAATTCGGGAATTCCTCATGCGTGAGTTTTTAAATATAATATAATTAGGGCTGTCAAATGATTAATCACGATTAATCGCATCCAAAATAAAAGTTTGTGTTTACATAATAAATGTGTTTGTACTGTGTAAAATTATTGTGTATATATAAGTACACACACGTGCATTTATATATTTAAGAAAAATATGTTATTTATATATAAAATATTTATATTTATATATCATATAAATTATATATAAATCTATATATAGTATATACATGCAAATATTTCTTAAATATATACAAGCATGTGTATGTATTTATAAATATATATATATTTTCTCTTTTTAATTTTTCAATTTATTCTCATAGAATCTTAACTTTCGAATCTTTGAATTATTTTGAGCTCAACCCCAGGTTCAATACTATCCCAGATTTGTCTGAAAACTGAAAACCCTTTATTGTTAACTCTTTAGTCACTGTCTCTGTCATGTTGAATATTTGCAGAGGAGGGAGCAGATCCTGACAGCATTGAGGCGGTGGCCAATCGGGTGCTGGAGCTCTCTATCCCTGCTTCTCCCGAGCAGATTCGACACCTCGCAGACGAGATCAAAGACCGCGTCAAGAGTCTGTCCAATGTGGACGCCATTCTCGAGCAGACCCACAATGACGTCCGCAAAGCAGAACAGCTGCTGCTGGATGCCAAGAAAGCCAGGTGACTATCTGCACATATGGTTGTATTGTTTTTATTTGTTTTTGTCTTTTAAATGTGAATGCAATCCATATCTTTCACTATAGGAATAAGGCAGAGGGAGTGAAGAGCACAGCTGAGAGTGTGAAAAAGGCCCTGAACGATGCCAGCAGGGCCCAGGCCGCTGCAGAGAAGGCCATTCAAAAAGCTAGAAATGACATAGGCTTAACTCAGAACCAGCTGGCACAGGTAAAACAACCTTAATGTGGGTTAACTTGAATTTCTATAGTTCTAAATTGATCGGTTTTGACAACAGGCGTTCTTGCAATCTTTCTAAAGATCCAATCAGAGACCACAGCTCGCGAGAAAGATCTTAATGATGCTATGGACAGGCTGGGAGATCTGGGACATCAAATAGAGGCCTTAAAGACCAAACGTGCCAACAACAGCCTGGATGCAGCGCGGGCGGAGGAGACTGCTACCATGGCCCGGGACAAGGCCAATGAAGCTAAAGAAGTGTGTGGTAGTCTTCTGTTTGTCATAGTGTTTTGTTCACCAGAATTGATTGACTTTATCGTCTGTTTTAGATCCTGGACGGCGAGCTGTCCGATAAGTACCGTACTGTTCAGGGCCTGATGAACAGTAAGGCAAAGACCATGCAGGACGCTAAGCAGAAAGCAGAGCGCCTAAGAGACGAAGCGAAGGCGCTGCTAAAGGATGCCCAGGATAAAATGCAGAGGCTGGCGGGTAAGTGTGTGGGAGACGCACAGAGAACTGGAGGAAGACTGTTCTTACAGTTCAGATATATATATATATTTCTCCAAACAGTGCCTTAATACATTATATGTCAAAGACAAATGGAGGATAGAGGGAAATCTGAATATCTCAGATGAAGATTGGGTGAAATTTGGTAAGACACAATGGAAATCTACAAGCTCAGCCACGTGGAGAGAGTTCTGTTGGAAGAGTGTTATCAGGTTGTTGGAGATTATGTCAGGAAAGGGAAGCTAATCATATTTTTTGGGAGTGTCAGAAATTAAGCCAGTTTAGGTGATAGATTAAAAAGAATTTGGATGCTGTTTTTAATGTGGTGATGCCTGATGGGTGGAATAACAAAGAAAAGAAACTGATGTTAATTCTT
This sequence comes from Semotilus atromaculatus, assembly GCA_031834385.1. Lineage (NCBI taxonomy): Eukaryota > Metazoa > Chordata > Actinopteri > Cypriniformes > Leuciscidae > Semotilus > Semotilus atromaculatus. The sequence goes on from JAULUF010000026.1 coordinate 12,645,795, forward strand.
CTTGCAGCAAGTAAAAAAAGTTGGTAAAAAAAACAGTCCCACGCACAGCTGAAGACTGGATTGACATATTACATAATATATGTAATATAAAAGCTTTCCTTTTCTTTAAGAACCCAGATTTTAAAATAAAAAAATAAATTTGGAGAAAATTGACTGATTATAGAAGCAATTTTCTTGGACTTTTCTTGAAAACTTCTTCTCCCTTTGTTCGTTTGTACATAGTTGCTGTTGGCATGGCATGCTGTACAAACCGGTGTACTGTAGTAGGCATATAATGCAGTCAGGCCAAGGCGGATGGTTTAGTTTTTTTTGGCATTTCTGTGTGGTCCTGTTCAGTATCGCAAAATGTAAATTCTCTTTGCTGTTGCACTGTACATATACTATATATACACTGTGAAAAAGTTGTTTCTATTTTTTCATGGGTGCTTCTGTGTCTATACATTTATGAATTATATGGACTCCTTATATCATTTGGTTATTTGTTGTCCTTTTTTTGGAAAGACACCAAAATTTACCTTGGAAAAAGCTTGTAGTTTTCTCAGAATCACCCTTCAACCTGATAGTTTACTTTGCTGGATAGCAAAGAATGACAAAATGAACGTGTTAAACAAGATAAACAGTGTATGCTTATTTTGATAAGTGTGCAATTAATTACAATAATAATCATAAACAAAATGTATCTATTAACGGCCTATATAAATATACTGTATATATATATATAGGCCTACTCACCGGCCACTTTATTAGGTACCCCATGCTAGTAACGGGTTGGACCCCCTTTTGCCTTCAGAACTGCCTCAATTCTTCGTGGCATAGATTCAACAAGGTGCTGGAAGCATTCCTCAGGGAGTTTGGTCCATATTGACATGATGGCATCACACAGTTGCCGCAGATTTGTCGGCTGCACATCCATGATGCGAATCTCCCGTTCCACCACATCCCAAAGATGCTCTATTGGATTGAGATCTGGTGACTGTGGAGGCCATTTGAGTACAGCGAACTCATTGTCATGTTCAAGAAACCAGTCTGAGATGATTCCAGCTTTATGACATGGCGCATTATCCTGCTGAAAGTAGCCATCAGAAGTTGGGTACATTGTGGTCATAAAGGGATGGACATGGTCAGCAACAATACTCAGGTAGGCTGTGGCGTTGCAACGATGCTCAATTGGTACCAAGGGGCCCAAAGAGTGCCAAGAAAATATTCCCCACACCATGACACCACCACCACCAGCCTGAACCGTTGATACAAGGCAGGATGGATCCATGCTTTCATGTTGTAGACGCCAAATTCTGACCCTACCATCCGAATGTCGCAGCAGAAATCGAGACTCATCAGACCAGGCAACGTTTTTCCAATCTTCTATTGTCCAATTTCGATGAGCTTGTGCAAATTGTAGCCTCAGTTTCCTGTTCTTAGCTGAAAGGAGTGGCACCCGGTGTGGTCTTCTGCTGCTGTAGCCCATCTGCCTCAAAGTTCGACGTACTGTGCGTTCAGAGATGCTCTTCTGCCCACCTTGGTTGTAACGGGTGGTTATTTGAGTCACTGTTGCCCTTCTATCAGCTCGAACCAGTCTGGCCATTCTCCTCTGACCTCTGGCATCAACAAGGCATTTCCGCCCACAGAACTGCCGCTCACTGGATGTTTTTTCTTTTTCGGACCATTCTCTGTAAACCCTAGAGATGGTTGTGCGTGAAAATCCCAGTAGATTAGCAGTTTCTGAAATACTCAGACCAGCCCTTCTGGCACCAACAATCATGCCACGTTCAAAGTCACTCAAATCACCTTTCTTCCCCATACTGATGCTCGGTTTGAACTGCAGGAGATTGTCTTGACCATGTCTACATGCCTAAATGCACTGAGTTGCCGCCATGTGATTGGCTGCTTAGAAATTAAGTGTTAAGGAGCAGTTGGACAGGTGTACCTAATAAAGTGGCCGGTGAGTGTGTGTATATATATATATATATATATATATATATATATATATATATATATATATATATATATCTATATATATATCTGCCCTCTTGTGGTGACAAGTAATATTAATCTTGTGTTTTAGTTAGTTTTATTTCCTTGTAAATCTAACCTGGTTGTGTTGTTGTTTTGTATCCATAGAGCTTGAAAAGGACTATGAGGAAAACCAGAAAGTATTGGAAGGCAAAGCCAGGCAGCTGGATGGTCTAGAAGATAAAATGAAGGCAATCCTAAATGCTATTAATAAACAGATTCAGATCTACAACACCTGTCAATAATCTGTCAAGGAATGAAGCCCATCAGCTGGACTGCTGCTGTCTCTGAAATTCCCCTCTGTCTCTGCCATTAGATGTTTTCCTCCAGGCTGCTACAACAAACCTACAAGACAATGACAAACTGCCACCAGACACGATGTCTGCAACAAATGTTGTTTTAATGAAGGGCTTCTGTCAAAAGACACTACATTAACCTGTTTTCATTATGGAGTTGAATGAAATGCAGATATTCATGTTTTTTGTAAGGCAGAGCAGTATTCTTTCTTGTTTTTAGAAATTTGCTCGTAAAATACTGTATACAGTATGCTGAAGTTACTGAGTTTGCTTGAATGTGAAAGACACTGAATCGTGGCTCGGAAGTTGTAGTGTATAGATTTTCTGCTTGCCCTTTTTCTTTTTAAACAGGTATTGCTTGGAATTTTATTAACACTCATTTTCTGAGAAACACTTTACATTTGTTGTCTTCTGAGAAATAATAGCTGAATATCTAGAGAAACTATAACAATGGACTTACAAAGACATTGTTAAATGAAGTCAAATTTGTCCATATCATTGGTTGTGTATGATGTAAATTGATTTACATCATGTGTGTTCTTATGAGTATCAAATAACACCTAATAAAAATGAAAAGTAATAATATCCCTATCTGATGTATTGTATGCTATATAAATCTAACCCTAGTAATAAATGAGGAACAAAACAAAAATGTGTGAACACCATCAGAAAAATATTGTGACAAATGTGTATTATAAATATCTAGCATTCACTTCAAAGAAGGAAACAAGTCTGCATGGTGGTTTTAAATAGATTTTCAGATCCATCTAGAATTGTCACCGCAGTCAGAAAATCTTAGTGTTGACAAAATAACCATGTTTGCAACTCACAGACATAATGCAAGTGCTGTTTTTATAAAATAGCACTAAATATAACCTACTTAAAATTAGAGAAATTATAAAAATATAAACAATTTATTTACTATTTATGTAACATAGTTCATTATACATTTATAAGACTTGTTTTTTCTTTAGTTTTAAAGTCTCTTCTGCTCACCATGGCTGCATTTAATATTATAAAAAATAGGAGGGGAAAACACAGAAATATTGTGAAATTATACAATTTAAATGAACTGCTTTCTATTTATATATATATATATATATATTTAAAAAACGTAATTTATTCATGTGATGGAATAAATTACTTTTCAAAAATTTAGCAGCCATGCAGTGTCTTCAGTGTCACATGACCCTTCCGAAATTATTCTAATAAGTTGTGCTGCTTAATATTTTTGAGGAAACCGTGAGGCATTTTTTATTTAAAAAGAAATTATACATTTCAGAAGAACAGAATTTATTCTGTTCAAACAATAGTTTTCATCTGCGCATGGTCGTGAGCGCACAGGGACCAGAGCGTCCGGAAATGGCCCGCGTGCGTGCGTGTGTGTATGTTTTTGTGTGCAGCATGTTGGCGTGATCGCCGTCGCTACCCGGTTTTTTTTTGTTCTCTAACAAAGTGTGAGTTACAAAGCAGCGGTCGGCTCATAAAGTGAAGAGAAGAACGGACAACGTCTTTGTTTGTATTTACATCAGCTTGATTTTTACTTTAACGCCACAAAATGGGTCCTGGCTAGGATTATTTTGGAAATAAAGAAGCATTGAGTTTGTAGGAGCAAGCTGATGCGGCTTAGGGGAGATCGGCGGTCCGCGGCCGTGTTCAAAGCCTGGTGCTGAATTAAGCTAGAGTCGCTGCGGCTCCGCTAACGAAAGAAAGGACACGCCGTTGCGACTCCTCATTTCAGAACAGCAACGAAATAAAGTAAGATGTCAACTAAACAACTGCTGTCATATCAAAATATCGTAAAATGCCCGCACCTCTCTTGCTGATATGCACACTTTTGACAATACCGCACAACCCGACCTTGCGGGTGAAGTGTTCAGGCTCTCAGTAACGCTAAGCGCGTGATTAGCTGGGCAGTCGGCGCAGCGCGAGAGGCCTCGCGTCTCGGTGCGGACATTTAGCTCGCTCTCCACACAACACGGCTAACCTGCGGCATCTCCAACTACCAAACAACACAGTTAAGATATGTCACACTTCGTACAAATGATATTTAGCAGCATCAGAACAAGGTTAACGTTAAGTGACAGTTTGTTGGTTAAATGTTTTGAGTTAAAGAGAACTTGAGTGTGGAATATAGTCGAACAGGCTAAGCTAGTCGGGTTAGCAGCCGCGGCATTAGCGATCATTATATGGCGGTTTAAGCTGCTTGAGTTTCCATGGATATCGTTTTCTCGTATGACAACTGAAATGGAAAACAAAAGGGATTATAGAAATTACTGCAGTCAAAGATATCTTCTCTTTCACCAAATTCACCATATATTGGGATAATGACATCGAAGTGTGAGGACACTGACAGTTGGTGGCTTGACGTTTAATGTTTTCTAATAAACATTCACTAACGTTAATCAGTGTTCACTAATCAAGAAGGTTTATTTGATTTATTAATATTTCCAATCAAATTCGAATCAATAAACACGACAGTGACAATAGAATATTCTCATATCAAAATACAATTTGTGTAACATATTCACCAAATAGGAAAAGAGAAAATTATATAAAACTTATGTGGACAGACTTTTCCATTTGGGACATTTGCAGTTGATAAAAATGCAAAAATCACAATATATATAATTGGAATACTCAGCATATTGTAAAATATTTCAAGTCTTAATTATATCATATCGTGGCTTAAGAATCGTGATAATATCGTATTGTTGGGCTCCTGGTGATTCCTACCACCTAACCCTTACATGCATGGCTGTTGTTTTTATTTGCAGTCTCCCTCTGATTCTCTACTGGGAGTGCTCTCACTTGAAACGTCGCCAAGATAGCTGGACCGGGCAGGAAACGGCCCAGCTCAGATCCAGATCCCTGTGGAAGCAGCTCCGGCAGCGGGAGCGAGGTAGGAGACGGCCGACCCATTAGCAGCAAGTGGCTGAAGATGGCCAGCAGCAGTACAGGACCCAGTGAATCGGGCCGGAGGCGAGGTCAGAGAGGACCTGACGATGCGGTCAGCACCAGCAAGAAGAAGCAGAAGGACAGAGTCAACCAGGAGAGCAAGGAGGCCAAGCGGGCAGCCTCAGCCAACAGCACAGAGACTAGGAAAGGTGAGGAGAGGACATGGTTTGTAAACACTCAAATTGGGTCTGAATTTCTTTATCTCACTCAGGTTCTTTACCTCAATTCATTTAATCTTTTTCATTTGTCCTTTCGCTTGGTGGTGTTCTGCCAGGCGTTAATATTGGAACTCAAGCCATTGGTTGGGACCTAGACAGATATTTGAATTATTTGCTTGGGCAAAAATATAGTGTGGGATAATTGTTTTCCTGCAGCGGTATCTAATGTAACGTGAGCTGATAGAAAGCGTCTGTGGTGCAGTGTCCTTTTGACTGTTCTAAAATGCAATCTGGCCCATAGAGGTTAAAGTCATTAAAGGTATAGCCTAGTCCTTGTCCTGTTTTCATTTGGAGAGCTGGGATGATTCCTATCTTTTGCGTAGTGTGGTAAACAGGGAACTGGGAAGTTAACAGACATTAACTCTGTGAAACGTACTGAACTTGCGTAATTGTTCTGCTAGGGCAGTCCCTATTGATTTAGCTATGCCACAGCTTGCCTATTGAATTGGTTGTTGTGTGGCATTAGAAGAATGTTTTAGTTGGTATTGTGAATCCAGTTTCATTTAGGCTGACATTTCTGATAATCATCTTATGGTAATTATCTTTGAACAAAACAAAGTGATAATGAAAGTTAAACTCCAACAATAAGGGGATTTTGAATGCTGTGATCTCAGAAGTTTTTACAGATATGTATAATTTCACATTGCTGACAGCTTATAAATGAGCCTTATTTTCCCTGTTGGATGTTTATGTAAGTCCATAAGTAATAATTTGTTTGGTTAGTAATGGCTTTTCAATCATCAAAGTTATCATGTCCTTGGCATTCATAGAGAACCTTATCTTAAAGTATATGGCGGCAGCTTTTTAGACTCTGTTGAATATACTTCCGTTGACTAGGCAAGAGATTTATTGTTATTGCTTTATTACCGTTACAGTTTCTTTTTGTTTAACTTACATAGTCAAAAGTAGAAATAAAACAATAGTTCTGCATTACTGTTAAGTAAATTAGTACTGTTTAAATTGTGACCTACATAGTCATGATTTGCCTTGTTTTGCGCTAATTAAGCCGCACAATTATGGAAACTTCTTTCTGCCACAGAATAAAAAAAAATACAAAATTTAATTTTGTCTGTCTTTTCATCTCACAATTCTGACTATTTTCTCTCACAGTTGCATGTTTATCTCACAATTCTGACTTGTATAACATAAACTGGAGAGAGGAATTTCCTCTCAATTGTGAGAGGGGGAAAAAAAATCTGAATTGTGGATTATAAACTTGCAATTGTGAGAGAAAATAGTTAATGCAAGAGGGTAGATTGTAAGTTAAAAAGTCGCTATTACCTTTTTAAAAAATTTTTCATTCAGTGGCGAAAAACAAGCTTCCATGCATTTCTAACTTGAGAATCAATGTCTGATATTTAATAATACTTGTTGGCATGAAATGGGAATGTACCTTTATCTTGAAGGTTTCATCCATGCATACTATTCTAATCTCTTTTTTTGACCTTGTAAGTTAATCAAAGTATCACAACTTGCCTCCTAGATGGCATATGCCAGACTTCCCCAATCATTTAATTTGCATAAAACCTGCCTCTTTCTTAGTCAACTGCAAGATCGTATTCAGATCTGCCTCCATCCAATCAACAACCGATAGATAGAAAAAATCCCCTGCCCTACAGTTTTCTTTTTTGAATAACCGGTTCTCTCGTATGTACTTCACAATACAGAATCAAAACATTGACACTTACATCTACTGGTAAAGTTTTCAGTTTACGATTACCATTGGTTATTGTGACACGTGACTACAGGTTTGACAAACGTACATTAGCTTTATTTTTGTCTCAGTGTGCCAGCCTGTGCCCTGTCTGCTGAGTGTTTTGCCTCTGCAGTGCTGTACTGAGTGCTGAAGTGTTGTAATCCAAGCCTGTGAGTCTCTGCTTCAGTAAAGAAGTGCTTTGTCAAGGTCAGTGGAGTGACTCTGCCCGGCACATGCATGAGAAGACTTCACTCCTCCCTCATTGGCCTCTCTACATGCATTCGATATGGCTGCGCCATTGTCTTTCTCTTGTTGAAATGTCACGTTTCAGAGCACCATCCCTACACGAACAGTGGGAGAAGTCTATGGATAGATGATTCCTGTCATGTAAGGGAGGCTCATGGGATACTGGATGACATCACGTGGAATAGAAACCCGGCTGTGGGGCGTTGCGGCGTCTTCATGACCTTTTAGATCTGTGTCACAGTGAGAGAGTAAAGGGACGGGACTAGCTGTCACTTGACCCTGAAGTCTGATCCTTAGCGATAAACGCGCTCTCTTTCTCGCTCTTTCCTGCTCTCTCTGACCCGCTGGCTCACACGCACCTATGTTAAACTCAATAACGGTGCAGTTTGAAAACAAGGGAGTTGGGCTTTCTGCTATGACTGGCTATCAGATTGTGACATAGCGTTATCATGAAATCAGGTTTGATTTTTGTTTTTATTTTGTAGCAGCTCATTGTTTTCTCTGTACATAAATGTTCTTGTGTTTTCCCTCTGCAAATGGAATAATACTTTTAATTACAGTCAGGGTTTTCTTCAGTGATGTTAAGTAATGTGTTTGTAATGGATCCATTTTTCTGTGTAGATTTGTTTCTGGACTGGAAGCAGAATGCATATGAGGTGATTGTGAGGCTGAACTGTGGAGATGCTGGGGTGCTGAGAGTAGAAGATATCGATTCTGCTTTTTCCGATTCCGCCTGCCACATCCGCTTGCCGGGTAAGGACAGTATGTGTGTTTGTGGCCATCGTTTTTGGTCCATTTTTGTCTTTTTTGTTAGTGTGTGTCGTGCTTGTCATTTTTTTTGTTATACTGTAAGTGTAATGTATATTATTTTTCAAAAGTTTGGGTCAGTAAGATGTTTTTTTTTTTTATTGAAGGAAATTAGGCTAATACTTTTATTCAGCAAGGACTATTACATTTAAAAAAATTGACATTTGTATTTTGTAATGCTACAAAAGATTTATTTTTCAAATAAATGCTGTTCTTTTGAACTTTCTATTTATCAAAGAATTCTGAAAAACAAAGTTTCCACAAAAATAGTAAGCAGCACAACTGTTAAGAAATGTTTCTTGAGCAGCAAATTAGTATTAGAATGATTTCTGAAGGATCATGTGACACTGAAGATTGGAGTAATTTACATCACAGGAATAAATTATAAATATTAAAATAGAAAAGTTATTTTAAATTGTAATATTTCACAATATTATTGTTCTTACTGTATTTCTTATCAAATAAATGAAAAGCCTAAGAGACCTCTTTCAAAGACATAAAAAATCCTACCGTCTCCAAACTTTTGAGCAGTAGTGTATGTACTGTGATGTTTTTGTGTTCACAGATGGCCGTGAATGGAGCTGTCATCTCCACGAAGAGATTGAAGCCTCCTGCAGTAAATTGCTTTATAAGGAGAAAACAAATGTTCTGCAGCTTGTCATGCACAAGAAGATCCCCCTCAACAGCTGGCCCACCTTCGCTGTAAGAACACCTGCTCACTCTTTTTTTCTCTCTTTTTTTTTTTTTCTCTTGTTGACCATCTCCTTTTTTACACTTCCCACTAATTTAACCTATTTTTTTGGTGGGCAGATTCAGCTGCCATTCCTTACAAAGAAATTCTGTACGTTTTTAAAAACTAAACTTGACTAATCTAATGCAATTTCTTTATTAGTCTATTTAGACGTACCTTTTGAGGGCGTTTAAAAATGTCATTAATGAAATTTAAGGTTTTTGAACAAAAATGTTGCAAACATTTTTACAGCATTATTCAATAATAAATATTTAGTAGCAGAATATTATAAAATAAATAATAATTTAGGGATGTGCAAGACTAGTTGACTAAACGGTACAGCTGCCACTAGTCAACACTGAAAACAATAGTCGATTACACGGGGAAAAAATATACAAGATTTTATCGTTCAAATTACTGTAGTTTTAATGTTACTGTGAAGAGCAGGCCGTGAGCCGTGGAAACGGAGTGAGGTCTGATGTGAATGTTAATGAAAGTCACTGAGCGCTGCACCAGAAAAGTTTTATGTAATCTGTGCCAATTTTAAACTGGCAAAATTTCACTAGAGCCATGTATAACCATGTTTCAGGACATGTTCGGTGATAGCCGAAGCAAGCTAATTTCCATCGCATCTTAATTTTACGAAAAAATCTGAATCAGAGTGAGCTTTATTCACCAAGTGTGTGGCGTTTAGTTTTAGACGCCACACACTAGTCTAGTGTGTGGCGTCTTTTAGACTAGTCAGTTACAAAACTTTAATTTAAACGACTGTCAAATTAGTCGATGCGCACATTCCTAATATAATTCTGATAGCATGATATGGGTTATATAAGTTATTAGGATGATGATTAGAAAGTTTGAAAGTTACAGTTATTTCCTATTGGTCTGAAAGCGCAATGTCAGAACTGTGTGGCCATGCACACATGCAGCTTTGAGCATTCCTGAATGTTTTACTAGTCCGAGATCCCTCAGACAAGCTTTATTTATTCATGTTCCTGCATTAAACAGAACAAGAAAAAGACAGAAGCGGTGAACATCCTTACAGAGAATGGCAGCAACCACCAGCGGTCAACCACAGGGCGGTCTGAAAAATCTGGCGAAACCATTGAAAAAATGCCCCCGGTGTCTTCTGCTGAGCAAAAACGAGGTAAACCCGACCGAGGGTTGAAACGAGGGATGAAAGGCAAACAGGTGGAGCTCACTGAGAGCACGGGCGTGAAGGCGGCAGAGATTAAATCAAGCGATAAAGCAGACCCAATTAATGAGCCCAGTGCAAAGCGTACCACACGACCCTCTAGAAACACAAAGGAGCCCCCTCTAGCTCCCTGCTCCTTGAAGGAGTCTCAATCCAAACAAGCAGTTAATGGCAAGACACACACATCAGCTGTAAGCAGTGGTGTCTCTTCATCTAGCAATGCAAAAGACAACAGGGCTCAGATGCAGGTCAAAGGTCAAGCATGCCAGGCATCGCAGGGAGAAAAAGAAGTGGACAGGAGGCCAAAAAGCAATGCTCAGGTGAGATTTCCCCTGAAAATGAAAATAATCAGTAGGAAACAGACTGGTGGAAAGAGTCTCTCACATCCTGTGGTCCGTCTTTTGTGTTGTTTACAGGTTGAAGCAGATGATAGCAAGATTGCTTCCTCCGTGTGTGAGCCGAAGGTGACGCAGCAGGAGAGTTCTTCTTCTCCCGTGCAAACAAGCTCTGGAAAAATAGCATCAGATGAGACAGAGGAAAAGAAGCCACAGGCTGAGACCCAGATCCCTAAAATGCTTCCATCTCATGATTCAGGGTCTGGAGAGCCTGTTTCAACATCCTCAAAGAGAGAAGAGTCTCCTCAGAAGAGCTGCTCAGAGGAGAAGAGAGACAAGTCCAAGGAGGAGCCACATGGAGGGAACAATGAGGAGGATACTGGAGGTCAGTTAAGAACATTTGTAATATACTGTGACACATCATTTTTCAAAAACATTAAAAAAAAAAATCTTACTGACCCAAAACCTTCGCACCTTTCTTTTTTCTCTCTCGTGACTGATGTGCGCTAAGGTCCTGAGCCGATGGTGAACTTGAAGTTTGTGAAGAATGACTCGTATGAGAAAGGGACAGACCTGATGGTTGTTAACGTCTACTTGAAAGAAATTTGCCGGCAGACCTCCAGGGTGCTGTTCAGGGAACAAGACTTTACTCTTATTTTCCAGACCAGGTGAGAGATTCATCCGCACACGTGAGTTTCCATGAGTAACATAAGTTTCCTTTAATTGTTGAAACTCTCCACAGTGATCCCAACTTTTTGCGCCTTCATCCGGATTGCGGACCAAACACTGTCTTTAAATGGCAGGTTAAACTCAGGTAAGATTGTCTGATGGGCATCCTAATCTCTGTCGATCCACTACTAGTCAAGAGTGCGTTTCTGAGGGTTTCTTCATTGTTTCCATCTGCTGATGTTTCAGGAATCTAATCCAGCCAGATCAGTCCAGCTATGCCTTTACTCCGTCCCGAATCGACATCACCCTGAAGAAAAGACACAGTCAGCGCTGGGGGGGTCTGGAGGCCCCTGCCACACAAGGTCTGCTGCCTGGATTCTCTTTGCTTCTGAACAGTCTTTTACAAACGAACGCACATGATTGTGTCATCCACATGAATTTGTCTACATTTCATGATGTCTTGCATCTCCAAAGCGATAGCTGCCTGAACAATGTGTTCATGACTAAAGGGCCATTCACACCAAGGATGTTACCGATAAAGATATAGTTCTAAAAATCGTTCTCAATATTAAAGAATAGCAGTTTATACCACAGCTATAACGATACAGAGAAATGATATTGTTGGGATGACTTTCTGGACGATTGTTTTCCCAGCTTTTGAACGATAAATCACTGACAGCCAATCAGAATCCACTCTAATTTAAGTGCTTGTGCATTTAAAATGGCAGATGACATTGCAGAGGTTTGTGTGGATGCAAACATAGTTATCTTTATAGTTTTCGTTCTTGGTGTGAACAACCCTTAAGGCTTGGCTAAATAAGAACAACTGGACCGTCAGCTCTGATATGTGTAATAGTGTAACACACATGTTATTATTACTGTTAAAAAGCTGGACTGTTTTTGTTTACGTGCTGAAATGAGGGAACCAGTCAAGAAAAGGAGTGTGACTACAGGGAGTGATCTAGTAACTCGATACGAGCATGAGACTGGGTCAAGCCAAATGTGCCAATGTGTTCTTGACTTCTTGTCTTTATGCCAGGCTCCTGACCCACACTGCTCTACATAGCCTTCTCTCAATATTTAACTACCACTTCAATATTGCATTTTACTAGGGCTTTGCCAGTCCGATTATACATTGTTATTTAGTAATGTTACAAAATTAATTGCATCATGAGGTGGCTTCCAATATCCAACTTTTTACAAATTTAATTTATAATCATTCAGTTACGGTTATGTTATAACAATATACACCTATGTATGTATACTGTATACATATATATATATATATATATATATATATATATATATATATATACCATTTGAGACAAAAGATTTTTATTTCAAATAAATGTTTTTTTTATTATTATTTCTATTTGTATAAGAATCCTGAAAAAAATGCATCATGGTTTCCAATTTTAAGCAGTACAACTGTTTTTAACATTGATATTGATAAGAAATGATTGAAGATTGAAGCTATGACTTTTAAATGCTAACCATAAGCTCCTTTGTCTATTGTCTGTTGTCTATTGTTTAAGGTGCAGTGGGGGGCGCCAAGGTTGCTGTGCCCTCCAGCCCTTCCACACTTGAGAAGAGTCAACCAGGAAGCAGCCAGCATGCACTTCCTGCTAAAGAAGAACCACGTGTGGGAGAGGAGAAAGCCAAACCCCCTCGAGCCCCAGAGGACTCAGGCCTGGATGCCGTGGCCCCTCGCTCAGTCCAAGAACAAATGTCCCTTAAACAGGAACCAACTGTTGCAACGGTACTATAGCAGACCATAAGGAATGTGTCATGTTCATGTCACATATGATAATCTAGTGGACCATAACTGCTCTCAAGCCTGTTAGATATGACTTGTCTTTTCGTCTGTCCACAGCCCAAGCCCACCTGCATGGTGCAGCCCATGACTCACACTCCTCCTGCAGGCAGTGAGAGAGCTGAAGAAGTGGAGGAGAAGAAAGTGTGTCTCCCTGGCTTCACTGGACTGGTCAATCTGGGAAACACTTGCTTTATGAACAGTGTGATCCAGTCCCTCTCCAACACACGGGAGCTCAGGGATTATTTCCACGGTCAGTGATATTTTCATTAATGAGAATTGATACTTTTCATATGGTTATGTATCTTACTCAGCTATGTATTTTTGTGGTGTTTATTGTTTTCAGACAGGGCGTTTGAGTCAGAGATTAACTGTAATAACCCATTGGGCACGGGTGGACGACTTGCCATTGGCTTTGCTGTTCTACTTCGAGCGCTGTGGAAGGGCACTCATCATGCATTTCAACCCTCCAAATTAAAGGTATCCATGTTGAAACAAAACTGTCCTGTTATACAATATCTTGTAGTTTTCCATATGTGATAGTTAAAAAAAAAACATAATGACCGGGTGTTGTTTCATTCCTCTTCATAGGCTATAGTTGCCAGTAAGGCAAGTCAGTTTACAGGCTACGCGCAGCACGATGCTCAGGAGTTTATGGCTTTCTTGCTGGATGGGCTGCATGAGGACCTGAACCGCATTCAAGACAAACCATATACAGAGACCGTTGACTCAGACGGCCGTCAGGATGAAGTGAGTTCTTGATTTTTGTCTCGAAACATACAAAACAATATTACCTATAATGGTTTCAGTTGAATTTGGGAAGGGATTGCATACTTGGATTTGGAGCAGAGTGTGCAAATACTAGGAAAAAAGCAAATATATATATTTTTTTAAGTTTTACAATTGACAAATGTAAGATTTCTCAGTAGTATCAAGCTTTAGTCTCTGCACTGTATCAAGTATGGTTACACATTTGCTGAACGTTGTTGTTTATTGTTTGGCAGGTTGTTGCAGAAGAGGCATGGCAAAGGCATAAAATGAGGAACGATTCTTTCATTGTTGACCTCTTTCAGGGCCAGTACAAGTCAAAGCTGGTGTGTCCAATGTGTTCTAAGGTAATGCATCAAGAGCAAAACAAGACCTATGTTTAGGGTGACCAGATTTCTCATGTTCAATAGAGATAGGATGGATGGTGACCCCCCCCCCCCCCCAAGTGGTGCCCAGTTTAGGGCTTCTTTGTGTGTTTGGAAATGTTTATTTCTTCTGATGATATTGGGCAGATGAGGTCAAGTATCTGTTAACAGTATGGTTGTGGGAGTTTACTCATTTGTTCTTTCTTTTTTTTTTTTTATAAATTTTTTTTTAGGTTTCCATAACATTTGACCCCTTCCTGTACTTGCCTGTCCCTCTACCTCAGAAGCAGAAGGTGCTGACTGTTTTCTATTTTGCTAAAGAGCCTCACAAGAAACCAGTCAAGGTAAAAACAGCATAAAAATCTGAAGTTCCTTAGCAAGCCTTTGCATGAAGGTTTTAATCTGTTCATTTTTATTTAGATGGCCATTCTCATTTTATTAATATTTGATATATAAACTATTTGCCCTTTGTCTACCATTTGTGTAGTTTTTGGTCAGTGTGAGTAAAGAGAACTCGAGCACGACTGAAGTTCTGGATTCAATATCTCGCAGTGTGAGGGCCAAACCAGAGAATCTGAGGCTGGCAGAGGTATGATGATTCTGTTCTGAACCCTTCATCTGCTCTTGTTTGATCCATGTTTTATGGCAAATTATCTAGAGGCAAACATGTTTTTTACTATAATGCCCCAGAAACATGTCACGCATATTAATTTAAACGAGCAATATAAATAAACAGTTGTTATTTACTAAATTACGATACATGTTGTTTGTGTTCTAAAATATTTAGAGAGTTGATTTGGAAAATATGCTGGTGTGTATGGCTGCTCGATTATGGTCAAAATCATAATTATTTTTGTTAATATTGAAATCTTTAACAACACAATTAGTCATTGAAAATATCAATCATTTATAGATTTTTTTTTTTTTTCTACAGTAGATGTAATATGTTGTGGAGCACTGCCACATTCTAATGAAAACTCCAAAACAGTCAACATTTTAGTCAACGAAATAATTTGTTTTACTTAAATATTTCCATTTTTAGACATTTAACCGTTAAACAGTTAACCCTAAATATTTTTTTGATCGATTATATTTCTAAACATTTGGTCAGTTATGTGAAAATATAAGAGAACACCAGATTTTTAAATCAACAGTCCAAAATAGGGTGCCGTGATATAATTTATTATTATATTTTGTTTTAAAGTTTAAAAAAATAATCTAGGGTCTCAGGTCAGTTCCAGTGTTAATTTTCACATTGTTTATTACTCATAATTTTTGTCTTTTAATGTAAAATATTCTTTAAATTTAGTCAGTAATTTGTCTTGTTTATTAATGTTAGTCAATTTTACTCTGACTAAAATGCCATTGAATTCATGCTTGAGGAATGCTCAAGGAAATCCTTAACATTAACATTTTTGTCCACAGTAACATTGCAAAACAGAATGTGCCACAATATTAGTTTTTATCTTGTTTTCATAATCATTGGAAGCCAGAATCATAATGACAATAAAATTCTATTAATTACGACTTGTGTGACTTGTGATATTCCTAAATTTTGTACATCATTTATAAGCCTCTATATTTTCTCTCAGGTGGTGAAGGGTAGGTTCCACAAAATCTTTTCACCATCTCAATCTTTAGACACGGTCTCGTCCAGTGACCTGCTCTTCTGCTTTGAGATGTTGTCTAAAGATCTCGCCAAAGAGAGGGTGGTGCTGCTGAAAGTCCAACAGGTACACCATTTCCATCCCTTATTATTTCAGCTTTTTTTCCCCCTTAGGTTTTGTGGACATTAAGTATATATATATATTTATTTATTTTTTGCTGTGATTTCATGTATTGATTGTGTCTTGGTATTAATCTTCAGAGACCTCAGGTTCCTAGCATCCAAATCACAAAGTGTGCTGGCTGCCTGAAGCCTCCTGCCTCTGACGACGAGAAGCTCAAGCGCTGTACTCGCTGTTACCGTGTTGGCTACTGCAATCAGTGAGTTTCCATCTGTTCACTGGAAGCGTGTGTTGTACTGGCTCGGAGATCACGCTTAGGATTTAGAGACTATGTATTGGCTTAGTTGGTGGTAAGTTTCTTTCCTCTGATTACAGGGCCTGCCAGAAAAACCACTGGCTTAATCACAAAACCATGTGCCGGCCCAATGTGGAGAATATTGGACTGCCTTTTTTAATAACTGTGCCTGAGTCTAGGCTGACCTACACCCGCCTCACACAGCTTCTGGAAGGCTACTCTAGGTATAATTACACTAGATTCAGAATTATTTACTCATTTGTGTATTTTGGTAATTGGGTCAGCTTTAGAAGTAAGGGGAAGTTTACACGACACCATTTTCAACTTAAAATGGCTTACCCTTTTATGCATTTTGACCCTTCATTTACACCACAGTGGCAATCTGGAGGCCTGGAAATGCAAACTTTTGAAAATGGGTTTCAAAGCGCAGGTTTTTGAAAACGGTAGCGTCATCGCCTCCATCTAAACTACAAAAATGCAAATTTGTGAAAACGATGACGCTACGCTCATGTATATTATGTGTTCAGTCTACAGGCACGTAATGTTTCTTTACAAATTGACTTCACTACCTATTGGCATTGCAGTGTTTTTAATCATTTTCGCAGATCCGCGTGAACGGGATTGTTTTGACAAAATTGACGTCTGTACACGAAAAAATGCAAACTAAAAACTTTTCCATCGTTGTCGTGTAAACGTACCCTTAGTGCAATGATGATATCATTTTAGAATTGTTTTATATTGTTTTATTTATTTGTCCGTTTTATAGTATTTTATATAACATTTTATTGTATGTTTATTTATTGATGTCACTTATTTATTTGTCTGTATATTCCATAGCATTTATATTTAATATAAATATATACTTTATATTTTTTATAGCATTTTTGTGATCATTTTGTATTTGTATTCATTATAGCAATTATTTATGTAATTTATTTATAAATGACTTATTTGTATATTTTATAGCATTTTATTTTTGATTATTTTCATAGCACTTTTTATATTTTGTTTTATATAGTTTATAAATTTTTATTTACTTAGTTTGTACAATTAAGAATCATTTTATTATTTGGTATATTTTTTTATATAATTTTATTTGTCTAGTTGTAGAATTTAATGGTGACTTTTATAAATCTATTTGTGTGACTTTTTTTATTTATTTTTTATAGTTTATATCAGTTTTTATATTTTATATACTTTTATGATTTTTTTTTATCTGTCTGTATTTATTATAGCATTTACTTATAAATTATTTATTTGTATTATTATTTTTTTATCAAAATAATTTTATTAAAAGCATTTTATTATGTACTTTTAGCAAATAGATTGGAGTATGCTGACAAAAATGAAAACTAGGAACCAGCAGCACTGTGTAACCCTTCATTTCTATGTGCAGGTACTCTGTCAATGTGTTTCAGCCACCTTTCCAGTCCGGTAGGACGTCCCCAGAGGCCAGCCTGTCCCGTGTTGACCTGACCTCCACGGCAAGCAGTGCCTCAGAGTTTCAACAGCAGGAGGAAGAGCTGTTATCTGTAGGAGAAGTGGAAAACCTAGTGGAGCAGGGTGATTCTGTCACAGCCCCGCACACAGAGACCGTGTCTACGCTCTCCGCAGATG
This sequence comes from Semotilus atromaculatus, assembly GCA_031834385.1. Lineage (NCBI taxonomy): Eukaryota > Metazoa > Chordata > Actinopteri > Cypriniformes > Leuciscidae > Semotilus > Semotilus atromaculatus. The sequence continues at coordinate 12,663,540 of JAULUF010000026.1, forward strand.
TGGACACCCTGTCCACACGCACCACTGACTCGGGATGCTGTGAGCTTGCCACCAGCTCCCAAGATTCTTTGGTGGAGAAAGAAACATCATGTGAAAAGGCCATTAAACCGGAAGGTATGTTGGTCTAAAGCTCTTTGCTAAAGTCTTTGTTTGTTGTGGAGGAATAGTCCTTGAACATTGTATGTTCATTGGTAGCTATAGTTACTGGGTATCAGCAGCCTTCAGCAGAGTCTGGAAGTGGAAGTGCATCTCAATTCTACATCACCATTCTGGAAACAAACCAAAAGGAGGACAAAAAACTTGAGGACAAAGGTCAGTCAGAGGTTTTTGGATGGATGTGTTTTTTTTAAATACTTGTGTTAGAGAAGCATATCTTCATCATCTTGGCGCCACCTACAGGTGATGCGGTTCTGGAGCTGCCTGATGACTGCACGCTGGGGCTGGTGTGGAAGAACAATGAGCGGCTGAAGGAATATGTACTGGTGCGCTCTAAAGAGCTGGAGTTTGATGAAGACCCAGGCTCTGCTACGGAGACATCCAGGGCAGGACACTTCACCTTAGAGCAGTGCCTGAACCTCTTTACCAAACCTGAGGTGCTGGCACCTGAAGAGGCATGGTACGGACATACACGTCAATTTCAAACTCTTGAAGCATGAAGTGCAGTTAACAAGGTGTTTAATGTGCCCCATTATGCTTTTTCGATTTTATTCTGAACTGCCGAAACTAGTCGTCTGCAATTCCAGTCTCGCTTTCTGTTACAAACCTACATAGGTTTGTAACACATTTGCATAGTGCCAGCTTATAGTCTTCATTGGCTGCCTGCGAACAACATCATCTTTGACCTGCCCTCAAGACATTCTTTTTGTAGCTGAGGCCTTGAAATGTTTGGTTTGTGTTATCGTCATTTCGAGAAGACGCTGTTTTCTGCACTAAGAAAGCAAATCCACTTTGCATGCATTTCCAAAGAATGAGGACTCGGGCATGAATTGATAGTGTAAAATCAATGCCATCGTTACTGTTTGTGTCACTGTGTACAACGGCTATAATGGCCATTTCGTTTTCAATCACGCACTGTTAATGATAGACCAATCACAACAGATCTTACCAGCAGGATCTCAGAAAGGAGGGGTTTAGAGAGACTTGATCCATGATTGAGCCGTTTCAGACACTGTGAGAAAAGAGGGGATGCATCCAATGTCTAAAAACGCTTTCATTTTCTCATAATATACATTGTAGCATGTAAACCTATTATTGAAGAAACAAAATTAGAAACCTTTAATATAGCATAATTGGGGCACTTTAAATGGCATCATTAATGTTATTGGCCCATTTTAATCTTCTTTTTTTGTGTGGTTCAGGTACTGTCCTAAGTGTCAGCAACACAGGGAGGCCTCTAAACAGCTGCTGCTGTGGCGCCTTCCCAACGTGCTCATCATCCAGCTTAAGCGCTTCTCATTTAGGAGCTTCATATGGAGGGACAAGATTAATGATATGGTTGATTTCCCAGTCAGGTACACTCAAATTCTCACAGACATTCACTAGTACAGGGGTTCAAAAGTTTTGGGTCTGTAAGATAAAAAAACAAAAATGTTGTTAAAGTCTATTATGCTCACCCAGGCTACATTTATTTGATAAATACAGTAAACCAGTAATATTGTGAAATATTACTATTTAAAATAATACATTTAAAATGTAGTTTGTCTATGATGGCAAAGCTGAATTTTCAGCAGCCATTACTCAAGTCTTCAGTGTCACATGAAATCATTCAGATTCATTCTGATTAGGGCTGCCGATTAATCGCCATCACCTGCTATCAGATGGAGTGGCATTTACTACACAGAGCCATAGTTCACTGACAAGCTGAGCCATATCGCAGGCGATATGTCCGCGATAATTAATGCGATATGGCTCAGCTTGTCAGTGAACTATGGCTCTGTGTAGTAAATGCCACTCCATCTGATAGCAGGTGATGGTGATTTACTACTAATCAAGGAACCTATAAAATATATATATATATATATATATATATATATATATATATATATATATATATATATATATATATATATATATATATATATATATATATATATAGTAAATAAACCATATATATATAAATATATATTATATATATATATATAAATAAAACAACTCAAAATATTACTAAAAACTATAATAGTCTCTCAATCATACTAAAAAAACACTGGTTTGGGGGTCAGTAAGCTTTTTTTTTTTTAAAGGTGTGTGTGTGTGTGTATATATATATATATATGTATATGTATATATCCCTTTTTTTTTTTTTATTGCTATACAAATTAATTGGAATATGTAATGAATGGTTAAAACAAGTTAGTTATTTTGATACAAATTAAACATTTTAAAATGCAATAATATTAATGTTATTAATGCTGTTAAGTCATGTGGCGTCTCAGTTGTTAGAAATTAATCCTGATAGTTTAGGTGAAGTTTAAGGGTGGTATGAACTGTGAGCTGAATAGTTTTGAATTGGCAATATATTAGATGTTTCACCAAGATTTTTCTGTTCTCATCAGAAACTTGGACCTGAGTAAGTTCTGTATTGGTCATAAGGGTGACATCCAGCAGCCCCCTATCTATGACCTCTATGCTGTGATTAACCATTATGGCGGAATGATCGGAGGACACTACACGGCCTACGCTCGTCTTCCCAGTGACAAGAACAGCCAGCGCAGCGACGTTGGTACGTGTGAGCTCTTCTAGCTCAATAACATTTCACCAGCTGTGATGTGAAACATCTAACTGTATGTCTTTTACTGTTTCAGGTTGGCGTTTGTTTGATGACAGCACAGTGACGATGGTGGAAGAGAGTCAAGTGGTGACACGTTACGCCTATGTGCTGTTCTACCGCCGCAGGAACTCTCCAGTGGAGAGGCCGTCTCACTTGCTGGGGCCCCTTGGCGCCGAATCCTCTGCTGCAACTGGTGGTGCTGCCAGTCAGGTGAGCTCAGCACCTTCTCATGTCACCGCAGCCCAATGGAAAAACATTTAATCTTAGTAGAGCGGCTATATACTTGTTCATTAAAGTTGCAAGGGTTTGGGTAATGTTCCTTGTGGATTCTCAACATTAAAAAAAGGTTTATTTCTCTATTGGTCATTTTTTAATGTGGTGTCTCTCAAAAATGCCCAGATAGCATCAGGGGCCGTATTCACAAAACATTTTATCTTACCACTAAGAGTTCTCCTAAATGGAAAAGTTCATAAAGTATTTAGTTAAGAGTTTTCTATTAAAACCTATTCACAGAGCTGCTTACAAACTTTTACTAGGGAATAGAGAAAAGTCTTAAAGGGATAGTTCACCCAAAAAGGAAAATTAGCCCAAGATTTACCTACACTGAATTCATCCTAGGTGTATATGACATTCTTCTTTCAAACGAATAGAATTGGAGTTATATTAAAAAATGGGACTAAAATAACAAGCTTTCGGCAGATGGCTGCACGCAAGTCGACTTACACCAAAAGAGTAATACTTGAGGATGTAGGAGTAGCGTAAGCTTTTACGCCTCACGCAGTTCAAACAAACAGGGCTGGGCAACCGCGTTCGTCATTACGTCGTGCGTCAAGTTAAAGGGTTGCCGAATCGATGCGTACGGCCGTTTGCCGGAAAAGCACATCTATCTAATCAGCTCGTGAGAAGGTATATATACACAGCCAAGAGCCAAATCACCTAGTTATCTCGATACGGGGGACAACTATGGGTTTGGGCTAAATTCCGAGCTCAGAGCCCTCGATCCCCTTGGACAGCACGCCAAATACGCTTATATTTTTCTTACTCCATTCGATTTGTTAGAGTGAAATTGTGATAACACCTGCCACAGGTAATAGGACCATATTTATGTATTAAAGATTTAATTTTGGCATTTTATCATATATTAAAATCTATCTATGTATTGCATTTATGAAAAAAAGTTTCAGCACCCAAGGCTCTCACTTTTGCCTCAATGATGTACAGTGTCTTTGGCGGATTGCCAGCAACAGCCATTAGGATTGTTTGTGATTTTGTCTTGGTGATTTAGGAGTCCTCTTGACTACTATCGTTTCATAGATTTAGGAGCTATTTTTTTCGCTGAAATGCTTTGTGAAATTCTATTAGAATATAGGAGTCTTAAAATAAGGACTGACACACCCATCATTTTTAAGAGTTTCTCCTAAATTGGCAACTTAGGAGCTACTTTTAGCCTTAAGATGTTTTGTGAATATGGAAAAACTAAATATGAGTTTAGTTTCATGAGGGATTATTTTATCTTAGATGTTCTGGAGTGTACAATCACCTTTTGATATCTTCAGAGTCGCGACTAATGGCGCTTTTCCACTGCACGGCTCACTTTTTGGGGCTTTTCTACAGTAGAGGTTCCAAGCGAGCCGTACTGATTCTAAAATGTGACGTGTAAACATTGCAGATCACTGATTGGTCAGAGAGAATCGTAACTATCAGCGTCACTGGAATTGCGACTCGAGACACATGCCAAGAATCAAGAGCTCCATTGATCCTGTGTTGTGCGTTCATTTGCCGCATTTGCGATGATGTCACCTGCAGTAGAGGTGGCACAACTATAATGATCAGTCTATAATCCCACCCACTTTAAAGCGGTACTAAACTGCAGTGGAAAAGCAAACTTAGCAGTGCCGTGGCATACAGTGGAAAATAGATTAATAATAATAGATTAATCATAAAGCATAACTGTCATTAAATGAGTGGATTTTGACGGATTGTGTTAGGATATCATGACTTCTTTGTAATGTTTTCTATTTGTTCATAATTTTTGTGCAGTTCAAAAAGTAAAAATATTCAGCAATGAAATTTAAACCTAGGTTTCAGCAATGTGTAAACGTTCGGTCACATTAGTGATATTTCAGCAAAATTTCATTGTCTAAAAAGGTCCAATGACAATAGAGCACACCGCTCACACAAATCACTTTCAACCAAGCAGCTTTCTGTTGGTCAGCACAGCAAATTTGCATGGGGAACTTCTTCAGCCTCATGCGAAACTCCCAAACGCACAGATTCCTGTTGAAATGACTGGATTTCACCTGTGAAATTTCACAGCGCAACAGTAAATTTGACCACACCTTAACAAGAAGTTTCTTCACATCTTGCTCTCTGCTCAGTTGAATGCATGACAGACCATCGCAAAACTTTGAGGTCAATTTGATAACATCAGGCTCATTGTATGATTGATAATGAGGCACACATGATCCAAGTTAGTCCATCCTTAAAGTCTGAACTGATTGTTTATGGGTGCATCTTGGGAAACATTTTGCCTTTACTTTAGTAGATGCAACAGTTACAGGGTGTGTACCTTGATTAAAAAAGCTGTGACTTGAAAATTCTGCTTTTGGAATCTACTCTTGCATGCTAATCTGCTTATTCATCCACCCGAGTGTGTGAGCGGCATATGAAACTGGAGCAGTGAGCTCTCTGAAAGTGTATTTGGTGTTCTACGGTGTAATGATAAGGCAAGGCCCTTTCCCAGAAGCTGACACAGGTTTCCGCCAATCGCAGGCGTCTCTGATATGGCAGGAACTGGAGGAGGATGAGGAGGGGCAGCGAGAGTCCTCTTTTCGGAGCCTGTTTCGCCCTGGTCTTCGTGGAAGAAGAGCCAGGACAAGGCTGGAGGAAGAAGAAGAGGAGGGCAGGAGAGGGCATTCTTACCGCAGACGAGATGGCATCTCAGATTACTGTGACGGCGAACGCCTGAGTTATTTCATCCTGGGCACTGTGGCTGCAGTCCTAGCATTGCTGTTCAACCTCATTTATCCTTTTTTATACTGGTCCAACTGGGCTTGATTTACTAGTCACTGCAGCTACAGACCCTCAGTACAAAGATTTGCACTTTAAACTGATTGTACTGTAAGTCATGAATCTTTTTGATGGCAACTTTAATGTTATTTAGCTTGGGAGTCACACAGCCTGATATAGCCATGCCAGTCAGGATTTTTTTGTTGCATTTCATTGTACAGAATGTTTAAAAAAATACTCAGGAAAATACTAATAGCAATTAAAAGATCTTAATTTGCTGCCTCCTTTTTAGCCAGACTTGGGGTTTTATTTAGCTGTATGACTTTTTTTTTTTACCTCTTGTCATTCCAAACCTGACATTCTTTTTTTCTTCAGATCTCAAAAGAAGATATTTTTTAAGAATGTTTTGGTTCCCTTTGGAAATCAAAGGGAACTGAAACTGAGATTCTTCAAAATATCTGTGTTCGAATATGTTTGGAACAACATGAAGGTGAATATATGATGAAAGAATTACCTTTTAAGGCACAGTTCAGCATTGTGTATCAGTTATGTTTTCAATTGCCTTTATAAACAGCATAATGGTGGCATTTTAAACTCAAGTCAACGTGAATTCAAAATAATTTACTCAAGTTACACTCTAGTTAAAGTTGTGGCCTAATGGTTTGAGAGTTGGACCTGAAGGTCGTGGGTTTGATTCTCAATACTGGCAGGAAATGACTGAGCAAGGCACCTAACCTCTAATCGAATGCAAATGGCTGCAGTGCTGCACACTGCGCTGTGTGTGTGTGTGTGTGTGTGTGTGTGTGTGTGTGTGTGTGTGTGTGTGTGTGTGTGTGTGTGTGTGTGTGTGTGTGTTCACTACTCACTGCTCCTAATGTGTTTACACAAACTTAGATGTGTTCAATGCAGAGGATAAATTCCAAGTATGGGTTACCATACTTGGCCTTCACTTTACTTACTTACTCCATTTACACTAATGCAATTTTCTGGTCTTATGCATGAATGATCAGTGCATACTATTCTCCATGAAACGTTTTCTATATATATATATATATATATACATAAAAATACAGTATCTCACAAAAGTGTGCGCTGAAATGTGAGGGATGTACTCAGTTTAGTATATCTTCCCAAGGAACAATACTATAGAAATGAAACTTGGATGTATTTTAGAGTAGTCAATGTGCTGCTTGTATAGCAGTGTATATTTACTGTCCTCTGAAAATAACTCAACATTCAACCATTATTGTCAAAATAGCTGGCAACAAAAAAAGTACACCCTAAGTGATCATATCTGTATGTCATTTAACCATGCAAAGCCATATGTCCTATTCATCATGTTCATGTTTTTGTCTGCTTGACAGGACCATACAAATTTGTGTATCTTGTATTAGAGCAGTTAAAATTCTCTCATACTGACCAGTGGATGTTCAACATAGAACCTCATGGAAATTGTTGAAATGTGAGGGGTGTACTCACTTTTGTGAGATACTGTGTGTATATAATACACGTTTTAGACATTAAGCAAAATCATTACTTCTGACCCCATTCTGTGTGTAATGCTAACAAACCAATCATTTCCAGCGGAAGAAGTCAGATCCTGTCTTGCGTTGTTTCTTTTTCTTGTTTATTATGTCATCTAGAAGTAAAATGAGCTGTGTGCTACTATTTCATGTTAACCACTAAATGAATTTCTTTTTATACATTTTTTGCCAAAGTTTGTCAGTAGTCTGGCAAGAGGTTAGGATGTTTAATTTAAAAGTAGGTTGACTGATTAGCGTTTTCTGAGTCAGCAAGGCAGGTCAACTCAGTACTGTACTTCTGTACACATAGGGAAACCTGTGAGTGTTTCTGTTCTTTGATCCATTGATTCAAAGCCTAGTTGCACATGTTGTAAATTGAGATGTAATCCAGATATTGTAAGATGGAATGGTACTGCGGTTTGTGTGGTAATGTGGCAGTTTCAACAGTCTCAGGGATGCTGGTGGGCTATGATCATTCACGTGGCCGTCCACACTACAAAGCCTAAAGACATTTGGCTTCTGTGAATGCCTCAGCTCTGGACATCATGACCCAAACCAATACCATCAGATATTATCGTACCTCATTAAAGGTCACGGGTCATTATGTCATCATGGGTGTTCCTGTTTGAAATGTTACTGGTTCTAATTTAAGGATAAATCTTTGATAAATGGCACAGGACTGCGTTGTACATTTATGTATGTAATCATATTTAAGCAGTAATTGAATGTTTGGGTAAGTGATTTAAATATAATCTTAAAATGTTCGTGTTATTTATGATGCTGCACAAAATATCCCAGCAATAATTGAGACCACTCTAAATGCTGCTCAATTGTTATAGTGCCTGTACTACGCTCTTCACCACCAATAAATAATTCAAAATGACCCGGTCTTGAAATCACTGATCTTTTTGAATTAGCGGTTGGCGTTCATGTACTCCGTTCAGACAATGCCTAAAGTTTCTCTCTATAACGGTGGTTTATTTTACAGGCTTCTAGCCAGACACTGTTTGGGACAGACCTGGACCCAGACGGACCCCCTCAGTTGAGCACGGAAGTGACCTCTGAGATGTATGCACACTCTGGAGAATGTGCCGCCCCGTCCTACAGCAGCATGGAAGAGGTGGATTGAAACGTGACCCAGTCAGGGAGACTTGATTCCTCAAAAATAAATAGACTTTAATGCTCACAAGTGGATCTAGCATGGCAAAGGTGCTCAATTTTTTTTAATTTACATTAGCAATGTGGAGGAAAAAAAAATGCTGGGTGTACATTTCCAACACACACTGTTTGGAAATGTCCGGTAAAATGGTCTGAATGTTCAGATGAGATACAGTAACCTGATGCTTAAAATAAAGACTAATCCTCAAACACATTCACAAGGATTTTTGGAAGGCACACATTTAAATACAGTCATAAGAGGAATCGCACAGATCTGTAAGGTTTTTTTTGTTTTGTTTTTTATGTACATGTAAACATTTTAACACCTAGAAATTATGCCATTCATAATGTCCCATGATAGACATCTTGCTTGTATTTACATGAGGTGTTACTATGAAAACCCTTCAATGAGTGAGATCAACATGGTTTGTTTGTATGCACAGAAGAGTTTTTGTTTTCCTCACTGAAGTGTTGCCTGGACTGTTCTGTTTCTCTGTAAAGAGTCTGGAAGTGTTGTGCAAAACTATTGCAGGTGTTGTAGGTGAAGTTTTAAGTGTGGACCAGGACAAGGCAGATTGTTTGGAGGTTTTTTTTTTCTCACTCTCTGGCCATTACCACACTTGATGTCCTGTTCTTTCTTTCTCAGACAATCCAGTGATTTAATTTTATTGTTTTGTTTTACGCCATGTAAGATTCTGTGGAAATGCAAAAGCTTGATTGGCTAAGATGCATGTTGACCTACAATAGCCTTAGTAGTACGGTGTATCATGTACCATCTCTTTTTTTCCCCCTAAGTTTTGAGTGGATTGTCTTGTTTCCCCATTTCTTGTTTTCCTATTGGACTGCATAGTAAAGCGGGGACTGTGGGTTTGATCGTAAGAATGCTGCTGTGAATAAAACAAATGGTTAATATAAATAAAAGCCTTTTTTGCGTAACAACCTTAGATGTAACAGCTGTATGTGCATATTCATTTGTCATTTTCAGTTTAAGTAAAATATTGTAATTAGCAGGTGAACCTCATGAAAATCCCATGAAAAAAATTATTTGTACTTCACTCCAAAATTGTGGTCAGAATTATTGGCCCCCTTGGTAAATATGAGCAAAGATGGCTGTGGAAATAAATATGCGTTGTTTCTCATTCTGATCTTTCATTAAAATAAAACTGAAGTAAAACAATTGAAAAGGTGGGGGCGTACTATGGAGCCCCTAAAGGGACCTTTGCAACAACAAAAAAACCATATCAAGTTTCTCGTGAGCACGTGAAAGTCTGTATATTTTTAGTTTTGCAAAGGTCCCTTTAGGGACTCCATACGTAGGAATCACATTATGAAATAAATATATTATTATCCACATTAGTTACCGGGAGGGCAGGAGTAGGTGGCGCTCTCACAACTTTCTCTTGTGAAGCGCGGCAACCCCCCGCTCTTTCTCGCGGTATTTACACTGACAAGGAAGTCATGCTAGCATCGCAAAAGCCGGTTTGGAGAGCTCAGCACCGTCAGCGGTTTTTATTCAAACGTTCTTTCTTAAACGAACGAAGCCAACGAATGTATCCTTTAACTGACTGCGCGACAAATAGAGAACGAGATAATCACGTGTCAAGCTGTTTTACATTGATCGAGATGAGTGTCATCACCAGGAGTCACTCTCATGGAATCTGGAGGGATTCATCAGTCACTCGTCGCCAGAGATAATTATCCTAGTCTACGTTGCAGTATCTTTGATTAGTCTATATTTGAAGTTTTAAATATACCTTCGTATAAAGATTTTAGTACTATGTATAACGCGGAGAGGATCCCTGAAACAAGTAGCACTATCAACCAAAACAATGAAAACAGAAGAGACGTGAACTCTGACGGGGAAGGTCAAGATAAAGACCCTACTGATTTAATCCCGAGGAGACCTTCCAGAAGAGCCGTCCTTCACTTTGATCTCAACAACACAATCCTTGTATCTGACGCAGTCACAAGACAAGGAACTGTAGGTGCTCTTGAATACTTCCTGTCCACGGTTACCTGGGGGCGAATGACAAAAGGTAAGACAACTTATCTTAAGGGCTTCACAGACTAGGTTTAAGCCTAGTTCCAGACTAAAATGCACGTTTGATCTTAAATCAACTTGCACTGACATCTCTTAAAATGTTTATAAAAGCTACTTAAATGTCCTAATTGAACTAAGGTCTATCCTAGCTTAATCTACGTTACGCCCTGTCTGTGAAACCAGGCCATAGTGGTTGTCTTGGATTCTTGCTCCGCATCACATCACGTGGTTCTTCTCACTGCTTGCAGGTAAATGGGAGTGGTTGTCAGAAGCACCATCTCTCCTCCAGCCTTGTGAGGGCGCTGTTACATACTACTCTCAGTTTGGCCGAGTGGCAAGCTTCACCACCATAGGTCCAGGCCGACGGTTCCGGAAGATCCTGGAAGAACATCTAGAGCTGCTCCGATGGCCGTCTGACTTACCTGCGGATAAGGAGCTGTCTGTTAAGGGAGAAGATGGGAAGCTGTATCACTGGATCCTACCTTCCTTCTTCCAGATGCTGCAGGACTTGGCTTCACAGGATGTGGAGTTCTCAGTCTTGTTCCGTACGTTTGGCTCAGATCTGCCCCGTGTTCTGACTGCCATCCAGCACGCCGTCGAACACGGCTCACATCCGCTCTTTCCCGACCTCCCGGCTCTAAAGGTATTTACCATGCGGCAGAACTAGAATTTGTGTTGTCCTAGATGAAGCAAGCCTCATTAGGACTGTCTCTCCTCACAGCTGAAGGTGAATGTGACCGCCGGGCGCATCAGGTGCAACGGGAAGGGTGCAACGCTGACTCGTGGAGAAGAACACGTGTCCACACGGGACGGAGAGCGGTGTGTGTACCAGTATCTGAGCTCTGCTGAGGGTCTGGGTGGCTTCCAAGACAACTTTGACTGGTGATGAGGAGCCTGTTATGAATAAATAAAAAATGTAATTGTGTTGTTTATCAATATCAAGCCTTTGTTCTTCCCAAATAGGTGGGCACGGAACACATACTCCATTTTAGGAGGAAAACCACTCTGGATTGACCCTTTTGATGCCAAAGTTCAGCATATCTTCATTGATGACAACATTCGGCTAAACGACGAGGACACTATCGTTCATCCTAAGGTGCGTGATGTTCATTTTCTCTTCTCCAGAATGAGCGTCCCATGTTTCTCACCCATTCCACTGTACACTCAGGTGTTCTTGGACCCCGAGGGCTTGCAGACTCGAACAGCCTCCACATCAGAGCTGTATGATCTGTGTCTGGTACAGAACGACCTTCTGAAGGCCATCTCTGAACCTGGATATTTCACCCGACGCATCCAGATCTGCGTGGAGAATTATGAGGGGAACATCCAAACGGGGTAGTTCGATGAATCTCAAGTCATGCAGGAAAATATGATATAAAACAGACAAATTATGCTTAAACACAACGGTATGTGCGTACATGTGGAAAAACCATGTTTTCAACCACAGATCAATACCCTATATTTATCCAATGAAGAATGTTGCAATTAATAGATCCATATATATATATATTTACCATCATGGGTCCGATTAGCACTCTGAAGATCTAACAATCATAAACGCATTGGCAGCTGCTCCATAGATCTATTGTGTTATATGCTCATTAAGATGGTTCTTCCAACTGTATTCTCAGGGTTTGTGAACATCAGAGGTAGTTTTTTAGTGTTATTTATATTTTGATGCAGTTAACAAAATAAGTTAATCATATCAAAACCAGTGCTGTCAAATCGATGAATTGCTTCTAACATAAGTTTGTAAATATATGTGACTACTATATATATATATATATATATATATATATATATATACATATATACATATATATACATATACATATACACATCTTATTAATCAGTCATCATACTCCGTAAACACTGGTCACTCACAGACACGAAGATGTATCTTTAATTTCGCCAAGCTGATTGCTCACTAAAGAAAAACCCAGTGTAATTTTTTTCAGACTATTTCAAGTATGATTCTGGCGTGACTTAAAGCGGGGAGATCTAAGTGGCTGAACTGTATACTTTTTAATTAGTCTTCCCAGTAACGCCAGCATTTTGTTCATTCAGACTGATTCGTGAATACGAAAAAACGCACGAAAACAAGAGGTGGGGTTTATCGCATGAACCAATCATAGTGCAATGCTTCCTCCCACGTGACTTTCCCCCATTCATTCTCACTGAAAATTCCCAAATGAAAAAGTAATTCCCATTAAACCCACCACATGCTTTAGGGGGTCTGTTAATAGTCAATGGGCTCATGGGGAGGCAAGAGAGACTTGGTGTCCTGCTGTTACTTCACCTGCGGTTGCTGGACGGTGTTACTTTAGAAAAACGACTGATTTTTACACTTTATTATGTCACATTTTGTAATATTTACATTGGGGGTCTTTTTGTAGGATTATTTTCTCCTCTCCTTGTTTTTTTTGTTTGTTTGTTTTTTTTGGAGGAGGAGAAGGGACTGCCTCCCTTGCCTCTTTGATGAATAAACCCATAGATAGATATGTTAATAGATTAATCGATTTGACAGCACTAATCAAAACACTGGGAATTTTTAGACCTTTTTTGTAAAGAAGAATTGTTTTTGCACTTCTATTATATTTTTAAACCCTTTTGGTTTGAGACTAACCAAAGCAGAATTTGACTATTTCTAACGTTCATGGATTGAGTAGCTTGTAATTTACATAATTGCAGTTTTACATGTTACATTCTTATATTGCCATTATTTAAATCACATTTTACACTAAAGTGTCTGCATCCTCATTAGTTTCAAAGTTCCTCATTAGTTTCAAAGGTTCTGATTTAAAAAAGTTTCTAATCCAAACGTCAGTTAATTATTCCATAATTTTCATCCCACTGTCATGGTAGATTGTTATTCTACTGAAGTTTGTCATTGCACAGTTACTGCTTTTAGTGTGTATTGTTATTTAATGCATTATTTATGATGGCAATTTTGAAGTTATTTTTTGTATTACTTTTTTTGAAGAGTTGCTGCAGAAATAAATTATTTTGACTTCATTGTCTTGTGACTTTGCACTGTGTTGATTGTCTCTGTATTTCTCACTTGTTTACACATGTTTTAAGCTAACTTGTATTATTTAGGTGTGTGCAGCCCAGCCAGGAGACTGAATATTTAGTGAACATTAGCTCTTCTGACATATTTGTCTACTTTCTTTTAACATTTGACATCAAAACAATAATTATACTCATAAACAGACCTTTCAGAATCGGATGGATTCAATCGAACTGACGAAAATTAGTAGTTATGTAGTAAGTCAAACTTTTGTAACGTTACTGAAGCATGCCACAGAAAAAAAAAACAGCTTCTTAATTGTCATCTTATTTCGGGTTTTAATCAAGATTTGTAATATAGTAATATAAGATTTGACATTTAATTTGAATATTTTTTAAATAAACATTCACATGCGAGATAAAAAATCAAAATCAAAAACACGCATCCTATGCATGTTTAGGCGCTCTGAGACTCATGTTCCTATGGTAACGGTCATAAACACGATTCAGCGCGAGGTGAGTGACAAAGAAAACATGTTCAAATCTACATATTGAAGTAAATTCCTTTTTAATTCATGAAGTTTTTTGTTTAAAACTGTATAATAGTTAAATTTCTTTTTGGTATAAGTAACATATATTGTTAGTTTAGTGGCTATAAAGCAGGCTAAAGCTAGCTAGCTTGCTGATGATGTGAACTAATTCATTTAACGTCAAAATGATTTATTTTAACCTATGATTTTAACACGTGAAAAGTTGATCAACAAGGCAACCAAGACAGCAGAATAATGTCAGGCTCTGATGAAGATGAGGTGTTGAAAGCAGGGACTGAGGAAGAAGAGGTAGAGAAAAAGGAGATTTCAGAACAAGAGGATCAGGCAAGTTGAACAAGACTGTATTATGCATTTTAATTTTATCTTAATTTAATTCTTATTGTTCTTAATATATTAACATGTGTTAACTATATTAATAATAATAAAAATATATATAAAAAAAGGTTTATATAAAAAAAGGTGATCTGATTTTCTTTTTTGTTTCGTTCTTTATTATCAGCTAGAGTCCTGTCCACTAACCCAGGACATGATGGCGAAAAGCTTGTCCTTATTGTGTCGCACAGGGAATGGTCTGTCTCATGCCTATGTCAGACTTGACCTTAAAAGCAAGTAAGCTTGTCTGGGACGTTCTTCTTAATCCCATCATTCCCAACATGTTGCCATGCATTACAGTATCTAACAATGTTGCTTCCCACTGTACCCGTCTAAACCAGGGGTCTGACAGACCTGGCCTTGATCAGCTCCTTCATCCATCTGCGCTACTTGGATTTCTCCTCCAATCATTTGTCAGACTTCTCTCCATTGGCCGACCTCACCCAGCTGCTGTGGGTGAAGGGAGACGGTAACCTGCTTCAGAGGTTTGAGGGTCAGCCGTTTGGCCTGCTCACTTACCTACAGTGGCTTAGCTTTGCCAACAACCGCCTATTTGATGTTAAGGGCATTGGAGGCCCAGCACTGGAAACCCTCAATCTCACTGGTTAGTTTGGTCCATTTAGTAGGTTATTGTACTTTTGCTGTGTCAATGAGCTCTTTTTATACTATGGTACCAACCGCACTGGTTTATTTCGGCAAATCTAGAGTGGTGTATTTAGCTATAGGCTATGTAAAGATTCAATACATATTATGAACTTCATTGTAATCTGCACTAGACAATAACAATACAACATTACGCAGCAGCACTAAACACTAACATTTCATTTCTATGTTTTTAGGTAATGGTATCCAGACCATGCAGGGACTGGAATATCACAATCTAACCAATCTGGTGACTCTCGAGCTCAGAGGAAATTGTTTAGAAACTACAGATGGCATTTACCTCCCCAATTTACGCCACTTGTATCTGGTACAATTGCTCGTATTGATGTTTATGGTAGATAAAAGTATATGATGCTGATTAGTACTACCATCTGGTACTTTCACCCAACTATTTAGGCTCAGAACAACCTAAAGCGACTGGAGGGTCTGGAGAAGCTTGAGCATCTCAAAACTCTTCACCTCAGAGATAACCAGTTAGAAACACTAGATGGACTCAGCCCCAACATGAAATGTCTCCAGTATCTTAACGTCAGGTAACAGAAATACAATACAGGTTTGGCATTTTCTCAGTCTGGCTGAAATTGAGGAAGCAAATGTGTTTCACTAATATAGACAGACTTATTACCACTCTCTGATAACCCTCTTTTTCCACACCTTAAGGGGGAACCTTATATCTTCTATGAGGGCTTTGAGAAATCTAGTGAGTGTTGGGCAAACACTGAAGGCCCTTGTGCTCTTGGAGAACCCTTTAGCGAAGACTGACGATTACAGGATGTATGTGATATCACATCTGTCCCAGCTGGAGAGACTGGACAAGGATCCCATCACAGCTGAAGAGAAGTCTGCGGCCCAGGAGAAGGTGCGGAACCTGTTTATGGCATATGCTATTGTTAATTACCTACTTTTTATTTAGCCTAGTTGTGTCAATAAAGGTTTCTCAGATAATATTTTAACTTTACATTGCAACATTGTCTTTTTTTTTAGGAATTTGATGATGAATATGCTGAAGATCAAGAGGATAACTGAATAGGCTGTGCTACATTGAAATGTACTTGTAAATATAATTTTATATTGAATAAAGTCTACTATAAAAAAAAATTGGTTTCCTTTCATGCAGTATAGTCTCTGATGTGATTTTTATGTCTGCAGCTGTTGGTAAAAAAGATACTGAACAGCACTTGTCAATACACTAGATATGATAACAAGGTGTAACATTTTAATCTAATGCCTATCATGAAGAGAACAAGGAAACGCATCTCAAGGTTTGCAACCTATTTGTACATGCATCATGTTCTTATTTATACATATATATCACACATATATATCTTATCACACACTAGATATTCTACCAAGAGAGAACCAAAAAGTTCGACTTGCCACTTTTTTTTCTTTTTTCTTATTTTGATGTTTTATGGCGGATGGCAAAAAAAAACAGCTTATGGTGCATCATCCACCTACTGGGATGGAGTTTGAGGTGATGATATCAAGGAAAAAAATAATATTAATAAAAAATAATAAACAGAAAACTTACCAATATTTGATTAGATAACTTTCTTATTTTCTGGAAATTTATTAGAGCTGACCTTTATAAGAACTGTTTAGCACATTCTGTAATGTCAGAGAATTAATGCCAGCAGATTTTAATTCCTCTTTTAACTGGAGTCTTTCCCTTTCGTATGCCCTACAGTTTATCAGCACATGCTCTACTGCTTCTGGAAATCCACAAAGAGATTACTCTGACTGGATTTATGTTTTACTTTTGCCACTTCCTCAACTCGTTTGTTTATAACCGCTCAGATTAAAGGGGAAGAGCCTGTTTTTAACCCTGTAAACCAGACAGGAAATAGTCAGACATTTTTTTTTTTTAATGGACAGTTTATTGAACTTTAAGACAAAAAAAATGTGTCATGTTTTGTATCAGATTTGATACATTAGGTTTTTATGGTCTACGTATTGTATGCGTGAGAGGCGTAAATTAGTCCCACACACAATAGCGTTTAAAGGACAAAAACCTGACAACGTCTTGAAAAACATCACCTGAACAATGTTTTAAGGTGTGGCACTCGTAAAGGCCCTTGCTTTATCTAATATGACACACCAGGCTTTATAGGGTTAAACTCCTCAATTCTGTCATCATGACTCGACGAATCATTGATTAAATCAGCTACTCCTTCAGTGATTTTACAACAAACATAAACATTTAGTCATTGTAACAGTGTGTCCAAATAAAGGTTTTACTTCAATATATTACATTTTTTTTACTCAATTCTAATCTTATGTGATATTTAACCTAACAGACCTCTGTTTGTCTGCAGTCTCTTCCGTCCTGATTTGGCAAACTCTTGTGTTGCGAAAAGCGTTTCGTCCAATGGCTGGCCTCAGCGGATGAGTTGACAGCTGACGTAACGCGTCTGTTAAAAGCGCACCACATTTCCCCGCGTCCCACACCGTCACCACGCTCGGCTCTGGTGCTTACCGCGTTTATCTCAGCAATTACAGATTAACGTAGAATCAGAAGAGGTTATTTTAGTTGCAACAGTCTCGTTTATTCCATCTAATATCCCCACTCAGTTGAAACATGAGCTATCACAAACCCGACGAGAAAACTCTGCAGGGCCTGAAAGACATCGCGAACAAGCTCAGGATTAACTCCATCAAGGAAACATGCGCCTCAAACTCCGGGTAAAATCTTCTGAACTTATCAAAATTCATTCTTAATGTCTTTCTATGATGGTAAACGAAAGGTTTGCAACTGTGTTCGCTCATTTGTCGTGCAAATGTTCACTTGACGCTCCTGCACAACACGTGAACTTGGCGAGGGGGCCGGACACAATGCTGTTGCTACTTGGTTTTGAATCATTCGACCTTTTTAGTTGTTATAAATGAGTCGTTAGCATTGCATTAATACTACGCGAGTAGTATTACAGCTTTTTAGCCCATCGTGGCCTCCAAGCAATAACCAGTGAAAATTGGCTTAGCTCTCATCACCCCTATTATTAGCACGGGTATGTGGGACTGCAGGTGGGATTATAAAGTGTCAATGTTTATGAATTCTAAATTATACACTGTGTTTATCATATGTAACGTTACCACACTGAGCTGCACCTGACTGTTTTTATCGATGTCCAGTCCACTTCGAAAACGAATTCTTTTGAGTCGAATCTTTTTTTTTTTTAACCGGTTCTTTGAAACGAACTGTTCGTAAGAACCGGTCTGCGGAAATAACTCAGACTCCCCGGCCATAACGAATTAATTACTGCCAGTGCCAGCTCGTGGGTGCACGTTTTCCCTACAGGTTGTCACGAGGCGTGCAGGACTCGTGGTATCCGTTGTACTGTGGGTTAAAGTGCTGTTAGCCTCCATGAATAAAGCATGCTTCTGTTTTGATTTTCATCTTACCATAGCCTAAAGTATGTGGTGATAAGGAAATGAGAGTTCATATTGAGCTTGCATATAAGAAAAGATTTGCTTTGGGATTGCCTAATCTCTGCAGTTCTCGCTCTCTTTTCAGAGGCTGACCGATTTATTGCCACAGATGTTAATTTCACAACATGAACTAAAATCGAAAAGGGGAGTTTCTGAACCTATAGCTTATAGAGGATAGAAAGTCTGCCTTATTAGATGCTTTCATTATATTAAAAAAATGTCCTCATATACCATGAATCAGAGGGTTAATTTGTTACAATACACTGCACACACCCTTGCTGGCATGCAACAATCTTTCATTCATTCATTCATTGTAAATCTTGTCTAGGAATTTCCCTGAGTGTTGAAACTTTTACCTGATACTATTTGTTTTACTCTTGTGACACTTCCTCTTATTCTGTTCCTTCTCATTTCTTGTTTGAGTGTATGTCAATTTCTTTCCTCCTCTCAAGTATAGTTATAATCCCTAGTAAACGTGTAGTGGTTAAAACAAGGTATCAAGGAAGTGCTAATCATGACTCGGACTTTGTCTGCATTTTTTTAAATTAAATCCCTTATTCTGAATCTCATTAATGGACATTTGTTTAACACCTTTTCCGTTGTTTTTTATTTCAGCTTAAATGAGTGTCACTGTAGGACAAAAATGGTAATTCATGGTGTTATGTTTGGTGAAAAATAAGATATATTGAACAATAACATAAGACTGCATGTATTTTGACTCACAATAAATTTATAACAGTTTTTTCAACAGGCAGATTTATATCACTGAATTTATATCACCTGAGTGCTTTGCTTTCTAAACTCTGATTTTAAAGTTCTTGTCAACTAAAGTCACTTTGGGAACAAACTAACAGTTGTACTGCACTGCACCCTTAATTGAAGTACAAACTTGGTCATGTGGTTTTTTTTTTGTGTGTGTGTGTTTTTAACTGTTTGACCATAACCAGTGCTGCATTTTAATTGAACTGTTCTGTGAGTCTCACGCTTGCTCAAATGAACCGGTCCCATTAAAAAAAAATGAAGTTTCAGCCCTCTTACAAAAATTACTTTTACAGCCCTCATGGAACACAAAAGGAGAAGTTTAGAATATTGTACAAGTCGCTTTATTCCATGCGATTTTACAATGAATGACTCGTTTAAGTTTGAAATATACAGGTTTAGAATGTTGATGTTTATTCCTTTACATCAAATTAAGAAAAATGTGTAGTGACTCAAATCTTTTCTTTAACCTATTGCAGTGTAGTCCCTTTTATTTGAATTTGAGACTACAGCCCTAACATTACATACATGGCTTTTATATTATGTGCCTGTTTGGGCAGTAGCTGAAGTCATTGATTCAGATAAGGTCTATTACTACACCTCAAACCCCAATGAAGACAGAAGCAACTTTTGCCCTTTAGTACCATTTGCAATCATGTTCTGGTTTTTGAAGTGAAAGATAACCTGCACGTCTGATTAGTCTTTAACATCCAGCATGTTTGAGCTGATGGTTAATAGTTGATGGATGGATTGATACTGATGTGTTCCCTCTCACAGACATCCCACCTCATGCTGCAGCGCTGCAGAGCTCATGTCAGTGCTGTTCTTCCACACCATGCGCTACAAAGCTGATGATCCTCGTAACGCCTGCAATGACCGCTTCATCTTGTCCAAGGTGGGCTGTTCTGTGTTGGGTTATGAGCTTCATTGCACTTTTTTTTTTACTTGGAGATAAAATGTATTCCACTCCTCACGTTACTGTTTTCAGGGCCATGCTGCTCCCATTCTGTATGCTGCCTGGGCAGAGGCTGGATTCATCAAAGAGTCTGAGCTGCTAAACCTGCGTAAAGTCGACTCTGACTTGGAGGGTCACCCCACTCCTGTGAGTTAAACACTACTCTTATCACCACACATACACCTTTCAAAAGTTTAGGGTTGCTTAGGTGTTTTTATGCTTTTTGAAAGACGTCTCTTATTCTCACCAAGGCTTTGTGGATTCGAGCAAAAATACAGTAATATTGTAAAATGATTACAATTTAAACTAACTTTTATATATAAATAGTTTAAAATGTAATTTATAGGGCTGGGTTAAAATATCAATGTCTCAATTTTAATTAACCAATATTGTTTCTTGAATCCCAATAATTTATCTTTTA
Source organism: Semotilus atromaculatus (assembly GCA_031834385.1). Classification (NCBI taxonomy): domain Eukaryota; kingdom Metazoa; phylum Chordata; class Actinopteri; order Cypriniformes; family Leuciscidae; genus Semotilus; species Semotilus atromaculatus. The sequence goes on from JAULUF010000026.1 coordinate 12,684,194, forward strand.
AAGGGGTGGTTGATTTTAAGATTTCACTTTTCAAATTGTACTTAAATCAATATTTAATGCATGTTGAATAAATCTGTCATGTTTTTATGACAGCCACCATTTAATTGATGATCTTTGTTTCAAATCTGAATTCAGGTGATTCAGTCTGTATTTCAGTCAGAAAAGTTCCTTAAATGTTTATAGATTTTTTTCCTCTTTTTAAATGAGTAGACATGTAATGATTAAAAAGTTAGTTTTTATTATAACATCACCGCTATAATATAGTTATTCACTTCCTTTTGTGTAATTTAGAAGTAGCCTATACAAACCTTTTTAACCTTTTAATATTACAGAAATGTTCCAATGTTTGTTGAGAGATTTGTTTATTTTGAGAATATTTTCCATGTACTGTACCAGATACATATGCTACTAAATCGAAATCAGAATTGAGTCACAAACTTGTAAATTAAATCGTGAAATGTCAATACCCAGCCCAAGTAATTTATTCCTGTCAAAGCAGAATTTTCAGCATCATTACATTATCTTCAGTGTCACATGATCCTTCAGAAATCATTCTGATATGCTGATTTAGTGCTTAATTTTTTTCAATGTTGAAAACTGAGAGTGCTTAATATTTGGGGGTAAACTGATTCTTTGAGGAATATAAAGATCAGAAAAACACAAGTTGAAATATAAATAGTTTGTAACATTATAAATGCCTTTACTGTCTTTTAATTTAACGTGTTTAAGGGTGAATTAAGGTATACGTTTCTTTTTATATTGACACTTTTTTTATTTTATTTATTAAAGTAGTGACTTAAATCTTTCACTTAAACAATTACCATGAAAATAACCTCACTTCTCGGTTCATTTCAGAAACTAGCGTTTGTGGATGTGGCGACAGGTTCTCTTGGCCAGGGTTTGGGTGCTGCCTGCGGTATGGCCTACACTGGAAAGTACTTTGATAAATCTAGGTACGCTTGTTCTCCCTGAGCATGCCATCTTGTATTGATTTACATTATTTGATTCCATCATTTAATGAGTACTACACAAGTCATTTTGTGTAAACCAAAAAAAAAAAAAAATGCTGGTATGGCCCCAATGATCAAGCCCAAACAAGGTTTTGCCCTCAGATCATAGTAATTTAATAATGGGACTAGTTTCCCCGGAGGATGTTGGAGAATTTGTGTCACGGGTGTTTATTTTTTTAATTTTATTTTTTTATATTCCCATCCAAATCTGCCATGTCTGTTTTTCTCAAACAACATATTATAAATTCTCGAGCAAGTTACCTGTTTTCGGCTAACACAATGTTCCTCTGAGGAATCTAATCCTGCCTGATTACTAATGTCTGTGATTTGTTGTTGTATTATCCTAAAGTTTCTCTTTGTGTTTTTTTTTTATCTACCTGAGCCTGCCGTTTACACACAGATCTTGCAAATATAAAGCATGCTTTAATTTAATTTCAGTATGATACACACATTCCCTCCTCTGTAATAAACCCAAATGATAAATCCCGTCCGAATTTGGTACACAAAGTCACAGGCGTCAAGTAATGAGAAATTTAACTCAAACGTCGTTTAGAAAACTAGTCCCATCTAAATAGGGCAGAAACTCCAGTTTCTGCTGGTCATTTGATGGTGCTGTAACTGGACGTGTTTGTCTTCTCACTGTCTCATTAGCTACCGTGTGTTCTGCCTGATGGGAGATGGTGAGTGTTCAGAAGGCTCTGTGTGGGAAGCCATGGCCTTTGCCTCCTATTACAAGCTTGACAATCTGGTGGCCATCCTTGATGTGAACCGTCTGGGCCAGAGTGAAGCAGCACCACTGCAGCACAACATGAACACCTACAAGGAGCGCTGCGAAGCCTTTGGGTAGGTCTTCCAGATACTGCTGGGTTTTATCTCTTGCTATGGGAAATGCACTCACTGGCCACTTTATTAGATACATCTGTTCAACTGCTCAATACAAATATCTAATCAGCCAATCACATGGCAGCAACTTGCATTTAAGCATGTAGACATGATCAAGACGGTCTCCTGAAATTCAAACTTGGCATTAGAATGAAATGTGATTTAAGGGACTTTTTAACATGGCAAACAGCCTTGTCTGTTTGTGCCAGACAGGCTGGTCTGAGAATTTCAGCAGCTGCTGATCTACTGGGATTTTCATGCACAACCATCTCTAGGGTTTACAGAGAATGGTCTGAAAACAGAAAATATCCAGTGGGCAGCAGTTCTGTGGGGGAAATGCCTTGTTGATGCCAGAGGTCAGAAGAGAAGGCCAGACTGGTTTGAGCTGATAGAAAAGCAACAGTAACTCAAATTATCACTCATTACAACTGAGGTTTTCAGAAGAGCATCTCTGAATGCACAACACAACAAACCTTGAAGCAGATTAACTGAGACTACAATTCGCACAGGCTCAGCAAAGTTGGACATTGAGAGATTGAAAAAATGTTGACTGGTCAGTCTCTATTTCTGATGCAACATTTAGGGGAATAAACATGAAAAGCATGGACCCATCCTGGCTGTGTAATTGTGTAAGGGATGTTTTTTGTTTGTTTTTTTGCACACTTTGGGTCCCATAGTACCAATTGAGCAGCCTAACTGAGTATTGTTGCTGACCATGTCCATCAGTGTATCCATCTTCTAATAGATAATGTGCCATGTCACAAAGCTCAAATCATTTCAAACTGGTTTCATGAACATGTCAATGAGTCATACACTCAAATGGCTTCCACAGTCATCAGATCCCAATCCAATAGAGCGCCTCTGGGATGTGCTGGAACTGGAGACTCGCATCATGTGCAGCTGACAAATCTGCAGCAACTGCATCATGTAATGTTAATATGGACCAAAATCATATATATATATATTTATTTATTTCACATAGTAATCATCATAGGTTAGGTATCATTCGAAAGCTTACGAACTCAAAATTCATCCTGTGAAAACCGTTTTGAAATTGGACGATTGAGAGGCGAGCAAGGTCTTAAGCGAGCAGCTTCAGACTCTGTTCTCTTGTGCTCCGCATAACCCCACACGATAACGCTGGATAAAAATAAATAATAGCTTGCGTGCCGTTGTAGTTTTCACAGGACTGTTGGAGATGATAAACAAGATGTTCTAGGATAATTAATTAAAAACCCTATTTTGACAAACTGACATTCAATCTATTTTTAAACCTTACTGAAAACGTACCAGCGCAACATCCGACGGGTTTTCCCAGATCGCATCACAATTTGATTGGGATACTGAAAATATCTTCTTCTTTTTTTTTAAGTGGCTTATATACTCTATCCTTCCTACTGAGCTATAAGCAGTGTGTAGTATTAATTCGGAACACAACCATTTTGTTTGAGACCTGTAACCAATTTGTTTCTTCAGCTTCAACACTTATGTGGTGGATGGCCATGATGTGGAGGAGCTGTGCAAGGCTATGTGGCATGCCAAACAAATAAAAGGGAAGCCCACTGCCATTGTAGCCAAAACATTTAAAGGCAAAGGTCTCAAAGGTGAATAACTATATCCTGTACTGCAAGACCAGCAGCACATCATGATGATCAGCATTAATGATGTCTGTTATTATCTTAGTCCTCATGCTGACTTTCTGACCTGTTCTTTTGTTTAGACATTGAGGATCAGGAAAACTGGCATGGGAAGCCTTTGCCTAAAGATCGTGCAGAGGAGCTGATTGATTACCTCCGGAGTCAGATCCAGTCCCCCAATAAGCCCATCCACCCTCAACTGCCCAATGATGATGCTGCTCCAGCTGACCTCACCCCCATCCGCCTGCTCACCGCTCCAGAATACAAGATCGGAGACAAGGTGATGAACTGAGCAGGGATCGAGACTAACTTATATATATATATATATATATCTCTATCTCTACACCACTCACTGATCAAATGAGGCTTTGGCGGGACAACTTGATTTAGAGCCCGGCAAAAAAAGTCAATGCAGGAAAACCCCTGCGTAACCGACTGTTTGAGGATATTCACCAAGACTGGCCTGCCTCTGTGTGCGTATACTTGCGCTTGATGTTTAAACTGACTGGGCTTAAAAACTCATGTAAATGTAAGATTTTACCCGTTTACAGATAACTACTTTGAATGGAGCTAACTATAATATATCAAACTTTTTAATGGTGTTTTTATTATGTGACCGACATCTAACAACTATAGATGATGATAAAGTACAGAAACAACATTTTGATTTCGGGATGGTTGACATTCACTTTAGGACGGTTCAAATAGTTTTTCAGGACAGTTCTAGGACGGAGGTGAAAAAAGTTAGTCTGGAGCCCTGGAACTGAGACATTATATTTCATAGCTGTTGGAGTTTTGACTGATTCATTTCTTTGAGCAAATGCTTCCCGTCTTCTGAAGTTGCTCAAAAGAAGGCTTTATAAAACTGCTTTTGTTTGTCCACTCAGATCTCCACTAGGAAGGCTTATGGTGTCGCCCTGAAGAGACTGGGGGATGCCAGCCCTCGTGTGGTGGCCCTGGATGGTGACACCAAGAACTCAACCTTCTCTGATATCTTCAAGAAGGCCCATCCTGATCGCTACATTGAGTGCTTCATTGCAGAGCAAAACATGGTGTGTAACTGGATTTTTCTTCCCCCTTTACACTAATAATGAACAAGTCATGTTGGCAAAGAAGTATATTGTGTATATATACAGTGTGTGTGTATGTCGCAGATGAATAGGTTTGTAAACTGATTCTGGAGCACTTTGTGATAAGCTGAAGGTGTAGTGCACTATTCATACAGTGTATACCCTTTTGAAATGTTATATTTTACTATTCACTTTCTGACTGATTATCAATGTCAAGTGCTTACTAAATAGGACATGCTTTTCCTTCCTGCATAAACATGTAGTCGTTTAGTCAAATCTAGAAAATATTTGTATTAAAAATAAATTTCAGCAATAGGTAGTTTGTTGTATTTAGTGATTTATTTACTGTTTAAAATGTATTTCTAAATAACATGACATGTACACTACAGTTTGGAGCCAGTGAGATTGTTTTTGATGAATTGTTTGGTTTTATATTCAAAGAATCCTAAAAAAAAAATCCTAAAATCTATTTAAAAAGAAAAGCCATTTTAATTTTTACTGTATATCTGACCACATAAATTCAGTCTTGGTTAACATAAGAGTATTAAAAAATAATTATTAAAAACATAATATTATTAGATAAACGAAATGGACATGTTGTGTATTAAATGTATTTAATTATGCTGCTATCCAGGTGAGTGTGGCTATTGGTTGTGCCACTCGTGATCGCATGGTTTCATTCGCCAGCACTTTTGCTGCCTTCTTTGCTCGTGCCTATGACCACATCCGTATGGCTGCGATCTCCCAGTCTAACGTCAACCTGGTCGGCTCTCACTGTGGCGTTTCCATTGGTAAGGCATTGTGATGTGAAGTAAATGTATTCTTGCCATATATCTGGACTTAAAGGTTGTATCAGTGATTTCAGGCTGAAAAATAAATGATTTTTTGACAGCCTGCTTATGGCGCGGGCAGCTAGCGGATCGTTAGGAAAGATTAATGTGATTTATTTTTCGGCCTGAAATCACTGACACAACCTTTAATTCAGTCAAATCTTTTCTTCCATCTAAAACATTTCCTTTTTTTTTTATGGAAATGTTTCCTAACTTTAAATTGTCCAGGTGAGGATGGCCCCTCGCAGATGGCACTGGAGGATCTCGCAATGTTCCGTGCCATTCCAACATGCACCGTGTTTTACCCTAGTGATGGAGTATCTACCGAGAGAGCCGTGGAACTTGCAGCCAATACAAAGGTATGGTTTGTGGTTTACACTAACTGGTCTAAGTACAGTCATTTATTATTTTGGCACCAGAAAGTTAATCTGTTGTTCTTTGGCTCAGTGTTCATGCTATTTTCTGCTTTCAGGGTATCTGTTTCATCCGCACCAGTCGACCTGACACTGCAGTCCTCTATGATGCTGGAGAGAAATTTGAAATTGGAAAAGCCAAAGTGAGAATAAAACTTTGGACTAGAGCACACTTTAAATTTGGAAACTAAAAATAACTTGAGTTTCATACTACAGCAAGGAAGGCTTAAGTTATTAGCCATGCTGAAACATGTCAGTTCAGTGTAATCTGAATTTTTTTTTATTTAATTTTTTTTATTCAACAATTGCAGAGTTTACAGGAACGTTCATCTCCATTATAAAAATAATACATTGTTCAGTTTCCAACATTGCGGGTGTTTTAACATTAACAAAACATAAACAAAGACTCACATCATCACATTTTGCCTGGGGAAGTACGGATTTACAATAAGATATCAAATTGTTTACACACATTCACAGTTTTTGTTGCCTTTTGGTTAAGAGAATACTTAATCGTGTTGACATGTTGCTTGACCTCATTGTTAAAAGCAATAAAGGATGTTTTGGAATGCGCAAACTTTTATGAATGTAAAATTTTGCCAAGAGAATAATGAGATTAATAATGAAAGTTTCATTAGGCCTAGTCTTAGTTCTGTTGAGGTCATAAAGGCCAAAAAGAACATCCTTCCAAAACAACTTGAAATCTTTCTAAATTTTTTCTGCAATAAAATTACAAATATCAGACCAGAAACTTTGGACAAAAGGGCAGTGCCAAAACAAATGGGTAACTGTTTCAATACTCATAGAGCAGAAAGTGCACATTACATCAATGTCTTTTTTTAAATTTTTAACAATATGATCATTAGATGGGTAAAACGTATGAATTATTTTAAATGATATTTCTCTAATTTTGTTGGTCAGCAAATATCGGTTGGGTAAGAGCCAGACCTCCTTCCAGTCAATGTTTTGCACAAATTTATTCCAGTATGGAACCACATATGGGACTGTGATTAATATCTGTTTTGAACAGGGATCTAATTAGTTCATTGTTCTTACCATTGTCACAAGAAAAACAAATCTTACCAACTGAAGTGTCAGTCAGCGATAATAAAGTTAGTTGTTGTGTGTCCAATCTTGGTTGAGCTCTATATAACATGCAAACACGAGAAGAAATTGCTCAAATGTAATCTGATTAATGCAGTGAGCAAATGAGACTTACTGTTAGGGAGCTGTCTGGTTCACAATGGTTTTACTAACAGTTCTCTTTCGGGCCTGTAGGTGGTGCGGCAGTCCAACGACGATCAGGTGACCGTTATTGGAGCTGGAGTAACACTGCATGAGGCTCTGACAGCATATGAGCAACTAGCCAAAGAAGGTTTGTACAGCGCCTACTGGCCATAAAAGGACATTACATCAGTCATTAACAGTACCTCAGATTCATTTATTCTACTTTGTAGTTATGTAACTTGTTTTATATTATTAAAGCACATTGCTTGCTTCTCATATTTCAAAGTTGTTGAGCTCAAATGTCTGCTTAGGAGGCTCTCAACCAGAATATTTCAGATTCTTAATTCCACCACCTGACCTTTAGACCAGTATTTAACTCCTATATTAATAACCGATAGCTGATGGAATAGGATGAATGTCACCGAGATAAGTTGAATGAATTTGTAAAAATGTTAATGGTCATTTTTTTCGGAGATGTTTTACTGATGTAAATGAAGTATCACTGGAATGTATTATAGTATTTGTGTATTAAATGTTTTTTGTTGCTGTTAATTGTATGACATGTTCTCTATATGAAGATAGCCATGCTGCTAACAAAAGACAAAAAGAAAAACTAAGTATATTCTCTATTTGCCAGGTGTGAACATTCGGATTATCGATCCATTCACCATTAAGCCTCTGGATGCTTCTACTATTGTGGCAAGTGCTCGTGCCACAGGAGGAAGGGTGATAACTGTAGAGGACCACTATAAAGAGGGTGAGCTGCTTTTTTATTTTTATTATTGAAAACCCATTGAGATCAGATGGGAAGATTTTAGACCTCCCCAACCCCTTCCTGTTACTTTCTGAGTGTCTCCCAATGCTGTGAGGTATTTTATGTTGGTTCCTTACTATGCTCTCATTGTAGGTGGTCTGGGCGAGGCTGTCCTGTCTGCAGTGGGTGAAGAGCCTGGCATTGTGGTGCACCGGCTGGCAGTGAGCCGTGTTCCCCAGAGCGGCAAACCGCAGGAGCTTCTGGACATGTTTGGCATCAGTGCCAAATGCATCGTTGCTGCCGTCAAGCGTACTTTCGCCAACTGAAACTCTTTGAACCACCCTGAACTTCACCCTTCCTCTTTCTCCATTCCTAACCCAGACCCTAGAGACAAGCTCACCATCCGTATCATTCCAGAAGCTCACGGCTTGCAGATATCTAACTTTATAGTGTGTGTGTGGAAATTCTCTAACTTGTGCACTGTCAAGAGTGTCACCCATAGCTCTGAAATGCTTTCATTTTGTGTCATTATCAGGTTTGCCTTCTTGTAATCTTTAATACTGCAATATTAGTGGTTTTTAAAGGTTATCAGAGTGTTTCCTTAGATTAAATCAGAGTGCATTCCATTTCCAGCTGAACTTCATTTGAAAATAAAAGACCATTTCACATAGTCATTTCTATCTTTTAGCTATGTTTGCTTCCTGTAATTATAACAAGCCAGTATCCTGAAAACTGAAAAACATTTGAATTTGGTGCTTGAAAGTGCTTTCAGGGAGTAATACAGTATCTAACTTATGCTGTTGCATAAACTACTGGACAACCCACTTTTGGAAAGTTGGTACACGAATGGTTTGGTTTTGGTGACTTGATGAAATGTATCATGTTAATGAGAACCTCACTGTTGTTGCTTGTTTGAACCTGTAGTTTTCACAGAATTTGATGTAATGTTAATAAATTTGACTGCCCTGCTAACTTGCCTATTTTCTGCTTGGTATAGCTGTATTTTCTGATCTAGTTTATACACAAATTCCTGTCTCTTTTTTAATTGTGTTTTGGTTTCATGGTTGATTTGCAAAAGGTAGATTTGTGGAAGAAATAATGAAGAACAAAACGTGCGACCGTGTACAGAAAATGTTATTTATTTGAACACAAATATGGGCTGCGGTACATGACGCATTGTTTTATTTCAACAAATTTCAGAAATGTATGAAATACAGATCATTTCCCATGCTTCAGACTTGAGTGTACGTTTACTGACGTCAGGGAATGATTTTTGAATCTGTCAAGCGAGATTTTTACTCGACACCCTTCATGAAGTCCAAGAACTCTGTTGGTATTAAAAGTAAGCATGTCAGATATCGTCGAAATGGGTCGTTTTTCGAGTAAATATTCATAAATGTACCATGTTTTGAGTGTTGAATGTTTTGCTCTGCATGTTTACCGTCGTAATCGATCTTGCCGTCGTTGTTCTTGTCTCCGTCCTTCATGAGTTCCTCAATGTCGTCCTCGGTGATGGCCTCACCTGTTGACTCCAGCATGTTCTTCAGCTCATCCAAATCAATGTAACCATCTCCATTCCTCAAGGAGAGAACGATAAAACATATATTTATTATAACAACTGATTTTAGATGCTAATATGATGTACAGTAATACATTATAGTAGGCCTATGCTTTGGGATAAAATGCAGATCATACTTATCAAACATGCGGAAGACCTCAGCTAGCTCCTCTTCTGTTTTTCCTTTGCTCTCCTCTTTCATACAGCGCACCATCATCACCAAGAACTCATCGAAGTCCACTGTCCCGCTTCCTACAAAGCACAGAGACCACTCAACAATGACATCCCAATTCATATGGTGATATCATGAATGATATCTTAATCTAATATCCGACATACCATCCTCATCTACTTCATCTACCATTTCCTGCAGCTCTTCTTGACTTGGGTTCTGGCCCAGCATCCTCATCACCTTCCCCAACTCCTTAGTGCTGATGCAGCCATCCTCAGCGCCCTGCACGAAGATGTCGAACGCAGCACGAAACTCTGCCAGGTACAGTCAGATAGCAGCGCAAAAGTCACACGTCAACAACACTCTTGTGTTTGATCACAATGTGATATGTTCAAACTGTCAGATTAGAAAGAGAAACTCACCATTTTTCTGCTCTTCTGTCAAGTTCTCCACCTATTAGGTGTAAGAGAGAGCTCAAAACTTTGCTCCAATTGACTTTGAACTAAAAATAAAATATGTTGTAAGACTATATACCATGCAGGGTATTCGTCAAAGACTGACCAAGGTCTATTCTTTACAGGAATGACAGCTGTCACTCGTTTAATGGTCCTCACACACCAGACACCATCTGCCTCATGGTTAAATGCTTTAGCCTCAATGCCTACATGTATGACCATTAGCTATTTCACCAGCTATTGTGGGAAATGCCAAACCTAAACTTTTCAATTATTTCATTCATTGTGTTCATTGAACAAATTCATTTTAATAGTGTGTTCTGTGCCATTAGGCTATATACCCTTAAAAGGGCACCAAATTTCCACTGTCCCGTTTTCATTTATTGATTTAACCTTGAGTGCTAACTAGGCGATTGTGCACTGATTGATTTCTCTGACAGATGATTAGTTATAATACTGAAATATGTCATTTACAGAGGAAGGAATTGTTCAAGGACAGGTTAACTGTCAAATTAACAATTATTGATTTATCATTTAACTGATGCTTTCCTACTACAACAACAAAAAAACATTATGGGGCTGTTTATTACAGGGCCACTCACCTTTCAGGCAGCCTGAGGAGTAATGAAATGCTGAAAATGATTGCATTCCTAACTTACCGCTGCTTTATATACATCATCCATGGCTGTCCTGGATTAGGGGTTTTCTTTGTGAAATTGTCTGTAAACTCCTCACAGGTAATCCAGCACTGATGCCCTGTCACCCAGCGTTCCTCTCTTGACGGCAGACACAGGACGAAGAGTGCCGGGGCCACCTGCCTTGGCCTTTATGGCTGGAATGGATGGCTCAGAAAAGACAAAGCCTTTTGTCACTCCCCTTCCCTATCTCAGAGAGCTAGGGATGGGTCGAAAAGGAAAGGGAGCGAGGCACAAAGGGTTTAGGGATGGAATGGGCTATAAATAGAGGAGGAATGTCAGAGACAACAGGCAGGAGAACTCCAGTTATGACAATAAGTCCTTGGCACTGTTCTGCCTGGCAGCCTGTGCAACAACCCCATATCAAGTTCTAAACTTATCCACTGGTCACCTGCATTTGCCAATCATTGTTGAGAAGCATGCATGGAAATGACTATAATCAAAGAGGCCAATTAGCACTTCTTCTTATTAAATCTTAACCAATGTTTGGGTTTGTTAAAGGTGTGGATCCTTTAAAGAGTTGAACATTAATATTGCCCTTCCAAAGTTTTTCATTGGCCAAAGAACCACATTGAAAATATGAGACCTGGGTAACCAAAAAGTTATAGAAATATTTTTAAAAATCAGGCCACTAACTACTGTACCGTACTACTGTATGGTCAGATGTTCTTGCTTCCACTGAAGCTTCAGTTGCACTTTAGATCACCTCAAATCATGCTGGAGAACATGATCCTCAGATTTTACACAAACTTGTGGAGTTCATGAATTTCAGTTTTTAAATCACTCAGATTTTAGTGTCTAATGTAATTTGCAATGATTTTTTTTCTTTTCCTTTTTTTTTTAAATACAAAAAAGAAACACTTTAACTAGAGGTTTCAGACTTTTGGACCGTAGCCTATATACAGACAGTATATGCAAATTTGTAAATAATTTTTCTCTTGTCCATTGTTGATAAAAGGAATAAGGTTTTGACTGAAGTAACCATTTTAAATGCAATTCTGAATGAAAGATTAAGAGAAACATCTAATTATTCAAGTCCTAAGGTTAGTGATATATAAACAGCTGCTTCACTGTGGCATCCCTCCACCACAAGTCCACCTTTATTTCTATAATTAAGTCCAGAGAAGGGAACCCAGTACTCAAGTCACATCTTGTGCCTGAGCTGCTTAAAAACATATGAACTTATTTTGTGAATTGTTACATCAGTCCATCTGTTCTTCTTTCTTTACAAATCAATCAATATATGATGTCAAAATGAGACATCGTCAGTCTCATATTAGGCCACAAGGCAAGCAGTATGAACGCATCAAGCATAGATTAATGGCTCCGGAGATGACATCACAATGATACGCTATGCTATTCTGGATTCCTCTGGCCTAAATAAAGAACCACCAACTAGCCATGAACCTTCTCTTAAAAGACTCTCGGAGTAGGAGATTACAAAGTACATGCACATACAATTAATTCACAAATAGTATAATTTCAAAAGAAGTATAAAAAGCATAATCTGGGTTCATTTAGCCATCACAGTTTACAAACTTTTGCTGTGTTAGGGGAGGCTCTTCTTGCTTTCAGTTGGGAATTCTAGTTGATGATCATCTAACTGTTGGATTTTTCTCTTTCTTTGCCCAGCAGTTTTTTTTTCCACGGCCAGCATACACCGATCTCATCCTGAGAACATGTAACAGCTGAGACACTGAGCTGGTTCAGAAGGTGTGTGTGGGACAGTGAGGACAGAGGGGTTGGACAGGTCAGCAGAACACACACTAGTGACTCACTATGGACAGACATTTGTACGAAGAGCAGCAGTCTGGCAAAGTGGTTTTGCCAGATAGCGTAAAATAACAGATACTGTCTCACTCTTAGTCACTGTTTGTTTGGGCAGTAATACAGGGTCATCTATTCAAAATGGTACTTAAAGAAGCAGATTCAGGGAGCTTGGTTGTATTGAGAGAATTTTAGAAAAAGACACATTTGTGTGACAGATTTCTTCCAACTAATGGCTCTTTCATTCTAACAGATTGGCGAGCGTTCATCGCCCGCTAATCCCCCACGATTTGCACGCGATAACACCCTGACCTGTCGGCGAGCTCAACGATTTGCAAATTGGGCTTAAATCGGGCTTAAAATCATGTAGTGTGAACTAGGCTTTACTTTACTTACTTACTAAGTTGCTTTGAAAACAACATGTATGCTCGGTGACTATAAAAATGAATTAAATAACATAAATAGTCTATAATTTTAGTGTATATAGTATATATATAGTAGTATATGTATGTATGTATATATATATATACTGCCCTGCCCCAAAAAAGTTGCTGTTTGGATTTAAATAGGCAAATATACTTAGAGTCAATGATTGGATAAGTATTGCAGTGATTATTATGTTTCTAGCATGTTATATGTTTGGCAACAGTACTTTTAACCATAATTTATGGAGTGTGTAGCTTTTCATTTCTTAAACAACCATGTAGGAAGACTCATCATGGCCATATTCCAGGATGACAAAGCCAAGATTCATCAGGCTCAAACTGAAATTATGGTTGTGAGGGAGCATAAATAATTATTATTACACATGAATTGCCACTTCTTATGTCCAGACCTTACATTCATTGAAAGTCTTTGGAATGTGCTGGAGTAGACTTTACAGAGTGCTTGACTCTTGTCAAAAGAAGTCAAAAGAAGATCAATTGATGCGCCTCTTGACGGAGGATTAAAGGAACATTTATTTCCATCAAGAGGTGTCTCAATGATCCAGTCATAGACTTTTAATGATTTATCTTTTTAAAGTGACTTTGTGTGTGTGTGTGTGTGTGTGTGTGTGTGTGTGTGTGTGTGCGTGTGTGTGTGTGTGTGTGTGTGTGTGTGTGTAACCAAATTTACATTTTATGAACATATTATTTAAAAACAAATGTATGTTTATGTTTGTTTATGAATAAAGTTATGAATAAAAACTGAAAAAAGGGTATGAAGATGCATCAAGTTGTGCACATAAAAATATGCTTCCTATGTCAACATACAGAGTTGTTACCCTTTTGTGGCCTGTGTTGTCTGAGCAAATTTAAACAGAGTCGCAAGGCAGTATCTCGCTCTGCAGTGATACTTTATGGAGTAAATGTAAATGCAAACAATCTCTCCCTACACAATGTGACCCTGAGAGCCTGTCTATTTGTATGTGTGTGTGAGACCCTCGTCCAACCTTAACTCAGACTTTTATTTAAACATCCTTCTGTCCTCCCCCACAGTTTTAGATTTCTCAAATCTCTGATTTCACACTAGTGATTGAAATTAAAAAGATACTGTGTACAGAAATGTTATTTTAAAAAAAACTATTTCAACACTGACGCCACACTAGAAATCTATAAATGTCACTGCATTAAAGCCAGTGGCATTTATTTTAAAGAAAGCCCAGGAAATGCAGTCGACTTACCAAATGCCATGACATTCAGACATTTTAAATGTGACTTAGCCACTGTATAAATATAAGCCTATAATCTCCATAAACAAGAGGAGTGTGTAGCTGTATGCTTTGAGAACACATTGCATTTGTCTGTATGCCTGTCTGCCTCCATGTGTTTGTTTTATGAGTTAGCGAACCATGTCTTTCTCTTTTGGCAAGGTCTTTTTCTTTTTCTTACATACATGCTAATGGAAGAGTGCCAGGCAGGAACATGATGAGGACGAGACATGGAGCCGGAGAGAGATCTCTCTACAGGTCAGTCAGGCTGCTCTCTCACTGCCCTCTTGTTTGGATAACTCTCTCATTTGTCCATCTCAAGTGCTACAAGGTGTGAACACTGTGTCATTGTGGCATGACGTGACTGACACTGACCATCTTCCTGCATATCTCTCTCTCTCTCTCTCTCTCTCTCTGTCTGTCCCAACTCTAGTGTTTTTTGGCACAACCGGTGACTTTATAAGGAGGGGTTGATATTTTTGTGAACTCCTGGCAATGAAGGTCCTTGTACACGTCTAACCACGTACTGTGATCTCCTCCCTGTTTTCTCGTCCTCCTCCTCCCTCTCACTGCTGACTAAGAGAGAATTTAAGAGGGCAGCTAGAGGTGAGCCTGCAGGTACACGGCGAGCATCTGAACAGATCGGATCAGAACCATGCAGGCTCTTTTGGTCTTCTCCTTGTGCTTAGGAGTTTTAGCTGTGGACGGAGAAGCGCTGAAGAATGATTTGGATTCACTCATCGCATTACCTGAGACCGATGTTTCATCCTCAAAGCATCAACCGTTGGATTCTTCTTCAGCCTCAAGTGAGTAGAGCAATAATTATTGTAATTATGATTTCAGGAGCAGTGGCACAGGATGAAATCTCAGGACTGGTTTAAATAAGACCATTGTAAATAGTTCATGGTGTCTGTTATATTTCTAAAGTAGTTTAAAGTAGTTTATTTAACTAGGATAAAGCTCATTGAAATCTCTTTTATAAGAGACAATGCAATAACAATTAACATACTGTACATCTGACAAATCAGTTATAGAGAATCAAAAGATATTTTGAGAGAAATAAAATGAATAGAGGTAAAACCAACGTCCTTTACAAAAATGTTTTGATAGAGTGTATCTGCCCCAAAACAGGTTCAATTGTTGGAAATTTCTCAAAATATTTTGAAAACATGTGTGTGTGTGTGTCTGCATCTAGAGTGGCCTTTTAAAGTACTTGAACATTCAATGACACTTCATTTAAAGTGGATGAAATATATGTATATATATATTACATTTTTTCGAGTTTCACGAGTATATATATACTCGTGAAACTCGAAAAAATTTAATATTGTGCAAAGGTTATAATTTTGATGATTATGGATTACATTTTATGAAAACCCCAAATTCAAAATCTCAGAAAATTTGAATTTGACATGAAATCAATAAAAAAAAGGATTTTAAATACAGAAATGTCAGCCCTCTGAAAAGTATAATCATGCATATGTATATAGTTACTAAATATATTAGTTTCACCTTTTAATTTGAATTACTGAAATACAGGACCTTTTGCACGATATTCAAGTTTTTCGAGTTTCACCTGTATATATATATATATATTATATAAAAAAAATATGAAAGCAAGTTATTGCATTTCTCTGAGCTAACTTAAATTTTCTGGGCCATTTTTACAATAATTTGGTCTCAAGGTGATTTTAGTGGATGTAATCCACTAAATTCTCCTCAAGTTCACACAGGTATCCTAGCAGAATAACCATAGATGTAGTTTATCACATTAACTATGAATGACCCACTAACATTTTACAACCTGAAAGAGTATAAACAATATTTTGCTTTATTAGTTCTTTTGTTTCAACATTTAAACTCTTATGCTCACCAAGACTGCATTTATTTTATCAAAAAATACAGTACAAACAACAATAATAATGAAATATTAATACAATTTAAAAGAACTGTTTTCTATTTGAATATATTTTATAAATGTAATTTATTCCTGTGATGCAAAGATGAATTTTCAGCACCATTACTCCAGTCCTCAGTAGTATCACATGATCCTTCAGAAATAATTTGAATATACTGATTTCTTATTAATATCAGCTGTTTTACAGCTGTGCTTTTGTGGAAACTATAATTTACTTTGAAGAATAGAAAGTTCACAAGAATAGCATTTATTTGAAATATTTTTTATTTTTTTTAACAATGTAAAAGTATTTACTATCATTGATCAATTTAGTACATCCTTGCTGAATTAAAGTATCATGGCTGGATTTACAGGTGAAAGGAGAACCAATCAAGCACAAAGAACGGGGCAATCGAGCGACACTTCCACAGATACACAGGTGAGACTGTATTTCTGCAGTCAAAATGTCACTATCCTGGTTTCTTACATCAAACAGTGTGAAATAAATAGAAAACAGTAAATATTGAATCCATGGCCATAATGTGTCCCATAGTAATTTCTGCTTGCTTCACAAGCTGCTACTGTTGTTACAGTGGAACAAGTATGTGTATTCTGGCAGTCCAAGATAGAATAACCATACCATAAATGCTAATTATAAGTCTATTTTTGCTTCCTGTCTTAATGCTCAACCTCTCATTTTCCACATCCTTTATTCCCGTCTGTGCTATTTGTCCACTATATTTAGTTTGTTTAGTTTGTTCAGTGTGTTTCTGGTCATTCCTGTGACACTAATGGGCTCAATTCCTACCGTGTTCCCTCTGTGTGTCCCATCAGTCAGTTATGGGGCGAACCGAGGCCGTGTGGGTGGAGCTCAATGCTGTGTTGGAGAGATGGGGTGGCGCAGCAGGGAAACTAAACACATTCTTGAGGGGACTCAAAGAGGAGAAAAAACGCCTCATGGATCAAGGGGAAGAGGAGAAAGCAAAGACAAAGAAAAAGGAAGAGGATGAAGAAGAAGAAGAGGAAGATGAAGAAGAAGAGGAGGAGGAAGAAGAAGAAGAAGAGGAGGAGGAGGAAGAAGAAGAAGAGGAGGAAGAGGGAAAGGAAGAAGAGGAAGCCGAAGGGGAGGAGAATGATGCTTCCAACAGCACCCTGACCCGAGACGGTTTCATAGACTCATTACCAGAAGGCTGCCAATTGGAAGGAACTAGAATATCCTGCAAGCAGATTGGCTTGTCCCACCTGCCCGTCATCACGAACCTTGAAGTCACCATACTTGAACTTCCTGGTAAGGTCTGAACAGGCTGAAAGATCAGACATAAGTATATGGATCTCAGAGACACTCTATAATTTATGTCGGTTTTGTCTTGTAATAAGCCCTGCCGTTCAGCGTTTTAACCAATGTGCTGTCTTACAGGGAATAACTTAACAAGAATTCCTCCCCGTGGTTTTTCCGGACTGCCAAATCTCGAAGAGCTTGACCTAAGTTTGAACATGCTGGACGACTCCTCTTTCGACCTAAGTCTCTTTATGGTACTGGCATTTCTTTATCCCTTTAATTACACCAGTTATATACATCTAGAGTCTATAAAGTACTGTACATGTCTACATCAAATCTAAAAAAAAGTTCCATCTCAGTCAGGATTTTTAAGAACATACAAATTAAAAGAAGAAAGTTTCAAATTATAACTACTAAATTTATGTCCGGCCAAGATAAGTCCGGATTTCCCTCTGGGAGACCTTGAGAAGTGACCAAACACACCACTCCCAAAGCAAACTCAGCACCATGAAAATAGGAACTCTGACCAATGGAAAATGCCACTGTCTTCTTTGGACTGTCTATGCAATGTCAGTGAAATTAGCATGAAGAGTAAATGTTATTTGAGGAGGGAAATAAGTGCACAATTTACAGTGTCTATTTATGACATTCCACGTATGAAAAATAATACAGGTCCAGTGGTCCGGGACAGGAGGGTGTGAAATACATGTCTGAACATTTAAATAATTTAACCAACATGCAAAATTGAGGCTTTTCATTTGGTGGTATAGGCACAGTGGAAACTATTCTTTAGGCCCAAAACAGACATACATATAACAACTGCCTCCCAAGTTGAAAAGATTGTTTTCTTCTGCTTTTTTTAACAGAATCTGACAAATCTGAAAAGTCTGAAACTTGACGGCAATGATCTTACAACAATTCCACGCTTGCCATCTTCTTTGGAGAATCTAAAGATAAACAGCAATAAAATAAACCAACTAGCTTCACACAGCTTCAAAGGTTTGTGCTGTTTTCATGCCAGCTGCACAAACATGAGTGTTTATTCATGGCTTTGGTATGTATTTATGTGAGTTTAGATGTAGAAACATTATTATAAGGAAAGTCAGAGTTCTTTAGTCGTTTTTTCCGTAATAAAAAATGTACAGATAAAGAACTGAATAGTACTTTTAGATCATTTTAAATGAATGTACACTCACACAGAGTTTTATTGTAGCCTACATGAAGCGAGTCGTTGAGATCGCATGACCAGCCGAATATTACTTGCTTTATCGCAGTAACTGTCACTAATTCCAGGACAGTTTTGCTCAGAAGATATACCGAAATTAGACTGTTAATAGGTCATTAGTGCAATAATTTTAACAACTGAAAGCTTTTGCTTTTGTGCGTGAGTTTACATCCTTACCACTAGGTGTCAGAATAAGTCTAGGACAGCTCAAAATACACAAAAATTACACCTTTAACTGTAATAACTTATAACATTTTATATTTTGTAGGCTTGACTAACCTGCAAGTCTTAGAACTGACAGGAAACATCCTCTATGAGGGCAGTATTGCACCCTGGGCTTTCAAACCACTGAAGGCACTTAAGTATTTACGGTTGGACAAAAACAGATTCAGTTCCATTCCAGCGGGATTACCCCCATCTTTAGAGGTCAGTTCTGTATTTCAGTCACTTGTTTCTCTGTATAAATTCTTGCTTTTTGTATTTTGATATGTCCTGGTGTATTTGCAGGACTTAAGGTTGCAGGAAAATCAAATAGTGGAGGTGCACGACAGGCTTCTGGATAAGTGTGTCCACCTGAAGGTGTTAGATCTCAGTCACAACCTCCTGAAAGAGAACAGCATCTACCCTGAGGCTTGGATCAACCTGCCGTGAGTCTCACATGCACATTTTGATACTTTATTAATACACATTATAGGTTTATGTTTATTGCTTGAGGAATGGCAACCTGCTTCAACATATATATATATATATATATATATATATATATATATATATATATATATATATATATATATATATATATTGATATATTAAGTAATATTTTATAAGACATATATTTAATATAAATTGTCTGAATTAATCAAATCAAATTGAATTGAATTGAATGGTTTCTATATATCCATATTATTCCATATATCTCCCAGTGAAAGGACCCCACTGTTTTTTATTTTATCAAATGTATTTAAATATGAAATAATAATAATATTTTTTATTTTATTTACTTGATATGTGTGTGTGTGTGCTTGTGTGTGTGTGTGTGTGTGTGTGTGTGTGTGTGTGTATGACGTTTATAGACTGGTATCCATTAGTATATTTTCCTTGTTAGCCACTAGATGGTGCACAAAAGACACACTAAGAGCAGTCTAACCCATCCTTTAAATGTGTTTTGGTAAAATACGATTACTGTGTTCGTCATCATCAGAATCATTTGAAGGAGGGTGATAATATATTGTGGCCCAGCTGTCAGCCTGCATCTGCCTCATAGTTTTGATTCGAACAGAGGAGATGTGCTTCCCCAAGGTCTCACATCACTCATCCTCAGGAGCGTGTTATACGGGAGGCAGAAGTGACAGAGAGTTCACTCATCACTCAATCTTCCCTTTGCCCTGTCAAACACGCTGAGAGATGGGGTGAAGTTAGATGCTTACAATGTCCCAGCTGTTTGGACATCAAAACTTAAGATGATTCCATGAGTAAAAAGACTTGAAGATGTCTAGGATTGTATATGGAAGATTACTATGGTCGATTTAGTAATTAAGCCTAAGCTCACTCATGGATAACAGTTTGCACTTGTATTGCGGTGGATGCAGATGTTTGGCTGGCCGCTGATCAGCCAAATGGTGCGGTTTACAGCACTGGTTATGGCTTGGCTGTGTGACTGTGAATGTGTGGGGTATGATTCATACAGTGGTGACCTTGATGCTGAAGCATTCCTGCAGATATATTTTACAGATTTATATGAGTTGGCAAAGTACAGATACAAGGTTATCACTCTAAACCATCCATACTTCTACTGAAAGCTAGAAAAAGAAAAGATAATCAGTAATCAGTACTTTATACTGTAAAGAGAGTTAATTTACTTATTTAAAAGATAGAAGATATTAAAAAATATATGCTGGTTGCTATTTGCCATGCAATTACAATGAATGTGAACTGGAGCTTTCAAGATTCTAAAAGGACACCAAAGCACCAAATGTGAGAAACAGACCAAAGTGTCGGCTTACGTTAAAATAAGACCGTTCATTACAACTTTCTCTGCTTCATAAGCTTTTTGTCTTTTCCCTCCCCTCCATTCCCGCTCTCACACTGACTCTCATACCGTCAGCAAATCATACTGATACATTATTCATCTCTAACATCTTTTACTCATTTTCTTTTCTTGCGAATTGCAAATCTTTTTGAAACAGTGCCATTCAAAGTGGGAATTGAAGGAACTTCTGTCTTTCTTTTTTTCACTCTCATCAGCATCTGCATTTCTGATGCACTGTTTGCATTCCAGCTGCTTTTTTAAGGTAACCTGTGATCAGCTGCAGTAAACGTAAGTAAGCTTTGATCAGCCATTAGCTCAACTTTACAGCCTCTTTATTTCTAAAATTCTAAAATGTGTGTGTGTGTGTGTGTGTGTGTGCGTGCGTGCGTGTGTGCGTGTGTGCATTCACATGTGTGAGCCTCTGATTTGCACCATACTATTATCTCGGCACAAATCTGTGAACCTCCCCGAGTTAAGGCAGGCCTTTTACTGTCTACTTTAATTTCTTCAGCCTTTATGAGTGCCTGTCAGCCTAAATAACGTCCATTTTGGCACCCTGGACCCAGTCAAAATACTGCTGTAAATCCTAACTCCATCAACATTTTCACCACTCCATTTCTCAAACTTTTACTCATCTAGCAACCCAGCCACAAACAGTATATACACATGTAGCCATGACAATATTTTCCTGAAGCTTCTTTGTGATCAGTCATTTCCAGCTGTGATCAGAGATTTTCGTCATCAGAAAGATGATAAATTGTGTAATTCTGGGGGGTTCCGTGGCAGAATTGCCATTGAAATGATGGAGAATGCTATCAACTAGCTATTACAGACCTCATACATTGCTGGGATTTACAGTGGTATTTAGACTGGGTCCATGGTGCCGATATGAACATTAAATAAATAGACTCTTTTTTCCATTTTTTTTTAATACTTTTTGCATTTTCATTTCTGTTCGCTTCTGTTCTACTCTGGGTGGTGTATGTCCAATTTTTTTCCTGAATTTTAATTGAATTGCAAACGGGATGCAAAATTGCAATTTAAATTTAAATGTAATAAAACTGAACTGACACTGAGAACTGAAATCCAAAAAAAATCTATTTTTATATATATTTTACTAGAAAGGCAGTTTAAAGTTCTTTAAGGTTTGAAGGTTTAAAGACTTCAGAGAAAGACAATGGACAATAGATAAATAGATTTGAAATGCTGTCTATAAAAATGAGCATTTACTTTACATTTCATCATATTTTCATTTATTGTATAATTATTTAGTTAACTTGTAGACGAGGGTCCCAAAATGAATTGTGTTGATTTTGAATTAAATTCCTTTTCCTGTCATTTCATTTCAAATTAAATTAAAATAAACCTGAGAGATTTCTGTTTCTCCATTGAAAGTCCATGCAAGCAAAACTTTAAAGATCCAAAAAAAGGCCATAAATGCATTGTAAAACTAATCCATATGAACGGAGCAGTTTAATCTAAATATTGTGAAGAGAAACAACCGCTTCATATGATGAACAGAACAGATTTCATTTAGGCTTATAAACCATGATTAGCAAGCATACATAGAGCACTCAAAAATGGCAAACACAGAAGCTTAAATATGCGTGATGTGTGACGCACAAGTAACCGTGAGGTTTGTTCTAGTGTATGATGCACGCATGTTTAAGGTTCCGTACATGCATGTTTATATTTGATGTATGTGCGTTTGCGTTATTCATAAAAAGTCAAATGATAAAGTTAAATAAACCCCTAAATTATCATATAATGCAATCATATATCTCTTAACAAGATATGGATTCAACTGCTTGATTCATATGGCTTAGTTTTTACGATACATTTATGACCATTTTGGATCTTCAATGTATATGTTGCATGGACTTTCAATGGAGGGACAAAAACCTCTCAGGTTTCATTAAAAACATCTTAATTTGTGTTTCGAAAGGAAAGTCTTACGGGTTTGAAATGACATGAGTAAATGATATCATCATTTTCCTTTTTGGGTGAATTAACCCTTTTAAACATTGTATGTGTGTATCTTCATCTCCTTGAGCTCTGTCCTTCTCTTTAAAAGAAGTGCCAGGCCTATAAAATCTAATGACTGTTTTTAATTTCACTTAACAACCTTCATGGTATATTTCTCTGAGCTGTTAATGGGAGTCACACGTTTCTTTAAAAGTGACAAAACTTCAATACGCAGCCAAATGTCATGGGAATCTGTTAAACTTGGGGATGAATGACCACGGTGCTCTGTGTGTTTTTATATGCTGGTGTGTTTAAATAGGTGCACATTGTTTTTGTCTGTGTTCACTGACACAACAGGGCCCCTGTCATCTGGAGGGTTGTTTTGTTTCTCGGGGTGAAGAACAGGATCCTCTGCAGGCCAATGACCTGAGACTGAGGATCTTGATGGATAGGTTGATGCGCTAGCTGGACCGAGCTTACGGGAATGAGGCAGGGGGGTGAAACAGAGGACACGCGCTGCTTGTTTTCTCACAGGGAGACAAAAACGCACGTTAGTGCTGTTTCACCAAGACGTGCACATCCTTATTTCATAATGAGTTATATAAAGTAGGCTATCTCTGCCTGAGGAGAGAACCAAGAGCCAGTAGTTCTGAGGGGAGATACACACAAGTAGACGCCGTTCACTCTTTTATAGTATGAAAAAAATATTCAAATCCTGTCTTCTGAATCTAAAAAAAAAAAAGCATGAATTTGCAGAGCCACAGCTGGAGACAGTTATCCCATTGCCTGCTCTTGCTTGTTCAAATCATAGTGCCCGAAATGAAGAGGCTGAGTTTGGCTGAGCCTGGGTCTCCCGCATTCATGATATAACAACATGAGATCTAACGAAATGTGCCTTGTCGTGACAGTGGTCTTCCTGTCCCGCGTGCCAGGTTACGTAAGGGCGGTTGTGCAACGTTTGCATCCGTGTGCCCGTGAACGTGGTGGCTGGCAGCCGTGCTCTTCTGCTTCTCATTATGGATGTGCTCTCTG
This sequence comes from Semotilus atromaculatus, assembly GCA_031834385.1. Classification (NCBI taxonomy): domain Eukaryota; kingdom Metazoa; phylum Chordata; class Actinopteri; order Cypriniformes; family Leuciscidae; genus Semotilus; species Semotilus atromaculatus. Next base: position 12,707,781 of record JAULUF010000026.1, read on the forward strand.
AGGATGCCCACCGTTATTGGCTTGTCGGTGGGGGAGATCTGTGTGGGAACAATATCACTACACAAACAATATCACTACACAAATCTGACTAAGACATCAGAAGCCAATAATCCTGAAACTGCTTTACAATCTGAGGCTCTGTGTTCTTTAATTATGATCTTTTTATTTTTTTATGGCAGTTTTGTCAGTTGGATGGTATGTACATGTTCAATGTTGTACAAGGCTTTTAGGATGGTATTTTATTTAGATATACACTCACCGGCCACTTTATTAGGTACCCCATGCTAGTAACGGGTTGGACCCCCTTTTGCCTTCAGAACTGCTTCAATTCTTCGTGGCATAGATTCAACAAGGTGCTGGAAGCATTCCTCAGGGAGTTTGGTCCATATTGACATGATGGCATCACACAGTTGCTGCAGATTTGTCGGCTGCACATCCATGATGCGAATCTCCCGTTCCACCACATCCCAAAGATGCTCTATTGGATTGAGATCTGGTGACTGTGGAGGCCATTTGAGTACAGCGAACTCATTGTCATGTTCAAGAAACCAGTCTGAGATGATTCCAGCTTTATGACATGGCGCATTATCCTGCTGAAAGTAGCCATCAGAAGTTGGGTACATTGTGGTCATAAAGGGATGGACATGATCAGCAACAATACTCAGGTAGGCTGTGGCGTTGCAACGATGCTCAATTGGTACCAAGGGGCCCAAAGAGTGCCAAGAAAATATTCCCCACACCATGACACCACCACCACCAGCCTGAACCGTTGATACAAGGCAGGATGGATCCATGCTTTCATGTTGTAGACGCCAAATTCTGACCCTACCATCCGAATGTCGCAGCAGAAATCGAGACTCATCAGACCAGGCAACGTTTTTCCAATCTTCTATTGTCCAATTTCGATGAGCTTGTGCAAATTGTAGCCTCAGTTTCCTGTTCTTAGCTGAAAGGAGTGGCACCCGGTGTGGTCTTCTGCTGCTGTAGCCCATCTGCCTCAAAGTTCGACGTACTGTGCGTTCAGAGATGCTCTTCTGCCCACCTTGGTTGTAACGGGTGGTTATTTGAGTCACTGTTGCCCTTCTATCAGCTCGAACCAGTCTGGCCATTCTCCTCTGACCTCTGGCATCCACAAGGCATTTCCGCCCACAGAACTGCCGCTCACTGGATGTTTTTTCTTTTTCGGACCATTCTCTGTAAACCCTAGAGATGGTTGTGCGTGAAAATCCCAGTAGATTAGCAGTTTCTGAAATACTCAGACCAGCCCTTCTGGCACCAACAATCATGCCACGTTCAAAGTCACTCAAATCACCTTTCTTCCCCATACTGATGCTCGGTTTGAACTGCAGGAGATTGTCTTGACCATGTCTACATGCCTAAATGCACTGAGTTGCCGCCATGTGATTGGCTGCTTAGAAATGAAGTGTTAACGAGCAGTTGGACAGGTGTACCTAATAAAGTGGCCGGTGAGTGTAGTTCATTGGCAATGAAATGCCCTTTCTAATATAATTTCAAAAATAAGCTAATAATATATAATCAATAATATAAAAAGAAAGTATGAGAATAAAGAACAATACTTGACTGTTAGCTCATACTCAAATGTCTAAAATATATAAACACACAAAAGTGTGTGTCTGGCTGCAAATTATTGTGTTGTTCCCTTGTGAACCGTTGTGCACATGCATAATAAAACCTTTATGGATTTATTTAACAACCCAACTGTTGATAAAAATCTCCTAAAGAGAGGGAAAATCCCCTCTGTTTCTTAGCATTTACACTTATTAGTGGCAGTCTTGACCCACTTTGTGTCCTAGGACAATATTTTTAGATTTTCCAAATTTCTGACACAGAGTTTTAGATAAACAACTTAATTATGAATGTTTTTTGGGGGGTGGGGGTTGTTCTAGGGGCTTTTTAAAATGTACAGGTTAGGTGATCTCAATAATTGCTTTATTTACTACAGCTTAACATAATAGCTCCGGGTTCTCACTGAAACTCTGTCAGCTACATTTACTGCCAGAGATCCTGATTGATATTCAGTCTGCAGCTTCTAGAGTCTCATCTCTCATCTCAAGGTCAGATTCAGAGCTTGTTGGGTGAATGAAATCCACATGGAGGTCAGTGTAGCTTTTGATGTAATAATAACACTTGTTGCTATATGAGACCCTCCTCAGTGCGCTGGTGGACTGGGCAGCCATCAGTGTTACAGAGGCAGAGGAAATGTGCTCCTGACTCCTGCTGAGGCTAACATTGTAAACTTACACCAGCTGCCTCCTCCAGAACCCTCTCGAAAAACACAAAACCCTCTCATACACCACCATTTCTTCAATACGTTCTCTCTCTAACTCACTCTAAATCCTCCACCCCCACAATGCATACATTCGTTCCTGCTGCTCTACTGCCTTTGTGCCTCTACAGAGCACACACACACATTTAAATGCACTTAACCAAAGTTGATGCTCAGGCTTTTTTTTTGGCTCTAGCTGTCTTGTGCTGGGTTAATGACCTGCCATGGGGCCCGTTCTCCATGCAAACACAGCAGAAAACTTCACAAGCTCCCCCAGCACTTGAGAGAAACCCTCTAAATATGCTGCAACCAATGTACACTACCCATCAATAAAACTCTAACATGGTTTACACAAATACAAGTTGTAAAGACCAGCTTGAACAACCATGAATTCCTATGGTCCATGCTGGTTAGAACAAGTCTGCCTGGTAGACCAGAAAACTATGGTCTTTCTAACGAAGCTGGTTGACTTCTAGTGGTGGGGATTTTAATTCATCCCAAAGACTAATCTCTTTGGTGTTTTTTACATGACAACGATGTACTAAAAACAGACAACAACGATTTCAAAATGATCCCTGTTCACATGGATCTGTGAAAATGACTAAAAAGGCTGTATTATACTACATACATGCCAGACCAGTAGTTGGCGATGTCACTTTGTCAAGAAACATCCCACAAACACGTAATATGCATGCGTGAACATGCAATACGCATGCGTATGACATCACCGGTTTCACACATTTATGTTTTTATTGTTTACATGGAGACGGTATAGGCATCGGTTTTAAAACCTGTTTTCCAAAGCTTGCATTTTCAGGCCTCTAAAACGCCATTGTTGTGTAAATGAATGGCCAAAACGCAGAGAGAGTTTTCCATTTTTAGTTGAAAGCGGTGTCGTGTAAAAATACTATCAGTCAGATTCATCTACTGATTGTGTTGATTGGTTCATTGACGATTTATTCAGATTACATATTTAACCATATTTACATATTTATGGTTTTAGTTTTTGCTGTGGTATCGAAATTGGTATTGAGATTTGCGAAATCTCACCGGTATTTACAATATTGGTACCATAACAATCTTATTATATCATTATCATTCATGAAATAAAATTACTCATATTGTGACTAATTTTGGTCATATTGACTGCCGCTAATTACTCCATGATGTAAAATCACACCTCGGTCTGTCTGTTTCCTCAGGAAGCTGGAAGCTCTTGACCTGTCCTATAACCAAATGGCAGTGGTGCCCACAGATCTGCCCAGGGCCTTGCGCCAACTCTCCCTGCAGCACAATCACATTCACTCCATTCCTCCATACTCATTGAGTCACATCCGCCCAGGCTTACAGTCCCTACGCCTCTCCCACAACCTGTTAGAGGAGCACGGTGTGCTGGGGAAGTCATTTCGTGGCGTTTATCAAACACTGGTGGAGTTACTCATGGACAACAACAGGTTTGAGAGGGTGCCCCACAATATGCGCCACTTCAAGAACCTCCAGCTACTGCGTCTAGACCACAACCGTATAAGGTATGTACACTTAAGCTGTGATCCTTACCTTGTGAGCTGCCTCATAAGGCAGCATCTTAACTGTCATAAGCAGAGACTATCTTTCTAGTCACTCTATAGAGATGCAGTGATTTCAGTTCATTCCAGTGGAGTCTGACGTTAGCATGTTATTAAACCAGTTAAAACTCTATAAGCACAAAAACACACAGCACACACAAATATTGTGAGAAATATTTGAAAAAATTTTTTACGTACACTATTATTCAAATGTTTTCAAATCAGCATATTAGAATGATTTCTGAATGATCATGTGACACTGAAGACTGGAGTAATGATGTTGAAAATGTATAAAACATATTAAAATAGTAAACAGTTAGGTAGTGTAATGGTGTGTATGGTCCAATCCAAAACGCTTGACGCAGGTACTGTAATATAAATACTTTAATCCACACAGAGACTGGAGAAAACCAGGATGATAATCGCCAGGGAACAACTGAAACAGGGATATCTATACAGGGGACAAACAAAGGCAACTAAACTAGACACAAGTGAAACTCATTAGTAACTAAGGCAACTAACAAGGGAATTAACAAGACCAAACTGAAAGGGAACACAGGCACATGAATAAAAAGACAAGAACACTGAACATAACCCTAATATACATTGCCGTCTTAAGAACATTTTCACTGAGCTCATTGTAATGCATTCTGGGATGCCTTATTTTATATTTTTTTCAGTATAAAATGCTAAGAACTGATGATGCCTGAAATGCTTAATGCATAATGTTTATAATATGTTGCTAGATGTCTTAAAATGCTAAATGTTCACTAACCCTCTATGGCATGACTTTTTGTTTTTTGGGGAAAAAAATCTTTCACCCCATTTTTTGGGAGCTTAGGGGTCCCTGACGGTTATTTTGCTGACTGACCCCTATAGTGACCCTTGACCTCCTAACTGTATTTCTAACTGACCCCTGACCTCCTAACTGTATTTCAAACCTGATTTAGGGATCCACTCTTCCTGACTCTCCTCGAACTCACTGTCCTCACACTCAGAAGGAATGACACCATGTTCCTTTCACCCATAAAATGTTCTTGTGCCCATTTCCTGCAAGTATCAGTAGATCGCATAAACATTGACTATTGATGCTTTCAAGTCATGTCAGAAAGATTGTAATTACGAGTTGAATGAACATGAACGTCACCACTAAGTCGTAATTACGAGTGGGAAGCTATGGCGGAAGAAATTTTTTTTCAATCATGATAAATTGAATTCTGAATTCTGACAGTACAATTTAGTTTGTACATATTATGTGTACTGTCAATAAAGAAGAGAGATAAAGTTAGCCAGAGAACACTAATTTATCCAGTTTATGAGCTGATAGGCATGAGTGACCAAACTACATTTCCCATCATTCTCTGTGGCAGTATAATAATAATAATAACACCAATAGTAATGAAACATAAATTATGACACATAATTCGTTGAGTTTTCCGAACTTGTAAAAACAAACTTCCCAGGAGAACTTGAATGCACCATATGGTCCTAACCCTATGATATTGTCTGGACAAAAGTGGTCTATCTGCAGTGTTGCCCTGAGGCAACGAACAAAAAAACACTGTTTTAGTATATAAATAAAAACAAAATAAATATTTAAACAATCAAACATACTTCTTTACACACTGATGAACATGCATATATTTTTTTATATAAAGTTATTTTAACTTAAACATGTTAAAAAGTTATATTTATCTTACTAATTGGTGGCACCGTGTACCATGTGGCTTTGCTTCATTAAAGGACTGCTCCACCCCCAAACAAAAGGTCACAACCACTTCAGCCCCTCATTTCATTGAATAGACATGTCAGGTGATATTATATATTTAAAAAAAATATCTAATAAAATTAAAGGGGCGGTGTGAGGTCCAAAAAGGTAGTTTGTTGCCTGAGGGCAACACCATGCCATAGAGGGCTAAGTTTGCAACAAACCCATAGTGCAGCAGGCTGCTACACACCCATGGATTCAACCTCCATTTATGAAACCCTCTCAGTTTATGAATTGATCACATCTAAATTTCTACTTTTTCAACAACTACTCAAAATTGTTTTTGAGTAACTAAAAACTAAAATCTTATTTATTGCGTACTTTTGCTTTTCAGGTTTTAAGTTGAAATCGCAAAACGTTACAAAAATACTGATAAAAAAAATATCTACATCCATACAATGAACCATTTGATATTGAATCATACATATGGCTTTGTGTTTTCAGCTCTGTCCCAGTGAAATCAATCTGTAAGGTTAAGAGGACGGAGGAATCAAACCTGTCAACCGTCCATTTAGAGTACAACTACATCAATGTGAAGAAAATCCATCGTGCTGCTTTCTCCTGCATTCGGGACCCTAGCAAGATCATATTGGAGCCTCAAACACAGAGCTAGAGAAATCCGACAGAAATATCACCCTCTCACTTCACAGCCCACCTGTCAGTCACTCCCAGGTTAAATACTGTAAACACCATGTCCATAAGATCCATTAATAATGTACATGCTTGCTCTTGAAATGCACATTTGGGTCATGTTCAGCAACTTGTAGCATAAAATACATGATTATTTTGTTTCTTTTTGTATGTAATAAATATTCTTCTTGTAAGTTAATGTCACAAGTGGGCTCAGAAACTCCCTGGCTCAGACAGTTATTAATGGCTTTCTTTCACAATATTCATTTATACTTTGGTGCATTTGCAATTATTTTTATTATTTTATCACTTTATATTTATAATTTGATTGTATTATTTTATGTCTTCACATTCTGATGTGACATTAAAACAATTTCATGTATAATACTTAATTAATTTATTTAAATATTGTATTAAAACTCAAGACAGTGAGTGAATGTTTTCAAAAACCCCACATAATGCTAAATGTTAACAATTTGAAAGTGCACAATTTGGTTCCATAGATATGATGCAACCAAAGTTAACAGCTCAGGTAGGTACACACACACACATATTATATATATATATATATATATATATATATATATATATGCAGTCTGAGGTCTTTGACAGCATATTTATTATCCATGACTTACAGGTTTCAAGCCTCAGGTGAACGGCTGGAGGCCTCAGAGCAAAGATGATGTTTAGAATGGCAAGGTAATGAGATAGAACTTATGAGCAGTGATGTGTGCTGAGTTCAGGTGTGAATGACGCCCACAGCTCTGAAACGGCCCCTCTGTGCTCAGTCAGCAGCACTGCCTCTGGGTAAGAACGGGTTACTTGAAAGCCATTTACATTAGTACCTCAGAATTCTCATAACAAAGAAATCTATCAAAGCGCCTCAAGATGAGTTTCTTTAAGATTCATGTCTTGCTCGCAATCGTAAATGATTTACATCAAGCTGTGGATGCCCCCAATGACCTTGCCTGATCATTAAAAAAAACATCTTATGGCCTGACACATTTAGTTTGAATTGCATTACACTGAAGGCATTTGAACTCATTTTAAGTCAGTCCACTCAAAGTCAATAGAAATCATGAAAGCATTACTGTAATCTACGTGAAAAGAGTCCTACAGCAAGTCACTTAAACTGTTTGCCAAGGTTTAATCTCATTAATATGTTAGGTCACCATTAATATCTGACAAAACATTCATCTTCAGCGTATAGATGATCAATGGTATAAAAATATCACACAATTATAAAAAAATATATTTCAGGGTAGTTTACGTGGACACAACATCACTTCTTGGTTTTCAGGAGAACTGTAAAAAAAAAAAGAAAAAAAAAAGGGGGGGGAATGTATTTTAAAGTGTCCATGTTACAGTGTAATTATACATTTAATGGGTAATAAAAGTTTAAAAGAAAAATGGTTCTCTAAAAGTTCTTTACACGTAGTAGTTCTATTTAGTACCGTATTGTCCTGAAGAACCCTTTATTATGCTGAAATGGTTCTTTGTGTTAGTGTTTAGGGTTCTTTATTCCCGCCTTTTTGTTTTTCAAATCTGTAACTGTCAAAGTCTCCTCATTGATTTTCTGGAGCTCAGCTATACACTCAAAAAAATGATATGTTGGCTTTACTTAACTTTTCTTTGTAAACAGGTTCGAAACTATGTTTCGTTAAACAAACATAATATGTTCATGTAACTTCAACAACATGGAATTTGGTAATTTTAAGCGACCCAATTAAACTCTGAGCTAATGAGTTAATTAAGTGATTTATTGAGTGATGATTGCGCATTATTGAAGACACCTGATGTTAACAAGCAGAATCACTGAAGGAGAAAACCGGAATGTTTAAGTCACCATTATGGAGATAACTTGACCATTAACTCATTAACTTTAGATTTTGTTTGGCTGCTGTATGTGAGTTATAACAGCCGGATGAACAATGAATAAAGGTGATCTGATGGTGTTGGTTGTGTTTTAACATAATCATTGTTTCACAATCATTTGACCTGAGTCACTGAACTTATATTAAACCCAATTTCTGAGTTAAGTTTACCTTACGGATTATAGCAGCACTGTAATTGTAGAGCATACTATTTCCTTTTTAATGAAAGTCAAATGATCAAATCAATACATAAAAAATAAACTTCTTGAAAAATTGTTGAGTAGGCACACACAGACATCAAGAATCAGCCTGTGAATAGCAACAATGGTGACAATTATAAAGCATGTTGCAGTGCATTCTGGGTGCCACTAATCAAAACTCATTCATGGCTCCCATCATGCATTGCTGCATGAATAAATAATGAGCTTATGATCTGTTTGTCACCATTGCTGAGATTCACAGGCTGATTCTTGAAGTCTGTGTGTGCCTACACAAAATATTTTTTATAAAATATACAAAATATACTTTTTTATTTATTGATTTGATCATTTAAATTTCATTGAAAAGGCTAAAAATAGTATGTTCTACAATAACAGTGCTGCTATAATCTGTAAGGTAAACCGGAGGTAAAGCCAACATATCATTTTTTTTAGTGTGGGTCATGTTTAACCATGTATTTAGCAAAGTTTCTGAACCAAAGTTTCCCAGAATCAACAAGAAGACTTCCTCCAGAATATCCAGTGACACTGACGCATCTCACTGCACCTGTCAATCAGATTGATACTGTGATCAGAAACCTCATGAACAGAAAACAGCATCATTACTGCAGTGATGAAAGAGAAAAGCTCTGACCTGAGATCAGGGAGAAAGTGAAGAAGATGAGGAGGATCTTCATTGTGAGTTGAGTTCAGTCTTCTTTATGCTGAATGTTCTCTGTGTGCAAGAGGGCTATTAGTTGGGGTTTTTATAGTATGACATCAGCTACAACTGCAGTTACTAGTATACTACACATACTGTCAACAGGTGAATGATTTCTTTCTTAAAATGTCTATGAATTATAACTTTAAAAATGTTAACAATTATTTCCTAACAATCATGTATTTTTCTCTTTTAGTTTAACAGAACATGTAGTGTGAGCAGCTCTGTTCACGTAGGGATAGGCTACTCATCTTCTCTTCTAGGCTACACAAAGTAACAGAGGTATGGAATTTATGATCCATATTGTTTGCTTTTTTTTTATTATTATGACTTTATGCCTAAACACACCCAGTCACAAAAAAACTTTAAAAGCTATACCATTACTTTATATCACTTTTTTCTTTTAACATGTAAAGGGCTAATTCTGTCCATTTTTGCTCATTTTGGCCTTCATGAACATATTATGACAATTATTAATTGTTTTTACATAATCAAGTGGAAGAGACACAATGTAACTCTAAACTCAATTGTTTATTTCAGATGCTGTCCTGTACCATAACCTCATCATCTGCAGAGGTACACATAATGAAGGACGTAAAGACATCTAGGGGATTGTGAAGATATTTCACTGGAACTTGGTCTTCATTACATCTATATCATGTTCAATGTATATTGTTATTTATTAATGTATAATCTTTACTGTTTATAAGTACTAAGTAGGTACTATTTATAACACCATTAAGGTTCTAGTATGGTTCTTTTTGGAACCTTATAAAAAGGGTTCTATTTTGCACCAAAAAGGGTTCTAGTGTACATGTTGTTAGGATTAGGGTGTCACATGGAATTATGCATAATGTATAGTAATTAGTAACCACATGTAACATGTAACAAGGACACAAAAATAAAGTGTTACCAAAAAAATGTACACACATCTGTGACTCCATCGACATCTTGAGAGTAAAATAGCAGCTGGACATTTCAAATAGGGCACGAAGGAAAAAAAGAAACACTACATGATTTAAAAGATCACATACAATGTTGGTCTTAAATGTGTCATGTCAAGAAACATGAAAGGCAGCAGGGCTTCTGCTGTTATAGGGATAATGGCTCTGAGGTTCAAATGCGCATGTTTCCTGGTGATGCTTTTCCTAGAGGAGAGGTTTAATAACACAATGCTTGTATTCTTGCAGCCCCCAAAGAAAAAAAAATACTATTAAAGATATTGGGGCCAAGCAGAAAGACAATGTGGATCTGTGATCCTCTCCAGCACATCCAGGCTGCAAAAACCCTGGTGTCCATCGAGCTTTGTTAACAAAGTGACTTCTTAGTCCTTGACGTTCTTTGTCCTGTCATTTTATTAGCAAGCATTAATGAAAAACATGCACAGTAATCAAAACAGCCTTTTTAAGGATGCTAAATCCTTCCTCTTTTTAAGAAAACCTGTCTAATTTGTAGCACTTGCACATAATCCTGTGCTTGCTGTAAAACACACAGGTCAATTATTATTATTGCTGTTCCCTTTTCAAGTCCTCTTAGGCTTCTATTGATAGAGTCTTCTCCTCCTCATGAACATTCCTTATAATCTGACAGAAAGCAGATTTCTGAGGGAAGTTTGAGAGATTAATCCTACTTGTGTCATGCTTAGAGAACATTATTAATTTCCATTAGTCACCACACACACACACACACACACACACACATACACACACACACACACACACACACACACACACACACACACACACACACACACACACACACACACTGCTTTAATTAGCCAGTTCACTGCTCAGAAGACAATGGCATACAAAATTCACAGATTATTTATTTTATATAATATGTATATGTATCTTTTAAAATGTATGTTATCCTCCTGTTTATGTAAAATAATGACTTCCCAGTGTAACACAAAGATTGATGAAATGATGATGGTACTCCATAAAGCCAAAAGTTGCCTTCTAGAACAAAAATACATACATCTGGAGTTTATGAAGCCACACAATAAGCAGTACTCACAATGAATGTTGATTGTAACAAAAAGTAAAACAAACTCCCAGCTGAGCTGAGCATATAATCACACATTACTTTTAAGCACCAGTGAGTTGGCCAGTGCAATTTGGTTATCCGATCTGCACGCAAAATAACCTCGATTTGACATAATTGTACGGTCATTTTGAAAACGGTGCTTTACTGTCTAAGAAAGTGGCCACCACAACCAACAAAATTCATGCTGCTCATGTTCATGAGTTTTCAGATGACATCTGAGTGATTTTAGCAGGCATATTTAAATAAAGCAAAAATGTAATTTACTCTTAAGTTCATCTCAACATCTTCCCCAGCAGTAGGCTAAGATAAAAATGTTGCTTGTCATGGCCATCTGTATGGTGGTACAGAGATTCATTGTCGACTGGACTCACCAACTTGATAGCATAAGCTGTGACTGGCTCAGATTCCTCCACTTGAGAATAAGAGCGCTGAGGATAGGGTTTTTTTTTTCAACCCAGAGGAGATCCGTATTATCCTTCATAATATCCTCTTTGGCCCACAGACAAGCACTGTTCTTTCTTTATTCAGACTCAAGCTGTTTTCACATGTAAAGCAGGCTCTGCCATGGAAGGCAAGTCTGGCTTTCACACATCCTCACAGACATGCAAACACATTTATTTTTTGTCTTTTTCTGTCAGATTAGTCGGTTACTTTTGTTTGGAAGGAAAATTCATTGTCAAGAATTCCACAGTTAAAAATGTCAAAGTTTACCAGCAAAACGCTCTCGGGTTCTCTCTAGATGAGGGAACGAGTATCGGGAAAACCTCTTTTCTTTAGAATACTGAAGCCAAAAATTATCCTTAATTTTGCATTAATTTAAAACGCATTGCTGCACAGAGCAAAATGGGCGTGGCTTATGTCTATATAAGCCAGGTCTCGATAGGGTGTTCTTTGGTTTTTCATACTGAAGCGAAACCAGAACGTAGCACAAGCACGGCAGGGTTATGCAACACTCGTTCCCTCATCTAGAGATAACCGAGGTTACGCAAGTAACCGAGAGCGTTCTCTTACGAGAGTACTCTCGTGTTGAGTAAGCTAGCTTACGCTACGGGAACCCAATGTAAAACGCCGTGCGTGCTAAAGTCGTCCACACATGGCCCCAAGGGCGTTAGCCTGTGATACACATAATAGTGGTAATATAATATATATACGTATATATATATATAATATAATAATATTAGACCGACAACAGTGGATCTAATAGTGGGAAATATGCAGACCGACGATTAGTGGGCCTGAAAATAACATATAATGTTATTATAATAATGCCATATAATAATGGACTGGGTGCTTAACACAGTATAACAGTCAGGATGGACGAAAGTCAGCCTGAGCTGCATGATGACTGAATGCTACAGTCTGTCAGTCAAGAACGTTAGACTGAAAATAGCTGATCCTGTAGGGCAGGAACGTTATATTTATATATACTTTTCAACTTATATCCTCAACGCCCTGACCGGGCAGAGGAGGTTTGCGTCTTCCTCACCATCAGACCCCGGGAGGGCTGACAGGGAAATGACTTGCGCTCTGAACGGAGTGGAGAACACTTTGGGGACATAGCTGTGTCTTGGTTTGAGAATGACTTTAGAGTCATTAGGCCCAAACTCAATGCACACAGTGCTCACAGAGAGCCCACAGGTCACCCACTCGCTTGACTAAAGCGAGAGCCATAAGGAAAGCGGTTTTAAATGAGAGACACCGCAGATCCACAAACTGTAGAGGCTCGAAGGGGTCGCCCTTCATAGCGTCTAGGACCGTGGAGAGGTCCCAGGCCGGAACCAGAGAGGGTCGAGGAGGGTTTAGTCTCCTGGCACCTCTAAGGAAACGGATGATAAGATCGTTCCTTCCCAGTGAACTGCCATGCAAGGGTTTTGTAAACGCTGCAATGGCTGCAACATACACTTTGAGCGTGGAGGGAGGCTGGGCCAGTTGTGGGCCAGTGCATCCCTGTCTTTTGTGAAAAATGTTGGGCAGTGCGCGTTCTCTGATGACGCAAAGAGATCGACTTCCGCTCTGTAAAGCAAGCCTACCCGAAGCACTGTCGAGGCCGAAGCCATAAGACCTAGCATCCTCTGAAATCTCTTGAGAGGGAGAATACTGCTGATCTTGAAAGACGCTGCTGAGCGCTGTATCTGCAGCGCGCGCTGTGACGTCAGCCACGCTTTCATTGACACAGAGTCTAAGTCTGTCCCCAGAAAGGGGAAAGGTGAAGTTTTTCTGGCTGGGTGACAGCGAACTCTTGGCCCAGTTGACTTGGAGACCCAAGTCTTGTAAATGGCTGAGTAGCATGGTTCTGTGTGCTAACAGCTCCGTCTCTGACTGAGCTAGAATTAACCAGTCGTCCAAATAGTTCAGTATTTGCATCCCCCGTATTCTCAGTGAATGTACAAGGTGCTAAAGACAGACCGAATGGCAGGACGGTGTACTGATAGCTCTGGCCCTCGAAGGCGAATCGTAAGAAAGGCCTGTGATGGGGCGTTATCTGAATCTGAAAATATGCATCTTTCAGATCCACTGAAATAAAACAGTCCCTCGGGCGAATTTTTGCGAGGATTTGTCTGGTCGTGAGCATTCTGAACGATCTCTGCATGAGGGCTCTGTTCAAACGCCTGAGATCTAGGATAGGTCTGAGACCGCCATCCTTTTTGTGGACAAGGAAATATCTGCTGTAGAAACCCGATGCGCTCTGTGTGCTACGTTGTTTTTCACCGTAGTGTTGACCCTGGCTCGAAAGCGGGGGGGTCTGCGAGTGAACTGCAGCGAGTAGCCTCGCTTTATAGTGTTCAGTACCCATTGTGACACGCCCGGGATCATTTCCCATGCTTTCATACTTAAAGCCAGGGGGAGAATGGTATCTGGGCTCTGGCCGCTGCGTGTGCAAGGCACACAGCATACATTGTTTGCATGCGGGCGTGCACTCTGAAGGGCAGAGTCTCCCTAGATACTGAACACAGTTCGTGTTTATCACTGAGAGTGTGTGTGTGTCACAGAGCGGGCCGTGCTTATGTGTAGGGGTGAACACTGTGTAGTGGGCACTTTTACTACATTTATAACACTTTCGGTGTGAGCCGGATAGTGTGTCACAGGGCAACCAGTGTTCATGAGTAGGGGTGAGGACTGCATAGTGGGCACATTTCCTATATTTGAGACACATGCGGCATGAGCCGGTTTTATTGATGTGGGCCGTGAATGAGTGTGTGTCACTGAATGGGCCATGCTTGTGTGTAGGGGTGGGCACTGGGACGTGGGCACATTTCCTACATTTATAACACGTCCGGCGTGAGCCGGACAAACAGACATAATGCTCTTTTTTAGATACATCTGGGTAGCCGTGAAAACGGCCTTTGGGTACAGGCGAGCGGGTCGTGTGATGGGCTTGTTGACTGTAAAATAAACTTCTCCAGCCGGCTCTGTTGAGGGGACTGAGAGAGCCAAGCATGGTATTTTTGATGGGGGTCCGGCCGCGGCGAGACCTAACCATCTTCGTCTTCCCTGGGTGGTCAGGAAATCTTTGAGGGCTCAGGTTTCAGCGTTGTCTTAGGCCTGGGTCCCCGCCTGTGGCGGCTCGAAGAGCGCAAGCGTTGCTGAGAGTCCCTCTGTCGTCGGCCTGGCGTTCTGGTTAGGCGGCTGCTTTTTCGAGCGACCTGTCGAGGAACTGGAGCGCCTCGGGATGAAGTGTCGCATAGCCTGCGACACAAAGGGATGCAGAGGTAGCCCTTGTCTTTCGCGCCGTCCACAGAGGAGAGCGTCGAACAGACAGAAGAACGCAGCCAGGCAGAAAATGGCGCCTTCCAGCTCTCAGAAAGCTCTTCATGCAGTTCCGGCAGGAAGGGGGCGGGCCTCGTCTGAGGCGTCGAGCGATGACCAGGCAGGAAAAAGCCATCAAGCCTGCTGGGCGCGGGTTCCTCGGGCAGCGACCAATCGAGGCCGAGGTCCTCCACGGCCTTGGGGATGAGGCGAAGCAGTTCAGCGTCGATGCTGGATCGCAAGCTGCTCGACTCTTGCATGGAAGGGGCAGGGTCCGGAATGGAGCCTGACCAACCTTCGCTCTGTGAGGTGGCAAGAGAGCAGCTGTCCTCTGTCTGGCGCAGGCTTCTCCATAGAGTCAGCGATGTGGAGTCTTCGCTGAACCTACCGTATATAGACATAAGCCATGCCCATTTTGGCGGGACGTGACACGCGAGGGCGCCCGCGCCCTTATTGGTGCTTACGTCACGAAGAGTCCTTCGATAGGTTGCAGCAGTTGCCGCAGAGCAACCAATAGGCGCGCGAGCTGCTTCGCCTAGGTCTGCTCTGTGCAGCAATGCGTTTTAAATTAATGCAACATTAAGGATAATTTTTGGCTTCAGTATTCTCGAGAAAATAGGTTTTCCCATAGCGTAAGCTAGCTTACGCAACACGAGAGTACTCCCGTTAGAGAACTGGCTATGTAAATAATGTAAATAATATGAGGTGGGAGGTATAACTATATTTCAAAGCTTTTGCTAAATAATTTTAAGTTTATGGAGGAATGCAAAAGCATTGAAAGAGTTTTTCCTCTATCTCATGTTCTTTCAATGTGTCCATTCCATTCTGTTGTGAGATATGCTGCAAATTCAACCTGTGAAATTTAAAGTCACAATTGACGTTACATTGCAAGCTATAAAGTCACAATTGTCACGTTTTGATGTTTTCTGTTCAGTTTTGTGATCTCGTTTCCCCCTGTCTATTGTGATTTTGGTTCAGTCCTGTTAGTTTTCCCTCTCTGTCTGATTACCCATTCTCTTCACCTGTTTTCAGTTAATTATCTCGTTTGGTTCAGTTCATTTAAGCCCTGTGTTTTCCCTCAGTGTTTGTTGGTCGTCGTCAATTTATGGTTGTGTAATTTGAGTTCCCTGAAGTCCTGGCATTTGTTGTTTTGGTTCCTGTATGTTTAAAGAAATCTACTTTGTAAATAAATCAACTATATTGAAGCTCCATTCGTCCTCGTCTTCAGCTACCTGCACACAAACCTGACAGAACGACCAACCAAACCTTTACAAAGACGAAGATGAGCCAGAGGAGATGTCACCGGAAGAAAAAAGTGAAACCAATCAACACACCTCTCCTCTTTCAAGGTGAAAGCTCCCTTGAAGATTATGCGGGGCTGTATATGGATCTCTACGGTGACGTGACGTTGGAAGAAGAAGAGTTGACGCAAAGTTTCTGGGGTGGATTAAAGGACCCGCTTGCCCAGCTGATTCTGGTGAAAGATCTCAATCTGTCATTTCTGGAGTTCGTTGATCACACGCTATGGGTGTGTGGATCGAACTACGTGGTAGAGGATCTTCCCCTTCAGCCTATTTCAAGTCCGGTCTATCCTGAGCCCGTTGTCAATCTGCCAGAACCAGAACCCATAGTCTACCCATCCGAAGCTGAGTCCGTCACCTGTCCGCCAGTGACTGAACACGCAGCACGTGAGTACATCCAAGAAGACACTGCGCTGATGGTGATGTCTGCAGCGATTCTGTGTGTGTGGGCTACACACGCATCAGTTCCAACCCATGAACCCAGCCCAGCCGAGCCCTCAACGCTGGTTCCGTCCAGCCACGTCCAGCCAGAGCTTCACGTCAGCCACGTCCAGCCAGAGCTTCACGTCAGCCACGTCCAGCCAGAGCTTCACGTCAGCCACGTCCAGCCAGAGCTTCACGTCAGCCACGTCCAGCCAGAGCTTCACGTCAGCCACGTCCAGCCAGAGCTTCACGTCAGCCACGTCCAGCCAGAGCTTCACGTCAGCCACGTCCAGCCAGAGCTTCACGTCAGCCACGTCCAGCCAGAGCTTCACGTCAGCCACGTCCAGCCAGAGCTTCACGTCAGCCACGTCCAGCCAGAGCTTCACGTCAGCCACGTCCAGCCAGAGCTTCACGTCAGCCACGTCCAGCCAGAGCTTCACGTCAGCCACGTCCAGCCAGAGCTTCACGTCAGCCACGTCCAGCCGGAGCTTCACGTCAGCCACGTCCAGCCGGAGCTTCACGTCAGCCACGTCCAGCCGGAGCTTCACGTCAGCCACGTCCAGCCGGAGCTTCACGTCAGCCACGTCCAGCCGGAGCTTCACGTCAGCCACGTCCAGCCGGAGCTTCACGTCAGCCACGTCCAGCCGGAGCTTCACGTCAGCCACGTCCAGGCAGAGCTTCTTTCGACGCTGGTCCCGTCCAACCTAGAGCTTCCTTCGCCGCTGGTCCCGTCCAGCCCAAAGCTTCCTTCGCTGCTGGTCCCGTCCAGCCCAGAGTTTCCTTCACCGCTGGTCCCGTCCAGCGCTGATCCTGCGCCAGAGCCCGCTGATCCTGCGCCAGAGCCCGCTGATCCTGCGCCAGAGCCCGCTGATCCTGCGCCAGAGCCCGCTGATCCTGCGCCAGAGCCCGCTGATCCTGCGCCAGAGCCCGCTGATCCTGCGCCAGAGCCCGCTGATCCTGCGCCAGAGCCCGCTGATCCTGCGCCAGAGCCCGCTGATCCTGCGCCAGAGCCCGCTGATCCTGTTCCTGAGCCTGTCCTTCTCCCCAAGAAAATTTTGGGGGGGGGGCTATACGCCTTCGCCATGGCCGGCCAAAGACCCACGGAGGTCTGAAAAAACACCGCCATGGCCGCCCGAAGGGTCCTCACCGCCATGGCCGCCCGAAGGGTCCTCACCGCCATGGCCGCCCGAAGGGTCCTCACCGCCATGGCCGCCCGAAGGGTCCTCACCGCCATGGCCGCACGAAGGGTCACCACCGCCCTGGACGCCCGAGGGTCCGACAGCTCCGCCGTGGCCACGCCCACGTCCTGCTCCGCCCTGGTCACGCCCTCGTCCTGCTCCGCCCTGGTCACGCCCTCGTCCTGCTCCGCCCTGGTCACGCCCTCGTCCTGCTCCGCCCTGGTCACGCCCACGTCCTGTTCCGCCGTGGCCACGCCCACGTCCTGCTCCGCCCTGGTCACGCCCTCGTCCTGCTCCGCCCTGGTCACGCCCACGTCCTGTTCCGCCGTGGCCACGCCATCGTCCTGCTCCGCCCTGGTCCCCTGACCAGCCTGCTCCGCCTGGACCGTCCTGGAGTCCAGGATGCCCACCCTCCCACCCCTTTGGATGTTATACGGCGCGAGGACGCGCCTTCGGGGAGGGGGGAGGTACTGTCACGTTTTGATGTTTTCTGTTCAGTTTTGTGATCTCGTTTCCCCCTGTCTATTGTGATTTTGGTTCAGTCCTGTTAGTTTTCCCTCTCTGTCTGATTACCCATTCTCTTCACCTGTTTTCAGTTAATTATCTCGTTTGGTTCAGTTCATTTAAGCCCTGTGTTTTCCCTCAGTGTTTGTTGGTCGTCGTCAATTTATGGTTGTGTAATTTGAGTTCCCTGAAGTCCTGGCATTTGTTGTTTTGGTTCCTGTATGTTTAAAGAAATCTTTGTAAATAAATCAACTATATTGAAGCTCCATTCGTCCTCGTCTTCAGCTACCTGCACACAAACCTGACAACAATAATGAGAAACAATTTTGAAATTGCAAGAATTACTAGAGTTATAGTCTTAATAAGTATATGGCATAATAATAATAAGGGTTCCAAATTAGAGCATTAAGTATGATCCTACAGCAGGCTTCTAACATATTTTCTGTTAACAGTATTTTTTGTAAATCTTTTTGAATAAAATAATCTGCTTATGCTGAAGCATAAAGTATATCAGAGTTATGCGCACCCAAATAACACAACTGAATATTACAATAGTCAAAAATAAAATGCAGGTCTAAAATAAACTTTTTTTAAAAAAATTAAAAACTCTCTGTCCATCTGTTTTGTCCTCTTTCTACCCTTTTCCATGCAGCGACAGCAGCTTCCTGTGTTTGTTATTAGAGGAGCAAGAAGGGGCAGTGGCCATAAACCCCCCTACTGGACAGTGAACCCAAATCACATCATTCCATAATACAGAGAGTGAAAAGAGAATGGAATGACTGAGAATAAATAAAGCAACTGGATTCATGGCTAGTGTTGTGTAATGCATTACTAAGTAATTAATTACTGTAATTTAATTACTTGTCCCTTGAAAAAGTAAAGTAAGGGATTAAATGTATATGAATTAGCTTACTCAAATATTTCAAGTTAAGATCAACTAAAATATATGAGTACAAAATAAAAATCTGCAAGTTCTGCTTACTTAAACTTGAATTTCTTAACTTATAAATTTTGATACTGATTACCTCCAACTTTGGAGTTTTGCCAACTTATTCGGGTTTACAGTGCAGTACAGACCTATAGTGAAAAAATATGAAAGGACAGCTGTCAAGAAATGACTGTTTAACCAATTATAAAAGGTGTTAATGCTGACATTGAACCTATTTTTAGTGCAAATTATGGCATCAGAAAATAGTTTTTTCTTGGTCTGCTTCAGAAAATCTACCCGTTTCTGTTCTCATTCCTCCATCTTAGTGAGTGGGTGCTGGCAGTAGAATTAACTAAATGCTGAAATGAATAACAGTGCAGTTTGCCAATGGTAAATAGGAAACAGACCTGAAACAGCATCATCATGAGCTTTCTATGGCTCAGCATTACATGAATTAAATGTGCATGTCCATTAATCATGATAAGGAAAAGTAGGAGTCTTCATATTAGATTATACTGTCCAACGTTAGGGTACATTTGAATGTAATCACTAATGTCCCCTTGCAGACTAAGGTACTGCCTGCAGCTTTCTCTGTGCAGAAAGAAAGTGCATCTGAGTGAATCTTTTTATTGCAGACTGTCTCCTCAGAAAGTGCTACACTTATGAAGCCACTATAACTACATAAAACTAGTTAAATACATGTTGCAGTGTGTAACTGGTATGTTAAACAGTTTCAAACTGCAAAAGACAACGATGAATAGAGGACAGAATAATATAACTTTGACGTTTTGATATTATTATTATAGTTGTTTTTTTTTGCATTGCCTTTTTTATACCTCCTCCAGCTTGTTGAAAGAGGCTTTTGCTCTCAACTACAAAGAAATGATTCTTGTGTTCTTTTTAAATAGGTTTTGACAAGCAAAACTGATATTAACACCTAATGATTCATTTGATTTTGGATGAATTTCAGTCACCGTAGGGTATAGGCTATTACATTCCTCATAGTTAACCCTGTCTAACTGATCATCATCTGTACCCACAAAACATCCTCATTACTTTGTAGAATATTAAGAGACATTTCAGTGGTTAGGCTATATTGTGATTTTAAATGTAGCCTATAAAATGTAAACGCATTTTGTTAAATATATGTAGCCTAGCAATAGGCTACTGATGAAAAAAAACACAACAAAAAAACGTATTATAGTCTGCTAGGAAATATTTTGCTAACTGATTTGCATCTATAAACATTTTTCATCTTTTCGTTTCCCAGTTTCCCATTTCGAGGCGATAAAACATACATAGGCTACATGTTGCGCAATAAGTAGCCTGCCCTACACACTACTGAGTGCGCATCAGTGTTGCCTAGAGCGGCAGAAGTTCTGGCACTGTCCAACCCACCCAAACCCGCGCGCCCGTGTTCGTCTGTTTCCTCCGTGAGTAACTAAACCAGTCCAGCTCTCCGCCTCACTGACAGAGACAGGCTTGATGACCCACTGGACTTAGTTAAGACTAGAGAGTTAACACTGGGAGAACAAGTCACGACGAAGACAACATACTTTAAAGCCCAAATAACAAACACTGAAGATAAATACGGTAGGAGCTCACAGTGTGGAAATACTGCAGCCCAGATTAAGGTAATAGCGTTTGCTAGTTATTTTACTTGCATATGTTTTTTTTTTCTCTCTTTTTTATGTCATGTTGTCATTTTGATTTGTCTGACCTTCCCCCCTTTTTGTTTGAATAGTTACTGAACTTATTTAAAATTTCTAGTCTACAAGCTGAACCTTAAAGCACATGGAACCGATGTATTGCATTATGATTTTTTTTAGATAGGCTATATATGTGCAAACTTGTTGCTCTCTCTTTATGCAGATGCACAGAGTTGTGATGTGAAGATATTGATGCTCTTAATGATGATCTGCTACTGGTGCATGCCATTATGTTTGGATAGTTAAAGAGTTCAAACTTTTTATCTTTTAAATTCCTCTTCATACTTTATATTTAATCAACGTAGCTTACATGTTCTTTTATGTCATGAAAATATGAAATTCTCAGCACTCTCTCTCAGCTCATATAAAGTAGCAGATCTTGTAGAAAAGTAAAATTCTGCTAATGCGATCTATCTATCTATCTATCTATCTATCTATCTATCTATCTATCTATCTATCTATCTATCTATCTATCTATCTCTCTCTCTTTCAGTCTCTCTCAGAATTGTCTATATATCTAATTGTGGAAATGGCCAATATCTTTTTTAAATAATACTGTTTCACACTCTATATAACTCTTTTAACAAGCAGCTGCTCTGTTGATCAGGTCTGCCTTCACTCTTTGTTGTGCCATCACCACATTCAAGCAGAGCAGTAACAGACATTGCCAGGCAGAAGCTTTTTTAGGGACTGAAGTTAACAAATTACAGTCAAGCCAGCAGTTCATTCCTGCCAGGACAGAGCTCAGAACCACCCAATGGTTCAGGAGAGAAAGTGTGTGCCAGTGAGACAGACAAAAGTAAGTAGCCTATACGTGTGTGCATGCAACAGACACAACGGCTCAATTTAGATGATTGACTTTATTTGTGAGAACATATTATATTGGGAATCTTCATATATTTAGTTGGTGATATTGGTATTTATTTAAGATAGTGGTGGTATTTAGAGTTTTAGTGGCTGTTGAACATTGAAAGCAAGAGTTTCATTGGACTCCTAATCAAACCACATGTAATGTGTCAAAGAAGCTGTTTTTAAAAAGAAATGCTATATTCATGACCTTGCTAACTAATGTCATAAACCACAGATTCACCAGGGTCATGTGAGTTCATGGCTCTCACGGTTTAGTGCAGTAAACTGAACAACATCCTCCTCCCAACTTTGGTATGTTAGTTAGATAAGTGGCATAATTCAACTCTAAACATTCAACTCCTCATTGTCATATTCTAAAAGATGAAAAATGCATTTGGTAACACTTTATTTCGATGGTTTAGACATTCTATAAAGAACTTTGCAACTACATGTCAGCCAACTCTAATTAGAGTATGTTAACTCCTAAGTTTTTGATGGACATGATAATGTGCATGAGGGGTGAACTATGTTTGATTTTTGGGTAATGCGAATCGAAATTCTTTTTTAAAAGTTCACTATATTTTATGAAATGAAGTTTATTTCATGACTTCGATAAATGACCGGTATGATAAATGAATGATAAATTATAGATTGCAACTCATATATAACCATGCAGACGCGCCATAGCCTTGGCTTTTTGCTTTTTTTAGCCTTAACAAGTGAGTCTTAAAGACATTCAAATGGGACATAAACACATGCCTCACAGTTTGGATGGAAATTCCCTTTTTTTTGGCTAATGTGTTTTATTATTATTATTACAGTAATCATGGGAAACATGCTGCGTTGTTCAGAGAGATCTCTGTGTGGGCACTGCTCAGTCTCTGTCATTTCTGGAAAGGCGTCTGCTGTGCGCTCTATTATTAAAATCTGACATTTAGTTAATTACTGTCTGTCTTTTTAAGAAACACCAGACTAGGTGGAGATTTAGACAGTAACTAATTGTTTTCATGCAGAGAAAATATGTATTGGTATACATTTTAAACAGCATTGTTTCATAAGCTTATTAGGCATTCCTTTCCCAGTGTTTAAAACTATCACACTATCAGGGTTAGCAAAAACAATTTATTACACATCGCAGTTTTTGAATTCCTCAAAACAAAATCAAACAAAACAAAACATCATTCTACTTTAGAATGTATGAAGTCTACTGTATAGAAGCTTAAATCTTTTTTGCATGTGTTTATATGCCTTGCAAAATGTAACATTTGGTATTATGTGAAAATTATAATACAATTTGTACATTTTAAAGTGTCAATTTTTTTAAATAATTTTGGGAAAGACAACATTAAATAAAAATGTAACTGTATTTTTTACTGACACAAAAATATGTGTTTTATTTGTTTATACAATTTGGGATCAGTAAGATTTTTTGACAGTAACCACTTTTTTTTATTCTAATAATAAATACAGTATTTCACAATATTACTGTTCATACTGTAAACCATATTGGTGAGCATTTAGACACTTTTAAAAATATTTTTTTAAAATCCACAGAAAAATAAATGTCCTGGAGGAAAATTACCAGCAAACTTTCCATTACATTTCCTTCAACCCTAAAACACTACACAATTCTTTATGTAATTCAATTAATGAGTAAATACTCTATAAGAAAAATCATACTCAAATAATCAAACTCATTATTTTGTTTCTTTTTTACTTACCAACATGACATGCCTTTTCAAATACATTGGACAAATCAATTGGATAAACGCAGTAAATTAAGTTCAGTTGAAAATAGGGTGCACCTGTAAAAAATCAATAAGGAAATGTGCATATTACCATGGTTGGGGTGTATTTTATGGACTTTTCTTAGAGTGTTGCCTATTCACAGACATACATGATCTTACAGCACTTTCATTTTCACCTTGCTCATCAACTGCTGCTCTCTTCTGTACCTGTTCTCGCTGTTAATTTATCTCTCTTAGTCTCTAAGACTAACATGTACATTTTGAGTGATAGAAATAGCTGTTTGCGTTCCTCATTGTGCTGTGTAATTAGCAGCAGAAGCAGTTGTTATGTCTAGTGTGTGTGTGTGTGTGTGTGTGTGTGTGTGTCAAAAGCATCAGATGTAAATGGCTTTTGCTTATTGGCTGTTTTCACACAGCCACTGTTTGGGATTGACAAGCGTTTGCAGGTGTGATTCTTAGATTGTCCTTTTGACAGCAGACACTACCAGATTGAATGTCTGTATGAATAGATCATCAAAGTCAATCATCATCCGTCTGTGTGATGTATCACAATGGACACCCACTCATCCAACAATCTGCTATCAGTGAGGTCAGCATGCATTGCTTTACCAGTTTTTTACATTAAAAATATTTAGGAAAAGCTTTTTTTCATTATTATTTTTACTTGTGTACCATCACACCATTTTTCCTAACATTTATTAGGGATCTAATTGTATTTGTGTTTTATATAAATATCACTGTTTTGTAGTATTTTTTTCTATCTGTTTGTAAAATAAATAAATTGTTATGGTTCCAAAATATGTCACTCAAACAAAACAAAACAAAAGGAAAGTTGATTCAACCCTACAAATGTTCACCATATGTTAAACAATAACCATTATTAATTGATTACAATAACAACAAAAAAAATGAAAATCTCAGTAAATTATATATCACAGGTATGGCTCTGGTTCATTTTGAATCGGACTGCTTCAAAAAATGCTTTTTTTTGCTGTGCAAAGCCCTGCAGAACCGTATTTAGTACTCCAAACAGTAAAAACAATCATATTCTGCTGATGTGCGAACATAACTATTGAAATCCTAGTCAAGACACCTTGTTTTGTTGAGCAGCTTCTCATTAAAGAGTTACTGCGAAATGCTGAGCGCAACAGTATTTTATCCCATAAAAATGACACATATACTTATGCATATTATGGTGCTTGTGGTCATAAATAATGCATATAGTTAAGTTTTCGAACTCTTCTATGGAGTGCAGGATGCAAGGACTTGTGTATAATTGTGCCTCGGCCCTCTCCTCGCATTCCTCTGGCCAGTCCAAACCGGACCTTTTTTGGGGAGCATGGTATAATTTAGCTGCTATTTTTATTCCCTGTTTGCTTTTATTCCAGGTCAGCGGCATTAAAGACGGCTGTCGCTTTCCCAAGTGTTTGACTTTAAAGTGAAAGATGGGCAGACAATATGAGAGGAACACACATAGATGTTGGCACGTCAGGATGAAGAATGGGATTTCATTGGATGCTTTAGGCTTTAATGCCTACCTTGGATGAACTTATATTTAGCAAATGTTTGGATCAGCATATGGTCAGCTCTGGGAACTGTCAGGCACCGTGACAAATTTTTTTTGTAAATGTCGGTTTGTAAGTCCATTTCAAAGATCTCTCTGTTGCCTCGGACCTAGACAACAAGCTTGAATGTTCACAGAAGACGATTGAGGAGTAGCCAAGGGGAACGGCAAAAGCATCCATGCTCGTTACTCAGTAATGGCACAGACGCTGTGTGAAATGGGAGACATAAAGGACTCAGCAGACACATTTACATGAACAACATTTGTGTGGGATAACTCTGAGATAATGGGAGTCTTTACTGGGAGTTTGCTATGCATAAATAGGAACTGAGGCTAGTCTATAACGATTTAAAGATGTTCCTCAACTCAATGTTCCTCTTTGACTGATGGCAGATATTATCTAACTTTAAAATAAATTAAGTTCTTGGGAGGTATTCTTGAATTAGTATTGAAAATTCAGATATATCATTCTTAAAGATTAGGGCTAACACAAAATTAACACAATTAAAGACGAAGTCTATGATATTTAAATGAACAACAGTGTAAGCCCGTCGAGATCGGCCCAATGGCGGCATCCAACAGAAAGGGTGAAGGTCTTTGCGCGCTACTGTATTTCTGCGTGGCAAAGTAATTTATTTCCATTTAAGCTTTTATCTGACTCCATTTTATATCTGACTCCATTTTATCACGACCTCAAATTTAGGTTAGATTGTTAGAAATGATCCAAACATGTATAATACTGTATGATAAAAATGTACATTAAACCATATAGATTTTTAGGTGCATTTTAGTGATCTCAGCATGAGAGAGAAGGAGTGGGGGAAGAGGGAAAGAGATGTATTCTGAGGTGAGACTTGCGTCTCAAATGGTGATGCTAACTTCACAAGAGAGAGTTCAAATGTTAATTTCGCTTGTTTTCTCAGAGAGTTGCCCTCTCTTCCAGTTCTTTATTCTGGGTATTTTTTAGAAGTTTTTTGTTGTTGAAACTGTTTATTTGCATTTGATTGAGGATCTGGGAGGCTGAATGCTTTTCGTGCCTTTTTATTCTTCACATCCCGACTTTTGTTATTGAGGGAATAAATTTGAATGTGGCAGGAAATTGTGATGGGAAGACATTGAGTTTCTCTCTTGGGACACATGACATCCTCTGACATCTGGCTCCTCTCGCTCATCCACATGTGTTTCTTCCCAGGATGTATAGGGAATACTATGTATTAAAGTGTTGTGGCAACTCTTGTGAGACTCACTTGTGTGGACAATCAACTATGATGGCACTGGTAGTGAGATTTACTGAATTGTCATCCCAGCTGGATGGATTTAAAGGGTAATTGTAATGTTATGTTGCTTGTGCTTTTGCCATGAGATATCACATTTAGTGTGAGGTATTAGAGTATGCATGATTCAGAGTCAAAGTTCTGGATGAAGGTTGGGTTTAGGTGGTCGATTTGTGTTACAACAGGTGTTGACTATAATTGTAGGCCTTGGTTAGTTTAGGTTCACCACAAGGGCCAAGGTTAAGTCAGGAACTGACAGGTGGAGTGTATGTGGCTGAATCGAGTTTGGGGTTCAGGTTACAGGCTCATGTTTAAGGTATGGTGGGTTATCCTCTGGTGGGTTCTGCGGACCCCAAACCTTTAACCTGTTAGCCATCATGAGGTCACCGACACACTGTGTCGTTCTTTGTTTAAATAGTTCAAAGTTACAATCAGATTTAATGTTATTACCTTGACAAACTATACATCATTAAAAAGATATAAGACTCAAGTTTCAGTATTTGACCACTATTTTATTCTGAGAAACTTATAGTGACAGTTATGTATTAATTTGTGTCAGGAGATATGTACCACATCTTATGTACTCAGTTATGTTCACACATTGAGAAATGACATCATAGGTGGCTCCGCACCCTTGGCACACACACACACACACACACACACACACACACACACACACAGACAGACAAACAGAGACTGTCAAAAATATTCCCTCCTACCTCCTTCCTGTCTAATGAATGGCTTGTTTTAAGATATGTTTTAAGAAGGCCGGTTTGACCTTTTCCACCACCACACAATGTTTGACCAGACATGTGCTACAGACATAGACTCACTAATTGACTTTTTTAATTTCCCCTACATTATATTTTTTATTTTAAAAAAAATATGCAGAGGATACCAAAAAATGAACTCAATAGTTGCACTTTTTGTGCTTATGAGTAATGTTTAAATGTGCCCTCATGAAAAATGTCAAAGCTTTAGTGTTTCTCAGAGTGGGCATGTCCTGTGCTGAATGATGTGTTTATATTCAGCGGGCAATGTTACAATATCCTTCCAAAACCCAAAATAACAACCTAGATCCATCCTGTTCCTTTGATGTACTTTGTGAAAACTGTTTTAATGATTATAACCAGAGCTAAGGAAATGAGTTACGGGCTGAACTTGAAGAGAAGACATATCTTATGAAATAACTGCAGGACACATTAACACTTGTGTAGTTAACACATTAAGGGCCAGATTTACCAAACGGGGCAAATTAGCGTGAGAAGGCAAATCCAACAAAATGTAATGAGTGTGGAAAGTTCTGCATGTGAACAGACGCAGTCGGATCATTCCCATTATGACCAACACAATCTACTAAGAGCAGCGCAAATAAGCATCTGGTTTAAAACATGTTTTTTTGGGGCCGGTAAATAATGGCACAAATACCAGTAAATTGACTCGCGCAAACCTTAGTAATTCACCTTGGATGGTTCATTTAAATACTCTCCCATAAATTTTGCGTCTGAAAGGGAAACTCTTACAAATGCATATGCAATAAGTTCAGCCGCAAAAATCACCCTGTCCACGCCATTTCAGTGCTCATTTTTTGCTGCGAGTCGTTACTAATTCCTTACAGTAGTTTTGTACTGCCAAAAGAGGGTTTGCGCTGACGCAAGCTGCTAGTAAATCTGGCCCTAAAGGCTCTGTTTAATAAGAGTTATAAAAATAATGCACTAAAATACAATACACACAGTTATGCATAAAAACATTTGTGTCGAATTAAATAAATAATGATGAATCTCTCTCTCCTGATCCTGCAGGTCAGTGTGTGTAAGTCTCTGTATCTCAGTGATGTTCTCCCGCCGCTCTCTCCTGCATCTCCTGCTCAGTGTCTGCAGCCTGACTGCTCCTTCACTGACTCTGCCCTTTGAGCAGAGAGGATTCTGGGACTTTGCTATGGACGGAGAAGGAGGAGATCTGTCAACAGTAATGATGAGAGATGAAGAGGGATCAGCTGTAGAGGAGCTGCCACCGGATGTGTCTATATGCCCCTTTGGTTGCCATTGTCAACTCAATGTGGTGCAATGTTCAGACCTGAGTGAGTATCACATCTCCTTGTCTGTCTGTCTGTCTGTCTATCTATCTATCTATCTACACACAACAGCTATAACAATAGCAACACAGAGGAACAATATCATTGGAATTACTTTCAGAAAGATTTTTTTCCAGCTGATGAATGATAAAATCATTGACAGGAAATCAGATCTACCTGACCATAAAGAGCTACGACATAACTATACGACATAACTGCAGCAAGCATAGTAAACAAAGCATTATCATCCATAGATGTGGATAAAGTTATTGTTACTGTTTCGTTTTCTTTACGGTTATAGTTCTTAGTGTGAATGGGCCTTTAATCATTGCTGACATTTACATTAACTGTACAATGAATCATCAAAGTGCATCAGAGTGATAGTTTGATTGAATGTCTGGGGATCTTTTGCTAATATTAGTTTCAATTACATAATAGTGGGATCTTATGAAGACTGTTTCACAGTCCACATCCAAATGTGCAAAAATAGCTGTCCATGTACAGTTTGTTGCAGTTTACTACCAAAGAAACCTGGGGCCTGAATTGGAAACAATGAAAAATGCCTATGCAATTTCCTACTGAAATGTAGGAGGGGTTCTGTGTTGTTTTTATGACACACACAGAATGTTTTACAGGAAGACAGTGTGTGATAGATAGACAAGGAAAATAAGGAAAGTGAGAGGGAGAATGAGAAAAATAGGAAGATTTGTACGTCTTTGATGAGCATTTGTTTATTTCAAAATGGCAAGAAAGTCTTTGGTTTTGTCTTGTATTTTAGCAATACAGCCACAAAAATTGTCTTTTGGGCCTACAAATGTAGGTTTTTGAAGCCTTATAGTCATACTTATAGATACACACTCCATCTCCAGCCAAGTTTGCCCAAATTACGATCCTCATAGAACATTTACAGGCATTGAACTGACAGAAGCAACAAAAACTTAGGAATTTGGAGCTTATTATTATAATTATATGTATTCTTTTTTAGTTTGTGCGTGTCTGACTGTGTTTGTCTATGTGCATGAATGCTTTATGCAATGTGTTTTAGTCTTTAGAAAGTGTTTTTGTTTTCACAAATGTCATTGCATCTTTGTTTATGCTTGTGGATTTGATATAAAATCTAAAAATACAGCCCTCGCTTTAGGCGGTTCTTTATATGCTTCCTCCCCCTGTGATGAAGATTTCCTTGTAATACATTGATCCATCCACTACGCTCTCTTATTTTCTTTCATATATCTGGAAGTGATTCTGCCATGTAGGCTGTAATTGAATTGATGGTGATGGTTATTTATAACAGATGTTCATAATTGTGTATATATTTAGGTGGTTATGTGCCTTCATCATAAAATATGTTCCTATTAGGAGTTGTAGATGTGTGTAAAGCTGTGGTTGGGGGGCTGTGATGTGCTGGGCAGCTGTCGAAGCCCAGCTTTACTCTAGGGGTTTGGCATTGTCTCTGTCAGCGGTTGGTTGGTTAAAGTTACAGAGCACTTGTCGGGTTGAGTGGCAAGTGGGCAGATGGCTTAAAAGAATAACAATCATATAAGGAAACCAGTAAAGATCTTCAACTTGTAGACTGATATCACTTCAGGTTGTGTTTCCAGCAAAATAATGTGTGGCATGTCAAGAAACTGGAGACTTTAGAAGGAATGTTTGTGTTCAGTCTACATTGTGAATGCAAATGTACAGGTTCACTTTATTATCAAATTTGCAAAAATGTAAATTCCAAACCTTTTAACAAACAAAAATGCTAAAATAATGTGATAACAGCACCTCCGTAGAATGTGAATGAGGAGCATATTAAACACTACAACACAGAGAAACACATTCAGTTTTCTGTGACAATTGATTAAGGTCAGACTTTTTTTGTAACACATTTAAGTCCAAATTTGTTTATATGGTAATTGAAACAAGCCATGCTGTCTATAGAGATTAAGTTATTACTATGTAATCCAAAATGTATTTCTTTAATGTGCTTAATATCTCAATGATTTTACTTTTCTCTTATGTGGGAAGCAAGATGGTCTGGCAGTTGTGGTTCTCAAGAACATTATAAATGGCTGGAGGGGAACAGAGGTTGAACCCAGCCTAGTATAAATTATTGGGCTCTGTTGGAAATCATCATGAATCATTGGCCTGATTTAGAATCTTGGTGACTGCACTGCTAAAACTGACACAATGCTGAATTTATGCTCTTGATGTGGTTCTGTTGGAGTTTAGATATAATTTTGTGATGTGGTCCATGTGTGGAAAAATAACCCAAATGGTTTTAAAATGTACATTTAAAATGGTGGCAAAAATACAGTATACCTCCAAATTCTGACACAGAATGGAAAATGACCAATAAGCACAACTGGCCATAATAACTGGTTAATTTCTAACTAAATATTTTGTCAAAGACATGCTGTAATGGTTAACATTTTCATTTGTGTTCACTATTTAATCCTGTTATTTTGATGTCAAATTAGAAGCCCTGATTCAGACCAGATGTGAGCTAATGGGGTCTCTGTACAGAGATTTGTTTACATATCTGTATGTTCTATAACCTACATGCTTTAAACTAGCATATAAACATGTTAATATCTTGTTTAGGTTTGACTGCAGTGCCCAGGGATATTCCCAGAGACACCAAACTCCTGGACCTACAGAACAACCGTATCACAGAACTGAAGGAGAACGACTTCAAAGGACTTACAAACCTCTATGTAAGACACTGATAGAAGAATGACAACTAGAAATCTTTATCTTGACAGCATCTTGAAATAAAGATAGATTAGGCTATGTAGGCTATGAGGATGCATGTTCTGCAATGACTGTAGCATTGCTTGGGTAAGAGGGGCACTTGTGAAGCACTTTTTCTCTTGTGAAGTTGTTTCCTCTCCAATTTGTAAGTAATGATTATAAGAAAATAAATAAATAATTGATCACAAAAAAGGAGTATCAGGGCAAGGGGATGGCAAGCGAGACCGTGAGGAGTGAGTGCTGCTCCTAAGCATGCACTACTGGATTAGTCTACTCTACCCTGATTTCTTAATTCTTCTACCATTTGCTGTAGGAGTGCAGTGTGAGTATCAGGAATGGGAGCTATTGGAGAGGTATATGGGTGTTCAACTTTTTTTGTTTGGAAAAAGTGACCTAAGTATTGAGACATGGATCCTTGCGATTGTAAAAAAAAAAAAAAAAAACTCTACAACTTTATGGGTTGTTTCTTGTGCTGTACACTGATGTAAACCAGTTTCACAGCTTGATTCTTTGTTTTTGTTTTTATTCACCACTGGCTAATGCTGCGCATCAAGGTCCATATGTCACTATTTATTGTAATACTGAAGATTTAGCTGTACATTTTGATTGAATATTTACATCAATATTTAAGATTTTTATTTTACGAATATTAAGAAACAAGAAGACAGCTTTCTTTAAAGCATGTTTGGCTAACTCTTGAAAAATTGGTCTGTCGTTTGCGGCACGCATTACTTTACGTTTGGCACCCTGTGCAAAACAGCCTGACAGGATGTTCTTACAGTTTGTTAGAAGAAGAATGTTCCTGTAGTTCTGGAAACACACGATGGTGCCAAACTGAATGTTTTAGTTCCCTTCTTAGAACTCATATTATCCCCAATATTTATCCCTAATATTTATTCAGCCTCTCTCACCAAACACAATATTTGACATGGCCTGTAAAAAGTAAAAAAAAAGATCAAGACAGTTATATCATCATTTATAAGTCATTAGATTTTGTGTACATATTTAATGATCATGGTCAAGCTATTATTAATCATGTCTTCATGAGTTTCCATGAACCAAATGCTGACCTCTTCCTGTCTCCTGTCAGGCCCTGTCACTGGTCAACAACAAGATCTCCAAAGTCCACCCACAAGCCTTCACACCCCTCCGACACTTAAAAAAGCTTTATTTTTCCCGAAACCTCCTGACAGTGGTACCCAAGAACCTTCCCCCATCCTTGGTGGAGCTGCGGATTCATGAGAATCGTATTAAGAAGGTTGCAGAAGGAACGTTCTCTGATCTGGGCAGCATGAACTGCATTGGTTTGTATGCGCGCTCGCCATTATGTGGTATAGAGGTTACAGTCTGACCAACCCATTTCCTTTTTTAGATGGAGCCTGCTGGTTTTTGTGATGGGATATTCTTTCTGATGTTGAATGCTTCTTATAGAGATGGGTGGAAACCCTATTCAGAACAGCGGCTTTGAGCCTGGCGCTTTCAAAGGGCTAAAACTCAACTACCTTCGCATCTCTGAGGCCAAACTCACTGGAATACCAAAAGGTAATTCTTTATTATAATTAGTCATTAGTCAAGTCATTAAAGAGTGAACGCTTGAATGATAGTCTCATATTCATTTTCAAAAAAGAACATTTGGATAATACTCCTCTTTGTGCAGTTCCTCACTTGAATGAGCTTTAGGAATAGCCTTGGTAATAAATCACAATTTGCATGAGTTTTAATGTAATGTTAAGATCAAAGACGTGGTGCGACTTCCAATAATAAAACGATGAATGTCCCTCTCCTCCCAGACCTCCCTGATAATCTTCATGAGCTCCATTTGGACAATAACCAGATCCAAGCCATTGAAATGGAGGACCTGAGCCACTATAAACACCTGTACAGGTGAACCGTCTCATGACTCTCTTGCACTCCGACATACAATTTGCCTTTTCTCTGCCTGTGGGCTTTCTATAAAGCAACAGCGCCACCTGGTGAATGAATTCTTAAGGATGTGAAAATGGAAGACGATGCTTTTTTATATCTTTTATATATAAAACAGACAATGCTTATCACAATTTTAATTTGTAGAAACAAAGTTCATTGATTATACCTTTTTACACAAAATACACAAATATTTAAACTTGTTGGCAGTCATAGGTGATTAATAGACCATTTGTTTGTCTTCTCAGCCCCCTGAAAACTTATTATTATGTAAAAATTCTTTATCTTTACTGAAAACAGCTGCAGTTATTTTACTTTTGAGTCCTTTACCTGTGTACTAAGTATGATCCTTTAAATTTCACAAAAATCACGAATGCCAATTTAATTTGAGTTATCTCAGGAGTGTGCAAGTTTATTGTTGTTAACAAAGTATTGTGCTGATAAAAACTAACAATTAAACAATATATTTTTTTTGTAACACTTTACGGTAAGGTCTATTTAGTTGACATTTAGTTAATGCATTCACTAACATTTAGCAATATTTTTGTTACGGTATTTATTAGGGGTGTAACAATATCATGTCACAATATATCACAATACAAAAAATGTATCAATATAAATCATGGATAGTGACAATCTGTATTGTGTATAGATCACCCAAAATGGAAATGTGAGAAAAAATTTAAAGTTTTAGTGTCAGTATTTCATTAAACTACTATATATAATGTTAAATATAATTTATAATAATGCAATGGGGGAATATGTGTGGGTCCTGATAATGCCTGTCTTATGTTACCAGTAAAAAGTGGCCAGTGACAGAGTGCAAGCATATTTGTCTAAAATAATTATGTATTTTCAGCTTCAGAATCATGAATATATTTATTCTGGTGTCACCATTTACCTGTGCATCGGGATACTAGCACCAAGTCCAAGCCTATTCACTTACACTCACAATGTAATGCCAAATTTAGCATTTTAATCAACAGTACATTTTTTGTTAACCTTTTACCATATTTCTTGGAGTATCACAATAATATTGTATCTTGAGTTCAGTATCGTGATATGTATCGAATACATGAGGGTATCGCTACACCCATAGTATTTATTAATGTTTCTTAAGGTTTGTTAATGCATTTGTTCATTGTTAGTTAATGTTAGCTCAGGTCCATTAAATTATATTAACAAATTAAACTTTTGATTTTAATAATGTATTAGAACATGTTGAAATTAATATTCACTAAGATTAATAAACACTTTAAGTATTTTTTCATTGTACTAATGTAGTTACAAATGTTAACAAATTTATTGTAAAGTGTTACCATTTTTGTTAACAATTCGGATTCTGCGTCATGATGTTGCGTGTGATGGTGTACCACGGAACCTATAAAGGGACGCCAGAACACAAAAGCGTTAGCTTCTGATAAAGCAGCTGATCAAAGCAAGCCGCTCTCAGGCATTCAGGAGGTGTGGCAAAGGGACACAGCGTATTGTTCCCTTCTCAGCAAACAAGGGTTAAAGTCGTAACCCGAGACGATCCTGAGGGAACTCGCGCTGCATAAAACCAAATGGTGAGGCCCAGCCCGCAGCATCACATACCTCCTGCAGTAAGATCCCCTGATAATAGGACTTTAGAAGATGCCATACTTCTAGTAGAGTGACCCCTAATCAGCATAGGTAAGGTGAACCGCGCGCCTCGTAAGCCGTAGAGTTTGGCTCGATAACCTATGATTGTCCGCTTTTAAGCCGGAGATTCCATGTTAATTGGCACCTTGGGCACATAACCTAGAGTGGAGTTTGGCGTTCACCCTCCCGGGAGCAGACTCCGGACAGGAGCAGGAAAGCCATCTTCAACGTAAGGAATTTCTCCGACACCAAGTCCATTGGTTTGAAGGGTGCCAGGGATAACCCTTCCAGAACCACAGACAGATCTCAAGCTGGGATCTTAACCTGAGCCACAGGCCACATTCTCAGAGCACTATGAAGGAAAGAAACAACAAAGCAGTGTCTCCCCAGAGGTCCATGACTTAACAATGCATGGAAGGCAGCTATGGCCGCCATGTAAAACCTTAAGCATGGACAGGGAAAACCTCCTAAAGAAATGTTCCGGCAGGAACTCTAGCACTGAAGCCACCGGGCAGTGTACTGGGTCAAACTGATGTTCTTTACGCCATAAAGTGAACATGTTCCCCTTTAAGTTTTCTTGTGGAGAGAGCTCTAGAGTTTAGGATGGTCTCAACAACCTCAACTGAGAGACCAACACCTAAGAACTCGGGGGCCAGACCCATAGTTTCCACAGCTCCGGTCGTGGGTGATATAGTACCCTCCAGGAGTGCTATGAAGTCTGAGAACCAGACTCGAACCGGCCAGAATGGGGCTACCAGAAGTAGACTGACCCTGTTCTGATGGACCCTCTCTAGAACTCATGGGAGCAGAGTAATCGGGGGAACGGTGTACAGGTGCAGCCTTGGCCATGCCTGCACCATGGTGTGAGGGAGAACCACAGTGGATACTTGGCCAAATTTCCTCCAAATCAACTCTCCACTGCCTCGGGGTGGAGTCTCCATTCCCCAGGCCTCAGCCCCTGTCTCGACAGGATATACATTGCCCTAAAAAAGAGCATCTCGTCTGGGACCAAAGGAGGACCTGATGCGCCAGTCTGCACAGAGGACACTCAGGGCCCTATTTTAACGATCTGAAATGCAAGTATCAAGCGCAAAGCGCAAGTAACTTTGTGGGCGGGTCTTGGGCGCTGTTGCTATTTTACCGGCGGGATAAATGACTCTTGCGCCCGAAGCAAGTTTAAAAAGGGTTGGTCTGAAATAGCTTCATTATTCATAGGTGTGGTTTGGGCGTAACGTGAAATAAACCAATCAGAGCGTCATCCAACATACCCTTTAAGAGCAGGTGCGCATGTTGCATGGCGGATTGTTATTATTATGGCGGATTTACGAGGAGCGGTTCACATAGGTGATTTCGCAGTCTTCAGATTTTTTTTTTCCTGGTTCTTGACGGACAAACTAATTTGTCAGATGTCCTTATATACATATGTGTCTTGCCACTATTGGGCAAACAGGTCTGATCCGTCATTACTACAATTAGCCTGAAAAATTTTGGTAAATGTGTAAGCTAGATTTAGGCCTAAATTTTTTTACATCTTCATGGACACCACAATGATTTCCCTCATGTGTTAATATTTTTCCTTGTTATAATGTATGATTTGCAAAAATAAAAACTGCTGCATCTGTGTTGATGAGAGAATCAAACGCGCAACGCGCCACTGACTTTAGACTAGGTTTTTTCTCGTCAGTGGCGGAATTGTTTTCTGGAACTGCAAAATAGCACTAGGGATTGTTTGCGCCGGAACACGCCTCCTTTTTGCGCCGACCCGCCCAGGGAGTGCAAGTTCATTTCCTAGTTTACCGACGTGCGTCAGTCGAGGGAAAAGCCGGCTTTGCGCGGGTGCAAAATAGGAATGATACATGCGTCGGTGTACAAAGTCATTTGCGCCGGGTGCAAGATAGGGCCCTCAGTCCCCCTGGTGATTCATGTAGAAGACCACTGACATATTGTTTGTTCGTACTATAATATGATGGCCCCTGAGTTCTGGGAGGAAGTATGTCAGAGCAAGAAATACAGACATCATCTCCAGGCAATTTGTGTCTCAAGAGAGATGATGCCCTCTCCACAGACCCTTTACGAAGCAGCACTCCATGACCGCTCCCAAGCCTGTGAGGGCTCATCTGTTGTCATTTTTCTATGACAAGATACCCCAACACAAGACTCTGGGACAGGAACCACAGTTTCTTCGACATGACAAGGGTACGAACTTACATCTGCGCGTAACCTTGATCATACGGAACAGGTTTCCCCTTGGGTAAAACCCCCTAGTCCTGAGCCACCAGGCAATGTACACACAGCTTGTCCCCAACCATAATGTATCTTAGGCAGGGAGGCACACACTGCTTAAATTGCCTTTCACTCAACAAACAACACCAAATAAGATGGACAATTCACACACCAGAAGCTATCGCTGTTGTGTTCCGGCATCCCTTTATAGCTTCCGCGGTATAGTCACACACGCTATGTTTCACACGTGTTTCAGACACCATAATGCAGAGGCTTTCCCCATAGTATCATCATTTGATGCAGGGAAAGGGAACTATATTAGTGTCCTGTCTACACAAGTGGATGATATTGTTCTGTTTGTTCTAAGCATGCTCTGCCTGTACAGGCCATCCAATGGTGCTGAGTCACAGATGCCCAGGAAATTATGCAGTGATGGTCACAATTTGTTGCTAAATGTACCCGCAATGGCACATTTCAATGTCAGCAAGTGCTGCACCTATTTTGATATAAATGTGACTAATTAAATGTTTACCTTTTATAACTTTTTTGCTGTTATTTGGAGTATTTTGGTACACAATTTGCTAGCTTTATGGGATGAAAACGGTAATGAATTTAAATTGTAAAAATTACTTTCATTATGCACAAACAAAATTGAAATTGAAAACCAAATTAAGAAAATAAAAGAACAAGTGAAATTTTATAAACTATACAAACCCTTGTATTGGTATTGGCGGCACACAACATATTTTTTTGCTAAAAAATCCTGCATGTACTAGATTTTTATAGTGCAGCTTGTCCTGCAGGGCTGCAGTTGACCCAGTGCCTGTTCACAGTATTTCCAGTCTATTGTGTTTCCACCTCACTAGAGTTCTGTCACAATGAGTGTGGCCCGTCTATTGTCTGTTGCTTATTCATGGTTGTGCTTGTCGTTGTTTGCCAGATTGGGTCTGGGTTTTAACCATATCCGCATGATTGAGAATGGCAGCCTATCATACGTCGCTAATCTGAGGGAGCTGCATTTGGAAAACAACCGGCTGACCCGTGTACCAAGGGGCCTGCCAGACATGAAGTACCTGCAGGTGCGAGATATCAAGCTGATGAACGAAAAGTGTCCCATTCGCTCATGCACGATCATTCATTTTTGCTTCTTTTTCAGGTGGTCTACCTTCATTCAAACAACATTAGTCAAGTGGACATCAATGACTTCTGCCCTCAAGGTTTTAGTATGAAGAGGAGCTTCTACAATGGCATCAGCCTCTTTGGAAACCCGGTTAACTACTGGGAGGTGCAGCCTGCCACCTTCCGCTGCGTTGGTGACCGATTGGCCATTCAGTTCGGAAACTATAAGAAATAGAGAAAGGATGAAAGGGAGGTTTGAAGACAAATAATAATGCTGGAATCAAAACAAAACAGAAGAAAAGCTTGGAGAAACTAGGGGTCGAAATGGTGTCAACAAACAGTGTTTCTAAATAGTTTTTAATGTGTATCTTCAGATGTATTTGTTTGTGAAGTCTAAATAAAAAAGGAAGGAGCAATAGAAATAAGTATTGGAAAATTTTAAAAGAAACCTACGGAATTTGATCTCTTACAACTGACTCTATTTGCAAAACCATAAGTGTGTTACCGTAATGTCTTACCATTATCAGTTTACTTTGTAAGGGCTCTTTGTTTGCTCAACACTTTTATAATAATATTATTGACTGTTAATATTGTTATTATGTTATATTAGTTTATGTTGTATTATTAATAGTAAGGTTTGGATGGGATATTGAAATGGTAAGGTTGAATCTTAATGTTAAATTCATGGTGCTTATAATAAGTGTATCTGTATTGTTTGTAAATTTTTAGATTACTTTCCCCCCTTTTTGTCATTGCCTTGCTTCCTTGCTTCAGGGGTCTTATTGTTGTGGGAGTACTTTAGGGCA
This sequence comes from Semotilus atromaculatus, assembly GCA_031834385.1. NCBI lineage: Eukaryota > Metazoa > Chordata > Actinopteri > Cypriniformes > Leuciscidae > Semotilus > Semotilus atromaculatus. The sequence continues at coordinate 12,746,601 of JAULUF010000026.1, forward strand.
ATGGAGGAACTTTACACAAAATATAAATCAGTCAGTCAGATGCCTCATGTTCTTCTTACCCAGCCCTCTTGGGTTCGAGGTTGATTCAGAAAAGGATTGTAATAATGTACTTTTGCACAGTTTCTCTATGAATTCCAAACATTTTCTTTGTAGCGTGTTGTTAGTGGGATTTTTCTCTTGCATATGCCACTGCATGCATATAGGCTACTGTGCCGCACACTGCTGCATGTTTCAATAAAATATCTTTCAGCTTGACTTCAGGAGCAGAAGTGGTATACCATCATGGTTTAAAAGCTGTGACTAATAAAACTTGAGTTAACATGAACGGCAAATATTGATTGAGTGAATTCTCAAGCACAGTGTCAACGGGTGATCACTTGCAAACCATGTCAGCGAAATTCCAGATTTTATGCATATAAATAAAATAAAACTTTTTGGGAGATGTATTTACTTCTTGTTTGATAAGGTTACTGTATTATGTATATATATATACACACACACACACACACACTTGTGTTGTCTTGACCACAAACTATTAGTCAGGGAATTAGCTAAATGTAAGCAAATGCACTCATTAAAAGGCCATTGCTGTCTCAGAAAATCATAAAAGACAGAATAAAGTATTTTTCAGAATATGGGAAGTTGTGTGTGGAGTGATGAATGAAACACGAGTTGCAGGGTAATGCTCGTTGTCTTTGAAAATCTGATGAGAAACATAATAATAAATGCATCTCTACCACAGTAAAGCATGGAGGAATAGACGTTATTGTGCGGAGCCTTTTTGCTGATTGGAGTAACTAATTTTTTTAAGTAGGCTACAGGAGCAATATTACAATATTGCAGCATGGCTTATTTATCTAAAGAGTTAGATAAAAGTTATCTAACGAGAATGATCATATTTTTTTTGTAATCATTTTATTGAATCTGTTTAGTTGATGACAGAAACAACAAAAACGTCACAGACGCCAAAATTCACATTACAAAATCACATTATAACCACTTAGATATAATCCACATGATTACAAATCGTGTCCCTTTTTCATCAAATTAATTTCGCTTTATCGTAATCACAAGATCATCTGTCGTATGAGAACGGCCTTGAATTAAACCTGTTGTGTGTTTTCTCACTAGTAGGCAGCACTCTGATTTTAACACGGGTATCTTAGAGCTAAGGGCTTTTATTGTAACAGCATCGAAGAGTGCCTGTATAGCGCGTCACCGCATCAAACATGTCTGTCAGCGGCTCTCTGCTATAACGCGCTCGGGACGCGCTTCACCACATGCGATCCGCGACGCGCTCAAAGCGACTGCGGGTATTATACATGGTTTCGTGTGACCGAAGATTATTCACAATCGAGTGATTAATATTAAATAAAGGCCTAGATATCGACTGCCTCTGGAGCCTCATTTGAAGCGTCGCATGTGATCCGGGTGAGTCAGAGGAAACGCTTGACCTGAAGTAGTGAAATTAACCGTCATATTGACGATTATTTTGCAGTAGTTGCTCTCTGGTTTGCACTTGCCTTTGTCGTCGCTGCATGTATCGTTGTTGACATATCAATTCCAGGTGTGTCGTAATGCAAAAGATGAGCTGGTTTGCAAATAAGCAGGAGATCTTGTTAATTAGTCCAGAACTATCTGTCTCTTAGGTGCACAATGTTTTGTGATGGACAGGAGGAGGAGGACAGTGGTCTGTCAACCCTGTGTTTATGACCAGTCAGCACAGGTACTCAAATGGAATACCATTCTAATATTAATTGATCAAAGGCTCATTCGTAATGCAGCACACTTTCATGTCCACGTCTTAGTATGTTAAAATAATGTAGCCTACTCACATTTTGAAACATGTTCGTTGTCTGTTGACAAAATCAAAATTAAGTGAACATTGGAGTGAATTACAATGTTTTTATTTTGGTGTCATTTTTGACACCAAAGCAATGTCTGAGTACGCCATGCATTTCTAATAATAAAAAAGTGCAGTTTATTAAGAAATATTACAGGTAGTTTTTCGTATTTTCTTTCATAAAAACGTTTTAAACTAAGCAGGGTTTCTTGGAAATATTGCCTGGTATTTGGTAATTATTTAAGTTGTTCATGAGCCATCAGTTTCACTTTCTATATAGCTAAAAAAGCCACTGCCTTAATAACATCATCCTCCAGAATGATTAATAACAACATGAACAAATATTAGCTATTTCATTTCATTTCTTTTTTTTTTATTATCTCGAACAATCAGCAAAACAAAAATTTAAAACCACAAAATCCAACACAAACAATAAAAATTTAACAACAAAAAAAATTAAATAAAAATATATATAAAAGGATTGTTTCGAGAAGGAGCAGGCGGAAGCATTTTGTGCCCCTTATTTCACAAAATAATATTAATACAACTTAAATAGATATGCAATTTTACCACATATAATCTTTCAGTCTTACAATAACTTACAACAATACAACAATATACAACAATACTTTTAAATTACAATTCCATTCCTAAGTATCTATTAATTTCTTTATAGGTCCGTCCAATAATGATTTCTTTAATCTATTTTTGAATTGAATGATATTCATAATATGTTTCTGTTTGATGTTATTGTTCAGGATTTAAAGAATTTTGTTTTGTGGTACTAGAATGTTCATCTTATACTTTAAAACATTCTTTTAGGTTAGGTAAAGTTCTAGAAAGTGCTATATACTATAAAAATGTCAAAAGATTGTTAAGAATATCAAAAGTACCTTCAGATTGACAACCTTGTGTAAAGAAACTTATTTAAAAAATATATATTTTGGATTTTTTTTTTGCATTGTGTAATCAAGCAAGCATAATTCTGAAAGTCTGATTTATGTATTCATAGAAATACTTATTACATACATACATACATATTATTATTATTATTATTATTATTTTAAGGTACTGTGTAACAGGAATGACCCAAAAACTGTTTGGTCTTTGCTGATTTCAAGTGAGATATGTCTTTGATCCTGGGCTCACTGGCGCTTTAAAGTTCTAATTTCTAGTTAGATGTGATGGATCTGTCACTATTGATTTTTGTGTTCCTCTGTTTTTCCAGTGACTCCCACTCATGCCATAGATGTCCTTCCCTTAGCTCACTGAGCTCACTTTATTTTCTCCCTTTCCCCCCTCTTATCCTTCAGCTCTTCTGTCTCTCATGCATCTTGCTTTGCCTTCAGTCCCTCTCTCTTCTCTTATCTCTCCACCCCTTTTGACTTTCCCGTCCTCCCTTCCTCTGTCACTCCTGCTCTGTGTCGGATGTCATGATGGTGTGCTGCAGTCGAGCACTGGACTCCCCCTGCACTCTGGCTCTGCTGGTGGGCTTCCAGTTTGCGTTTGTCCTGTACTTCTCTCTGGGAGGCTTTCGTGGCCTAGTGTCTGTTTTGGTTCATTCCACTGAGCCTGAGATCGACTACTCTCGACCGCATGACGTCTACACCAATCTCACCTCTCTGCTGCTCCACCACCCAGGACCCAGTGGACCCGAACAGCAGATCAGGGACTGTACACTTCCCTCTCCACTGCTGGGTAGATATAAATCCACACTGAAGCGATTAAGGCATTGATCAATAATTGGATTTGTTAATTCAATTTGTTTCATTGCAGTTTTTAGATTTAAGTGCACCAAAGACACTTTAATGAGTTTAGTTCACATAAAAATTACGATTCAGTTATCATTTATTTACACGTTTTTCTGTCCAAACTTGTGACTCTTTCTGTGTGAATCACACACAAAAAATGTATATTTTGAAGAATGCGCTAGTTGCTGTTCTCCGTGCAATTACAATGAAGGAAAACTGGAGCTTTCAAGAATCAAAAAGGACGTAAAAGGACCATAAAAATATCATGACGTGACATGTATACAGAATTCTTCTGGAATTTAAGTTCTGGGGGATGCCAGTTCTTTTTTCTTTTCTTTTTTCATTTCAATGTTGACAATCAATATTACCTTTTTACAGTTGTGTATAAAAAAAAAGTTTAACTCTAAAATGAAATAATTATCAATTAAATAATCAGTTTTACATATGCCAATACATTTTTTACTTTAATAATGATTTGTTAATTATTTTATTTTACTTGAATTGTTAAATTGATACCTTCATTTAGTTTTTTTTTAACTGTATCTCTTAATCCTCCATAAAATATTCCATTTAACAGTGAAATTACGCTCTTAGTGTTTTAAAGATTAAGTGAGAGGTAGATGACCGAATAGGTAGTCTAAATGTAAAAACGAGCACAAACAATTAAATATTCAATATCGACCAATGCAATAAATAAATAAAAATCGCTGATAATGTGCAGTAACTGATATGGTCCGATACGTTGTGCATTCCTACTCAGAAATCTTCCTTTGTGTTCAACAAAAAGGAAGAGTCATACAGGTTTGGAAAAACATAACGGTAAATAAATAATGGCATCATTTACATTTTTAGGGAAACTATTCCATTTTATAGAACAGATTTTATACAACAAATGCATGTGTGCTCTCCCCCTGCTGTCTGCCAGTGGGTCCTGTTTCTGTCCACCTCTCCTCACCCCCCTCCCTGGAGGAGATAAAAGAGAAGAACCCCTTGGTGACCTTAGGGGGTCATTACCGCCCACCAGACTGTGAGGCACGGCACCACACAGCCATCGTGGTCCCCTACCGGAACCGCCAGACCCACCTCCGCGCCCTCCTCTACCATCTGCACCCCTTTTTGCAGCGCCAGCAGGTCCACTACGGCATTTACATTGTGCACCAGGTCTCTTGTTTGTCGTTACGCTGACTTGTCACATCTATTGTATGGGAAAAAGTCCTAGCAGTAATTAGAGGAAGTAGCTGGGACAAAGGGTAAACAGACCTCGTAGCTTATTGTCAGGCTATATTAGTGTTTTATTCTTTCCGAAGAATGCATTTGTACAGTTGATTTCCTCATAGTCTGTGTTATCAGTCAGGGAACTCCACGTTTAACCGAGCAAAGTTGCTGAATGTTGGAGTGCGAGAGGCGCTGAAAGAGGAGGACTGGAGCTGTGTTTTCCTGCATGACGTTGACCTGCTACCTGAGAATGACCACAATACCTACACCTGCCACCCCCAGTACCCAACACACCTCTCCGTGGCTATGGACAAGTTCAGATACAGGTACCCTTCCCACAATGACTGGATTTTTTTTTGTGTTTACGAACTATTTCTCTAATTTTATCTTAATGAAATTGTGGGGGGTAATAAATGACTTTAAAACGTAATTTATTCCTGTGACGTAAAGCTGAATTTTCAGCATCATTACTCCAGTCTTCAGTGTCACATGATCCTTACGAAATCATTCTAATATGCAGATTTGGTGCTCAAGAAACATTTATTATTTATTATTGCTAAAAATGTTTTTCGATTAAAATCAGAGAATTTCAAAAGAAACAAAAAAAAGAACAACAATTGTTGGATATAGCTGCAAGCAGCACCACAGAGGCAAAATGAGGAGCTAAAAATCAAAGCAGTTAGCCTTAGACCAGATGCATAACGGAGTTAAGACATTTGGAGATTTGTTTGTCCGTAAATCGAGAACGTTTTTTTTGTCGTCATGGTCTGAGGATGATCTGAAATAAATTTTAGTGAAAATCAGAGCAATGGTCTAAGAGGTCAAAAAAGTACCTGTAGGTTTTTAAAGAAAATCTAAATGGTGGACAGGAAATTGAAGGCCAACTATGGCAAAATTAGCATCTATGTTCTCGGCATGACCCAAGGATTCTTTTAAGACCAGTTTCACAATAGTGCAAATTAATCCAAATCTATTAGCATTTTATTTGATCTAATTGTTATTCTTGACCACAAGGGGGCGTAGTCCTGGAACTTTTTGAGCACCTCCAGGGCATGTAGCCGATGACACTTAAAGTGTTGCGTAGCAATACACCAAAGTGTTTCGTAAAATAAAGCATTTTATGCAAAATTCTAAATTGCCAATGCCCAAAATGGCCGATATGGGAAAATTGGTTATCGTTCAACTCGGCATGTTGCACCAAATCTAAAGAGACCAGTTGTGATTTTTGGCCAAACTGTTCAGAAGTTATAAGCAAAATTATACATTTTTCATATCTCCTTACCGCTAGGTGGTACTGCGCCAAAACTTTGCAGGTTGTCATAACACAATCCAAATTTGTTCATAATACGCTATAGCATTGCAGAGAATATAGACTCGCGTCCATTTTGGCGTGCTCTTCATCATATTCGTTTGCATGGTATTATTCAAAAACGGTTTGACTAATTGACTTTAGTTCTAAGTTTTTGTGTTGGCATGGTCTGAAGACGATCTGGTTCGATTTTAATGAAAATCTGAAAAACTATCTAGGAGAATTTAAAATGGCATAAAAATGTTCATTAAGGAAAATTATGTCATTGGATTCGAATCGTCTTGAACCAAGGAATCAAAGGAAAAATATTGGTGGTTAAGGATTCAAAATCATAAACATGAGTGCAAATTTGGATAGTTGGTCTGGTCCTCTAAATTGACATCCAGGTCTGCAAATTTCGGGTCACAGAGTCTGTATTTCCATACTCTGCAGCCACAATGTCCATCTAGATATAAACATTCACTGAGAACAGAAAGATTGCAGAGAAAACAACCCATATATTCAGTCCACCAAGGCTGAGGACAGCATCAGGAGCGCTCTGTGATGAATCCACTGAAGGCTGTAAAGCATTCAGACACGACTCAGAGAGTTAGTCCTTGGGTAGAAATACAGAGAGATTAGGATGAAAGATACATAGCAGCAGCTCATCTAGCTATCACTCAAAATTTAATAAATAGCACTAAAGAATTTAGAACAGGTGTTCAAGGGATCTCTGGAGGGCGGGTTGAGTGAGCGATCGCAGTTACACTACCTTTCTACCTTACACTACTTTTCTCACTACCTCTTTTTTTTTTTTTTTTTACAGAAAATAAATTATTACTGTTATTCAGCAGTGACACATTACATTTATCAAAAGTGAAGATATTTATAATAAATATTTACAAAAGATTTTTTCTAATAAGTGCTGTTCTTTTGAACTGTCTATTTGTCAAAAAGTCCTGTAAACAATTATCACGGTTTACACAAAAACATTAAGCAGCACAACTGTTTTTAACATTGATATTAAAAAGAAATGTTTTTTGAGCAGTAAATCAGCATAATAGAACGATTTCTGAGTTTTTTTAAAGTTATTCAAAGAACACAGGGAAATACAATGAAATCACATTCATGGTTATACAGATTTTTTTTATTTTTTTTTATTTTTTTACATTTGTAGGACGATTTTATAGTTTACTGCACTTTGATTTATTCTTCTTGTTATTTCCCTATAGCGGCTAATAAATTGGAAGTTTTGCACATTCACAGAAAACAGCTTACTTCTGCGTTGAAAAATAAGGTGGATACTACACATTTCGCCAAATGTAGCAGGTCATACGGTTATTCAGTGCATAGAAAAAATTGCATACTTTACACTGTACAAATGATATACTACAGAAATAGTAGTATGTTATTCTAAAAAGTTGCAGTAACCGGGTTAATACAATACAAGCTTTATCAGCATTCTTTGTTACTTTATAAGAGGTCTAGGTTTTCCATCCCTTCGTAATGCAGAGGTACAGACCAACATTAAACTGCAGGGGAAGCTGTGACACTTCAGATGGAATGATTGATGAAGAAACTGGTGACCTTATTCCTCTGTGCCTCACCAAATCACGCTCTGACTCCACCACAGGCTTCCATACTCTCAGTACTTCGGAGGGGTGTCTGCTGTAACTCCGGAGCAGTACCTCAAAATGAACGGCTTTCCGAACCAGTATTGGGGCTGGGGAGGGGAGGATGATGACATTGCAGCTCGGTGAGGATGGCAAAATACGGTTTATTTGCAAGAGTTATTTCAACATAAAACAGCCTGAAATGTAGTAAACTGGCACGTCTACATCCTGTTAAGCATTTGTATTGCACATCTCTCCATCATCATTTTGTTTTCAGTTCACAATCTCATCTGTTTCTTGTCATTATTCTCATTTTCACTGCATCCGTCTATCCCTCATGCCCTCCCCCGCATAGCCACAGGAGGGACCAGTAAGTACATGCATGAATCACCAGTTTGGACTCAAGGCTTCTAACTATTGTATTTAGATGTCAGTATTACTTCAGTGATTATTGCCTTTTGATTCAATTAGAAATTCAAGTAACATTATTTCTTTGACAATGAGAAACTTAAAAGTCTGAAGTTGTTGAAGCCTTGAAGCCAGAATGAGTCAGGTGTAGTGGATAGTGTTGAGGATTTGAAACATTTTCTTTATAGTTTTAAACCCTAATGATTCTGTCCATTGACAGTTCTTTTAGAACTTTTGAGGAACGTGTCAATTCAACACAACAAATGTTTCAAGTGGTTTCCCCAAATTCAACTAAAAAAAGCAACTTTTAATAACTCAAAATTATTCAACCCCTGAATAGAATCCCTCACAACAGCACAAATCTGCAGAACAGGTTTCGTCTCAAGCACAGCTGATGCAACTAATCTAGGGCTTCATGAGTTGCACCAGGTGTGCTTGAGCTAGAACACATGAAACAGTGGTTACACTACCTGGACGGGGCAGAAAAAGGAAGCTATCAATGGCTGCAACCAGATTTCTGAGAAGGCAGGTTCAGAAAAACCCTTGAGTGACCGCAAAAGATTTGCAGCCAGGCTTGGTGGCAACAAGCACTGAGGTTTCAGCTTGCACAGTAAGGCACATACTAAACACACATGGTTTCCATGGCAGAACTCCAAGACCTACACCACTACTGACTCAAAAGCAAGAAAATGTAGCTCCAATTTGCTCAAAATCATATAAATAAGCCACAGAAGTTTTGGAATTCTGTTCTGTGGAGCGATCTGTGGTACTGTGGTACCTTTTCAGCCCTATGGATCAGTGTTACGTCTGGAGGAAGAAGAATGAAGCATATGCTGTAAAGAACACTCTGCCTACAGTTAATCATGGTGGGGCTCAGTGATGCTCTGGGGCTGCTTTGCATCCACTGCCACTGGAAACCTGTAGTGTGTGGAAGGCAAGATGGATTCATTGAAGTATAAGGAAATCCTATGAGAAAACGTCATGTCATTAGCGAGGAAGCTGAAGCGTGGGCGTCATTGGACCTTCCAACAGGACAATAATCCCAAGCATACCTCATATTCCACCAAGGCTTGGTTGAAGAAGTAGTCCTGGACGATTCTACTGTGTCCATCATAGTCACCTTACTTAGGAAATCTTCAAAGAAAACCACTGGTGGGATTTGAAGAAGGCAGTTGCAGCACGCATAAAAAGGGGTTGTATTTTCATTTGAATTTGGGGAAACGACTTGAAACGTTTGTTGTGTTGAGCTATTTCAATTACTTTTGTTTGATTTGTTCATTGCTGTTCATGCGTAAATTTTTCCAATAAACCTGATTTGCAATGGAGGTTGAATAATTTTGATTACAACTCTTTATGATTCTCTAAAAAAAACACCTGAATCATAACAGTTGTTCATTGGCGAATCTGACTGTACTGGTTTGGTTTGTGTTTGATTCACTAAATTGGTAATTCGTCAGGAATTGATGGACTTCAGCTGAATGGTTTTGATTCATTCCACATAACTAGCTCGTAATATTTATTTGTGTGTGTGTGTTTCGTGCTATACATTCAATAGCAGTGTTCTTTTGAATTAGTAGGCTAGTGCATGACAGTCATTAAATGCTTTAGTACGGTAGCCTATTCCATCCACATTTGCGGAAGAATACATGTTAACGGAACCGAACGTAATTCGGCAAAAGTCATTTTCGCAAAAGGCTGACATTTAATTGGATATATAATACATATCTCAAGAAATGGTTGTTGGGGCACTGATCATTTTGTACCTACAATAACCTTGAAACTAAGTTCAACCATCCACACACAAAAAATCCTCTACTTAGTGAATCCGATAAATTAGGCTACATATTTTGACTTCAAAACGACGAAATTCCGCAAAAGGCGATGACTTTGGGGCACTAAGAATTTTGTACATAGAATTTTTGTACACCTTGAAACTGAATTATCAAATATAAAATATTTTGGAAGTTGTATTCAAAATCCATTTGGCTCAAAAATCAGTTTGAATGGGCATGACACCTCTGTCTACTGCTGGACGTCTTTGACAAGGTAGCACCTCTGAGTCCAACAGTGTTTTTGTATTCCTTGTTATTTGATAAGTGTACACGGTTTGATTCACCATGAGCAATTTTTCAAGGTACAGATCAAATCTGGTCCCTGACAAAAAGTATTTTTAGTGGAGATAATCCAGGAGCCCGCTTTATGCATTTTGGGGAAACTGACGTTGCATGTGTTGTTGGGGAACATTTTGAAGGGCATATCAGTTAATGGTGATTTGCAAACCTGACTGTCGCATAATTAACCGTCAGTTAGTATCCTTGCATGACTCCGATGACTCAGATGGTTGTACCAGAGGCAAGAACCCAAAGTTTTAAGTATTTAAAAGCTGGATTAGACTCTCCAACTTTAGATGAACCTTTTGGGGATTTTGAGTTGTGTTTAGAACCTTTTTACATAAGAATCCTCAACAACAGTAGTTTTCTAGTTAGTTCACATCCATCTGGCCCACCTTGCGGACTTTGCTGTAAATGGTTTTCCTGCTGTGCTTTGTGTTGCTCTCTCTTTTGTCTCCTGTCCTTTTGATAATTCATACAATTCTTCTTCTTGATCTATTTCTATTTGCCCTGTGGTTTTGTCTTTAGAGTCCGTCTCTCTGGGATGAAGATAATGCGCCCTCCTTTGGCCATTGGTCATTATAAGATGATCAAACATAAAGGAGATCAGGGTAATGAGCAGAACCCAAGAAGGTGATGTCACATGGCATACTATGTTATGTTATCTTATAATATAATAACAATATATTTTGACATAGACATGGATGGATGGATAGATGAATAGACTATTTTATCCATTTGTTCAGTCTGTTTATTGAGTCCGTTCCTCTTAATGAATTGATTCTCATAGGTTTGATTTGCTGAAGCGCACGAGGCTGAACTGGCGCTCAGATGGACTGAACTCACTGACTTATAAGCTCCTGTCCAAAGAGTTGGAGCCATTGTACACTAATTTGACTGTCAACATTGGGGATGATCCACACCATCCCCCTGTGAAGGTTCCATCCCTGAAGTCACAGCCTCAGCCTGCTCCAACTAATAAGATGAAGACTGAAAAAGTGGGCGTGGTCATCACTAATACCACAAAAATAGAGCCTGCCCACTGGAAGGCCAGTAATGAAACTTCAAATGTTGTTAAAAAAGCTCCTGTGAATCAAGAAGTAGGATGATATTGATAATCGAGTTTCCACAGAGGCTTCACAGGGTGAGTTAGTAACAGACAATGTAGGGAATACCAGTTTGCGCTTTGTTTTATATCGTGAAGCATTGCTACTAGGCAAATAAGTTCATTCCACTGAAAGTCGACTGAAGCTGTTTGGCCACCTCTGAATGTTGCTCAGCTACTGATATGGTGACATTTGCATAAGTCTGGGATCACTTGCTGAAGAACTCGTTTTGCTGTAGAAGTCGTATGAGAATGGGCTGAGTTGTAAACGCTCTCAAAAGTGACCTATCGACGTACCTGTGCAAGTCCTGTGTGTTTTTGAGCCGACCTGCTGCCAGCTGCTGCTCTTCATCCCACTGTGTGGGTCTGTTTTTCTGTGCCTTTTCTTACCCTTGAACCAGTCTCTTATCAACATGCCATGACTCAGTCAAAAGCATTATCACTGCACACCACTGTTGTTAATACTGGAGTTGAATGCTCATTCCACATGTTTATCTATTTTTCTCTTCTTTTAATATCCAATCAGCACACACTGCTTTGTGATCTAGTGCTTGAGCAGACGTGTATCACTGTGGTCTATTTTTGGTCTAACTGTACAAACTTAGAAAGGTGTGATCTTTGATAGTGAGCGCTGGATTATTTTCTCTTTTAGCTGCTCAGATACCTATTAATAGTTTTATGATACAGTGTAAAAGAGTTTAATTATTTTAGGTATTGTGTGGTGCCTTTGTTGGATTCCATTTTGGTTGTAGACAATCATTGGGATAAGCAGATAAATGTACAATCTTTGCAGACTTCTATTATTTTAATTCAGGAATATGTTTCTGTCAAATTGAATAGATTTGATGGTTTAGGTTGAAGGTGTGACTTTAGTGTAAGATGTTAGTTGACATTTTTCGATTTTATAAACATTAAACAGTTAATGGGTATTTGTATGGTTAGTTATATAGCAGCAAGAATTAGTTTTATTTATTATTCAAAAATATTAGTTGAATCACCCATCATGGCACTTTTTCAGTAAATGCTGTAAATGAAGCTGCACTCTATATTAAATACAATCATTGAGTATAAGCTACATTTGAAGAACAAATATTTTAGTGGCAAGTTCTTTTGAAAATAAATTTGTATTGCACATTATATTAGCAGATCCACTGGCATTTTTCCACTACAGGCTATTAGAAAAATCAAATAATTTGCTGATAGTCTGAAGGTGCTCATTGAGATTTCACCCCATCATGTGACACGATGCATATCTTGCTGTATTTACAACATATTTCAAACCTAAATATACATTTTAAAGAGTCTGTTAAAAGATCAGTATATTATGTATTCTGATTTTGATACACAATTATTTGTATGACTCCTAAGATTTGCCTTTGTATTAGAACTACAAAAAGTTTTTGTAAATAATTCAAGACAGTATTCTGACATGCATGGGGCAGGTAAATATATTTCATCCTAGCATATTGCAAGACCCTTGTATACCATATATATATAATTATTAAAGTATATAGTTTTCTATCAGATATTTGGAATTTGTGTTTAACTACTTTGATGCCTAATAGTCTCTAGCTTGAGAGCACCATTACATCTGATATTAACAGTTTAGATGTGACCTACTCCTGCCATGTCATTTTTGGTCAGACAATTTATTGATTAGATTTTTTTTTTTTTTGTGGCTATGATGACTGTTGGTTCATATGTGTATGTGTGTGTATAATAAATATATATATATATATACACACACACATACTGAGCAGTTATCTTGTAAATAAACACATTGACAACATTGTAAGTTTGTGATCTGACCATGCAGCTGCTTTATTGTATGTTTATCAACAGAGAGTGGAAAAATTATTTCACAAGGGTCTTGGCCTTCATTTTTTTAGAACCTGTGACTGACTCTCAAAGGGATAATTGAACCAAAAATGTAAATTCTGTCATCATTTACTCACCCGCGTGTATTACAAATATCACAAAAGCAGATATTTTGAAGAATGTTGGTAAAACAGACAATTGTGGTGACATTGACTTCCATTGTAAGGACAAAAAATTTACATTACTGAAAATGCTATCTTATGTTTCACAACAATAAGTAAAATCGCTGAGGTTTGGAAAGACGTGAGGATGGGTAAACAATAACAGAATTTTAATTTTGGGTAATCTATCCATTTAAGTTGAACTTCAGTTTCCCAAGCTTTCAGTGTCTGCTCTCAAAATCACTCATTTGCTTCCAGGCACCAAAAACATTAACCGATGACTACACTGTAAAAAAAAAACGTAAATTTACAGGTAACTTCCTGTATTTTTTTACAGAAATTTGCCGTTTTGTCATTATACAGTGAATTCCTGTTATTTTACAGATATTTGCTGTAATTTAAAGGTTCACTATTAAATTTACAGGTAATTGCTTGTATTTTGGTTTTACATAAATTTTACGTTTTTTTAAAGGAAATTGTCTGTATTTTTACAGGGTTATGTGTAATTTTACATAAAATATTCGTAATATTTTACAGATTTTTTCTGTTAAATTAGAAAACACAGAAAAGAAGGTATAACTGCAGAAATCAGCAGTCATTTAACATGTTTTCCTTGAAGATCATATCTATGAAGATCATTAAGCATGTGGGTGTTAAAGTGAGTTTTAAGGTTAAATAATAGTATTTGTAAGCTACATACAGCAGGCCTATTGGATCATTATAGTCTTTTAATCTTGTCTTGCAAATAGATGCTCATTTTGATCATCATTTGTATTATTCTCCCTTAATTTCATGTATATTTTATGTCTTTTATGAATATTTTTCCAAATCTGCGTTGCTGCATATTGCGTGGCTTTGTGTGCGTGTGACTGTGTGTGTGTGCGTGTGCTCGCGCGCGCGCGATGACGCAGATTCAAATTATCCGCCATTACATTTCCGTTGCTTAGTCCCGCCATAGACGAGTCCCGCCCACCACAACGGTTAGCTGGTGGTTAGATCTGTCGTCAATTTTGGATCTGTGTCAAGGCAAGGGCAAGCGGGAGATTTGAATTCAGTCTACGCTCGTGAAGTGGATTGTGATCACAGTGGTTCAAAGCTATAATCGTATTCGTCAGGAGCAGCCGTGAGCAGGAGCGCTGAACACACGAGTTATAGTCCGGGGGTCTGTCAGTCCGCTCGGAAATAACGCGCCTTTTTCAGTGAGCCTGGTTCATCACCACGGACATCATGCCAACAACCGATCACCGGCTGAGGTAAGAGTCTCATACTACATATGAACGATATTTTATATTACATTTGTGTTAGTTGACAGTTTCCAAGCTACGTTAGCATTCATAAATGTTCAGTCATAACTGGCGTCGAGAGCTGGAGGGCAAAACACTGCAGCATACGTCTTTCAATTTCCCTTCTGTTTTAAGAAAGATCAGTTGAACCCACATCTCTAAAGACCTAAAACAAGCTTTAGTAGACTTATTATGCGTATCAAAGTCCGTCCAATTGTGTATAAAATCTTTATAAAAAACGGCGGGACATTTTGAAACACTGTCTGGAAGCTGAAAACTCTTCTCTTAAAAAACATCCTTGATTTTATTTTAGTGAAATTGTAGTAACCACGTTTTTGGCGAATTTATTATCATTTTAACAACCCTGGTTTTACTAAAAAATAGGTCTACCATGTTTTTTTTTTCTTTGTAGTTAAACCATGGCTAATTTTCGTAACGTTAATGGTTAACATGATTAACTCTATCAAGACCGTTAAGAAATCGAATTAAGTTCTGTTCTGTAGGCTACTTGTTGATAATAATACAGCAAAGCCTAGAACAGGAAGACTAGAATATGAATAATGAATATAACATGATGAACCCTCTAGGTGTAACTGATGCAGCTAGGTCACAGTAAATCATATTCATTTTTACTTTCCATAAATGTAGCTAAAATCACATGGCAGCTCAAAACATACTGTTAATCTTTCCTGCTCAGCTTCCAGATCATAGTCAGTTGAGGTTTTGCATTGTCCCAATGGAACATATTCTGACATGTGTAAATGTAATACTGAGTTTTAAAATAACTTTTTTTTGTGTGTGATTTCAGGTCATGTGGAAAGCAGATGATCATGGCAAACAAGGTATGGGAAGAATTAACTTTATCCTAATGACCAAGTCTTCTGATTCCATATGATTGCACTAAAAGTGTGCACAAGGTTTGGTTTTGCTACAGTAAGACCACGATTGTGTTAGATTCCACCCATCTATATATATATATTTTTTTTTTAATTTTTTTTTTAACTAGGCTCTGTCATTTAGAAACATGGCTTTTCCTATCACTGCTATCTTAATGACACATATCTCTACCTTTCATTCCAGCCAGATGATCTGACGGTAGCTGCTCGCATCCCGGCCTAGCTGATGGAAAATTCTTGCTGGATGAATGACCTTCACCTTCAACTCAACCTTGCCAAGACAGAACTGCTTATGGTTTCAGCCAAACTATACTTGCTGTGATCCTGCTGATTTACCTTATACATCATTAGGAGGATCAGGCCCTTCATATCGGAGCTGCACAACTCCTGGTCTAAGCTCTTGTTCTCCAGACTGGACTATTGTAATGCTCTCTTGGCAGCTCTTCCAGCATCAGTCAAACCTCTGCAACTGATCCAGATGCTGCAGCAAGAGTGGTCTTTAAAGGTAGCCCTATACGTAAACCCACTACTTTAGATGTGTCCTCCAGAAGCTTGTGTTCTGCAAGTGAACGGCGCCTTGTGGTGCCATCATCCCAAAGACACACAAAACCACTTTCACTGACCTTTACCTGGACTGTTTCCTGCTGGTGGAATGACCGGCGCAACTCAACACATTTTCAAGAAACTGCTAAAGATCCATCTTTTTCGTAAACACTTGCCCCAATAATACTAAATCTTTGTAAAAACAAAAACAAAAAAATACTTACTATGTGTACTGTGCTAGACTAACTGGGACTTGTCACTGCACTTATTGCTTCTATTGTTATCTTAATTGGTAAGTCACTTTGGATAAAATGTAATTGTAAATGTTTGAAATAATAAGTTATATTAGAGTATAAAGGTATACAGCAATTGCATTTTAATGTGGATATTTTTACATGTTCTAAATTATATACTAAGCTCCTATTTCCTATCAATCACTTATCTTGATGTTCAGTGTTTGTTTAATTACTAGGCCTAATACTGTAAATGTGCAGGTATTCTGTACTCATACATTTAGTTAATTTAACAGAAATTGACTGTAAATTTGCTATTATTAAGTACTTAATTAGAGATTGGTCAAAGTTGTGAAATTGGATCTGTGCAAATAAAAATTAAAACTGTAAATTTACAAACATTTGTATTTGAATTTATGTACTTATTGAATATTTATACATAATTGCATTGTTATTTTACACAGAAAAACTATATATTAAAAGAAAATTACTGTAGATAGACAGCATTATTATATAAAATAACTTTATAAAACCCTAAATTTACTGTTTAACCTGTAAGTTAAATGTCTTTTTAATGTAATTTGACACAATTTATCAGTTTTTCCACGGTTTAATAAGCCATTATCAACAGTAATATACTGTAATTTAATAATTTCATTGTTATTTTACACAGAAAAACTATATATTAAAAGAAAATTACTGTAGATAGACAGCATTATTATATAAAATAACTTTATAAAACCCTAAATTTACAGTTTAACCTGTAAGTTAAATGTGTTTTTAATGTAATTTGACATAATTTATCAGTTTTTCCACGGTTTAATAAGCCATTATCAACAGTAATATACTGTAATTTAATCAAATTTGACTGTAAAATAAATTCTGTATTTTTACGGTTTTTGCATGTAATTTTGTGAAATGTTTTTTTGCTGTAATTTAACGGAATATGTCTGGAAACTTTGCTGCCAGAGATTTGCCGTTTTTTTACGGGATTTTTTTTTACAGTGTAGTGAATCAAGCTGATTTTGTGTTCTATGGGGCCTACAGGTTTGTCAGTGCATTCTTGAGCAAATAAAACAAAATTCTTGAAAATATCTAATGATGTTTTTATCTTTTTTTAAGAATATTATTAAAATACAGTCATTAAGGTACTTTGATGTATTTTCTGATGATACTTGACCCTGCATTCAGGCAGCATTTCATCTAAGCAGATTCCATTACAAAAGCCATTTAGTAAAACTAATCAGCTTTAGCTTTATTGAAACAATTCAGTTAATGTGTTCTGACACACACATTGTGAACAAACGGAGAGCACGGTTATAAATCAACGGAAACACAAAAATAATATCTGTAAAGTAAGTGTTTTTTTCAAAGAAGTGTTACCCTTACGTAATGCCATTTCATAGAATAACTTTTATAACTGCTCATGCAGGAGATCTGATTAAAACTGGTGTTATTTCTGCTGAGATGCTGGTCTGCCACTCTGGGTTGGTGGTCTTAACTCAGCATGGCTTTCCTGAGTGGCCGGTCTGGATGGAGCCTGTTGCCTGTGGTGACTTCCAGATCTAGACTGGACTTGGTTTTCATGAAGGTTTACTGGGTTAGACTGGGCTCGCTGGCTTGTTGGTCTAGACTGATCATGGCTATTCTGTGATTTTGGCCTTTCTGGTTTGTTTTGGTCTGGGTCACTCATTTGTATTTTCTTCAGCTGGCTGTTCCACATTTATGTTTTCCTGTAAGGATATTGTTTAGTCAGAATTAATAAACAATGTTTATTTTTATTTTTATGACAGCATATCATAAGTAGGTGATATTACATACCTACCTCATTGTGAGAGGATCCGTTTATAGCCTGGTTATCACCAAGGGCCCCATGAGCCTGATTTGTGGCAAATGTAATCCTTCCCCAGGTCCTGAGGCGATCCTGTCCCTCTTGTGAGCGGGCAGTGGGGTTTATGGAAGCAGGGGGGATTTGGTGAGGTAAATCCCATGTGCCTTGGAATGCTGGCCATGCACTTCCACGCTAATAATGAAATAATTTATAAATAGAAAAATGACAGTAAAAGTAAGTTGCAAAACGTTTTACGCTTTACATTTAAATTCCATGCAACTCATATATATATAATCAAACATACCTTTGTTCTCACACCTGGCAGAAGATGGCCACGGTCTGTGGCAATAAATGTAGTGTAGCCTTCTGCTGCTGATGGTCTCTTGAGTAACAAAAAAAAAGAGGAAAATAGACCAAACACAAGTATTTGTAATACTAACTATTATTCTCTCCAATTTGTGTAAGTGTGTCATTTAAAGGGGAAACAACTCTTAAAGACAAGAATTCATTTTTCTTTTTCTTAAAAAAAAAAAAAAAAGAAGACATTTATAATGTTTACGTATTCTGTTTGATTGATGTGCATTCTTTTGCATTTTAACTTTAATGACAGTGGGATTATTCATTGTTTTGCTTAATGGAAATGCTCAATAACAGCCAAATGTAACGTTAACTGTTAGGCCTAACGTTACACTAGACTAGACAGTTCAAACGTTTGGGATCAGAAAGCTTTTCTGAACAAACTTAATACATATCAAGGATGCATTAAATTGATTAAAAGTTACAGTGAAGTTATTTATAATGTTACGAAAGATTTATGTGTGAAAAAAAGATAAAATGTCTTGCCCAATGACGTTACCTCCTTGAAATGTTTTGGGATGGTCCAATTCTGGAGCTTTTGCGACCTATAGGCGCTTTCATACTGCAGAAATCATAATAAACATGTTTAATATGTCAAGGTGAGTCAATCCAATAAAAAAAATAATTGTAACGTTAATGCCAATTAAAGGACCTGGTTTGCAGAGTAACTAGACGACATCTTTCCGCGCTGATGTTTTGGCAGTGGTCTCCTAGCAACCTCTCAAAATGTCAGGAAAATTATACTTTCAAATCAGTTTACTTTTTGTGGTCTTTGACTGTTTAGAACAGTTTATTGTAAAAGTGGCTATTTTTAAGTGTCAACTCGTCTTTTATATTTTATACAATAGTAGAATATAAATATTTTCCATTTCGTTCAGCGCACAGATGTTTCATCCCGTACGTTGGGGGCGCTGTGGACCATAAGAGATCTACGTTGCGCGCTTAACGATCAGCCGAAGGAAAGTCTCAGCGTTGTATTACAAACCTCTATGGGACAAACGAATTTTACTAATTAAGTAATTGTTACGTTTATTGTAAAAATGCGCACAAACAGTAAGTCTAAACTGAATAACACGCTTTGAAACTGGAACCAGCTTGCTGCAAGACGTAAAATGAGCACTCAGTCTTCAACATCTGTAGCAGTCAATGAGGCGAGAGGCAGAAGTGCTGAAGATGTCGAGAACTCCAAAACACACTTCAGAGTCTGTCGGTTTATCATCGAGACTGGTATTTGCAATTCGCATTCTAAAATATTTAGAAATGTGTTTTTAATCGCAATAACTGTAAGTGTACTGTAGTTGCTCGCTTCTCTTAATTATCATTGAGTGCATCCAATGTTTCCCCCATCTGTAGGAGTGAAGTTAGGCATGAGATCTGTGCCCATGGCTACAGCATGTGTCCTGTATCACAGGTTCTTCCAGTCTGCTAGTCTGCAGGTCTATGAGCCATACCTAGTGGCCATGTCTGCCATCTACCTCGCAGGCAAAGTAGAAGAGCAACATCTCAGGACAAGAGATATCATCAATGTCTGTCACAGGTATAAACGGGGATATTAAATAGCTGTTTAGTTCTTAAAGTTCATGCATAGTAGCTCGCTGTCTCTATTTCTCTTCAATCCAGGTACTTTCACCCAGACAGTGAAGCACTGGAACTGGATGGGAAGTTCTGGGAGTTGAGGGACAGTATCGTACAGTGTGAGCTCCTCATCCTTCGGCAGCTTAACTTCCAAGTGTCTTTTGAGCATCCACACAGGGTAATGCATGCGATGGTTACTAGTTTTTTTTTTTTTTTTTGTATCAGCAATATATCTGTTGTCTAGAGAAAAGTAAAGTTGTATAGGTTTGAAATAACATAGGGTAAGTAAATGATGAACTATTGCATCAAACTTTTTGCCTGGATGGTTTGCAAATTGAAGTGAAGTCTGTATAATGTATACTGTACCTTCTATGTAAAATAATATACAATTATTTTTAAATAATCTAATCAATTTACAATAATGATTTAAAGAACTAGTTTTGCTAAATTAAATGCTCATATTTAATCACAAGGCAACTGTAAAATGTAAGTTAATGTATTTTTTTCTACAGACATGCACTGTTTACTACTTTAAAGCAGGGTTATTATCCTAAACTACTACAAAAATGTTCTTGCTAATAGAAATGAAGGTAACATTTAAATAGAATATGTATTATGTATATGTAAATTTAAGTTGAAACATTAATATGACTACTTGGGAATAATTGAAACTAAAATTTTAATAAATCAATACTAAATTATTTATAGAGTATTATATAGAGTAATATTTACAAAACTGAAAATATGAATAAAAAACTATAATAATAATAATAAAAGTAATACTGGTGTTTGTGAAATATTTCATATTTGAAGTTTATTATTTTTATTGATGTCTTTTAGCAATTTGTCCTTATGAATCTTATGACTCTTTGCTTTATGAATTCTAGATCCTTTTTGTGCATTTATTTCATTCTCAATTGTTAACAATTTTATCAATTAGATAAAATATATTTTAATAAATTGCAATATTACTCTCATCTTTGTACCTTCTCTAACGAACTGAGTCAAAACATAATTCCTATTTTTGTCCCTTCTCTTTGCTGCGCCCCAGTACCTGCTGCACTACCTGCTCTCTGTGAGGAGTCTTTTGAATCGCCACGCCTGGTCTCGAACCCCCATCGCAGAGACTGCCCTGGCTGTATTAAAGGACAGTTACCATGGCTCTGTGTGTGTCCGGCATAAGCCTCAACACCTTGCCCTCACCTCCCTCTATCTTGCTCTCCAGACATATGGAGTGCAGCTCCCCAGAGGAGAACGAGAGTGGTGGCAGGTAGGAGTTTTACCGTTTCATGTGGTGAAAAACATAAGTCCAGGCAGCATTTGGGTCATGCTGTGTCTGCATTGAGTCACCAAGACGAGTTTGAGCCTCACTGGTGCCAGAGCTGAATCAGGCATCAATTGAGCCACGATTGCAGTAACCTTTAGAGTGCTGGATGTTGTTCCCATGGCAATAGGGGCACCTAATGGTTGCTGCCTGGTCTGAGAGAAATAGCTTTGTCTTTCACACAAGTTCCCTTGGTGACACCCCCGAGTAATATTTAAAAAGAACCAAACCATTTCATATGTTTCAAAGCACTCTTACAGCCAATTGCTTTGCTTCAGTTTCCTAGAATTCTGTTAATTGCTATCACAAGAATTCAATAAATATAATTATCACACTGTCAAAATTTCCATATTTGTGCACCCCTATGTGATGCCATCTGAGACTGAAACTAGCAGATTTTAAGGTTTTTGGTACTATTATGAAATAACAACCCTGGTTCATTGAATGTACCATGCCCCACTCTTCGTCTGAGAAAAAGGTTCTTCTCACTCTTGGTGGGTTTCCTGTTTACAATAAACTATTTAGACTATAAATTGTAGGTAAAAATGTATCCAGGGCAAGTATTTCCAAAATGTATTTGATTTGACACTGGATGACCCAACAGTTGTTTCACTAAACTGTAAAAAGAACACCACACCAACAAAAGACTATAGACTATTATTAGCTGACTCAGAACTAATATTGAGTTGTCTCAGATATAGGGTGCAGGTGGTGGTCCAAACTCTTGAATCTGCATTGATGGTTGTTTATTGTTTGTTTGCTTGTTTCCCTGCAGGTTGTTTGTGCAGAGATCACCAAGGCTCAGATTGAGACCATCATGAGTGAATTACTGCAGCTCTATGACATGGAGGCCAAGTGTACCTGAGAGACAAAAAAAAATGAAACTGGTACTAAAACACTGATATGGAAACAACACACTGATCACTTGCGATCTGCGACAATGATCTTAACGCAACTCTTTTTTTTTTGATGTTGTGATGTAACCTATTGAGCTCTACATGTTAATTACATTACAGAACATGGTTTAAAAAGGCTCTTCAAGAATTAAGAATGATGAGGGGAATTTAGAAATATATTTTTATTTATATATATATATATATATATATAGGAACAGGCTTTGTAAGTGGAGGTATGAAATCAGACTTTAGCACATCAATCAATTCTCAGCCATCGACCTACTTTCTTCTCCTACCTTGTGCTATTTTTCCCCTAAAGAGGGGAAGAGGAATTACAAAAGAGATGAAATAGCTTGTTTAAGAAAGAATGAAACAAAAGAAGAGCCATCCTGCCCCCCGAGCTAAATTGTGAGGTAAAACGTTGTGAGATCTGGGCCATTTCTTTTATATTTTCTAATTTAATTACCATACTCTCCTTTTCTCCCTACAGAGCTTGTCCCAGTAGGCTTTCTTATGTAACTCCCAAAAGCAGAATTACTGTATGCTGTAAAGCAAAGTATCATCATTTTATTAGACAACAGACTTCTATTTCAAAAAAAAAAAAAAAAAAAAACTTCACTTATGTAAACTTTTCATATTCCTCAGCTTCTGATGAACATGAACTGAACAGACGGATTGTTCTATGTTCTATATTTAAAAATGTAATTTCTAATAAAAAAAAAATGTCTCTATTGTTTCTTTGAAACAACATCTTTATATAGCCTGTCTTTGTAATTTTTTATATTACATCTATGATGTTCTACTTCAAATTTCTGGATCTAGTTAGGTCAGGACATCGCTCTAGAGTGGATCTTAATAAGTTACTATGGCAACTGCTATTGTGGAGGGAGCCTTTGAAACATACAAATGTGAGACTCCATTATAGCACACCTGTCAACCTCAGCACATCAAATAATTGCGGTCGGGGAAATGTAATAATTTAGTCATCATTTACTAAATCAGTCATTGCTAACATGTTAAACAGCTGTTTCCGCTGTAGCTAACTGAATTGTGTTGACCTGTGACTGCAACTGCTCTATAAGGGATTTCTGTATGTGCAACATTTATCCGTCGTCCAAATCCCTGAACAAGACGGATTATGAAATCAGTATGATTTAGGAATTGTGTATTTAATCACTACAGAAAGTTACAATCATGGCGATTTGTTTGCATGAATTTGATTATATATGAACTCCAGATTATTATATAGTAACATTACATAATGCATTAAGCATTGTGCGCTAACAATTTGATAGCATTTATTCATATTGATTAATTTTAATTTTTATATATATTAATATATTTTTTTATGTTTCAGGTTGAATAATTAATATAAAATAATGGTTTACATTAAGATAATAATAATATTAATATAATAGTAAATTTATTGTGAACAAACATGAATTTACAATCAACAATTTTAACATTAACCTAAGTTAATAAATGCTGTAAAAAAACATTGTTCATTATTAATTCATGATACTTAATGCATTAATGCACAAAAATTAATATTGGGAAGTTTTAGTGTTAAAATTTTACAGTTCACCATCAATTTGGCCGATGCAGATGGATGAATTCTCTTGGCGGTAAGTAGTTTTAAGGATTATGTTTGGGGAAAAATATCTGAACATTCCTGCTTCACTCTCTCTCTCTCTCTCTTTGCCACACACACACACACAGTTACGTATACACACATCTCTCAGCAGGCAGGCCCTAATGCTGGGCATCATGAATTATGGAGAGGGTACATGTGCAGCCGGATTCTCTTCCATCAATAAAACATCAGCATGGCTCTCACTATGGGATAGAGTGCTGGGAATAGGAAGGATAGGATTGATTGAGACTCAAGCCTTACTCTCTTTGCCATCTCTCTTGGTTCTCTACTTTCAATCTGTGTCCCTCATTCCTAGATTGTATCCTGTGTGAAAGCAAGCCTCTTTGTTACATCCTTTCCTCTGTGCTTCACTGTCTCATAGATCACTACAAAATCTTTTTGTCA
Organism: Semotilus atromaculatus; assembly: GCA_031834385.1. NCBI lineage: Eukaryota > Metazoa > Chordata > Actinopteri > Cypriniformes > Leuciscidae > Semotilus > Semotilus atromaculatus. Next base: position 12,770,890 of record JAULUF010000026.1, read on the forward strand.
ATTCAAGGTTTCTCTACTAATATTCCTCTCTACCATTCCTCTCCTCTGCTGGTGCTGAATGAATTTTTAAAAAAAAGATTCTGAACCTTTTTTTAAAGCTTTGTCAAAAACATTGGGGATGGGGGGGAAACGATTTAAAATGTACATATTCATAAAGAAACAGTTCACCTAAAACATTTTAATGATGTCATTTAAAAACTCATTTTATTCTGTATGACTTGCTTTATTATGTGGAACATGAAATAAGATATTTGTTTTGGACCCCATTGATTTTAATTGTATGGACAAAAACAGTTCTTCACAATATCTGCTTTTGTGTTTTTCAGAAAAATTAAGTCATACAGATTAGTAACAACATGAGGGTGAGTAAATAATGACAATTATTTTATTTTTTGGAGGTGAACGAGCCATTCAAACTGCAAATCAATCTACAGGCATGCTTGAGCAAGTACAATTGTTTTGTTCCGTTATTTCTCAAATTGTTGAGTTTCTTCAGTACACGGCCCATCCTGCAAACAACACAATCCCCCCTTAAAATGATATTTTCCTATTTCTGTATACGAACCATTTTGGAAGAACTACGATATATTTTGCAGACCAACGATGTAGCATTTTTCTCTTCTTGACATCAGAACTCCTGCCAGTGTTGGGACCGCAGCCAAATCAATCAACTCTTAAAGAGGCAAAGTATTGATGTTCAATTCAGAGTGCTTAAGAAAATCTAAATGAAAGTGTTGTAATGTATATTTCTGTATTTAAAGCACAATACAAGATGAAAAGAAGTGCAGGGGATCTAGAAACGAGTTAAAGGTAAATTGGAGTAGAAATGGGTTGATTAGCCCTTAAAGGAATGATTTACCCCAAATCTTCAATGTATGAACAAAAACAGTCCTTCCAAAATATAGTCATCTTTTATGTTCCACTGAAGAAAGTCATACAGGTTTGGAACAACATGAGGGAGAGTAAATGATGACAGAATTTTTATTTAATGCTGCAGTGACAAAATTCTTTCTGCTCAACCACTCTGCTGAAGTAAATGCAAAAATGGGAAGCGTTTCAAATCTGATCTCCATCCCAGAATAGAGAGCCTTTAGTTGAAAAACATTTGTGTTGAATCCTGGAGATGCTGGTTAGAGTTCACAGACATGGAACGACCTCGCTTTTGTGTGGAGTTCCTCCGTAAAGCAGGGAGAAGTAACGCACGATTGGGCGGATTGTGTTTTGATTGACGGCGAGACTCCATCTGTTGGGTTGGGTTCCAAGGCTGTGATGCACTACCTGCAGGGCTAATGCATGGCAGCTCCCAGAGGGACAGCCATCTCCTAAACCCTCACCTCTGAATTATAGATACAGCTCCACATCTTAACTTTCTCTTTACTTTCCCGGACGTGCTTCCCGGACGTGCCTCACAAATATTTCAGTGTGAGTATTCCGTCTCGTGTGCACAAGTAGGGTAGAAAGATGTAGTGTTGAAGAGTGTGCAATTGGAGGTATGCAAAATTGGCATATGCAGGCTTTTGTTTTTTTTTGCATTTCGGTTTCAGTGAAACATGGATTGTTGGTGTGGAAGTGTCAAGCTTAGCCTTGGGAGTGTACTGTGGACAACTAGGTGCAACCTACCAAAAACTGATCCAAGCCTTTGTATTTCCCTCTGTGTTTTCGAGTTAACACGAACATCTGGGAAAGAGCATTTAGTGCTTGTTGTGTGCATGTGTGTTTGCATATGAAGGCTTCAGGAGAGGCACACTTGAGCACTCGTCAGCACATAAAAGCTTTTTCTCACTGGTCTGAGAGGCCTCATGCATTAGGGCTATTATATTTGAGTCCTGTGTGCTCGGAGACAACTAAAAGATTACACCTGTGTGATAGTGCGTCTGAATTTATGATTTGAAAACATAACGGGTAATCTGTAACTATCCATCCATCCACTACCTTTTGAAACAGTCCACAATGAGCAGGTGAATTGGTAATAGTTGAGTGTATTTGGGTGTAAAAGTGCTTCTGTCTTTTTAAGCAAATATGGGTCATGGCGCATCACTATCATGAGTTGTCAAACAATAAAAAAATCACATTTCTCAATGCAAGATTGCAAAGATTGTATTTCTTTCAACATCTTCCATACATAATAGTCACAAAATTCAGGGAATCCAGAGAAATCCCAGTCTGTGTAGGGCAAGGCAGTAGACCTCTGTTGAATGTGCGTGACCTTCCCTCAGATGGCATTGCACAAGATATCATCATGCTACTCTGTTAAATACAGCCACATGTGCTCAGGAGGACTTTGGAAAGTCGTTTTCACTTAACACAGTCTGACGCTGCATCAAGAAATGACACTTGCATCTCTGTTACACAAGGAGAAAGCTTTACATCAGTTCTACATCAGTTCTACAAGTTCTCTGGGCCTGAGCTCATCTCAGATGGTCTAGAAGACCATGAGTCTGTTTCAGCTTGTTTTTGGAAAAAAATGGACATTGAGTTCTCAGTCCCAAAGATGAAAGGGACCAACCAGACTTTCACCAGCGACAAGTGCTAAAGCAAACATCTGTCCTGGTATTGAGGTGCATCATTGCAAGCGGTATGGGTTACTTGCATTATTGTGAAGGTACCATTGACATGGAGGCATATATTTGGATTGTACAGAGAAAAGCAAGACAATGCCAGGCCTCATTCTGCACATGCTAAAACTGAGTGGTTTCTAGACACTCTACACGTATAAGAGATGAGCCTGCCTGCCTTGCTGCAGTCCAGATCTGTCTCTTGATGTTTGACCCATCATGAAAAGGAGAATCAGGAAACGATGACCACAGACTGTTGAGCGGCTGTCTTTATCAGACAAGATTGGGCAAATATTCCACTTGCAAAACTCCAACAATTAGTATCCTCAATTCCCAAATGATTAAAAAGTGTAATTAAAAGGAAAGGTGAAGTGACACAGTGGTAAACATGCATCTGTCCCAACTTTTTTCGGGTGTGTTGTAGCCGTCAAAATCAAAATTTGTTCATAATTACAAAATACAATTATGTTGGTCAGTGAAAACATTGGAAAAACTTTTCTTTGTACTTTTGTCAGTTAAAAAAAAGATTAAATAGAATTAACAAATCACAGATTCTTGATTTTATTGCCTTTTACAAAATGTCCCGACTTCTCTGGAAATAGGGTTGTAAATAAATACAAAATTTTTATTTCATATAGGCATTTCTCTGTTAGAGGGATAGTAGCTTGTTTAAATATTTATTCATGTATAAAAAATTTGTACAATTCCATAACTAATAAACTAATTACATCATTATCTTGAACCCTTTCAAGTGTCTCCTTTTTTTATCGCTTTTTGTCAGTATCCGACTATCACCTAGCCTATATAGCGGACCCTGTTTATCATGATTTTGTAGCCGATTATTGACAACTTTATATTTGATCAAAATGAAAGGTAATTCTCTTTCTAATAAACACTTTTTAGTTTGGTGACCTTGAGCACAAGTACACCATACATTTTGCTATGCAGCCTGTAGTAGGCTATAAGATACAAAATATATACATATTTTAGCTTGAGATGACAAGGCAGTTTCTTAGCACCTTCGTTGTCTTTAGTTGAATTTTTAAAAAACATCTTGTGGAAACGTAGGCTAAACTGGCACCTGTTCCACGGAATGACCGGGTCGCGCCTCTCCGTTCTGTTCTTGCATTAACTCGGAGGTTTGAACTCGGCGCATGTGGCATGTTGTGTGAGCTGACGTGATCGCACTGTAACGGAGCAGAGTGGGAGGGATTTGAGGGTGGGAAGAGAGAGAGAGTCCCCCGCGCCTCCTCCTTTCCGTCCTCTCCATCCGCGCGCATAGCAGCCCGCGCGGATGCTGCGTCCACGGTCCTCAGCGCGCAGCTCAGCGAGGGGGCTCTCATCACACATCGCATATAAAATCCGAATACTGCATCACCTCGCTTCACCGCCTTTTTGATTTACACGTTCAAGAAGAAGCTTAAAAACAAGAAAACACATTTGCCTTTTGTGATACATTGGTCGGGACAGACATCTCAAAACGATGTCTCCATCTCTCATTTTTTTCCTCTGCGGAACCTCCATCTAACCAGGCAACAACTGCACTATTTTAGGATCCATCATCTCCATCCGTAGTAAACACTACTAAACACCTGGCTGATAAAGGACGGCAACATTACAGCTACTGAGTGAATCCAGACGCTCTTGTGTTTCTCCAGGATATTCCCCTTTCCCAACAAACCACGGCAATGTCCTTGGAGCATGGCCTGGTGAGTATCTGATATTTACACCAATCAGGATGTGCTTGCCATGGTAACAGTTGGCAGTTCGTTTTTATTAATGACCGCTCTCTGTCATACTGTTAAATTGCCCCTGCATATGTTTTTCTAATGCAGATCTCTTCGTCATGTATATTGATAGCTGTCAGGCACGTTAAAACTATTGCATTGCAGCCTTAATAATCTACTAGTTAAATAATTATTCCCAATGACACGTTTTCTCATCTATAAGGTGTTTTGTTGACCATTTACCATCCCTTTCCTTTTAATTGTGTTGAACAGTATGTCTTCCCATGGTGTTCTGACATTATACATAGAATGTATCATGCACTCTCATTTTGTTAGTAAGCCAACCAAGTAGGCTACACGTACACCCAGCCAATAGTTGTGTTGTTTTGTCTAACATCTCTGTGAGCGTGTGCATCTCGCACTGGTACCCACACTGGTCACCTTGCGGAGGGGCATTGCGCTTATTCCGAATGCGAGTGGCGCACCATCCTCTCACGAGCAGCATCTTCGCGCTATTAATTCAATTAACACCGCGAGCCGCTCACAAGACTCAAAATAATCCCGTTTTGTTCGTAACTCTCCGGGCTGTCGGGCTGGCTTTTGTGTGAGGACCGGTCGCCCTGTGAAGGTGACCAGTAAAGGTCATTTTATTGTGGAAAGCAGCGCGATGGGAAACACTCCTGACTTATGGAGTGCGGTGTGGGAACTTCACTGTCTGAGTTGCTCGAGATGCTCTGCTGTCATTTTCCTTGGCAACCGCGGGGACTTTTCCCCCCTTCCTGCAGCAAGGTGTGTGAAGTATGCTGGGTGTGGGACGAGGAGAGGTGGGGTAGTTGTAGTCTCGCATGGCTCAGACAGCCCGGTGACCGTGTATGAGTCCGTAAATCTATACTTGACTATGATTGGCCATTTACGTATGACCGTCAAAGCAGGATCCCAGTTTTGGGGGTTTACATAATTTCAGAGAAATTTAGACTGTTTCAGTGTGTAACTGTGAGGAAACTAAAGAGACGTTTCAAAAATTTACCAGCGACTTGAAAAACACGTCACTACTGGCTGATTGATATTAACGGGGTGTGAGTGTGTGTGTGTGTGTTTTGTACAAATTGATGGCTGTAGAGAAGCATATGATTCTCAGGCTAATTAACATATCAGGCTTCTGGAAGCTTGTACGTTCTTTGTGTTTGTTTGTTTGATCAATTTAGAGGGATGTTGAGAATTATATCATCATAAGTTTTACCAATTTTAATTGACCTACAGGGGTGATATCAATATCACGACACCTTCCTCTTGAGGTAACAAAAGAAGTTGTTAGACTTGGTGTAAGAATATGAAGGATTTACAGGACTAGGATTATTTTTTTTAGTAATTTTAATTTTTACATCTGGTTTATTTAGTTGGTGATCATGCTAGTGGATTTTAGATGGCAAATTCTTATGTTTCATTATCACACAAGCTTATATATATATATATTATTAGGATATAGCCTATAGGTCAGCAATGATATTTTATAATATATTAATAATAGTATTATATTTAACTAGGCTATATATAACAATATATTTAATTATACATTAATTTACAGTTAATAAATGTCCAAACCACTTAGTTCAAGTTAGTTCAAAGAGAAAAAAATTATTATATAAAAATTGTAAATGCATCAATGAGAAAAAAAATCAATGAGTAAAATATTTAAGCAAAATCTGTTACTACTCCTTTGTCTCCCTATAACAAACTGATTTGCAATGTTTATCATATATATTGGTACTGATATGTACAGCTGTAAGTTTTCTGCATTGATCATTACAATTTCAGTTTATTTGGTGTCATTAAGGCTGATGCTTGACTGACTTGACTGTTTTTTTTTTCTTCCCCCAATGCAAGTAACTTTATTTCTGTATAGCATAATATTTGTCTTACACAAAATATTGCCTGTAAACTTTACAGAAATAAAATAGAGTTATTGGTGCTCCAGTTCTCTGTCCAGGTTGCCCCAGTTGGAATGCTGTTGTTGCAGCAATAAGGAAATTTGACCTAGAAGATGTCTGGACAAAACTGCAGTGGTCGTCTATATGGATACAAAATAATGTAAAGTTACATTGTTTAATTAAATGTTATAAACTGTATTTATAACATAAATATTATGAAATACGGTTTTGTATATCATTTATATTTTTAGAATACAGAATATATTTTTTGTCTTTTTACCCTAAAAATCATGCTGCAAGGAATATCAATATACATAGGCCTATATGTATACACTCTGACCATAAGACAATGATACTTCCTGTAGAGCGTGTAGAGTTGTGGATGCGTCTTGACACATGAATGGCAGAGCTGATGCTGGGTTAGATAACATATAGACCAGGGCATGGTGAAAACAAATGGTTGAATGGTTATATTTCATCTCCATTAGATAAACATTACTCCAGCCTGTTTGCAATGCATAAATAGAACCAAAATCATGCCATCGTTGTGCATTCGGTCAACATCACATAAATGTCTGTGCCATGAGCAGGTATTTAGAATCGAAGCCGAGCAGCTTATGTTACTCCCCACAGGCTCTTACGCCAATGCAGTCCATGTCTCGCTTAGAAAGCCTGAAACCAGTGTAACGAATACAGGCCACTGCAGTGAAGGTGGATGGGAGGAGGTAAAAATGGAAGAGCAAAGAACAGATGGACAGCGAATAAGATTGAGGATAATAGAGAGTGTGTGTGGAGGGGGTGGAATCCTGAACTTATAAAGACAGGAGGTAATGTTCACTTACAGTAGCATGCGCTGAGTGGTTTTGTGCCCACATGAGAAGATGAGGGAGGCATAATCTTAAATGAGGTAATTCAAGCAGGTTTTGATGGGGAATGTGCATTAAAAGTTCAGAAAACACAAACAAGCCCGGCAAGCTAATTTCACACGCCAGCAGTGTGTTCAGACTCCATAAGTGTCATGTCAAATGGGTGTGCGGAAGAATGGCAGTAAACAAGCTCCAAAGCATCTTACGCAACATTCTCCAGTGTTCAGAGTCATTCTGACCTGAGGCTTTTTCTCCCAGTGAGTTGTTGCCTGTTCTTAATTATTACCTTATAGCATATTCCAGAAGGAGTGTGTCTGCTATGTCCTACTTCGTCAATTTGTCAAAATCACCTTTTTCTCTCTTTCAGTATGACAGCACTTTCATTACCACCACTGTGTTTGATCCCTTTAGTAAAGCCCTGTCAGCAGCAGGCCTGCAGGCCTCAGTGCTGTGTTTACCCTTGTCACTGAGACACTACATAAACAGGGAGCTCATGGGAAGAAGAGTTTATTTTCTGCTCTTTAAAAAAATAAAAACTACCGGCTGACAATTAGATGAGTCCAGTAAAGTGTAGCTGAATTTGTCATTCTGCAGAAATAACTCAAGCGATGTCTGCCCGTTGACATCAAAGCAGCATAGGACTGATTTTTCATTCCTTTTTTTATTCTCTCTATATCATTTCTCTTTGTTCCATTTTTAGAAATTGAACAGAAGGGGGGAAAATCTGATTAAAGAAACTCACTGACAGTGAATTAGTGTCATATTTGTAATTCGTTAAAGGGACAGTCCACCAAAAAAAAAGTAAAGTTACTTAACTGTAAGCTGTAAGACTATCTTTTTTGCATGGATCACAAAAAGAGATTGTCCATGCTGCTCTTGATGGGGGAGACAGTTTGGTCCCAATTCACTTTCAGCATAGCTTGGGCGATCTGCAAAAAAAAAAAAATCTGACATTTTTCACCCTTATTATGTTATTCCAAACCTGTAAGATTTTCTTTCTTGTGTGGCTACTAGTACAGATAGGCTACTAAACAGCAGGAGCACGAGTTATATGAAGGTAAAAGAGTAGCTAAACTCGAGAGCACGTAGATGTAAATTTGAGAACTTGTGCAATAAATATTCGTATTTGTATGCTAAAATTTACACTCGCAGCTCCAATGTGAAAACCTGTACAATGAAAATCTGAAGTTGAATGATGAAATTTGCACTCGCAAATTGCACAAACACAGAAGACAAATGGTTGTATGGTGTTGTGTGATTGGCTGTGTTAACAGGTTCGATAAGAGGAACCTTCTACCGCGTACCTAAACAGCTTGAATCAAGAAGATAGCTGTGGATTTCTGCAATTAGGCGTCTAGAATAGGGTACAAATTTAAACCCAGATATCACTATGATATACTGAGTTGATTAGACAAACAAAAAATGTATTACAAGTTTTTTTTAATTGTTTGTTATTAACATTTGTTATTAACAGTTATTAACATTATTAACATTTGTTGTTAACAGTTATTAACATTATTAACATTTGTTGTTTACATAGACAAACGGTGCATAATCTAATTACGTATGTACTAATTTGCATAAATACCCAAACAGATCTAAACATTGTGTATAGCCAGGTGAAAATGTCTTGTTGAATCTTGTTGACACCTTACAGTAAAATACTTAATGGTAAGGTCTGAACGGAACCCATTCAGGCTAGCCCATTCATGTGTACCCATGAACATTAATACATGGAGGCAGGAAGAAGTACTTTAGAAACCAAACCAGCCTTTATTCATGTATTGCAGAGATGGGGTTTGGGGCTGAAACAAGACAAAAGGGTAAAATAAAAAGTGGCTGGATCAAAAAATCAAATTACGTACACAATGCACCACTAGAGAATTTCATCTTCATTTTCTTCACAGGCTGTTCTTTCTGTCAACCAGTTCGCGGCCACGCCCATATCGTGACGTCACATATGACTCCGTCACTCACAAACCTGTATTTGAATGAAGCTGCAGACTAGTCACAAATGTGTAAAATGCCATTTACGGAAATACAATGGCAGACACAAACTTGAAATATATTTGAACTTATTCTTACATTCACTTTTGTAGTACAAGCTCAATTAGGCGCTTGCAACTTCTCAAATATGTCACTGCAATTTCAAATTTCGCGCCTTGACTTTTGCTACTCTTTTCGCGATATATTAGATGCAAAACTAACTTGTGCACTTGCAACTCAGTGGCGGCGAGAGAGAAAGGGGGCGGGAGCGGGGGTGTTCAAACGAGCCGTTTTATTGGTTTGCGCCAAGATGTTGAAAAAAAAAGTTGTACTGTATCACGTGCCGTTTGAGCTGAAGCGCTACAGCGGTCTGCACATTTAAAAGCACCAAAAACTGTATTTATTGTTTGAATCTCGTAAAAATATTGACAGAATGTGAGACAAGAGCATTTGTTCCATATCAAAAGTAGCCTATAACTTTCTCTGTCTTGTCTGTCGGTGTCAGTGTCCTCTTTGACTCGCGATTTTTCTCTGCTTGAGAAAGATGTGTGCCGTGAGCGCGTGTGAAAAGGGTAAATTACGGTCACGGACGTGACGTCGACAAATGTTTCCAGCGAATCGACAATCAGAGAAAGGCATTAGACACAGCAGTGGTCCAATCAGTAGTTAAGAACCTGAACTTGTTTAGTAATTCGGAAATTAGCGCACATGAGGAAAAAAAAAACATCACAGAAGAATGTCTCATTCAGCGTGAGATTTCTTAGAGCGTGAGATTGAGGCTGAATGCGTGACTGTCACGCCAGATGCGTGAGAGTTGGCAACCCTGTACAGGTTTGTGACTATTGTCTGAGAATGCAAATTTCATCATTCAACTTCAGATTTTTATTGTACAGGTTTTCACATTGGAGCTGTGAGTGTAAATTTTACTGTACAAGTACGAATATTTACTGTACAAGTTCTCAAATTCACATCTACGTGCTCTCGAGTTTTGTTACTCTGTTACCTTCATAAATTAACTGAGAATGATGATGACAGAACGATTCTTAACGATAACAGAATTTTCATTTTTGGGTGAATTGTCCCTTTAAGCCATCTCAGTTTGTTTATTCTCGAAAAGCTTCTTTCTTTGAGGCCTATTTTAATCTGCATTGGTCACAATATTTTCATGCAACTGGTGTTCATTTGGTAGGTGTTGAGTGAATGTGTCTTTTTTCCCCCATAGAAACTGTCATGCCTTGTTAAACAAGTCCCTTCAGCTGACGTCTGGATGTGAGTGGACGGAAGTGCGGCTAAACTACTTCGCTCTGTGGTTGGGTTGCGTGTTCGGACTCTGTCAGTGGTCTGTCTGTGTAATAAGAGTGAAGTGAGCAACGCACTGACTCATCAACCCTTTTCTTGCTTTTTTATTTTTTTTTGTGCTGCAGACTTCTGGATTGTAAATGTTGCCGTTGAATAAAGTAATCTCCTGCATTGTTTCACAGCGTCAGATCATTGGCTTCTGGTGTCAATTTGGTGGATAGACTGGTGTGCCCCTTATTTAATGTTTGAATATGGGTTAGAGTCTCTTCTAGCTTTAGGGGGTTGTGTTTGTGTGTGTGTGTCTGCGCCCACGAGTGGGTGTGAGCGCGAGTACTTCTCTGTTGGTTACTTGGACATATTACATAAGGCGCTGAACAATTTACGTAATGCTGGCCCTCTGTCTCTCCCTTTTAACTTTAGCAGATTGGGTTGGGTCGTGGTAGTCAGGGCCGGTCTGAGCAAGGCAGACCTGGGAAAGCTCAGAGTATCAACAGTGTCTTAACGAATGGCTCTACAGCACACTTACTGAAAGGTTTGGGAAAACACGGATCAAAATGAATATTCAGCATAATCTCCAGACCATCTGCCTCCTGCACACTGAACATAACTGCCCAGTTAAGCAGTCTCTTGGTGTGGAAATCTGGGGCTGCATAGACCCATAAGTGAACGTGTCTCATGCCAGCAAGTGGCCCCAAATGACACAAATGTGCTCAAGCGCGTTTCTTAACAAAAAAAAAGATAATCGCTTTCCCTTTATGTCTGTTACCTAGAAACTGCTGCAATCTGATTGGCTGTTTTCCTGTTCAGAGGCTACCGTGTTGATGCAATGCGTGCTTTTCAAGGGAGAATGTTAGTGCCATTATGTTTAAGATTGATGCAGATATCCATGTCAAATTTGACATTTCTCTTTTTTAAATACACTGGCAAACAAAAGTTTGGTGTCAGAAAGATTGTTTTTTGAGCATTAAATTGGTCAAAAGTGACAGCCTACATTTTATAAAGTTCAAAAGATTTCTATTTCAAATAAATGCTGTTCTTTTAAACATTTATATTCGTTGAAACATCCTAAAAAATGTTTAGCATAGTTTCTACAAAAAAAATATTAAATGGCACAACTGTTTCCAACATTGATAATAAATAATAAATAATTTTTGAAGACTAAAAAAAGCGCTAAATTCAGCATTGCCATCACAAGAATAAATTACATTTTAAAATATATCAAAATTAAAAATAATATTTAAAATAAATATTTAAATTGTAGTAATATTTCACAACATTGACTATTTTTACTGTATTTTTGATCAAATAAATGCAGCTTTGATGAGCATAAGGGAGCATAATCTTTTTCAGATAGCCCTAAAACATAAAAAATGAACTGTGGTTGTTCACATTACACAGCACTCAGTCAGTATTTTCCCATCTAAGTAGGCGGTTCTTGGCCAGATAAAGCTGCAGTGAAGACCAGACCAGACTTTTCACCGTCCTGTTTGGGTACACTAGACCAACACATACTCAGCTCGTTGTCTGTTCATTTATGTTATACAGTACTGTGGATAATTTGCTTTTAGCTACCAATAAGAGCAGTACTCTCAGCTCCGTTTAACACATTTTAGCATGTTAAATCGATTGTGCATGTTTTCACTCAAAACCAGTGCAGAAAAGGTGAAAAAAATCCGTAAATCGTGTCTGGGCCTACACATGACCCCTGATTATCTCTTGACTGTGCGGAACCTTCCTGTTGTGCATCGGAGAAGAAGAGGGAAAGGAGGGGGAAAGGAAGGCTGGGGTTAGTGAGTCAGCATGAGAATGATGACACCCTCTATGTCACTCCTGCACATTCCCGGCCCTATCTGCCTACACATGTACTCACACAGCACGCTGCATACCCCAGACTCATCACCATATAAGCAGTCTTGCATAGCCAGGACTTGACTAAATCGCATATTGCCTGGTCCACATTGAAACCGTGAACTTAGACAGGAATAGATTGCCTGCTGACCGACCAACCACAGTTCATTTAGTTTTAAAAAATTTTAATGAATTTTTTGTCATTAAATATTTACATTTTTTATTGAGTTAATTTTTAAATAAAATATTTTTCAAACTTTATATATTTTTATTTGTATTTATAATATAAATAGATTTTCAATACATTTTATTTTAATATCAACCTGATACCTAAACACAACTTTGTTTCCAGATGGACTGCTGAAAAACCCTGTGTCTTTTCGCTCCCGGATGTTGCAGCCAATCAAATTAGACCTTGCCAGATTGAGAAAGTTCTTTCCAGTTTTGTGTGCTGTGTGCATCAGACGCTCAGCGAACGGACCGTGGGTGGTCTGTGGGCGTGCCGTCTGAGGCTGAGACTGTCATCTAAGAGAACAGGGACAGATACAGAGGCATGCTGGGAGAAGGAAAGAAAAAAGACAAAGACGGAAGATGGTATTAGGGGCAAAGTGATAGAGATAGTGAGGAAACTCTGTGCTAGTATCAATGTGTTTGTGTTTTTGAGAGAGTGTGAATAAGAAACTGTGTGTGTGTGTGTGTGTCGGGGTATAGCGAGGCCGAAGGAGCTTTGTGGGAGTCAGATGCATCTGTAGGTTTCCATGGCAACTATGGGCTAATGCAGTGGTCTGGATTGCTAGAGATACAGTATATGCTATATGCATCACCATCTGTGTGAGCACACATTCCTCATACTGTATACCTCACTGTATGTCCAGGGATTTTAGTTGTGTTGCACTTGAAATGGACTGACCTGTCCGTTTAGCATAATTAATCTTGCAAAGACCTGTCTAATACTTTATTAATGAGATTAAGGGAAGTGTGGGACTCAATTAAAACACAAAAGACCTTTGAATTGAGGTGAAAATGTGCTGATACATTTGAAAGCATTAGCTTGGAGCCGTCTGACTGTATGCTCTGTCTGTCTCTTAAGGAATGCCCACTGTACTCTGAGTTGCTGCCCACACAAGCACTTTAAAGACTGTAATGTTTTCTTATGTCTGTGTTTCTCTGCAGGCTTCCTCGCCAATCCCAACATCCCGCACACTTTGAATCATAACGCATCAGCGTTGCAGATCTACATAATATCCCGCTCGGTTTTGTGCCCCCTCTTTGCTCTCATTCTGTGTCCTGATGGATTGGAAGCGGCCAGATCCCTCGTTCTGTTGACCCTCAGGGTGAGGGGGTTGAGTAAAGAGGACAGGATTTCTCCAAATACACTATAAGTGTCTGGCTGCCATTGTCCCAGTTCCCTCCTCTGATGGAGAGTTAGAAGAACGGGAGGAACTACCGGGGAGGGAGAGGAGTGGAGGGTCAAATTCGAACCCCCCCAAAAAAATCTCAAGCCAAGCATCGTCACTAAGACTGACCTCACATTGCTGAAACCTCCTGGACGAGAAGACGTCATTTAGATCAAACATTGTGGACTGAACACCTTAAGACTCAAGATGTCTACCACGGCGACCATGGGTGAGATGGCCAATAGCGCGGTCGAGTTTTACCCCAAGCGGAGTGGAGGAAGCGCAGAATCCAACCATGCTGGTGACTTTGGGGTGTCGTTGGATGAGCTCCGGTCTCTGATGGAGCTGAGAGGACCTGAGGCCTTGCAGAAAATTCAGGAGAGCTTTGGAGATGTAGAAGGCCTATGCCAGAGACTCAAGTCTTCCACCAGTGATGGTGAGAGAAATGTTTTGTCTTGATTTCTTGGCATCTCCGTCAGTTTAAATTTCCCTCTCTCCCTACACTCTTAAAAATAAAGCTTTCCAAAAGAGTTCCCCAAAGAAACTTTGTGAACAGTTCTTAAAATAACCATTATTCTTAGAATAACCTATTAAAAGCCCTTTCCACTATATATATAAAAAAACAAAACATTAATGGAATGTAAAGGTTCCATGGATGTTAAAGGTTCTTCGTGGAACCATACTTGCCAGTGGAGAATCTTTATATTTAAGAGTGTAGCTCATTATTTCTCATCAGATGTAGCGTGTTTATCTTCAAGCTGTGCCTTAAAGGCCCCAAATATTTCCCTTTCTTTCCTCCTTTCCCTTTATTTCTCTCTCACCTCTTCACACTACTTGTCCACAACCTCTTTCTCTGTCTCACTCGGCCAACTTCCCACTCTGGGTGCACGCGTTGTGTTGGGTTGCTAGGCGACGGCGCTGTCGGTGGTGAGGTGGGTGTAGACTCAGAGAGAGGGGTTACTGGGTAAACAGAGTTGGAGAGACTCACTCACTAGAGTCAGTGACTCGAAAGGTCCCTGCAGTGATCACAATTCTTGGCATATCCATCCATCCTCTTCTGACTCGTAATTTAATTTGTTGCTGTGATGTTTTATACGCTATGATGACTGCAGATGAGAATTTAGATAGCAGAGGAGATAATTCTCAGTCATGAGAAACAGATAAACTCCATAAAACTCAAATTGAATTGTACTGATTGAGAGTATTTATAGATTTATGATAAAGCTATTGCTTATGGTTCATTTGTCCTTTTGGATGTCTTTTAATATGTGGTGGGGGGGGGGGATGTTTATGGTTAGTATCTAGGGATGCACTGATGTTAAAATTGTGGCCAATGATAAGCTCATAATTATTTTCATGTTATAGTCATATATAAATGTATACATAAATATGTATAATTTTCACTTGTATGGTACTAGTGAATTTTGCCATCACAACATTATAATGCACAATATGAAAATTGATATTAATTTCAAGATTTGCTAAAGATTGCATTTATTAGAGTTAATAAATTAGTGTTTTCGTAACATTAACTTTAAGTGAGTGTTACTGTATATGGAAAATTGAAAATGAGCATGTACAATTAACTATCAAATATAGACAATTAAATCAATAAATCGGTTATCAGGAGATAATCAATTTGGTGTAGACATATTTTGCATCCTATTACTTCCCTTTAAGAACATCTTGTATGTTGTATGATTTAGGTGTTTTTTTGTACACTTTATTTTAAGATGACAGACTCAAATAACTACTAAGTAATATTAATTAACTTCATGTATTTACTAGTTAGGTTTTGGTTAAGGGTTAGTTACTTGTAATTATGCATAATTTAGTGTTATTACTATAGTAAGTACATGTAGTAACGTGTAACTACTTCACCTTATAATAAAGTGTTACAGTTTTATTAGAGGGGTTGTTTTGTAATTTTTTTAAATAGCAGATAAAAATTAGAATCAGGAAATTAGCAGAGGAAATGTTTTGTTGTTTAGAGGTTGCTTTTTAATAGCTCATTGAACTAATCGATTTGTCTCTGATATTTCTCTCCAGAATTCTTGGAAAAATTGATGAAAAAACCCAATCTGACTTTTAGTATTGATTTAGTGGCAAATCTAAGCACAGATTGTGACATTGCTTGAGGAGACTGATGTTAGATTACTAGCAAAACTTTCCATGTTCTCTCATTGGTGACTAGGAGAAACATCTGAGATATTACCGATATTTCACGTGAATTTCTTCCCTGCAGGATGTCAGTGAGGGGTGAATGTCTACTGTTCAGTTTTTGCTCAGTGGTCAAGTACTGTATCCTGCTGTTGTTTAAAGAGTAGCTCTCCCCTATCACCCACTTTAAGGTTGGAAACATACTCTTTAAACGTAAACACAAACCCAAATGTTTAGCCAATGCACTGAAAATTGTTGTACACACTTGCATTCTTAAATTACTGTAGCACTAAGAAACCTCAGTCCTCAAGGGGGCATTAGAGTCACCTTCAAATATCTGTCATTAAACCGAATGTTTTATTTTTCTAGTTTCAGCTAGCTAGAAACATTATAACTTGCTCAGTTAGAGTCTCTTCAAGCTGCTTCGCCATGACCGAAGTTCACCTGAAAGAGATAGCTGACAATAGAAGACAGTTTAGCAAAATGCCCATTGTAGCGCCTGTTGTGGCCACACTGAGAATGCAATCCATAGTTGTGTTGTGTGTTGTGTGCACTCTATCCATGCTACCTGCCTACATATTTCTGCAAAAATAAATGCAAGCTTTTATTAATTTACACGTCTTTTCCAAATCTAGAAATAACACTTTTAAAATGAGTCTTCCTCTTACATCCCGGTTTTCCAAGACCATGTTAAACTTGGTTCTTCAAAAAAGGAAGTGAATTAAAATAACAAATATTTTACTTCTAGTTTTCTTTTTTTCTTTTCTTTTTTCTTATCTTGAGGCCCCCTTGGAATTTTGCTGAAGTATCTTGAGTATTTTATTTAAATACATATATATATATACGTATATATATATATATACAGTTGTGGTCAGAATTAATGGCACGCCTGGTAAATGTGATCAAAAAGGGCAGTAAAAAATAAATCTACATTGTTTATCCTTTTGATCTTTCATTAAAAAATCTAACCTTTGCACAAATCTAACCTTTTATTGAAGTAAAAGAATTGAAAGTGCGGGGGAAATCTCATGAAATAAATGTTTTTCTCCAAAGCACATTGGCCACAAATATTGGCACCCTACTACACCCACCCAAAAAATACTTTTTTGCAATCTCATTTTTCCAAGATAACAGAGTCTTCTCCTATAATGCCTGATGAGTTTGGAGAACACCTGGCAAGAGATCAGAGACATTCCTTCTAACAGAATCTCACCAGATCCTTCAGATTCCCATCCATGTTGGTGCTTCTTCTCTTCAGTTCACTCCACTCATACGGTCAGGGAACTGGGACGTCATGACAGAAGCTTCATTTTGTGCTCCAGAACACATTTTTGTGTTGATTTTGAAGTTTGTTTTGGATTGTTGTCCTGATGGAAGATCCAACCACGGCCCATTATAAGATTTCTGGCAGAGGCCATAAGGTTTTGATTTTTTATCTGTTGGTATTTGCTAGAATCCGTGATGCATGTATCTGAACAAGAAGCCCAGGACCTCCAGCCAAAAAATAGTCCCACAACATTAAAGATCCAGCGGTATATTTAATCATGGGTATGGGGTACTTGTTATCCCTGTTTGCACCAAACAAATATGGTGGCTTTGCTGCCAAAATTATATATTTTTTAAGTTTCATCTGACCATAGAATCCGGTCCCTTTTGAAGATCCAGTCGTGTCTGACAATTGAATATGCTGGAGTTTGTTTTTGGACGAGCGAGGAGGATTTTTCTTAACCCTCCTAAACAACATGTGGTGATGTAGGGGTTGTTTGTTTTTTGTTTCATAGTGCTTTCTGACCCCAAGACTTAACTAATCTGCAATTCTCCATGTGATCCTTGGAGAGTCTTTGCCCCCTCAATCTTTCCTTCTCACCGTGCATTAAGACAATATAGACACACGTCCTCTTCCTGGCAGATTCGTAACATCTTTTAGTTGATTGGAACTTCTTAATTATTGCCCTGATGGTCAAAATGGGGATTTTCAATTCTTTAGCTATTTTCTTACAGCCACTTTCTATTTTGTGAAGCTCAACAATCTTTTGATCCACGTCAGAACTATATTCTTTGGTTTTACTCATTGTGATGGATGATTAAGGGAATTTGGCCTTTGTGTTTCCTCATATTTAAACTCCTGTGAAACAAGAAGTCATAGCTAGACAATTTAATGTTCCTAGTCACCCTGGTGTGCTAAAAAAAAAAGGTAAATAATAATAGATATTTTACTCGCAAAAAAATCTAGGGGTGCCATAATTGTGGCCAATGTATTTTGGAGAAAAACATTTATTTCATAATGTGATTTCCCCCCCACTTGCGATTCTTTTACTTCAATGAAAGGTTCGATTTTTGCTAATTTTTTTAATGAAAGATCAAAAGGATAAACAATGCAGATTTATTTTTTACAGACATTTTTTATCATATTTACCAGGGGTGCCATTAATTCTGACCACAACTGTATTTGTGTGGGTGTGTGTGTATCTGTGTGTAATATGTGTGTGGATTGTATCAATCTGGTTTTGTCCTGTTGTGTGACATTTTCAAGTTTTAATTTTGTGCTTAATCGCACCAGAAGTTGCAGTGACAACTGGCTATTGCAGAAGCGATTGTGCTTACTCTGTCGCTATCTAACACATTTTGGGAACACAGTGAATCATGATAATGAGCTTGCGTATAACTGGAAGCATTTGCTTCTTGAATAGTGAAAATTGTTACGGTCCCGTCTTCCACATTTTACCTCTGGGGGGCAGCATGATGTTAAAATGTGATTGGCTGGAGACTTCATTGTTAATTGGTTAATATGTGGGTGGAAAGTATTAAAGTTTTTAATATTCAACAGTACTTCTTCTGGTGGAACTCAGTTCTACAGAGAAGTCATGCTTCAACTTGCTCCTATTTCTTTTGTTTAATATTCATCAACATTTATTGCCCCATTGGATCATCATTTTCTTTTATTGTTTAATCCCTAGACTTTGTGTTATTCTTGTAACTTATAATTTCCTTTATAATAAATAATCATATAATTCAAATAGTTTGTGAACCTCTTTATTTGACGGCTGGGAACAAGTTTGCCATGACAATATCTCTTGAAATATTTCTTCAGCCGATTGGTAAACCACAGTTTGGAAGTGTGAAACCATAGTATTACAACATGCCCAGTTTTATTTTATAATTTTTTTTAACTTAATAATCAAATTCTTACCATCAGTGCCATTAAGCAGGAAGCCATTTTCTTATGTGAGTTTTCTAGTGAGAGCAGAAAAAAAAGCACCATCACAATATTAATTATCACTCAATACATCTCAGCTGATTGGAATGATTTTATTTTATTTCATTTATTTTAGTAAAGTTCAGAATATAAGTGTCCTCAGCACACTACACTTCCCATAATCCTCTCTGATCGTCACATACACTCTATCCTCAATCATCCACACCTGCTATCATTCACCTTCATCAGGTCCACTTCATTTAAGCCTGCTTTACACACTCATCAACGTCTGGTCTCGTCATTCTACACTGAACCGATACCTAACTACTTACCAGTACTTCGAACTGTCCCATCCTTCGTCTTCTTCAGTTTTCTGTGTGTCATCGTCTGTCAGTCAGTCAGTCTTCAGCCCACCAGCCACTTCTCTTCACTACCTGCAACAAGATATGACTTATCATTCACATGCCAGTATCACCTTAACAGTCTGCACGAGACTCGCCTGCTAACTTCATGTGTGTTATTCAACAAACTCTGTTGAGACGTACCTGTGTTTGCACTCTTCTGTTCTATGACAGTAATAAGTGCAAGAATTTATTAGTTCATTTATTAGACATTTCTCTTAAAGTTCTAAAAAAATTAACAATTCTCTCATCAGTTACTCATCCTCATGTTGTTTCAAACTTTTGTTCATCTTTGAAACAGTTTTTTTTTTTTAAATGAAACCTGAGAAATTTCTGTCCCTCCACTGAATGTCCATTACACCAAATCTTTGATGGTTCAAAAAGTTGATATAAACATTGTAAACAGAATCCATATGAATTGGGTTGTCTTCTGATGAGACATGATGATGAACAGATTTAAAGGTGTAATTTACCACTGGCAAGATGGGTTTTTAATAAATCTTGTCTGTCTACGCAGTAGCAAGTCTACATGACTAGAGGAAAACAGAAAAAGGGCTGTGAAACTTCAACACCCATATGCACTGGGCTCAATCCGACTGTCTGTGGAAAGGGATACAAGAATATGATGTGTAGTTTACTAAAAGGCGTTTAGACTGAGGTCTGGGGCAGATAAAATTGAGAGTACACATTGTTCATTTACATATACCATGACACTGTAAAAATACAAAGCTGGTTGATATTCCCCAAACTGTCCTTTGATTTAGGCTTTTATTCACATGCTGTATAAACATTGATCAACGCACATAAATAAAGCTAATCAAATATGTAAAAAGAGGCTCAAATGTGCTTGCTTGATGCCTGAGAACCAATGAGATTTGATTTGTGTCACGCAAGCACGTTTGAGCATCTATTGAGCATATTTGATGATCTCTTTGTATGTGCATTGATCAATGTATATATGTGATTAAAATACTAAAATAAATCTCGATTAAACCTCTTTAATCGATTCTTTATGAATGTTTTGAACAGTCAAAGTTTTGGTTCCGTGGAATTTCAAAGGAAGGACAGAAGTCTCTCAGGTTTCATTAAAAATATCTTCGTTTATGTTTTGAAAATTAGGGAAAATCATATGGGTTTGGAACAACATGAGAGTGAGTAGATGATGGCAGAATTAGGTAATCTTTAGTTTTTGACCATGCAGGATCAAGTGAATATTACCAGGTAATTTTATAGCAACATTTGGAAAAAATATGGTTTTTCGAATATCAGATGTTGCCCTGTTGTGTAAAAGCCCTTTCAGGAGTTAGCCTACATCGGAAAAAAACTATAACACAAAAGGTTTCGAAACCTCCACTGGTGTAATGGTTGAGAAGACATGAAAGCTTTCAGACCAGCTATATGTATGGAAATAGCTAACAGCTGTCATCAGGAACTGCTCTGTTGACAGGTGATAACAAAACCTGATGCTCCTGATGCTAATAGTCATACAATAAGAGGAGTTTGCCTCTAAGTGCAAGTAGAAGCAGAACTAATCCTGTTACATGACCATGACAAAGCAGAGACAACAGGAGAGGAGAGGAAAGCAGAGGGGGTGGAGATGAAGTGATGCTGAATAAGGCTGACACTGTGAAGATGAGGCCCTGAAAATGGAAGTCCATTAGTGTCTCACCATCCTCTCCAGCAATGCGCTTCAGTGTGCGAACCGCAGATCCACGGATCTCAGCCTGCTATAAACACGATTTTCAGTGCAGGCCGTGGACGTATCAATCTATCAGCCTGAACCTGCACAGATACCTGTTCTGCTGCAGCAGGACATGGAGATCCGAGAGCAGTGGGGGTGGAGGGTGGAAAGAGAATGAACAAGAGAAGCGAGAGAGGGAGGTTAGGAAGGAATGGAGGGAGAGAGAAGAAATTCTGGTATAGCTTGCCGCATTGTCAAGGACACACCAAGGGGAGATGGTGAGAGAGAGTGAGTGAGTTGGGTGGGGGGAGAAGGAGGTGGGGTGTTTGAAAAGCAAGAGATTCTTTAAAGCGAATGGATGCGGGCATGGCTACTCAGCAGTTTTTCTTAAAGAGACAGTTCATCCATGAAAATCCTGTCTTCATTTGCTCACCCTCCTGTTGTTCTAAACCTTTACATTCTTTCTTCTGTTGAACACAAATTTTTTTTTTTTGAAGATGCAGTTAATGAAAGATAATGAAAGGGGACTGGAACTTTAGAGCTTCAAAATAGACACAAAAGTATCGCAAGAGTGGTTAATTTGATGTTTGCTGTACATTATTCCATGTGTTCTGAAGTCATAAAATATATTTGTAAGGGAAAAGAGTGAAACTGATTGATTTGTATTTATTGATTTATCAATTTTATTCATTGATACTCCCCTCTAGCGAGCTGCAGTTACTGAGTAAAAACTAGAAATTAAAGGGATACTTCACCTCTGGAAAGATGAATGTGTATTTAAAATGGGTCATTTATGTAGAAGAAATGTGAAATTAGTTTTGAATTTGGAGCTGTCTAGACTGAGAAAAGCCAGAAAATGTTATTTTGGCTTATGTGGATGAAAGACAACAACTCCCAGAATGCACTTGCTTCGCTGCCCTAGGAGGCCACGCCTACCGGTAACAGAGCGCAGTAGTTAAACAACAAGTCTAGGCTACTAGTGAGTCTCCGTGATGAGTCTGCCCGGGATTGCGAGATCGCCCAAAGTGTCGGGGATTCGACTTTTGCGTTCTACAGTCACCATTCATTATGTTTACTGTGGCGAGCAGGACGAGACTGAGGGCTGCGGGAGAACGACGCGAGGCCAGTGGTGTGATTACTGATGAGCGACACCTGTGAGACGCACTGGTCTCGAGTGGGAATTTTCTTAGCAATGTTAAAACGCACATCAATCGATCACTTGTTTAGCATTCATGTAAACACTAACGTTACATTCAGATTCACCAATCGGAATTAATTCAGTTAGATTGAAACAAAAGGTGTGCATGTAAACAATGAATGGCGACTGCAGAAAGCAAAAGCTGAATCCCAGACATTTTGGACGATCTCGACGGCCGTACATGTCCGGGAAAAAGAGGATGTATGATAACCCCTACTACTCAGCTTTCTCCTACTACTCAGCTTTCTCCACAGAACAAGAGCCTGCTAGCTTAGCTTCCAAAAAAAGATGGCTGACACTATGTGTATATTCAGTGAGTGAGACCCTCTATGGGCAGGTTGAGAACATGCAGGACAGCCCCTAGTACTGGCTGTTGTCTTTAGCCTCTGGCCAAAAAATCCTCAGATGACGCAAAATTAAGATTTTTGAGTCATCGTAGGGTTTTTTTCCAGACAAAAAAATACATAACATCTCTCGTCTCAGGGGGATATGAGGGTGGAAAGCACGGTAATTCGCAAATACTACAGGTTTTCTACTAATACAAAGCTTAATGATAATTCCTGAAGTAACCCTTTAATCATTCGATTTTATAACCCTGTATCAGTCTGAATCATTTTGATCGATATGTGAACCGATCAGTCAAATGACAACAAAGATACGATTCAGGAAAACAATTCCTTCACAAATCAGAGACATTTTTTCTCTCTTATAAATGTGCCATGGATAGCTAGGTGAGATTTTCAATAAATAATGACTTAAATTTCAGTATTTTTCTCTCTGCTGTTTACCACAGCAACCATTAGTGAGCCAAATAGATCAGTCTGATTCATGAATAATTCATCAAATTTCATCACAAATCAGACATAGCTGCGTTTCTCATGAATGTGCCAAGGAGAATAAAAAGATTATCAATGAATAATGACTTTCATTCTTTTAGAAATAGAAGTTAGTTTAGAATGACATGAAAGTGAGTAAATAATTTTCTGTAAAATTGCATTAGATAACATACCAACAATGTACAATATTTCTTAAAACATTTATTAATTGTTAATGTTAATAAATATACAGTTGCATCAAATTGCATTAACTTATGTCAACACATACAACTTCTGGTTTGAAAAGTGTATAAATAATCATGAAATCATCATTAAATAAATGCTGTCAAAGTTTTGTTCATTGTAAGTTCATGTTGACTAATATAAAATAAATGGAAACCCTATTGTAAAGCGTTACCGAATGTTAATTTTTAGATGAATTATCACTTTAACACCTTCTTCAGATGGCATGCGATTGTCATCTTCATTCATCTTTTGTCCGAATTCTGACTCTCTCTTTCTCTCTTTGTCTTTCAACACTCTAGGTGAAAAGTGGACGTATGAGTGAAAATACGTCCACTTTTCACCTGGAGTGTTGTATAATCATGCGTTCAGTAAGGGTAATAAGGTTTAGTGCTGAGTGCAGGGTTGGAGTGACTGTGATCAGTGTATAACCCTCAGGTGCTCTCGCCAACAGTTGGCCTGATGCTCTGTCTCAGTCGCGGTATACATACCAGGCCATACATTCCTCCTTTGTCCACTTAAAGTATTTTCTGGTTGGATAGTCCTGTCCTTATACGTCCCTGAAGCATGTTCACCGCACACACACGCATGCACACTCATATACTGACGTCAATAGTGCCTCATTCAGCTGAGCTGTAATGCTGGGTTTCACTCCGGGTGACTTCAACATTGACAAAAAAACAAAACAAAAAAAATTCATGCATTTTCTCTCCAGCTCTAAAAGACTCACTGTCTGCAAAAACAGCTTTCACAGCAGACCAATGAAAAATCTATTATAAGTTTTGCATGGACTGCACCGAATCAATGACATCATCTGTAGCTGGGCGAAAAGGTGCCCGAAGACAGGAAGTTGAAGTACGGCACAATTTGTGCTTGATGTCTTCATCGCCATGGAAACTGCACAAATCTATGAAAGAGTGAAAGAGAGAGTAAGAGAAAGACTTAGAACGACTGAAAGACATAGATGGCTGGGGAAAGATGAGGGGGGTAGTCGCACTGAGCACATTATATGCAATGTGTCTCATGTCTTCATATCTATTTCTCGTCATCCTTCCTGTCTTCTCTCAGCCCCTGATTCTATATGAGCCTTTTGAAATGAGCAGAAATATGCAATTAATTATTTACATCAGAAATTCAATATATGTGGCTCAGTCTGACTCACATCTTCTTTTACTTTGGAACAATGTGCTTTAACAAATCGTTATGTTCTAAAACATTGCGCTTGAGACATTGTTGTCAGTTGGTTATGTTGTATCGTGGCCTACACACACTTGGTTAGTGACCCTCATTTGAATCTTTGAGATTGTAAGATTTCTAAATGTGTGGTGATAATTGGAAAGGGAAGCAGTGCATATGCTATTAAAGGTGTCAATTAGCTCCATAGTGTATTTAAAGCTAGTGTGTGTGTTTGTGTGAAATGGTATGGGAGTTGTTCACAGTAGAAAAAACTGCGGTTTGATGAAAGAGGACAAAAAAAGCTCTTGAGCTGACTGTATAGCTGTAACCTAAACAGTTGTACAGGTAATATTCACTTGAATTTGCATGGTCAAAAACTAAATAGTTTACTTTTTATACATTAGTTCAGCTGCATCTTTCCCACAACATTTGTTCATATATTTAGCGACCATTGGCTTACATGCTAGCTAATATGTTGACTTATGTCTAGAAATTTTGAAAAGCACCCGTAGTTTACATGACGGAAACCCAGGTGTCAAACCCGTATAAGTATTAATTGTAGGTTCGTTTTAGGCTTTCTGAACACAATATTCGCAGTCCAATATTTGAAGGCACCCTCTAAATAAGCTGAAATACTTCCAATATTTATGCTGTAATTATAACAAAGCTGCTTGTTCTCAAACTTTCTATTAACAGAAATGTATATTATTAAATGAATGACACACAATTCATTTTGTGATTCCGCAAGTTTCAAGACCTGTATGTTCTTCAATAAAAACTATAGTTACTGATTTTTAGTTATTAGTCATTGATTTAATAGTTTTTGCTAGTTTTTAAAATTGTTTTTATCATTTCAATTTAGATTGGAGATATTATCTTCATATATAAAAAATATATATTTAATTTAAGTCATCCTGCACCCTGGGCCCAGCCCCCTGCAGAACCACTGCTGTAAAGGCTGGAATAGGGACTACACTACAACAATTTTCAGTCTGGAGAAGTCGGTGCTATTTGTCGAAATTGAGAGACATTTCACAGATTTGAGTTGACAGATTTCACAAAAAAATCGCTTTGTGTATGATGGGGACAGACTCACAGAATTTTTTCAGCTTCAGACTTTAAAGCAACACCAAGTAACTTTTCCTCTGCGGTCGCCCTACTGGTTGGAAGCGGAATTGACCATTACCGCTGTAAATAATTTAGCCTACCGCAGCCTACTGTCGCACACACGCTCGTTGTTTATCCAGCACCGGCTTTGGAATGAACGATGTCCACAGACGAGGTAGAGTATGTTGCATGATTTCATGAAAGTATGATGTATTGCGACATCAGAAACGAAGAAAAACAAAATAATGACTATTGCAACGCTTGACGTAAAGCAGTCGAATTTGTAGTTGTCTTATGTCTCATTATAACTACAGAAACGCGACCCGATCTGGCAATCTTACATAGCGTGGTTATAGCCATAGACAGTAAAAGAAATGGACACAGCGACGCCATAGACTCGAAGAAAAGTGAAGTCAATTAGAAGCACTCACTTCCTGATTACCAAGCGTACTGCGCAGGCTCAAACTGAGCTTGACGACGTAGATGTGACATAAGCAACCTGTCTGACAGTGGTAAGTCTTCATCTAGCTGTGCCAAGAGAAATCTGAATTCCTCAAAACATTGTTGACAATATTTTGTCCCGTTGCTTTTATGGACTCTCTATGGGCTTCTCCCTTGACTTTATCGGGCTTTATGCCTCCTCGTCCCCCCAAGTGCCTCATAGTAAAAGATTGCCCGCGAGCTTATCCTCCTATCTGTACAGTAATTTCTTTACTGTGCGACAGAGAGTCGCGTGTTATAACGCAATCATTAGCCTATTTTTACAAAAACACTACTTTAAAAATACTTCTACAAGGCCATAACGTAAGATACAAGGTAATGGAGCCCTTTATACATTGTCGTGTTTCTTTAGAAATAAACAATGGACAAATGGAGTCTTTAAACGCCTCAGATGTAAAGTTATTCGCTGTGAAAGTGACGCAAAAATGAATGGGAGTCAATGGCATGCTAACAGCAGGTGAAGGCTTGTTAGCCAATGGCGGCCCCCTGGCAGACTTCAGTTTCCGGCTGGTGGATTACCCCCTTGGTTATAGCAGATAAAGGACCGCAAAGCGGAGGCATAGTGCCTTTCACCCTGTTATGACTTGATGAACCACTGAAACGATTTTGGAAACATTATTTTAAGGTAAAAAATCTTACTTAGTGTTGCTTTAATTCCATCCAGCTGGAGGATATCAACCATGTTTGATATTTTAAGCCGATTTTAGAAAACAAATTATTTGTCATGCACCTTCTTTCAACAAGGCACATGTTTTTGGGTAAGTTTGTTGAGTTCACAGTGACTGGAAAGTCTGGTGTTCGATCCTCGTTTAGTGTATGATGCCCAGTTTTTCCTCTGAAAAATTTTGCCTAGTGCCTAGTGTTTTAAAATCTTTGCATATTTTGAAAGTCATTAGTTTAGTGTTAACATTCACATTTTACTTTTTTTTTTTTTAAATCATGGAGATTATTAAATCCAATTAATAGGAATGCCCTTTTCTCAGGAGGTATGGGATATACATGTATTAATCATTAGGGAGATATCAAGGATTTATCAGTTGAATTTACAGTACCCTTGCCAAAAGACTTTAGTTCGGTCCATATTGCCAAGATACATTAGGGCTAAAGACTGTTCAAATCCAAACTGTGAGACTGCAGACAGCTTACAAAAACATCTCATTCTAAATGTGCTTTTAAAAGGAATGTGTCCTGCACTGGGTGAATATGAATGCTCAAGATGCTTTGAAATTCAGCAGGAAAAGTCCTGGGCCCTGTGATGAGAGTGGCACACTAAGTTCCTCTATGGTACAGTATATCCTATTAGTCTCAGCCTCAGACGTCATGCCGACGGAACGTTGGCTGGATGTTTGATGCATATGGCACACAAAAATTGGAAACACTTCAGGAGTTTCTAAGTCGTCATCTGATTGGATGAATTCTACAGGATTTCCGGGAAACGTGTGTCTCGTTCTTTAACTGTAACAAAGCCTTTGTCATGCCAAACCCCCTCATGGAAGGAAAAAGCCATCATTTACAACCGTGACAATTAGTGCTTATGAGGGTCAACTAAACATTGGATTTTCAAAACTGTGTAAGCATGTTTAGTTCACAGCATAGACTCTTTAAAATACATCTATGAGTTTTAGACAGCAGTCTGTTATTGTAGGGACATCAACATTAAATTTTCACACCTACAGTAACATGACGCTGAACAAATCAAACTGTGATTGGTTGCATGTCTCTGGCCTGTGGGCGGTCCTTGGCCAATTGAAAGCAGCTGTGGAGTCGAGACCTCCTGCCGACCGTCTGAAGTTCTGGCTACACGAGAGACTACCTACTCATTGGCCTGAGAGAGAGGTTGCCCACCGTTTAAAAAATTGTGACAACCCTTGTTTGATTCTTCTTCCTTTCCTTTCAGGTTTGTCAGATAACCCGACAGATCTGGAGAAGCGCAGACAGGCATTTGGACAAAACTTCATACCACCGAAAAAGGCCAAGACCTTCCTTCAGCTGGTTTGGGAGGCATTACAAGACGTCACCCTCATCATCCTGGAGATTGCAGCCATCATCTCCCTCGGCCTGTCCTTCTATCAGCCACCCGGACACGAGGCTGAGGGTAGGAGAGAGAGAGGAAGCTAGACAGGGAGAGAAAGACAGGGATGTTAGAGGGATGAGGTGTGTAGAGGAAATTAGTTAAAGGGATGGTGTGGGTCGAGGGAGGAGGCAATGACGGATAGAGAGTGGGAGGGAAGAGAGAGAGAGAACTGAATCAAGGGAGTGTGGGAGGAAAAAGGTGAGAATGAAGGTGAGAAAATGGACTGTCAAGCAGGAATGCAAAGAGAAAATAAAAGGGAGGAGTTTTAAGGTTGCTGGGGGGAAATAAACAGCAACATGCAGCTTTGTGGAAAATAATTCTGAAAGTTTTAGACTGCATAATGTAAACGTCACTCTGCATAAGGAAGGGATATGTACAACAAGCCAATCATTATCAAATAAAAAATAAGCCCGACAGGGTGATGATTTTTTATTACTGTACATTTATTTAATCAATTATACAGTTAAACAGTAATATTGCAAAATATTTGTACAATTTAAAATTTAAAAACGTTTCTATTTCATACATTTTAAAATGTAGTTTGTGGTGGCAAAGCTTATTTTTCAGCGTCAGTGTCACGTGATCCTTTAAAAATCATTCTAATATTATGCTGCTTTGATGCGCAAGAAACATTTCTTATTATTATCAATGTTGAAAACAGTTGAGCTGCTTAATAGTTTTGTGCAAGCATTTTTTGTGGATTTCTTTTTTCAGGATTCTTTGATAAAATAACTTAGTTTCTTAAATGCTCTCTAAAATTACAGTCGACGTGTTGCCTTGCCCTTTGTGTTGTACGAGAAGCAAGAGCGCCAAAAGCGGAACGAAACAGAGCTCCTCGTTTGAACCGCGCGACACATGGAATCTATCAGCTCAGCTCAAAACACCAGCAGAAGAAGAACGAATGTATTTTAGCTGCTGACCGTCTAGTGCAGATTTCTAGCAAATCGAGTGCCTCATGATTTAAACTAAGTTAGTTTAAAGCCAGATAAACAGCCCTGACATTCTCAACCACACTGACGCGTAAAACAGGAGCCAGAACGAGACCGAAGGCTTTCCATTTCACAAGTGGCCAGTAAATCTAACAGAAACCATAGGATTCTGGTATAAATGTGGGATAATCGTATCGAATTTTATTATATTATTAATGTAGACATCAAATGTATTAAAGGAGTAGCCTATAGTTTTTAAGTTATAGCAGTTTTGTGCTTTTACTAATTCCCTTAGGCTACAGTACAGTTAGCTAAAAAAATTAAAATAGCATAGAAACCATAGTTACTATTTACCATGGTATTGAGGTTCATTTGTGGTTCATGTATGGATCCTATATAAATGAGGGTGTTATAATTTTTACAGATGTTACTGTTTTTGTTAATGAAATACATTTACATCTCCATTCCAAGCTACTGTCAAATGTACATTTCTAAGAGACAAAATGTGTAATATTTTGTGAAATGTTCACGTTTGGTAAATGTTGTCATGTTCTGATGATTAAAAAATATTGAGTTTTCTCGTTATCATACCAAACTATTTGACTACTCAATACTGCTATTGATCAATCAGAATCAAGTATGCCAGACAGCCATGAAACAGCAACCTTAACCCTCTGCAGGTTGTGGGAATGTGTCAGGAGGAGGTGAAGACGAAGGGGAGGCGGAGGCAGGATGGATTGAAGGTGCAGCCATCCTGCTATCCGTCATTTGCGTGGTGCTGGTGACCGCTTTCAACGACTGGAGTAAAGAGAAACAGTTCCGGGGACTGCAGAGCCGCATTGAGCTGGAGCAGCGATTCGCTGTGGTGCGCAATGGAAACGTCATCCAGATCCCTGTTGCTGAGATGGTGGTTGGGGACATGGCGCAGGTCAAATATGGTAAATGTCCTGTTCTGCTGAGCTCAGAGAATGGAATGAATGCTGAGATTAGGCTTAACTCATCTAATATGAGGTGTGGATTAGCACAGAAATATTTTTAGAGTGATGTTCACATTTCCACAAATCACAATGAGAATTCATTTGTTGATAATGTACCCTGTGTAATACAGCATTATTGGTAGGAGCAGTGAATGCTTTTTGGGATATTAGGGATGCCCTGCTGATCACGTGATATTTATTTGTCTCTCTCAGGTGACCTCCTACCTGCTGATGGGGTCCTGATTCAGGCGAATGACCTGAAAATCGACGAGAGCTCATTAACTGGTGAATCAGACCATGTGCGGAAGTCGGCCGACAAGGACCCCATGCTTCTCTCTGGTAAGCGCTGTGTACATGTGTGGGTCATAATGTTGATAGACCCTATTTAATGGGGGTTTCTCAGCCCCCTGAAAAAACACCTCTGTGATTGTGTGATCTGCAAGATATCTTACACAATTTCACCATGATTCTTCTCCGTATTCAAGTTTAAAATCTTTTAGGTTCCTTACATAGGCTACAGGTGATGTATGTATTCGAGATGGCTGCCCTGAGGAAGATACTCAGGGTTAGCAGATCAGACAAAATCCGTAACGAGATAATACGACAGCGTACGGGGTGCCATCAAACGATTGTGCAAGTAGTACATGAGAGGCAGCATAGGTGGCTAGGGCATGTGCTGAGAATGAACAAAGACCGTATAGCGAGAACGGTACTACAAGGAAAAGTAGATGGTAAACGAAAACAAGGAAAACAGAAGGCCACATGGATAAGATCGATCGAATATCGGACAAGTATGAGTTTACACCAGGCATCAATTGTGGCACGGGACAGAAATATTTGGAGAGAACTAGGTGAACGTATTGGAGCCCACGTCGGACTCACCAGCTGAGTGCTGATAAGGCGTAGAAGAAGAAGACATAGGCTACAGGTCCGGATTTAGCTCATTTTTGGCCCCCCCCACACTGTATGACCAAAACTGCTACTTTTAAAGGAAATGGAAGAAATTTTATTTTATTCACACTTTACCAAAAATCAAGCTCAAATGAATATGGGAAGTTTTTGTCCAGTGAATGTCGTGTTTTTCCTCATTAGAACGGCTGCATCTGAGGCTGTCTACCATCACATCATGTTTTCATCAGCTTAAAGGTTATGAAGATTATTGAAGCTATGTGGGTGCTCTTTTTTATTCTGTTTTTTTTTTGTTTTGTTTTTTGTCATTTGGCCAAAATCTCACATTATAATTAAGCGCTACACACAGGCTATTTTTTGCTGTGACTCGAAGACAAATGCAAATGACGCTCTTCATCGCTCCTCAAATACATATACAGTAGTCAACATTTGAAGTGGATCAAAAAAGTTCATCAAAGTTGTCCTAAAAGACTGGGTATTGTTCAAAATTCATGTATAACTTTGATGAAAGATTTTGATCCACTTCAGATGTTGACTACTATATTTAAAGTGTTTCTTAAGTAAAGACAATGCTGTACTTATTCAAAGAAACGGTTCTTGATTTACCCTTGCATCGTAAATAAGCGGAGATGCTCCAAACTGCTTGTGGCACTTCTTGAGATGGAACGGAGTTATGAGGTTTGACGGACAGTTTGAGGATGCAGTGGAGTTAAGAGATTTGGTCACAAGCTATTTTTAATACTTCTCATTGGTTAAATATTTGTGAAACCCACAGACATATACTTAAAGAGATGAGCATAGTAATGATTTATGTTAAAATGATGATATTTTAAATTGTATTAATTTATAAAGTAATTGTCTTACAGTTTTAGCATTAGAGTGAAATAATAATAATAATAATCATTTAAAATAAATTATTTCTCATTATTGTAATTGGGCCCTCCCTGGATGTATGAGCATAGCTTAGAATTTCTATGCATAAATCCGGCCCTGCTTACATACTGTATAAGTATTATCTCCATCCCATCACTCATGCAAATGTTCTCTGTTCCGATTAGGGCAGAACGATATATCAAAATGAAATTGATATTGCAATATGGCTTAGTGCGAATATAAAATGTGTAAAGGTTTTTCTGTGTCTCTGTTTACAGTAAAGCCACTCTGAGACACTGAAATATCATATCATGAGCTGCACACATGTATAAACTCTATATGCATGTATTTCTAATTTTGTTTAATTGTAACTACAATAAATATAATAAATAGTTGTTATTTTTATAGTAACAGAGTGTTGCAGGGATGACGTCAAAACCTAGAAGACTAATTCATCCCTGGTCCCCTCAAGATTTTCCTAGGGGTTTTTAAAATGTTTATTTCTTTTCTTCTTTTTTTTTTTTACGATACTTCGACGTTTTACTCTACGACATAGAGGGAGTTTTATTTTTATTTTATTTATTTATTTTATGTGTTTATATGTCCATGTTCTTAATATGTTATGTGTTTGTATTATGTACGCATCTATGGTGGAAACAAATTTCCTCTCGAGGACAAATAAAAATCATCATCATTATAAATTACACCCACTCATATCAAAAACACAAATTTTAAAGCTGTTATGTTTATTTTTTTTTATGTTTCTAATAAGTAACTAGATAAGAATGTTTGGGCTGTGAGTGTGTGCAGTTTACGTAGAACAAAACGTTCAATATCGTTACTCATATTTTACTCATAAATTGAAAAAAAAAAAAACATTATAAACACCCATAGAAAAATCTCAAGGGAACCACTGGTGATTTAGTCTTCTGGGTTTTGACGTCATCCCTGCACCATATTCAATGTGTTGAGGGAATTTTTTTTAACATTTTTATTCTATTCACTTTATAGTTACTGAAATAGGTTTTGAATTGTTTCTTGGAAAGAGTATAGTGTGAACACCAAGATTTTCCAAGTTTTTCCTAAATCGTTTAGCCCTAACAGGGTGGCTCTCACAAAACTTTCATTTTGAGCTTTTTAAAATATTTAGATGCACTCCTTAACACAATTCTAGAATGATTAATTCTTTCCAAGCTAGCTACTTAAGTATTTTTTTTTAACATCGCAATAAACTGTATATCACAGAAAACATTGGAACGTCATTTTTCTAATATTATGCAGCCCTAGTTCCAATGAAATTTCAAAATAAAGTTGAACCAAATATATCCCCATTACTGATGTACATCTTACTGACAGATGCAATTTTCTTTAATTATTTTAAAAATGGTCAATCACACAATCTCTTGTGTCCTTGAGTCACTTGGATTTCTTAAATTGCTTACAGCACCTTTAAGATTCTATATACCTTTTTAAGGCCTGTTCAGACCAATGTTGATAACTATAACCATACCTCAGTTTCAATAATAGTCTAATTCTATGAGAACAGGGAAATCCACACCACAGCTATAACAATAATGATAGTTGTAAAAACTTTCAGAATGTTTTTTTCCTCCAGCCAATCATAATCCATCCTGTTCAAAAGAGCTCTTGCATTTAAAGCGGCAGGCAACACAATTGCAGCTTGCACTATAATAAACAGAACGTTACAGTGTGTTGATATAGACGTTAATATAGTTATCTTTATTACGGTCCTTTAATGCTGGTAGCAAAGAAGTCACTGACTGAATGTGCATTAGAAGTGATGCAGTGATTTAAGCAAAATCATTGTTTAGAGGCTGATGCCCATCACTCTACTTGAGACTGGTCACTGGCCTCTCTTGAAATGGCTTTGTATTCTGCTCTCGGCTGCGCTCCTTCAGCTGTCAGTCAGCGGGCACAATGCATGCTCGGAGCATCCGCATTCAGTGTGTCAGAATAACTGAGACGCTGCAGTGGCATCCAGATGTTGTTAATTAGATCTGAGAATCTCTGTTTCCTGCTGTGAGCACTGGTGCATGCCCTCACCCTTCCTCCATGCTATTCTTAGACACTTGGGATGATAACTCCATTCTCTTTATGAGGCTGTCCTGCTCCACTGATGATATTATTGAATAATGTCCCAATGATATTTTTGTGAAGTTGATGTATGGAGGCTGTTGTTGTTTGAGGTCTGGTGTCTGTGTTAGTCAAATGCTAATGGTGAACTCCAGAAGACCCGCCTGTCTGTATTTGTAGATATAACAACTGTTTAAAAGAAATTGTTGAGAAAATGTGAACATAATCAAGGAAAATATGAGTTGCAACAACTGGCTTAATTAACACTTTGTTTAACCAATTTTAAATTGTTCACTACATGTAAATTGTCTCATTTAGAAGATTCTTGTCATGGCGATTATAGATTTGTTGTTTAAAATGAATTAAAATGGTTGTCTTCTTGGAAATTAACCTCAAGCTTTTAATAAAAAAGCTATAAATTAAACTAAATTATTGTGATTATTCATTTTTAAACAACTTCCAAGCTCTAGGCCGTTTCTCAAGAATATTTTAATTTAATTAAAACAATTTTTTTTTAATTAATTTAAACATTATTATTATTATTAGTAGTAGTAGTATATAAAATTGTAATTTTCTTGTAAAGCAGCCTTGAGTTTTGTAAAAAATATATTTAAATGTATTACTATATTATTATCTTTTATTATAAATATATATTTAGCAAAATTATGTAATTTAGAAAAACAAATGCTATGTAAGTTAAACCATTATTATTTTTGTCAATAATAATAAAAATAATAATTAATTTACATAGCTTGAGGTCATTTTACAAGACAATTATATATATATATATATATATGTGATTTTTTTATTGTTTTTTTTTTAGACATTATTATTATCATAATTGTTTCACAGCCCAGTATAGTTTAAGTATATATATATATATATATATACTGGCATAAATATAAAAGGCGTATTTCTTTTCTTACATACTATATAGTTACATGACTACAATCTTCAAAAGAGAAGGGAAGAACATTATTTATTGATGCTGCACTGCATGCTGGAAGGTCATAAATTAGCAACATTGTTCAGTGTGAAATTGTTTATTTAAACTTGTTCTATCAGGCTAGTTGGGACACCCTTTTGGGGAAAATTTGTTCGGGTCTTTCCAATGTGCTGCAATAAAATATCAAACATTGTCTATGTCTTTCTCTCATTCTTTCTTTCTCAGGTACCCATGTAATGGAGGGATCAGGGAGGATGCTGGTGACCGCAGTTGGAGTCAACTCTCAGAGTGGCATCATATTCACTCTACTGGGAGCCGGGGAAGGGGAGGAGGAGAAGAAAGAGAAGAAAGGTAGGTGTGAGAAGGAAGAGCATCAAACGCCAACCAAAACATACATTGTAATACTCAGAGAAAAATGCTGAGGCTAGTGTAGGATGTTGTGAGAATGACTGCACACTTACACGTTGTCAGTAGCACTACCAGACAGTAGAGAATGGAGAGAGAGGGGGTGGGAGATCCTTACATAAGAGAGGGATGGGTTTGATGTGAATGGAGGACCAGTGGGCTTAGAGCCTGCAGGAATATTTATGAATGGTAAGACGAGCAAGAGAGACAAGCAGAGCTCCACTGCTGCAAACTTTATGGCCCATGCCATGGGTAATTTAACTTGCAGCCATCAGAGAGGAGACTGGAGAGAGGGGAATAGAGAAGGATTAGGAGTTATATTGGAGGAGGCTGATTAATTATTCAGAGAAAGGGAACGAAAGAGAGAAACAGAGAGAGGGAGAGAGAGCAAAGGTTGGATGTGGGTGGATGAAGAATGAAGTGGCGCCATGTTCTGTTACTGTCCCACTGAATCGCTCTACAGTATGTGTGTCATCAGCTACAGACAGACTTATAACTGCCTCACGATGACAATTGAATTGTCTTTTTTGCAAAAATTTATTTAGTAATATTTGTAATTCTTTTCTGATACCCGTAACCGTAGATTAGTCTGTATAAAAATTCACATGCCAACAGGCCTCTTTTTATTATCCATTTAAAAAATCTATGTGAATGTACAGTATAAGGGATAGTGTATATTTTAGGTGCAATAAGTGGTCAAAAATTATTTTAATTTATTTATAATTTTTTATCACCTTTTTGCAATATTGTGGTTTTTATTACTTTAAATAAAAATATTCTATGTTGTGTCTTAACTGATAGGTAATCAAAACTACATGTATAATTATAATCAATAAATGAAAAAAGTTTTATAAATCAAATTAATCACAATTAATCACATATATCAATATTTTTGGAGAAAAGCCCTCAAATGTGTAACGTAGTAATCCACAAAAGATGAAGATGAGGGTGCAGACTCCAGGACGGAGTAGGCTGTGCAGGCAACCAGGGCGGAGCTGGCCCTTCAGGTGGCCATGGCGGAGATGACCCTTCGGGCGGCCGCGGCGGAGACGACCCTTCGGGCAGCCATGGTGGAGACGACCCTTTGGGTGGCCATGGTGGAGAGGACCCTTCGGGCGGCCGCGGCGGAGACGACCCTTTGGGCAGCCATGGTGGAGACGACCCTTTGGGTGGCCATGGTGGAGAGGACCCTTCGGCCGGCCATGGTGGAGATGACCCTTCGGGTGGCCATTTTGCAGACTTTCCTTTGGGAGACCAGGTCTTCCCGTGGGAGTCAGGCCTGGCCCCAATGGCCCGGGGACCTATAGGCCCCCCCCCCATAACATAAGAATAAGAAGGACAAAAGAATAAGAATAAGACATAAGAAGGACCTTGGAGGAGGAAAGGAACAGAGGGTTCAGGAGGAACGATCTTGGCGGGACAAGATTCAGGAAGGATGGTTTCGCCCACCGTAAAATCAGATCCGCTCACCCAGAGGGCGAAGTCGATGTACTTGGCCAGCGTCCAATAGGAGTTTCCCCGTGGAATTACCAACTACATCTTGTCGTCCAGTCCGACCCGGGAACCCTCCATGAGTGCAAAATCGTTACACTGAGCAAGGTGCAGACGTTGACGAAATCCTTCACGTATTCCTCCAGGTTTCTACCTTCCTGAAACATGAAGATCGTACTTCCGTTAAAGTTGTGGGGGAACCCCATTGGTGCAACATTAATGGAAGCAAGATTGCTTATTAAAGGAGTCTGGGTCCGTCCATCTGTCATTTTGTGGTCATTGCTCTATGTTCCACAGTTTTTCGGCATCTTGCACCATGAGTTCTGCATCTCAGTTAAATTTAGTTAAAAACACCTCTTAAGACCCCTGCATTTTGTTGCTCATGAGTCTTTGCTGATAATACACTAAATTAACTAGATTACTAATTTACAAACGTAACTAGAACATTGAAAGCCCTAATAATAATTTTAATACAAGAATTAGGAAAAATCTTTTAGTCTTGCAGGAAAGTTGCACTGCAGGACAGTGATCTCAGTACTTTAAATTTCATTTTGTATCTACCTACATGCAACTTTTTTTCAGTTTCCCCATAATACAACATGATCAGCATTGATTTCTCTTTTTTTCTTACCTCTACCACCACCCAATCCTAAAAATACCCCCCCCCCCCCCAAACCCGCATTATCCTTTTGTTTCGCCATCCAATCAGAGGACAGTAGTAACTCACTCACAACTATGGCCAAACCAAGTGGCATCACCAATGGTACGTAATCCACAGCCCTGTTGTTTGAGTCCAATGGAGTTACAGAACACCTTCAGCGTAGATGAAATGACTACAGTCAGCAATGTATAGAGACGGATTAGCCCAGAATTGTGGTGTGTATTCACAGGTTTAACATGTTATAGTTAAAGAGCGCAGTTCAATGTGTGTGCCGTTTGTTTGTGATTCTGTTTCCATAGTTCTGTGCGCTCTCATTTTCCCTACTCAAGAACACTGTGTGCCCTGTCTCTCATTCTGTCTATGTCTGTCGCTTTTTATTCCCTTGTTCCCCCTCTATCTCTCTCTCTCTCTATCTCTCTCTGTCTGTCTTTCTCTCTCACAGGCAAGCAGCCAGAGGCAGCTGTGGAGACCAATCAGAATAAAGGTACCACAGGGATAGTAGAACAGATTAATGAAGAGAATGGGTTAATTATTTTCTTGTTGTGGAAAATTTCTGTGAACTCCTCAGCAATGCTGTTGCTGTATACGTATAGCTACGGGAAATATAAGCGTTAATACCATGTATGCACACATCTACATACATAAAGAGGCAGAAACACACTCTCTGTTACGTCACACACTCGGTTGCTCAACGGCATACATGACGACTGCTTCCAGCACATTGCAACTGTAGTTCATTGTTTCTGGTGTCGAGGAAAAGCACCCAAATACATTTCGCTGAATAGAACTTGAAAGGGGCGATGCTTTTGTGTTCTGACTCTTAACCAATGTCAGTATTTATGCTGTGCTTGTCCACATTTGTCTTGCTTTCCTTCGTTGTGTGTCCAGTGTATGTGTGTTTGGCACTTTGAGCATATCTGCCGAAATATTTGATGTGTGGCATGAAGATATTCAGAGCTTTGAATGAGTCTCGTTCATGCCGGAAGCCTCTCACGATGCCTCTGAGTTGTGACACGACAGATTTGTTGGCCATATGTAGTGACGCTAACTCATGTCCCGCCCACCAGCCAAAAAGCAGGATGGAGCCGTTGCCATGGAGATGCAGCCTCTGAAGAGTGCGGAGGGTGGAGAAGTGGAGGAGAGAGAGAAGAAAAAATCTAATGTGCCGAAGAAGGAGAAGTCTGTACTGCAGGGCAAACTCACCAAACTGGCTGTACAGATTGGCAAAGCAGGTGCGTGGGATTCATGTGGCCAATTACGAGGTGATATCATATGGAAAGATAAATCACCTCACTCTGACACACTCAAACGCTACTGTGCTGATCCTATTGTTTTTTTTATTTTCATTCTCATACAAAAATATATTCAGTGTTGGAGAATGTTACTTTTAAAACTAGCGTTACAATATTCCGTAACTTTTTAGAAAAGGTAACTAATTGTGTTCTGATAGGAACCACTCGCTAAATGTGTTATACTGTTACTTTTTTACATATTCTCACCAATAATTGGAAGCACTGATTAATCGTGTTTCTTTGTTCCTTTTTTATGGAAAGCAATGTTAAATTTTGTAACATTTTCTCAGTTAACTGAGAGGAAGTATTTGCTAAATTACATTGTTTATGGAATGTAACACATTGTTACATTTAAGTTGCATTTTCTCACCAATAGTCAGGTAAAGTGCTGACTAATTGAATTACATTGTTACATTTTTGTGCTACAAACTATTAAGTGAGAGGAAGCATCCACTAATTGTGTTACATTGTTACTTTTCATGAAATTTAACACATTGTGTTGCTTATGTTACATTTTCTTACCATTAACTGACTGGAAGTGCTGATTAAATGCATGACAATTTTACTTTATATGTGAAGTCGGATGTTAAGTTACTTTTGGGCTACATTTTCAACCTGTAAACCGAGAGGAAGCACTCAATAATTTTGTTTTAGTGTTTCAGTCTTTTTAATGGAATGTAAACCATTGTGCTCCTTTTTTTTAACCATTAATTTAGTGGAAGTGCTAACTAAATGTGTTTGTTACTTTTTATGGAAAGTTACTTTTTGTTCCATCAGTTGAGTGAAAAAACACACATTTTGCATGTGAACAATAGCCTTTTTAATTCTTGAAAAAAAGGTTAAAGTTTACTCCTATTTTTTTTTATGTTTAATTATAATACATTAAAAATATAAATAAGTTAATCAGATATTATGATGTAACTTTGATAATAATAAATTACTTATTTGGTATTTTACAGTCAATAAATTTATTGCGTAACACATGTTACCCCATTACTGAAGTCATTCTGAAAGCTGTGTTCAATCATAATATTAATAGAAAACAGTATCCTGAGGATTATTTAGTTGTTGTTTTTTGTAGGTCTTGTGATGTCAGCCATTACAGTTATCATCCTGGTGCTGTACTTTGTGATCGAGACGTTTGTGGTGGAGGGGCGAGCCTGGATGCCAGAGTGCACGCCCATCTACGTGCAGTATTTTGTCAAATTCTTTATCATTGGTGTGACTGTCCTGGTGGTAGCTGTGCCTGAGGGTCTTCCCCTTGCTGTAACCATCTCCCTGGCCTATTCAGTTAAGGTGAGAGAGACCAGGTGCAGTGTGTGCATGTGCGTGTGTGTTATCAGCAAATCAAATGTATTGTAGAGCTAACAGATTACATTAGCAAATTTGAACAAAACAAACGCATTTTTCTCTGGATGTTTTTATTTTTATTTTTAATTTTTTTATGTAATATTTTAAGCATGTTTTGCTTTTGTCAACACAGTTTTTTTTTCTCATTATCCAAATCTTCTACTGTTGTTAATTCAGAAAATGATGAAGGACAATAACCTAGTACGTCACTTGGATGCCTGTGAGACAATGGGCAATGCCACTGCCATCTGCTCCGACAAGACCGGCACCCTCACCACCAACCGCATGACTGTAGTGCAGGCCTATCTGAATGACCAGCACTACCGTGAGATCCCGGACCCCAGCCAGATCAACCCCAACACCTTAGAGACGCTTGTCAATGCCATATCAATCAATTGCGCCTATACCTCCAAGATCCTGGTGAGAGATTGGATATTGTGAATAACCTGCTAAAAAACTGTTTAAACCAGCCTCAGCTAATTTTAGCTGGTTCAGCCTGGTCAACATGGTCTTCAAATAGTCTATCTGGACACCCAGCCTGGCCAGCCTGTTTTTAGCTGAAAAGTGCTCAAAACTCCTTTAATAACAGCCATCACAGCATCCTATCCAGACTGTAAAAAAAAAAAAACATTGTGAAATTTATGGTAAAAAAAACCCGGCAGTTGTGTTTGCCAGAACCTTACCTTAAGTTCATCACAAGTAGCTTTTTCATAAACTGAAGTAAATACTAATATTTAATATATAATATACACAAATGCAGAACTCTATCATTGTAACACACGATATTGAAATAATACAATAAACAACATAAAATATAACACTAATCCCAAATGTACATAACTGATAACAAAAACTAACAAGAAACATAATTGACTAAACAAAATACAATCAAATGCAAAGTCTCCTGCAGGAAATTCTGGGAATATCAGTTTATGGTTTTTCACTGTAAATTGTAAGATGACTACATTTTTACTTTCAACGTCTGTACATTTAAGTATTTTACTGTAAATTACTTAAAATGTCTTGTAAAATCTATTACAGTTTTTCACCATAGTAAGCTAACTTGGCATTAATCAATTAACAGGTTTTTTACTGTAGCATTTATAAAGTATTTTATTGTTAAGATTGAAAACACATTTTTTACAGTACAGGCTGGGAAACCAGCCTGCTAGCTTAGGCTGGTGTAAGATGTTTTTTTTTTAGCCGGGAAGCACCATTACACTAAAAAATTCACAGTCGCACTCGGTTGTCAAATATAAATAGAAACTTTTCCAGTTCAACTTTTTTCATTTTCTCTTATCCGTGTCCCTTGCTTTATTTCAATTCTCTTTCAGCCTCCGGATGTGGAAGGGGGTCTGCCCAAACAGGTTGGTAATAAGACAGAGTGTGGTCTGCTGGGCTTCCTGCTGGACTTGAAGAGAGACTACGTCCCTGTGAGAGAGCAGATCCCAGAGGAGAAGATCTACAAAGTCTACACTTTCAACTCTGTACGCAAGTCCATGAGCACTGTGGTGCAGATGCCGGATGGAAACTTCCGGCTCTACAGCAAAGGAGCCTCTGAGATCCTTCTGAAAAAGTGAGTAAAGCACGACAAGATGTAGGAAATATAATTGTATGTTTCTTTAGTTGGTTGTCATTGTAGACCTCTTTTGATCTCCCTGCTTTCTCTTCTACCTCAGGTGTTCCTCCATACTTGGTGCCAACGGTGAAGCACGAAACTTCAAGCCACGGGACCGAGATGAGATGGTGAAGAAAGTGATCGAGCCCATGGCATGTGAAGGTCTGCGAACCATCTGCATCGGTTATCGTGATCTTCCCTGTGACCCCGAGCCTGACTGGGAAAATGAAGCTGAAATTGTCACTGAACTGAGCTGCATCGCTGTCGTCGGGATTGAGGATCCCGTTCGACCTGAGGTATGTAGAGAGAACATGTATTCTGTAGCATCAAAGTGCTTTTCTCTTTTCAAGCCTTTTTTCCGCTCCTCCCGCAGGTCCCCGATGCCATTTTGAAGTGTCAGAGGGCAGGCATCACTGTGCGCATGGTCACCGGCGACAACATCAACACAGCACGAGCCATTGCTGCCAAGTGTGGCATCATTCAGCCTGGAGATGACTTTCTGTGCCTGGACGGTAAAGAGTTCAACCGAAGAATCAGGAATGAGAAAGGAGAGGTTTGTGGAAATTGAATCTTGGACATCTCAGCACGAAACCAATATAGACTAAACTGAATCATGGATGTCCATGCTTTGTGTACGTGCATGTGTCTGTGTGTGTTTGTGTTATAGATTGAGCAGGAGAGGATTGATAAGATCTGGCCCAAGCTCAGAGTCCTGGCGCGTTCCTCCCCCACAGACAAACACACTCTTGTAAAAGGTGAGATGCTCTTTCCATCTACCCAGACTCACTTGAATCTTAAAAAATGGAGTATGGGAATTATGTAGTGTCCAAAATTGCTAGAAAATATTATATTATAATATTTATACTTATATTTTGAAGAATTTTTTTATTCTGTTTTTATTTTTATTTAAAAAAAAAATCAGATTGTAACCCATTGCCTTAAGCTCTGCACACTCTAGATCAAACAGACATCTAGATTAAAAGATTTTAAGACCATGAGAAACATACTCTATTACAATTAAAGATTTTCTTTTTGTGAGAATGTTTTTTTAAAGAAGTCTCTTCTGTTTTCTATTGTAATATATTTGAAAATATAATTTATTCCTGTCATGGAAAAGCTGATTTTTTAGCATCATTACTCCAGTCTTACATCAAATAATTTGAATATGCTGATTTGCTGCCTATGTGATTACCAATATTGAAAACAGTTGTGCTGCTGAATATTTTTGTGGAAACAGTTTTTCAGGATTATTTGATTAATAGAAAGTTTTAAAAAAAAACAGAGTTTCTTGTTAGTTAATAGTAGTTACTAGAATTTAAATATTGCGTTACTCATTTGTTCCTTTGTAGTTATTCATTAATTATGGAACAGTATTCTAAAGTGTTACAGAAATCTTGTATTAGTGTCTTTACTGTGTCATATTTTATCAATTGAATGCATTCTTGCTGAATGAAAATAATAATTTCTTTTTTTTTAAATCACTGACCCCAAAACATTTGATCGGTAGTGTAAATTCAGTCAAGTGTGTTCAAACTGTTGACTGGTGCTGTAGTGTATTTATAATGTATGCAAATTTAGTAGGCCGCACGTACAGTCATACAATTAAAATGTATCATACGGATGAATTCATGTTCTGTGGTGACAGCAGCTGAATTCAGCGATTGGTCAAGGTTGTGTGCTAGCTTGTAATTGTTTGCTGGGTGATGATGCCATTGTGTAGGCATCATTGACAGCACTGTGTTGGAGCAGAGACAGGTGGTGGCCGTAACTGGTGATGGGACCAATGACGGACCGGCTCTCAAGAAGGCAGATGTGGGCTTTGCGATGGTAAGCACATCTGATGAACACTTCCCTCTAATCTATTCATGTATTCATCCTCCCTTCCAAGAGGTTGTTAAGAGATGAGTAATGATGAAAGATGAATATTGATTTATTAGAAGCTCCACTTATATCATGTTCACCCAACAAGGGTGTATTGTAAGATAGGAAGATCTCTAGTGAATAAAAAAACCCTTTCTCAAAAGAATTTGAATTAGATGCATGTATTATGCCCTAAATCTCTTTCTCTTTGTCTTTCTTGCTGTCTCTAGGGTATAGCAGGTACTGATGTAGCTAAAGAAGCCTCTGACATCATCCTGACCGATGATAACTTCTCCAGCATTGTGAAAGCTGTCATGTGGGGGAGAAATGTGTATGACAGCATCTCCAAGTTCCTGCAGTTTCAGCTTACTGTCAATGTAGTGGCCGTCATCGTAGCTTTCACTGGGGCCTGCATTACACAGGTAACACGTACACCAGTGTTATTTTAGGATTATTAATATGCAAATATAGTATTGTGCATTTTTCGAATTAGCTTTTAATATTTAGAACTTTAACTTATTTTTTTATGTATTTTACATTTTTAAATGTAAGTTTTTATGTCATATTTATAGTTTAAATACTGTGACCTGTATCTGAGTAAAAGGACTCAAAGCAGAACAAATGTAGGGCGTGATTTTGCCCATTGTTGGATTGTTTGCTATTTGTCGATCTCATGTGAGTGACAGGTTGTCCTGCCCCTGCGCCAGTAAACAGAGAAGAGAAGAAATGCCACTGCAAGAGGGAGGGGGGAGTTGTTTTGATGAATGTTTTGAAGGGGAAAAAATGATGTGCACAGATAAATAAATTGTAATAAGTACTGCAATTTTCCATAAAAAAAA
The DNA here is from genome assembly GCA_031834385.1 of Semotilus atromaculatus. Taxonomy (NCBI): domain Eukaryota; kingdom Metazoa; phylum Chordata; class Actinopteri; order Cypriniformes; family Leuciscidae; genus Semotilus; species Semotilus atromaculatus. The sequence continues at coordinate 12,815,292 of JAULUF010000026.1, forward strand.
AAATCAATGTTGCTTTAAAACAAATGATAAGGCAGAGCAAGGGCAGTTCCCTCACTTTAAACATTGTGTCCCCCCTAAATCTACTCCTTGGATCAGTGTCATTCGTCTTAGCCCATAGTGTTGCAGTAAATGTGAAACGGCCACTCTAGATCGCTGATAGCTCTGTGTCATGCAGGTTAGGGGAACTGACTGCATTGCACCTCTCAAGCTCATAGCAAAAGGAAGCTGAAGTTAAATCACACAATGAGCCCTCTGCTGGAGGCTGGTGTTACTGCATACTCTTCACTGGTAAAAAGTGTAGTTCAGTATCTTCATCTGTAATCTGTGTGTGTTTGTGTGTAGGACTCTCCACTGAAAGCTGTGCAAATGTTGTGGGTCAATCTGATCATGGACACATTTGCCTCTTTGGCTCTTGCCACTGAGCCGCCAACTGAAGCCCTGCTGCTTAGGAAACCTTACGGCCGCAACAACCCCCTCATCTCCCTCACAATGATGAAGAACATCCTGGGTCATGGAGTATATCAGCTCGTCATCATCTTCACCCTGCTGTTTGTCGGTAGGACAAAGAGCTCAAGGATCAATATGTGTTGTTTTGCATTATTGATATGTTGAATTAGGAAGAAACGTTAGCAGCTTACAGCTCAGACTTTATAGTCATTATAGCCTCAAATATGTTACATGTATTTACATTTATTAATTTAGCAGATGCGTTTTCTAAAGACAAATTACAAATGAGAGCAATAAAAGCATAAGTGAGTGACCTAAAGGGGAAACAATGAGTGCATACTGACTGCACCTTTTTTAAGAACAGTTTAATTTTGTATGCTTTCATCTCTTTTATCCTAAGGAGAGAAAATCTTCAACATCGACTGTGGCCGTAATGCACCCTTACACTCCCCCCCATCTGAACACTACACCATCATCTTCAATACATTTGTCCTGATGCAGCTCTTCAACGAGATCAACGCTCGCAAGATTCATGGCGAAAGGAACGTGTTCGACGGCATCTTCGGGAACCCTATCTTCTGCAGCATTGTTCTGGGAACATTTGGAGTGCAGGTCAGAGCTACTGTAGTTCATGTTGTGCTCCATGCGCAGGCCCTCCAGATTTCTACAGAATTTGAACACAGTCATTAACACAGTTTTGCATATCTCTCACCCCTGGGTGTTAGTTTATTAAATAGACTGCATTTTTGTATTGTTTGCCTTTAAAAATAATTTAAATGAATTTATTTGAAGTGCATATGATATTAAGACTAGTTTTCAGAGAATATATCTTGAATTAATTTATTAAAGAGCCCCAATTATGTTTTTTTGGATATTACCTTTCATGTTGTGTGTAATATAGCTGTTTGCGAATGTAAAAGTTTCACAGATCAAAGTGCAAGATAAATGGAGTTATAATCAGTAATCAATGAATGCTTTGACTAGCCCTCAGTCATTGTAGTTGCAGCTGAGGCCTGGAAGAGTTTGGTTCATGTTATCGACATTTCAAGAAGATGCTGTTTTCTGCACTGTGAAAGCAAATCCACTTTGCATGCACTTCCAAAGGATCAGTACTCTGGTACACAGTACTCAGTACATTTTGATTAATTTGATAATGCTTGCAGCTACAAATAACAGTGTATTACATAAATGTTTTGGTTTTTTTTAAACCAGAAAAGCCGAATCCCGCCCCACAGCCGATTATTTAAAATATTAAAGACTAGAAATACTAAACCCAAACCCTCACCTTAACCTTAGCATAGTGTTGGTAGCACAACCTTAAAGATAGTATTGCTGTTTGTCACGATCAGATCTATCCATGATTAGAAATCTGAACTGAATCTGTGAAGTCTGAACTTTTTTTGACAGCTGATTGAGTTAACCTATGAAATCGGCTGTGGGTCGAAGTTTGCACTTAATTTGTTTGGAAATGCTTAAATCCATTTAACAGACCCCTTTATATTTTGAAATATAAAAATTCCATGTTCAATGAAAGGTAACACGAGCAGGTGATGTGCTGAGTCCCTACATTTTGGCTGTGCTGAGTGTTGATGGTGTTTGTTTGCTTGTTTTGCTGTTGATCTGTGTGCAGATTGTGATTGTGCAGTTTGGGGGAAAGCCCTTCAGTTGTGCCCCTCTCAATATGGAGCAATGGCTGTGGTGCCTCTTCGTGGGAGTTGGAGAGCTGCTGTGGGGTCAGGTAGGAGAGTAAGAGTCAAAGAACGAATAAGGAGAGCGACTATCAAACATTGTGTGACTGAAGGTGTCGAATATTTCAGCAAGTTTAAGATCTTCAAAATTCTCACAGATATGACATTTTATTCCCCAAAAGAACCTGATTAATTGGCTGATATTTGACTATTTTAAGATTATTGCATCAACTGATAACTGTGCCAAATTGCCTGATAAACCCAAGTGGTAATCCTGCCTTGTCACACATGAACACATTATATCACACATGATTATGTTTTGAGTGAACTTTAAGAAAACTTTGTTTTGAATAAAAAAAATGTTTGTGAGCATCTAATTTGCTTTTAATAAATTGTATTATACAGTACCCCTTGCAAAAAAGTTAATTTTATTAAGTATACTTAAAGGTGCAGTCTGTAAGAGTGACAACTAGTGGCCGAAATGGGTACTGTAGTCCACTTTAAAATATCGGAAACAATTCAATTAAAAAACAAACATTTCAACACTCTTGGAAACGCACATTTTAAAGTAAAATAACTGGCTGTAGAAGTATTTTTCAGAGAAACGAGTATGTGAACTTAGCATGTTTCCACAATATATGCAAACATGTTATGGTATTTTTATGATTTAGTAGAGTGGAAAAGTTACATTACAGCACCTTTAAGTAAAGTTCAAGTATATTTTAATTTATAATTTATGTATATATCTTATATTTTATAAGATGTACATAATAAGTAGATTGAAAGTATACTTTCTTATTATTAGTTTATAAGAACGATTCTAATAGCACACGTTTTTGTAAGGGACAGCACATTGCCAAAAATATGTGGATACCCACTTCACACCCACATATGCCATACGTTTAATTTCAAACCAAGAAACATTAATTTGGAGTTAGTATTCCTTTTATTGCTATAACAGCTTCTATCCTTCAGGGAAGGCTTTTTTTTCTACTAGATGTTGGAATATAGCCGTTTGAATTTGCACCCATTAAGACACAAGAGCACCAGTGAGGTCAGGCACTGATGTTGGGTAATGAGGTCTGGCTCATCCCAAATTCATCCCACGGGTGTTCAATTGGGTTCAAGTTCTTCCACACCAGACTCAATACAGCATTTTATTGGTGGACGTGCTCTTTGGTTCTTATCTTAAAATATTTGTATAAAGGACGTATGCTTGATTTAAGCACCTGAATGACAAAACCGTTAAAGCGATTTTTAATAAAATGGTACTCAGAAAATATCCCTATTACCTGACAGATATTATGTGCCACAGATTCTTTAACTACTCAAAAAAACAAGTTTTTTAAAAGTACTTTCTGCTTGTCAATCATTTTGCATATTCGCAGGGTAGTCCATATATGGGCAGCAGGAAGCTTAGAGCTTGGTAGATGAAGTGGATCACGCAACTTAATGGGATAGTTCACCTAAAAAAGTAATAATTTACTCACGTTGTTCCAAACCTGTATGACAAGAATTATAGATCTTTTTATGTTGAAAATTAATTTGATGTTATGACTGATAATATATGGCTTATAAAATATTTTTAACACCATTTTGTTGACTATTTTGTCTAAATAAATGTAAAATAAAACAAAAATCAGTTGTTATAAATACTAAAAGTGAATTTAGTTTGAAAAAAAAATCACATTATTATAATTGTACTGGATGAAATTTGGAAAAGGAGTATGCACAGTTACTGTAAATGTCCAATAGACGACCATTCAAAAAATTGGGGTCAGTAAGATTTTTTTTGTCTCCTGCTCAACAAGGTTGTTTTGCAAAAACAAGGCAATGATTTGTTTGATCAAAAATACAGCAAAAGCAGTAACATTGTGAAGTATTATTACAATTTAAAATAGTTTTCTATTTTAATAGTTATTTTCTATGTTAATATATTTTAAAATATAATTTATTCCAGTGATCAATATATGATTTCGAGGATCTCAGCTTTATCTTTGTAGGGCGGGGATTTGAAATCCAGTGGCTAAATTTGGCAGAAGTTCCAGAATGGCAGCACTTTTCATTAGAAGGGAATGTCTACGTATTTTTGCCCATGATTTTTCCAATTTTTATCTACTGTATATCGACCAATGGCCTCAGTCATATCGGTCATTCCACTCCTCTTAAACTAATTCTCCTCTTCATCTCAGGTGATCGCCACAGTTCCCACTAGTCACCTGAAGTGTCTGAAGGAGGCGGGCCAGGGGCGGGGGACAGACGAGATGACGGAGGACGAGCTGGCCGAGGACGAGGAGGAGATCGACCATGCTGAGAGAGAGCTACGCAGGGGCCAGATCCTCTGGTTTAGAGGCCTTAACCGTATCCAGACTCAGGTGCTGTGCATGAGACAGTCAATCGCTGTGGTAGAGCTAGTAAGAGCACTAGTTACATAAGATCATTTCCACAGACAGTAGACCTAGTCTCTTCAAAGAATGCTCTTTTGCTTTTCCTTTGGTTTTGTCCTCTTCTCCCTCTAGACCCTCTCTGGTGACTCATTAACATTAGCTCATCCTTTTCCCTTTCCTCCTCTCCTTCGCTACTCTATCTCTGTCTCTGCTGCCCACTTTTGGGACCCTCTCTAAATGAGTATAGATTTCCCCTAACAAGAATCTATAACATTCCCCCCTCCTGTGCTCAGTGCTCAGTTTTGTCACTCTATTATGTAACTTGAGTCCTTTAAAGTCCTAATTTATTGCTCAGTAACTCATTTGCCTCAGAGTCACAGCATTGAATCAGTTGCATCCTGGTGCGCTGCATGGGACTTGAGAATGTTGCTCCTCAGACTTTATAGAGCTTTATAGATTTGATGAGGATCTGAACAATGTTTGACTGTAGAGATGCGCCGATTTTAAAGCTGATAACTACTGTTATGCTGTGGTTGAAGTTCTATACTTTTTTTGTCTAAATAAATTTAAATTTGTTTAAATTCTAAAAGTGAATTTAGGCACCACAACATTATAATGTACAGTATGAAATTTAGGGTTCAAAAGTTTAGACTCAGTACGTTTTTTAAAGGTCTCTTATGCTCAGCAACACTGTAAAAAAATATTGCTGCAATTAGTTTTAACAGCTAAAAAAAATGTTGATAAATATCCAACTTAACTTAGTTTTAAGTCAAGCACACAAGTCGAACACATACTTTTTAAAGTTGAAACAACACATTATTTCTTTTAATGTTGAATTTTAAGTTGTGATGAATGATCACAGCAATCAAAATCATTTGCGGTGCAAGGTTGCATTTATTTGATAAAAAAAACAACAGTAATATTGTCAAATATTTTTACTATTTAAAATAACTTTTCTAGTTTAATATAGTAAGTAAAGGCATAATAAAAGCTGAATTTACAGCCTATTTGATGCTCAAGAAACATTTCATATTATTATCAATATTATTATACAGTTTTTGTGGGAACCGTCATACATTTTTCTCAGGATTCTTTGATGAATCAGTTCAAAAGAACAGCATTTATTTGAACTAGAAATCTTTTTTTACATTACAAATGTCCGTACTGTCACTTTTGATCAATTGAATGCATCCTCACTGAATAAAAATATTTTTTTCTTGCTGAAGTTGAGTCTTAAGCATCAAGGCTGGTATTATAGTATTATCATAAAAAATGTGTCCACCTTTGTTACAATACTTTGGAGATATTGGAAATACTTATTGTTACTTGAACTTGGTCATGTGTCTAGTACATTTGTGCATATTGCCTTTATATTTTGCTCATTTCAAGGACTGCTGAAAATCTCTTTTGATTTGATCTGTTATCTATAATTAACCAAATGTTTATTATACTCTCTTGTTTCTCTGTCCATTCCTTTTCACTATCTCTTTCTCTACAATTTTCAACCTTCACGGAACCTCAGCCTACAGGGTTATTGTTGTTTTGTTTAAACTGAACTGCTAATTACTGAAGTAGTTTGATTTAAGGGCCAATGCTGAATTAATTTCCTTGGGTGGAATTTTACTAATGCTAATCGTAGTTCTCAGTTTTTGTGGAAGGATCTATTGTGGTGGCCTTTGTTTCCTTTTTTTTTTTTTTTTCTGAGCAGAACTACGCTAGTAGGCACATACATGACAATGAAGTTTATCTAATTTATAAAGTAAGTGGGCCGTGATGCCTGTTGATTTATGGCACTGTAACTTCAGAAAGACATTTTATAATAGAATGCTCTCAAAGCACATGAACATGCTTGCACAAACACTTATATGCTCAGTCCAATCTAGCACTCACTCTTTTTGGCCATGTTCTTGCTAACATTTACCATCAGTGAGCAGACTTGATGGGATGGTAGAGCATTATAAAGATATTTCTTTAAAATTTGGAGTGCCCGGTATAGATTGCTGAAGTGCTTGTAAAGCTTCTTACAAGGTTTCCATCGATTCCCTCACTGCTCGACACTGAGTAGGCAAAACACGACACACATTATAACGGCTGGCCTCATATCATCAGTCAGCCTAATCTAATCACGGCTTTCATCCAGCATGGCTCCACTGAGAAGAGCACCTCCATTTCTCAGTGTTGTGTTTTTGACACGGGGTATTTGCAGATTAATTATCAATGAGGTCTTACACAAGATGATTGCAAATTCTTACGGCATTTCCCATTTTGGTTTGGCCCTGGTGAACTCGCATGTAAAATTGATTCAGTGAGTTTTAGAAAAGTGAAACATTTCGGGTGGTGCGGTTGCAGAGATCCATTTGTTGTAAGCTTTTATTGCAAAATTACATTTTGAGAACTTATCTTGTGTCTATTTGATCATTTAAAGGAGCCATTTAGAAACCGCAATGACATCCGTTCTCAATATTTGTGGGGGGAACAAAAGTAACATAATCCTAAAAATTAACTGACAAATTAAGTGTGTGTTTCTTTAGAGTTTTGCAAGCCAGTGAAGGTCATATTAAAGATTTTATTTTATGGGAAATTATTGAATCGTGGAAAGTGGTCTTAATGTGACAGTTCTTGGTGGTCAGCGAAAAGATGTTTTAGTGGCAGAGCAAGTTACTACATTTTGATGAAAGATCATAAAGACTTGTAATATATGCATAATCTTAATAAGACCAAGACTGTGTTCTAAAAAATTAATTTGGGTCAATTTTGATTTCATCTTGATCCTGGTTGCAGGTCATAAAAGGGATAGTTCACCCAAAAATGAAAACTTTTACTCATCATTTACCCATCCTCATGTTGTTCCATGTGTGACTTTCTTCTGTAGAACACAAATAGAGAAATTTTGAAGAATATTTATGGTAGTTCATAGTGACCACATCTTTGCAGGCAAAAAAAAAAAAGGACAAAAACACCATAAGAGCAGCATAACAGTGGTCCATATGACTCAATTCCAAGTAGCCATTCAACAGCTTTGTGTGAGGAACAGACTGAAAAAAAAAAAAGTATGTTCCATAGCAACAAAAAAAAACTCATATGGGTGTGAATGACACCTGGAGAAGTCAATAATGACAGAATTTTCATTTTGGAGTGAACTATCCCTTAATGTTAAAAGATGTACCCCTTAGTACACAATGCCAACCTAGCTTTCTTTTCTCCTACCGGTTGTATTTTCTTCTCGCTCTGCTCCTTCCTTCCTTTCTCTCTCTCTCTCTCTCTCTCTCTCTCTCTCTCTATCTCGCTTTCTATACTGTGAAGTGTGTATATGATGTGGTTCTCTCTCTCTCCTGCAGATGGAGGTAGTGAGTACGTTCAAGAGAAGTGGTTCGTTTCAGGGTGCAGTGAGACGTCGATCCTCAGTGCTCAGCCAGCTCCATGACGTAACCAATATTTCTACCCCCACTCATGTAGTTCTCTCCACTGCCAATGCAAGCGCCGCTCCCGGGAGTGAGTTCCCTGCTTTCCCTACCTGTGTCAGACACACTTTAAACACTCACAAAACATGATCTCTCACAAACACACTCACACATGCACCAGGCATTCCTCCTCACACACACAGCAGCACATGCAACACCCCACCGTGTGTGCCGTGGAAATTCTGTTCTGTATTTGAAACCTTCTCTGTAGTCGTCTCTCTGTGATTGAGTGGTTCTTTGCGAGATAGCCTGTCTGGCTTTGACTGATCCTCTATGGGCCGCCGTTTGTGTCTCCTTCCCGAGTCCCTCCTCTCCTTCTCTCGATCTCTGTGTGCTGTCTTGCTGTGTCGGGCCTTTTCTCTTGCTGTTGGGTTCCTCTTTGTTGTCTGAAGGTGTTGGTTTTGTTTTCAAATCCCTGTTTCTCGATAAGCCGTTTTCTGTCTTCTCTCTGTCTAAAACTAAACCGTTAATCTACAACAGAATGTGTAAAAAAGACACATTTGACTCGAATCTGGTTTATTTTTTTAAAGCTGAAGTGGTTGTTGTTGTTTTGAGCAAATGGGATTGCAAAAATAGTGAGTGATCAAATCTCACGACAAACAGATAGTCCCTCCCCCAATCCCATTGATTGAGACAATATTATTTTAACTGCATCACAGAGAAACATTGTTTGTATTTTTCAGACAAATTGACCTTTTTACACATGACTTATTTATGATTGTCTATAGATGATTAATGTAAATTAAACAATTGCATAACTGCATGTAATACTTCAATTAAATAATTCAATTTATAATAAATCTCTGGACATTGATTAATGCTCCGGTGTTGAACCTGTATTTAGTCCAAACATCAGAGAGAATACAGAGAGTACATGGCACTCATTTATTTTCTGAGAGGCTTCTGTTGTCAAGCGTGGTTTGCTAAAAAGATGAGATCTTACAGTAAGCAGAGGTAGTCAATGTGCTGCACTGCTATGGCTTTTGAGCCTACACAGGGGTAAACCTTCGAGTATAAGCCCTATAAGGTTCTTCTCCCTCTGACATTTCTCTCTCTCTCTCTCTCTCTCTCTCTCTCTCTTCCATTCTCTTTCCCTCTATTACTTTTTTTTTCCAGATAATGCATCTTGTATTTTCCATCATGAGACTGTGTGAAAGCATCCTTTAATGTCTCTGTGCAACTGACTGCATCTCCCTTCCACAGATCCTCAAAATCTTTTTCTCTGTCCCATGATTCACATGGTTCATGGCTCAAATCTATTTTTACCTGTCTCCTGTTCTCTCCTCTGTAGGCATCTTCTAAACTCTTCTAAACTAACAAAGTCTTTCATTTTTCTATCAAAGTAGTACATTACCATATGTCTAGATATCATTCTTTAAAGGAATCAAAACAAGAGTTTAAAACAAGTTCAGCTCTATTGATAGCATCTGTGTCATGCTGTTGAAAATATCAACAAAGCAAAAATTACAGATGCTGTGATAGTCAAGTCAAAAATGTAAATTTGGTCCTAAAAATACATTTACTCATCCTCACGTCGTTCCAAACCTAAATGGCTTCCTTTCATTTGTGGAACACAAAATAATATGTTTTGAAGAATGTTCACACTGCTCTTCCATACAGTGAGATTGGATGGTGACCAACTGCTTCATACATTTTTTTCATTAGCATATTACACTGTAATTAAACACTGAAAATCTTGAAACAAAAAAAACTTAAGTCCTTATATAGTCACCATTCACTTTTATTGAATGGAAAAAAGGAGTTTGGGCTTGGACAGCTTTGTGTTCAACGGAAGAAATAAAATCATACAGGTTTGGAACGACATGAGGGTGAATAAATGATGACAAAATTATTATTGAATTTAAAGAACAATAATTATAATTTGAGTGAACTAATTTTTAACTTGTTTTGAACCCCAAATACTTATTTAATTAACTCTAAAAGTACTTTAATAAAGATTTTAAGAACTTATAGATATACAGTATGTTTTCTTTTTCTGGAATTACTGGACTAACTGATTAATTATCAAGACTAGATTTTCCCCTCAGCTATTTCTCCATCTTTGTGGTATTTTTTTTATTTCAGGCAAGAAATGTTAAAGTAACAACTACCATATATCATTGTGGTTGACTGCTCTGTGTTGTGCTTCATGTGTATCTGTACATTTGTCATCACATTTTTTCACTCTGTGTGTGTGTGTACTGTGCTTATGTGGGTGACATGTGCCACTCTACTCACTTAGTCTTTTTTTCAGCTCTATACATCTCTTAATCCTTTTTCTCACGCTAATTTTCTTTGACTTTGACTGAGATTTGTGAACTAGGCATTAACTTTTTTCTTTAAACATCATTCTGTCAACCTCATGTTAGAAATAAGACTACAAAAACATTTAGTTGATGTTAGTGCGTTATATCCTTTATGATGTATATGTTTATACATCATCAGTAAATATCTTTAAAAATTATTTCATACAAGGGGTGTAGCTCTTCAGAGAAGAAAACACTTTATTTAGATCAATCATTCATCACAGCTCTCCAAAAACATGCGTTCCCCTCCCCCTCCTCACAGCTGTCTCACCCACACACAGATGTTTGTTTAACATTTTTTGACAGATCTACGGATCAAGTTTGTTTTCATTTTAGGTTTTGTAAGATGGGTTTACATTGTAACCCAGAGGTCCAGAAGAGTTGCAGTGCTGCCACTGATAGATTCATGTTTATCTCACTCATTTGCTCAAGCATTTGCCTTGTATGGTAATGGTTTACTGCCTGAAACAGATGCTCACTTTCAGTAAGAGAGTCAGTTTATCAAAGTGGGAAGATCCAAGTGACGCTAATTTATTAAAGTTTTCATAGCTTTGATTACTACCATCTGATAAAAATAATCATATTCATAGTCTCTGTCACTTTGTTAATTCTGCCATCAGATTATACAGAGCATTTTAAACAGTGCATAATAATGACTATAGTTAAATTATTCAAGATGACAATATGTGAGATAAAGCATTAGTCAAATTAGGAAAAAATAATATAAATACAAAATACACATTTTGCTATAATTAAAAATAACTCGTCGTTTGCAGTTTAGAAGAGTTGCATTGTGAAGAAAAGTGTAGAAAAATTCAAGTTCAGTTTTGAGTTGAATTGCAACTGAACCGTATCCATAGTATGATTTGTATTTAAAAGCACTTTGCAGTCATTTCTAAACACAAATGATGTCAAATTTAAGACAGCAGTTTGACATAATGATAGTTCACTCTAATTTCTGTCCAGTTTCATTATTTACCATTTATCAAGAGTGAAAATAGAGCCATGTCCAGCGATTGCTCTTTAATGTATTTTTACAAATTCAACATGAAGTCATCATTTCATCACTGCTTTGTTAACTACTTCCTCTCCTTTCCTGCATCTTATCACTTTGTCTGCTTCAAGTCTTTCTATGTAGCTCTATTTTCATTTCAGACATCTTTGGGAAATATTTGTTGAGTAAAGAAGTTTTTTTTTTTCAATGATAAAGTTTTTCCATCAAGCTTTTTTTCTTTGAAGGACACCGTGTGGGAGACAGTGGATAGTAATCTGACATACTGACATCCAGAGCAAAAAAACTCAATCAGTTTTAAACAAACACGCATTTCCCAAAAGTGGGCGATATACTCGAACGTTTACCTGTATCCATGCAAAAACAGAGAGAAAGAAACTCAAAGAACAAAAATGAAAACAAACAATTTCTCAATTCAGATTTGAATTACTTTTTCTCAACAAACAGGCTCTTTGGAAAAACAGATAAGCACTAAACCAAATGCTTGACCGTCCCTTCCTGTTTGTTTGTTTGTTTGTATTTGTCTCTTGTAAATTCTTTCTTGGTCATTTTAGCTTCTTTTCCTTTGCTGGGTGAGTGTTGAAATGGGGGTTGGGATGGGCTGTACCGGCCTGTGGCCACAGCAAAGGATTGCACTCTCAAATCTCCTTCCTTCTGAATATATATACACACGAGAGATGCGTGTGTATATGTGCTCCAGCTGCTTTTGATTTACTCTTACAGCATGAGCCTGACTGCTTACCATCATGCATTCAAGTTTTTGAGTTTGACCTCGACTTTCATTGTTTCTGTTCCTGTAACACGACAACGAGACAGCTGCACTGGAATGAGCATTTTGCTTTCTGATTGGTTCCTGTCCTCCTCTTTCTTTTCTCTGCATATAGACTAAGGCAGATCTCATCAACACTCTTCAGCTACTCTTCTCTGTGTCAGTCATCTGCACTCAACTGCTCTGCTGCATGCCAAAAGATGCTCGCACTCTCAATCTCTCTCACTGAATGTGCTTTTCCACACCTCTCTTATACCATCCACTACTGAATGTGTCATCTGAACACTAATCCAGAATAGTAGCCCTTACCGAGATAGAAAGCAAAACTCAATATCAGGCCTATGACACTGTACAAAGGTGTGATCCATTTGTGCTAATAAGGTGACTTTTGCAGAAACTAGAGATGCTGCGACCTTGTTTATTGTGCCTGCTCTGTTCTCGTCAGTGTGATAGTGCTTGTTAAGGTCTTCTGTCACACCAGTTGGTGTCATGTAATCAATGGCTCAGTGCCAGGAAGTGAATAGTCTCAGAGAAGTCATCATCATCATCCATCTAGATGATGTCTCTTGAAATTTTATATCTTATCCTCTGGCAGTCAATGTAATCTGAACCTGTGAAGCAATTTATCATATCCATAAGCCTACTAGAGCGGTCTTATATCTGTAGCACATCCGTGTGTTGAGTGTTTCTTCAACTATGGGCACTTTTATGTCACATGAGGTGATTTTTTTCAAATGAAAAACCAACAGGTGTATATATATATATATATATATATGAAGGTCACTGAAAAAAGGTCTCTCAAACTTAGATTCCTTCCTAAAAAATATATATTTCTAAAACCATAACCTAAACAAGGAGTGGAATAATCAATAGTACATTTCAATATTTATTGTGTCAACATTCATTTTTAGATTTTTATACATCTGTCCATCATTTGTAGCATAATTTCACTTGCAACTTTTTTTGAACACAGAGACAACAATGTCAGTAAAGACACTGCTTGAGATTGTAATGTGATCAGAATATTATTAATGTGCATTATTTCTAATTTCTTTTTATTCAAAAAAAAACATAACTTGAGATGTGGTGGAAATATAGAATGTATGGTTTATGGATGTTGTTTTAAGGGAGTTTATTTCCTAAAAATGCTCATGATTAAAGAAACACCCATATGTTTTATATATCATATTATTATAACATGTAAATCGTGACAGAATAATACAAACTGGAATAAAACTCAGTTTGCTGATCAGGAAGACAGATAAATCCATAGATAAGATTACAGATCTTTAATACATCTCATCCTCAGTATATCTTCAAAGCTTATGACCTATTTTCACTCATTGGCATTGACATCATTGGCTGATGGCCTCATTACGCATGTTGTCTCCATGGCTTCTGTCATGACATCACAATCACATTACTAAAGTGGCATTGCCTCATTGTTACCACACCCCTGAATGCTGCTAGTACCATTGAGGAGGAAGTTAAAGAGTACCGCATAGTGCATCACTGTGTGTGTCCTACCTCCATCCCACCAGCGGGACCCCCAGTCATGCATCTGTCTAGTCATCACATCCCCTTTGCTTAGTACTTTGTGGCAGATCCTTATGCATTGTTTCTTCCATTGGCTGTCTGTCTATGTGTGTATCAAGACATCCTCCTTTCTGTCTTTCATCATCACTACTTAAGTTTTCAATACTAAAAGGTTGATATACACACATGCCATATGTTTTGAATTGACTATCTGTTTGGTACTTTGTGCTTTCATTCATGTTTGTTTGAGGCCTGGTCTGTTTTCTGTTTTGAGTTTATGAGAATGTTCATCACCTTTATTTTTGAGTGATAACTGTGAACTGACAGCTTGGGTTCATTTCCTGTGTCTTATAGTTGTTTTTGTTTTTTTGTTTGTCATCTGTCTTTCTTTGAGAAACTCTTAAGATCTGGTTGCACAGCTTAAGTGTAAAGCCTTAGTTTATAGGTTTTAGAATCTAAATCAGAAATGTGCATTGTGTAATTTCTGCAGTATAAATGCCTAAAACAGAATTGCAATCTGTTTGTTTGAGTAGTGTATCCTTGGCTCAACCTATGGCATGAGATGTGGTCAGGGACATCATGCACTGGTAGATGGCAAAAGGGAAAAAAGCATGTTTTAAAAAAACTGTAGGTTTTTTTGTTGATGAATGAATTTAAGCGTTTTGTTTAGTGTGCAAAGGGTAACGTAATAAATCCTGACCTAATAAGGAATATCATACAATCAATAGTGCTAATATTCAGACCAGACCAGCACAGAACAGCATGATTGCAAGTATCGGATTGTTTTCATTCAACAATAAGAATTATAAATACGATTTTAGACCACATTTTACCAGTTATGTTGCCTATTTTTGCTCCACCAACAGAAATAGTTCCACATAAGCAGCAGGAATAACCATTATGTCTCCAAGCTACAATCCTGAATGAATCGGTGTGTTTGAAGAAATTGTTTGAATGAATGATTAAATTACTCATAAAGACAGGTCACTGAAAAATTCACTGAAAGAGTCACTGAAAAATCGCCACCACAACCGGCCAGAGTACACTTCAGTTTTTTACTTGTACACTAGGGTATGCGTAGCATAGTACACACTTACTGTACGTGCGCAGCAGGATTTTTTGCACATGCTTTGTATATTCAGCTCACACGTGAGCCTTGAATTTTTTACATTAATTAGTTTGTCCGCTCGATGGCAACACCGGCTTGTTCTTTCACGGTCAAAAAAGAGGAGATGGAACAACAAAAAACAACAAACGTCTGCATTGATGAGCGCTTTTGTGAGGGGAATTTAAAGATACGAGCAACTCTAGTTTAAACAAAGACATTTTTATCATTAATAACTTTTGGAGAGACACATTCCAACTTCATTGAGACACAAACAATGAAGAAAACCTCTAGTGTGGATGTGTCGAGCACCTGTCTTTGTGCACACTATCAAATGAAGTATACTTTGAAAGGCATTTGCATCAAAACTAAAGTATATTGTGGGCTTAAGCATTTGCGTAAAAACCGGAGTATATGTTGGACTTTAACGTTCAAGTCAAAACTGAAGCATACTTAGTGGCTTGACACACTGACAGTCTGTCTGGAATGCACTAGTCTTAGACTGACGGCAGAAGGACTAGAATCCATATCAGCTTTCATTGGCCAAGGACCGCCCAAGAGGCCGCCTGACTGACATGCAAAGCAGCCAATGACAGTTTATTTTGTTCAGCATCATGTTTAGAGGAGTGAAAATGTAAAGTCAATGTCCCTACAATAACAGACCAGAGTGCAACCAATACATAATTAATCCAAGAACATTGCAACAAAGGGGCAGCAGTCTCCAAAAATTTAGAAAATTCAGCGTTTAGTTGATCCTGATAAGCTCTAAATGTCACAGTTGTAAACTATGGCTTTTTTCTTCCATGAGGT
Organism: Semotilus atromaculatus; assembly: GCA_031834385.1. Taxonomy (NCBI): domain Eukaryota; kingdom Metazoa; phylum Chordata; class Actinopteri; order Cypriniformes; family Leuciscidae; genus Semotilus; species Semotilus atromaculatus. The sequence goes on from JAULUF010000026.1 coordinate 12,830,813, forward strand.
TTGGCGTCACGGCGGCTTTGATTCCAGATGGGCCGTTAAAGGTGCAGTAATCGATTTCTGAAAAACGCTGTTGACAATCAGCAGTAGGGGGTGTATACACTCATGATGGGGGAGGAGAGAGAGAGTGAGCAAGAGGAAGAGGAAGATTTGAAGAAAGACTGTAGAAAGAGAGATGGCTGAGAGACATTACAAAAGAGAAAATGTCAGAGGAATATCACTGGAAAAAGAAGAGTTATGATCAGGCAAGAGCTTTAGGACCCACGTTTCCAGTGCTGGAGAGACCTAAGCAGGAATACCTGAAAACAGATGCCAATGTTGCGTTGTTTCTGCTCCATACGTGAGTAACATTGGTTTTGTTATGTTTCACAGAACCAAGATATCCTGTTGTTGTAATATTAGCTATAGTAACAGGACATTTTTGAGTGTCATTGTTTGTCTGGAACTGGTGTGCTGCTGGCGACTAACATTGAACTCTTGCTTGTTTATACTCTTGTGCGCTGTATGTTAATTTTTTGTTCTTGTCGTTTGTTCGTCTATGCTTAATTTTTCACGAAGCATTATTTTGCTTCCACTCTTGCATTGCGTGTTTGTGCATTTTGGTTGCGGAGTTATGAAGGATCAAATATCAACAGTGTTTCTCAGAAGTAGCTAACTGCACCTTTAAAATCACCATAGGCGTTTTCCGTAAATCCTGTAGAGTGCGACCAACCAGATGATGACTTTGAAACTCCAGTGTCTTATTTTGTGCCATATCTATCAGACGTTCAGCCAATGGTTACGCGCAAACACAGACACAGAGTGATGCAAACAGTGAAAGTCACACTGATGTCTCAATTATTTGCAATTCTGTTTGTTTCCACTAGAAATTGCACATTGTACCTTTAAGTACTAAAATAAAAACATTACTGTAGCCACCTAAAACAAATGACTCGAACATATTACAATTTTTGCAGCAACCTGATCTTGAGCTGTCTGTGCATTGTAAAGCATGTTCAGAACAGGTTCTACAGTGTTTCGGGTCTTTTCTATCACACATGTACTGAGAGGTTTCTTTGCTCCCACCCTCCTCTGTCTCAACCCTCTCTCTGTCTTCACTTCTCCTACTCTGTTGTCTCTCTCTCTGCACCTCGTCCCCTCTGTTCTCGTGTAGATGCGGGTGGTGAAAGCGTTCCGTAGCTCCCTTTACGACGGAATAGAGAAACCCGCGTCCAGGAATTCCATCCACAACTTCATGGCGCACCCCGAGTTTCTCATCAATGACTACATCCACAACATCCCGCTGATCGACGACACAGACATTGACGACGAATCGGAGTGGTCGAGGCACAACCAACAATTACATCCGGCCTTCCGAAAGCCCCCTCCTCCTCCGGTCCAGCCTCCTCAGCGTTCCCATCCACCGCCCCGTCCCTACCGCCAGTACAGCCTCCCCACCACACCTAACCGCAACAACAACGCCATTGAGAGCAGCGTCTATCACCTGAACCTCCCCACAGGCCCTGATGGGCACTGGACACCCCCCTCTCGACAGCTATACCCCCTCCTCGCTCTGGAGACCACTCTATAACTGACCGCTCTCCAGACCCTAAAAACTCTGAGGATGCAGACTTGTGCGGGTCATGCTGGTTGGGGAGGCTCCTACATACACTTTATAGGTGGTTGACCCCCAACACTAAGACAGGGTCATCCCATTACAACCATCCGCCCACTACCACCATCCACCGAAAGCACTATCACTCCTCATGTTTTAACAACAGCCCCACAGACAACTCTCCTCTCACCGTGTGGAGAGGAGGCAAGTCTGCTGCGTATCTGTGGTTCCTTTGGACGGACCTAAGAAGGTGAGGAATCCAAACCGATGGATTTTAGTGGTTCTTTAGTGCTGGTGACTATTGACTTCTCAGAATGCAAAGGAATATGTTCCCTACGGGTGGAGTAGGGGTCCATTCACTTTACTTTTTATCGGTGTTACTAAACTCAATATTATTATTGTTATTATCATGTTTGACTTCTTACTATCGCCACCGTCATCATGAGTGCTCGGATTATCATTGCGATATCACAGAATATGACTTTTATTACTCTGAATAAGCTTTAAAACATTTTATTTATTTATTTATTTATTTATTTATTGTGATCACCAACATTTATTTTTCATTTTCACTTTGTCTATTTCTCTCTCTATGTGTCTGTGTGTGTTGCGTCTGTCCTATAAAAAAGCAAGAAAAAAGAAGTACTAACAAAGCAAAGATAATATTAATTTGAAGCTTAGACTAATTCAATTATAATGCATCTGCTGATTACAAAAAGAAGACAAATATGTCGCCGCACCATTTTAGCGTTCATTGTTTTATAGCATTTTATGTAAAAAAAAACAATGTTATTTGAGGGCAATTTGTAGCTTTACTCTTTAAGTGAGAGTAAGCTGCTTCTTTTTTTAAAACAAACATCATGCTCTTGATATTTTAAACATTTACACAATATGTTCATGTTTAAAATATGCTACAGGGTAGAGGATTTGGGCAATCCCATCGCAGTAATATAATAGACGTGGGTGGGATTTTGGTGGTTTTCCATCTCAGCAATGGCAATCAACCTTATGACAAAATGGCCTTGTTAATATGTCTTACCTTGTTCAAAGTAGCTGAAATTTAAGGATTTCAGTGGGTTTGCCCAGACTCAACATTTAATGGTGTCTTCGAATTATTATTATTATTTTTTTCACATTTAAAGCCATTGAAATCCATGTTCTGCAGTTGACACCAACAAATGCATCAACCCTTTAAACATGTTCAAATAATTATATTCGTTCAGTACATGCATACCTGCTGGCCCTTTAAATACATTCGCACTCACACTTGCTTTCCTCATTTGTGTGAAATATTTATCAGATTGTGTATATATATCTGCAGACTGTGGTCACCAGGGTAGGGGAATCCATCTTATACTGCCACACCATAGTTAAAAAAATTATCAAAGATACTAAAACAATGGACAATCTGTGAGGGTATCATTACTTTTGCACAATATTGAGTTTCACTGAGCAAACGTTCAGTAGACTTCAATAGACACACCATCCTGCTATTGGTGCATATGTTAGCATTTCAGAACAACATCTTTGCACAGAACAATAATTCCTATACATTAAGACATTCATGATTCTCCATGTCAGATGATAGAATGTTTGATTCAGTTACATTCCGTTGACGTTCCACTGATCAGTCGTACCATCTGGGGTTACCTCCTTTTACACCCCATTATCGTGTGGAATGGCACAGTTACAACATAATACAATCATTTTGGGGAATGAGACCGGCACTTATGCAACAGACTGCCCTGCCCACAGCTCTGTGAAATATGCTTCATGACATGTACATATGGATCTAAAAAAAACAAAAAACCTTTATCTGTATAGAATACTTTTCTAGATTGTCCAGTTGAGAGAAACTGGCGAATATCGAAAGCAGACAATGCAAGCATGAGCGTCACTAGATCATGTCATTGCATTGGTCGATTGTGTCTTTGCGGAGCATGTTGATATCATAGCGCTCGCTCTTCACCGTCATTGTTTGACTTCACTTTCGTCTGTCGATGCTTCACTGTGGCTCTTAAGTGGTTGGTGGACACACGTTTCTCCTCCCAGCGCATCTGTGCTGTCATTAATGTGCTATTGTCCATGCTGATGTTCTCCTCCTGATACTCTGCCCTGTTTGTGGCGTGGAGCCTGGAGGTGGAGCAGTGTCACACTGCCAATCTGACTACTTATTAAATGCCAACAGACACGCTGCTGTTTAAAATGGGTTGACCCGTTCTGCGAATAGAAGAACTTTTTGTTGTCGGATATTTAAATGGAAACCCATTTTTATAGGAATATTCTGGGTTCAGTCCATTCAAGGCACTTACAATGGAAGGGAATAGGGCCAATCAGTAAACATTAAAATATTCATAGTACAGCCATGTCAATATGAATTGAAATGTGAGGGGAAAAAACTGAATTAATGTAAATGCATTTTTTTTTATTATAAGCATCACATTTCTCCTTTTAAATATTCCAAAAATTGGCCCCATTCAATTTCATTGTAAGTGTCTCACTTTAACCTTAATTGTTGCTTCTTATATCATTTATTATTAATAATTATATAATTGTTCGCAAATGCATAACTTGTATTGAACCCGGAATATGCCTTCAAGCAAAACTGTGTTATATCTGCATGAATGTGTCCGACCTTTTGCTGAGTTCGATTGGCTCAGACAGTTTCAGTGGAGTCTCTAGTGTCGAGAGCGCTGGCAGGTCTCACAGATTGAACCCATTTCAAGGCCCAGACACAATCAGCAGGCCAAAGTGGTGGTCAGGGAGGACAGGTCAGTGAACCTGCTGAACCATTATAAAGAAATATTTCCTAACCTTATCTTATCCTCAGCAAAGCTTAACTACCGAAATAGGCCTCAAGCTCGTCTCTGAATATTTTTTAAATCTAAATATATCTAAGACGTATACCCCAATCATTGAACTCTCCAGACAGTGATGATATATTACAGTGGCATATGTATGGTATCCCTCCTCTCCACCACAACAGACAGACACTTTATCGAAACTCCTGATAGTGACAAATATATATACGCATATATGTATGTATATATATATATATATATTAAAAAAAGAAAACAGATAATCCAAAAAATCCATCGTCTGCCTTCATTTTGTTCCATTCTGTTGTAGAAAAATCATGCAAGGTAAGGTGAAAAAAAATGTAATGTGAAAAAGAGTAAATAATATACTATATTTAATATAAAACTTATAAATTATTGTACAACTGCAGCATCACTGTACATTTTTGCCAAAATGTGCACATGTGCATCTTTTGTTTACGATTTAAGCACATTTTGTGTTTTACTCTATTGTCTCTTCCTCTTTCTTTCTCCTTATGCTTTTTTGTAAAGAATTAAATTGAACAGCTTGTACATTATTATGATTATTATGACTATTATTATGATTATTATTGTCTTTTTCGATCAGTGAACTTTTAGCTGATGGAAAAAAACAGTTGCACATTCTCCTGAACATACACTTACTGCTCTACAATGGAAAAAAGACAAAAAAGAGAAAAATATTAAACTATTAAATATATTAATAATTACCTGCCTGTTATTTAAGAGAAAAAAGTATCTATCTATGATGAAAGAACACAGCTGTATACTGTAGACTAAACTGTATGGAAATCTAAGAATTTAATGGGAAGATAAGTCAACACTTTTTGTCTGTATAAAAAATCAAATCAAAGTATTCTACAATAATAACTTTGACCAGTGTCTGTAGTTGTGTTTCATTGTGTGCCTGTGATTATTTCTTCGGCCTGATGACATTGTACAAGACTGCCAGATCACCTCTTCCCTTAAAGAAAGTATTTATTGAAAAGATATATCATTTTGGCATGAACAGATGGGCAACAAAGTCTCTTTTGAGACTTTTTCATCAGGTAATATATTATCAAACTTCATATTCTGAGCATAGCTCTTTTATGGGAACATTGATTACAGATGATTTTGAAGTAGAACCACTGTTGTCCCCAGTCTCACTTGTGTCAAAAAGTCTGGTTCTCATTGCATGTTATTCTGGCCAGGAACTGCCCACTTAGACAGGAAGAGAACATTTGACTTGCATGTAAATCTGACTAAGTAACTTTTTTTATGTGCTGTTTAGAGACAGGATTATCTGAGATGATACCAATGGGAGACCAAGTGTAAACTAATTGTCTTGCTATCCTTGATGACGCTCTGCTTAATTAATAAAGAATATGTAATATTTACGACTGTATTTAATGGCATAGAAATAGAAGTGGAGTTGGGACAAGGTAAGTGGGCGTTTATATCAATGAGGTCCCGAGGGGAAAAGATCAGATTAATCTGGCCAAATTACAGTAAAACAAAGAATCTGACTGAACATGACATGGGCTTTAACAACATTTGTTGAATTAAAAACCAGTGATTAAATAAGACACCTTCTGAAGTAAGCACGTCAACCCGCTAAACGACTTTTTTTATTGATTGAAAAGATTCGAGTCACGGCGGGTGAGTTACGCCCATACTGCCAACGCGTAGGCTACAACACAACATATTGGGAAGAGCTAAAAGCGGAATCCGTTCAGTGTAGAAATCATTCATTTCAAATGCTTTTTATTTATTTATTTACTAGCCTACTTTGTGAGCTTCTCGAATGTTCCTTAAATAATCATACTAAGCGAAGCTCTTGAAAGTTGAGCATCGATGGAGGAGAACCGAGCAATCAATGCATCAGGAAAGGTGGAGGTAGAGCTTTTTCTTGATTTTTTTTTTTAAACAAACAGTTTAATTAAAAAAATGCAGTTACTCCTTTAATGCTTGAAGAATTAAGAATGGAAACGTGTTATGTGACCTTAAATAAAATGTTTTTTTTATTTTTTTATTCTGTTTTATCCATTTTATTTTCAGGGTTATCAATTAGCTATTGTAATGAACATTAGGCTACAGTGCATTTGACGTGTGAAAGAGGAATTAAACCAGTTCTGTTTTGTAACACTATGACTACCGGTAGTCTAGCATATTAGGGAGGGAGTGATCGTATGGCTGTTTGCTCACAGAACCTGTGGGTTTGAAAGAACTGTGGAGAACACCCTTCTTCATCATCACCACCCTAAACTGCTATGCTGTCAGACTACAGCTTGCCTCGGTTATGATATCATTCCCACCCTTTGTATTTAACCAACACAGAGTTCTTATCTTTAAAATATATCTCGACTATATGGAGCAAGCTACACAAACATTTAAAATCCTCCTGAGACCCAGAAAAAAAAAGTATTTTGAATTTAGTATTTTTTCATGTCATTAGCCTACATTGTTTGAGCATAAGAAATAAATGGGGGGAAAGCATTATCCCATTCAACACAATGTATCTTATTTGTATATTAATGTGTTCTTTGGGCAAATTGTAATGAAAAAAGAAGTGTAATAATGGGAGTAATAATTGGCAACAATTTCATAACAATGTCATATTTCATAGGAATATTGATAGGCTATATAATTTTTTTCCCTGTTCACTTGAGTCTCCCAAAATGCCTGATAAACATGATTTAAGTCCTGCAGGCTGCAACTCCATAGTGGACTGGACATGAATGTATCATACATGAATGTATCAATGCCCTGTTTTGTAACAAAGTCATATTTTGACTAGAAACCCCATAAAAATGTCCTTTTCCATAAGAGTGCTAAATTTGATCACTAAATTAATGTCAGTCATTTTAAAGACCAAGGAGAAGTTGTTGTCATGGTGAAATCTACAAACATTTGGTATCTCTGAAAAACCCTGAATTTTGCCTAAAACAGTGGACAAAAGTCTATTCCTGGGTCCACTTTCAACTTCCGTTTGGGGTCTAAATTACTGTTAATGAACTCAAAAAACATGTAATTTGTGGGGAGATAATTGACATCTTAAAAATAAAATTGCATGATATTAAATATGTATTCTTATGTCTGGCTGTTACTGAAATGTAAAAAATGTCAGACAGTATTTAATGCTATTGACCAATACTTTATTTTGTATGATTAGAGAATTAGGTTACACTTTATTTTAAGGTGTCCTTTTTACAGTGTAATTATACAGTACTGTGCAAAAGTTTTAGGCAGGTAAGATTTTGTAAGTTTTTAAAAGAAGTCTCTTCTGCTCACCAAGGCTGCAATTATTTGATAAAAAAAATAAAATAAAAACAGTAATATTGTGAAAAGTGTAATTTATTCCTGTGATCAAAGCTGAATTTTCATCATCATTACTCCAGTCTTCAGTGTCACATGATCCTTCAGAAATCATTCTAATATGATGATTTGATGCTCAAAAAACATTCATTATTATTTTCAATGTTGAAAACAGTTGTGTACAATTTTTTTTCACAATTCTTTGATGAATAGAAAGTTCAAAAGAACAGCGTTTATTTAAAATAGAATATTTTCTAACATTATAAATGTCTTTACTGTAACTTTTGATCAGTTTAACTCATCCTTGATGAATAAAAGTATTGATTTATTATATTTCTTTCCCCCAAAAATAAAATTTAAATTCTTACTGACCCCAAACTTTTGAAGGGTAGAGTTTAATGTTACAAAAGCTTTAGATTTCAGATAAATGCTGTTCTTTTTTAGTTTCTATTCATCATAGCATCATGAAATAAAAATGTAAAAACTGTTTTCAACACTGATAATAATCATAAATGTTTCTTGAGCATCAAATCATCATATTAGAATGATTTCTGAAGGATCATGTGACACTGAAGACTGGAGTAATGATGATGATAAATTCAGCTTTGATCACAGGAATAAATTACACTTGACTGTATATTCACATAGAAAACCGCTGTTTTAAATTGTAATAATATTTCACAATATTACTGTTTTTTTTTTGTATTTTTTATCAAATAATTGCAGCCTTGGTGAGCAGAGGAGACTTCTTTTAAATCTTACCTGCCTAAAACTTTTGCACAGTACTGTATATTTAAGTACAGAGTAATATTAAGTAACTACCATGTACTTACTATAGGGTTAGGGTATAGGATTAGGTTGAGGGTTAGTTGCATGTAATTATGCATAATTTACTGTTATTACTACAGTAAGTACATGTAACATGTAACAAGGGCACTGTAAAATAAAGTGTTACCGAGAATTATATTAAATACATGTTGTTCATCTGTTTTACTCATGTAATGGCCTTACAAATCTCAGGGCATTATTTTTGGCTTATTGGTGAAATTTGTGCCTATTTCTGACATACAACTGAAAATCCACCTGCAATGTGTTACCATGCTTATTCTATTTCCATAGCCTATTAAACCATAGCCTTCTTTATAAAACCCTTTGCTGAAGGGGTTATTTGAGACATGTAAAATCATTTGGAGGGAATACAGAATAGATAGAATATGTTTAATGTACACAGTGTTCACTCCCTGTCAGGCTCGGGCCGCAGGGAACGGACAGCGTCTCTTCAACATGAATCATTACGCTACTAAGAAGAGTGCAGCGCAGAGCATGTTGGATGTGGCTCTTCTGATGGCGAACTCCTCTCAGCTGAAGACGGTTCTGCATTCAGGACCTCACCACCGCTTCTACGTTCCTCTTATTGCTCTGATCTCACTGTCCATCTCACTGCAGGTCATTGTTGGCCTCCTACTCATCTTCATTGGTTAGTTTACACTTATGTGTCTGTTTGAAAGCATTCTGATCTCCTTTCACTGACACAACTGATGTGTTTTCTCTTGTTTCCTTCAGTGAAGTATGACCTGAATGATGTTAAGAAACAGCCGAGGCTGAACACAATGAATGATGCAGCAACTTTTTTTGTCTTCTTCACTGTTCTTATCAACATCTTCATCACAGCATTGGGATTTGAGTCTGGAGGGTGAGCAGAGTAACAGCAAAGTCTCAGTAAATACTGTAGATCTTGTTTTTCCAAACACTCTCCATGATTTACTTGGAGATTACCATGGAAATGCCAGAATAAGACATATGGACATATTCTTTATTCTCACATCAGAATAACGCTCAGACTGAACTAACTTTACATCTCACCCCATTGTTTCAGGGGCAGCGTGATATTTGAGACTGCACTCGCCCAGACCAGATCTTTAAACATCACTGATAATGTATAAGTAGCCGACACAATGACTGCTCATATGTGATTGTACTTATACTCAGCCTGCCTTTCATTTCATCATCATGCATTTTATAAAATGAGATTACAGATTACAGGACACTACTCCATATCAAATGAGCAAAATTCATCATGATGTTTTGTATGTTTAGGCAGCACATTTTAACTTAGAAGACGGTTTATGTGAAAATAAATATATTTTAAGATATTAGGGATAACCTTTTGTATAAGGAACAAAATAGAGGTTACAGTAAAATGTTTGTGACAATGTTCTCTTTTTATTTTTTTATTTATCTATCAATTTTTAAAGCAACACTGCTGAAAACCTCATTGAAATAAAACTCACTTTTGTTCAATTTTTTTACATTTTGTGTAGGCCTAAAATAAAATGTATTTTAAAAAATAAAAATAAAAATATATGTTGTAAAATTCAGTACATTTGACATTTGAAATATAAGTAACAAATACAAGGCTTACACTTTTTGTTTTACGGACTCATCATACCAAAATGCTCTAGTATTACTGTAGGCCTACTGTTTTAAAAACATAAATAGGCTACCATGCTTTTTTTCCTGTGTATAGGCTGTGTATTTTTTTGTTTTTAGTTTTTTAGTTTTGGTTTAGTTGTAATATTATGCGTGCGGCCTCTAGGCGTCGCTGTAACCGCAGACGATGAATGACACTGACGAACAGAACAGACTCACTGCAGGTCACTTCCACATCCAACAAAAGGTATACTTGAAACATGTTGGGAATATGAGAAAGGGAAAGTTAACAGTATTGGTTGGATTATTAAGGGTTTAGTTCACACTGTAAAAAAAAAAAAAGTTGGATTAACTTAAAGTAAGTTACCTGGTTGCCTTAAAATTTTGAGTTCATTGAAATTAAAAATTTTAGTTAACACAACAAAGGAGATTGGTTTAATAAATAGAAAGTCAAAATATTATGTTATCTGAACATTAATTATCTAAGTTGATTTGACAAAATATAAAAAGTTGTGATAACAAATCATCAAAATTCATTTTTACAGTGCAGAATATGAAATTAAATGAGTATAGAGTTATACCAGCAGTAATATTACCAATAACACCATTATGGATTTTACCTCAACCAAATGTAGATCTATTCTTATTGGAATCAAGACAAGATAAAGATCAGAGGATGTTGGAAGCAGAGATGACAAAAGAATATATTGGGACTAAGTATGAACATTATATACAGGTTTTCACAGATGCATCTAAGGATCCACAGAAGGGACAGGTTGGGGTAGCGTATATCATTCCCAGATTGAAAGTGGCAAGAGGGGAAAGAGTATCAGATCATGTATCTGTGTTTACAGGAGAGCTTCTAGCAATTATGGTAGCAATTAATAAAATAAATGAAATGGGGCTCAATAAAACTTTAATATGCTCAGATTCAAGTTCAGCCTTGATGTGCCTGGAAGATCAAAAATCAGATACTATACAGGATATTGTTTTGGAAATCTTACAGATATTGTTCATGATGCAACAAAAAAATAAGATAGTTCAGTTTTTATGGGTTCCGGCACATACTGGAGTGTCTGGAAATGAAGCAGCAGATAAACTAGCAAAACAGTCTATGGCAAAAGAAACTATAGATTGGGTATAGTAAATTAGAAATCAAATCAATAATTAAAAGGGAGATAAATAAAAATTGGCAATCGTATTGGGATAATGAGAAAAGGTAGACATTTACATTTAATACAACCATTGGTAGGTAGAGGAAGGAATTCTAGTGGGAGAAGGAAGGAAGACTGTATTATTTCTAGATTAAGACTGGGACATACAGGACTTAATTCAACAATGCAAATAATAGGAAAACATCCTACAGGATTATGTGAATGGTGTGGAATCAGAGAAACAGTGGAGCATGTAGGCTACTATTAAGTGTAATAAATATTCTGAGGAAAGAAGTAAGATAATTGAAGAATTTGAGATGAAAGATAATCAACAATTAACATTAAAGATGGTTTTAAACTCAGTAGAGGGGGGTAGGTTAATAATAAAGTTTTTAAGTTGAACAAATTTGATCTTTAGAATATAGATAGGCTATTAGTATTATTAGTATCAGTATCCCTCTCTGGAAGAGGATGGACTTTGGCTGTAGATGGAGGAGCTGAACACGCAGCAACATTGAAAGCACGAGCCCTGATTGTTCTGGGAGTTGTGATTATCTATTACCTACAGTAGATGGCGGTAATGCTCTTTTTAAGAATGCGAACCGCCAATAAGCCCGAAGAAGAAGAAGAAGACTCACTGCAGGAATAACAACATGGCGGGCGATTCAAAAGAGCAACAGCTGTCTCTGCGAGTTTACAACACACTTCAGGTAGTTTCCACATCTTTATAGACGCACCACACGTTGTTGTAAGGAGACATTAAATAATGTTCTGATGTTTCACGAAGTTAAAACTGGTTGAATAATATTGTTTAGTGTGTCTATTTAGCTACGTGACGTCAACGCTACTTTTGTAGCTAATAGTCTTAACGTTACATTTCGTAAATGTTTGTCATTTGCGAAAATTATCAACTGAATACATTTGTCATAACATATGTTTCAGGTTATTGTTTGCGGTCCACAATTTAATAGACAACAGATTCACCTGTGTAATAGAGATAATGTAGTAAATATAATAAGCTGTATATAAAGATGATCTCTTTTGTGGATTATATCTCCTAAATATGAACATCTTTGTGAGAAACCCCTATTCTAAAATCGATTTACTCATTTATTTAATCAAATTTTTTACTTATTTGAATCTGTTTTTCTTTCAATGGTTCCATGGCCCCCTATAGAACTCCCTTTATGGCCCCCAATTTGAAAACATCAGATTTAATGCGTCACCTCAAGTATAAATGTAAGAAGGTCTCTGACCTAAATGTCACAACACAACAAACAAGATACTGGATACAGAGTAGTATTATTGTGACACTTTTGAATTTTGTATTTAGACTATCTGTGATGCAATAGATAAGATTAGCCCCCGGTTCCACATACCAGGCTTACGCCTAGTCTCAGACTAAAATGCATGTTTAAGGTGTTTTAACTGAAAGCATCTTGCACTGATATTCTTAAAATATGTCAGTGTCATTGTTTGTCTTTAGATGCACATCAGTAATCTTTTTTCTAAGGCTCTTTTTTTAAAAGCTACTTAATGTCCTTATTGAACTAATGTCTAATCATGGCTTAATCTAAGCCCTGTCTGTGAAATCAGGCCAATATGTTTAAACTGCATGTTAATGTTGTGTTCAGAGTCTGGGCTGTCCTCTGGTAGATGGGCTTTACCTGAGGGAGGCAGACAGCATGCAGGAGCTCCTCTGCTCTCCTTCATTACACAGGACTGATATACTCAAGTGGATTTGTACCAGGTATGATGCCTGATTGACTATTAGACATGATGATAATTATGCCAAATGTGTTCGTTATAAATGTGTATATACTAAAATGTCATGCTATGTTTGTTTATTTTTTACAAAGCATTTGTCCATCCCTAAGGGAGAAGTTTTCCACAATTAAAGCATCTCAGAATGAGGTTTTAATTCAAGGTAAGTCCAACAAATGCTCAGTTTCTTATCGTTTAATTTTCTTGTGCTCGTTGTTTTGTCATTGTTGTGCTTTCTCTCTCACACAGAACTCACACGGTTTGGTAATGAAATGATGTTATGTAAAACTAATGACCAGGATTTAATCAAGGTATGGAGTTATACGATGTTGGTCTTTACACTGTCCAGTACCTTTTACATAAATACTAAAAGATGTTTTTGAAAATTTTTCCCTAGATAATTGCACTTGTATAGCTACAATGCTAAAAACTTGTGACACCATTTTTGTTGTCCAAAAATATATTGATTTTCTCAAGTTTCATACAGAACATTTGATTTGTTCCAGCAAAAATGTTTGTGATGGGTTGATACTTTAGTTAATAAAGCAGGCTAATTCGGCTGTTTAACTGATAATGCTACAGCTATTCTTATCTACTAGTTTTAAATGTATTAACTGAAGCAGAATGAATGAATCTGTCCTATTGGTTTGTTATATTTTCAGGGTCTTGCACCCCCTTTACTGCAGCTGGTGTTTCTAGAGCAGCTTCTGATGGTCGTTCAAGCAGACTCCTCCATACACTCAAGGTATCTAACTTTTGCTGTGTTTTGGATCGTCGATTTAACATCAACATTGAGTCAGACCCTCCTAAGGCCCTAAAATAATATGTGGTCTTATTTCTTTGACCTGCTTGTGGTTTGTTTTAATCGACATAGACAGAAGTCATCCTCTGGAGGTAACAGTGTGAGGAACGGTGATCTTCTTGGCGAGCTGATGTTTCCGGATCACTTATCTGACCTGGATATGCTCCTGAACCCAACCTGCAATCCGTGGCCTGCACACATCCGTGAACATCTGATACGCACGCAGTCGGCTCACAACAAAATGAACGGGAACCACTGTAAATCCAGCGATTTCATAAACAGGTCTGTGTGATTTGTTATGTGGCCATTTGGAATTTTTTTTAAAATCAAGACTGTTGTCCTTAACACGGTTGTTCATTTCTTTTTTTGAAGGAGTGATCAACATTCCCGACTTGGAAGTCATGGAGAAGAAAGTCTTTCAGAGGCCAAAGCTCTGCTGCAGTCTACACAGAGTTCATTAGAGGAGCTCCACAAAGAGGTGGGTCCATCATGTGCCGCTTTTCACATCTGATATCATGAGTCTGCTTTGTATAATAGTGCGATCCTTTCTGGTTCCTCAGTGTGAGTTCCTGCAGTCAGATTCGTCGAGTCCTGCAGCTGTGCTGTCCCCATGTGTGCTGAAAGTGGCCATCTCGGACATGTCTCAGCTTATGATGGCCTTCGGACACATCTACAACACTGACTTTAAAGGGTACTGCCAGAGAACCCCTCCAGCCCTCAGTTCCCGCTCTAGTGTGTTTCAATCTGTACATCAGCTTCTGCACACCTGTAATAAGGTAAAGCATTGAACATCTTTTATCTGCAATAGATTAACGGAAATTCAATTCACATTTATTTGTTTAGCGCTTTTCATCATCGTTTCAAAGCAGCTTTACAGTCCACATTACAATTTAGAGTGATCTGTTATCAGAGGTTACTGTCTTAAGTTATGCATTTCAGAAATGTACATATACAAATCACAGTAAGCTAGAAATGTACTAATTTAAACAATGTAATAATTTAAGGCAGAAACAATGAGCTCATTGAAGTAATGAATACTTGTTTGTTAACAAGTGATTATGACAGAAAATTTTTGTTTCTCTCATTTCTATTTTTTGCAAGTCTAAATCTGAACATAATTGAACAGGTTTTCTGAAGAAATATGGTTTTAATAATAATCAATAAAATGAGTTTCTTCCAAAATCATATTTAAATGGAGTTAGCCTTAGTCCAGCAGAGAATAAAGATATAGACGGAGCTCCAAATGGGATTATGGTGATGGAAAAAAATATGAGATTTTAGAGAAAATTATAATTCAATACTTTTGCATTCTTTTGCAAAATCTTTGCATTCCCTGAGAAACTCTATTTCCATCACAAAAGTTTTGGGAGCAAACAATGTATGGTGGATGGAGAAACTTTATTTCATTGCTTTTGTGATGGAAATAATGTATGGTGGATGGAGAAA
The DNA here is from genome assembly GCA_031834385.1 of Semotilus atromaculatus. Classification (NCBI taxonomy): domain Eukaryota; kingdom Metazoa; phylum Chordata; class Actinopteri; order Cypriniformes; family Leuciscidae; genus Semotilus; species Semotilus atromaculatus. Next base: position 12,846,134 of record JAULUF010000026.1, read on the forward strand.
CTTTATTTCATTGCTTTTGTGAATGAATGCAAAGTTTGTTGGGGGAACACAATAGTTTTGCGAGAGAGCGCAAATGCAACAGACCGATTTTCCTCAAGGAAACACAGTACTTTGCGACAAAACACAAAGATTCTCGGGGAAATGATAGAAAGCAAATGTTTTGCGAGTGTGACCGCAAAACTTTTGGGGGAAATTGCGTGGGAATGCAAAAGCACTGAAATTTATATATATATAATTTCTTTTCTTTTTTTTTCATCACCATGTCCCATTTGTGTCTTCGCAGATATATACTTTGCATATTCATATGTAAATACTTTGCATATTCTTTGTTTACTCTTCAGGAGCTGGAGGCTCTTAAGCAGCTGTCTGAAACCTCATCGTTTCTTTCACAAACAGTGCAACAACTACAGACAGACAGGCGGTACTGGTCTAAAGGAGAAAAGCACACTCTGCGTGAGGATTTTCTTGGATATCTTTGATTTGGATAAATTACACAAACATGAAACAAGAACAAGATTAAAAAAATTCTTTCTTTTTTTTTTTAGCTGAACAGTTGGAGGAGCTGAAGAACAGATATGCGGCTTTTCTTTCCCTTCACCAATCATAACCTGAAGGACAGTCTCACGGTCTAAACAGAAATCTACAGCTTGAAGTTTTAAGTGGTAAAAAGGGCCAAAAACTGGTCCACTTATTTGCATGACCAGGACTGTGCCCTTAGCACTTTGTGTTTTGCAACCACTATGCCATGCACTGTTGTACAGATTTAAATAATACTGGTAATAAATTGCTGTTGTTGAACTCAAAAACATTAATAGTCATACAAGTAATGATGAAATTGTTATCTAATAATATACTCCAAATAGCTATAAGAAATAATCCTCTTTCTTTATAAAACCGTATAAAAGTGTTTTGAGTTTGACTCACAAATAATGCAGATGCAGTATGAAACACAAATTTATCTTTTTTTTTTTTTTTTTATGTGATCTGCAATATGTCATGACATGTTTTTTTAAAATAAAGGTTAACATTACAAAACCACATGGTGTTGTTGTTTTTTATTCAGAGATATTTGAAATTTAAGGAATTTAAATGTGTAAACTGAAGAAGTAATCAGTTTCAAAGTCGTTGTCTGTTCACACATTGGTGAGAGTGACCGATGGGAGATTTCTCTCAGTCTTTAAAAGCACATTTTTGGAGAGAGCCTGGAATTGTAGAGTAAAACACTTTAGTTTGAGAGCATCTTGACTACTTACTTGTCACATAACTGCTGCTAAGCAAACCCCGAAGCCAATGGAGAATCAACCAGGAGTGGTGAGTAACAGTGCTTCCTGATCTGTATTAAAGCATTTTACAGTGCAGATAACACCTAGCAGCTCTATAGTGGCATTAATGTACTTTTTACATGAGATCATTTATTCAATATACATATATATTATGTTACATGCAAGCAGACTTGTCAGGGTTTCATCCACAAGACAACATCCCAATGGCACCTAAGTGATGGTCATATTTCTGTTGGAAAAGTTCCTTTAATTCTGCGAGCAAGCAGTGCTGTGTGAGGTTTCTTATTTGCTTAAGCTCTCAGTTGAGTTTTTTTCTGCACAGCTCTTTTAATCTACTGACTAATGTCATGTTCTTGAGTGCACAGGCTGCTGAATGCCTCCATTCACTAATCAAAATCTAACATTATCTTATTTCTGCCATTCAGCATGTTTTTCTCTTTTTAAATCTAGATACCTTCATCTAATAAAGCATATGTAATCTGATGTTTTGTAACAAACAACATTTTCTAAAATGTGACTTTATTAACTTTTTTGACAGCAGTCAAGAAATAAAAAGCAGAAGAGTTAGATATGTAATATGCATTGACACTTGCTGTATGTCCCTCTCCTTGAGTATTGCATTTTTAAATAGTAATGCAGAAAACCTCATTGAAACAAAACAACTTTTTTTTCCAAAGGATTTAATCAATCTGATGTATACAGGAAAACCCCCAATACAAATATCACACAATTTGATCAAATTTCAAACCAAGTGGCATTTTTAAAAGACAGCACAAGCTTTTCAAGCATACATTTTACAAAAATAAAGATGTTATGTTATGTATGTGCAATTACTTCCCACATTGAGCATGAATTATCTAATGACGTTTATCTAATAACACTGATGAGCCAAAAACATTGTGACCAGATACAGTAGAGTAGAGATGATTAGTGAAAAAACATGAGAGACTTTGACAAGGGCCACATGACCCAGATGACTGGGTTACAGTGTCTCAGAAACGGCAAGTCTTGTGGGTTGCTCCTGGTCAGGTCAATCTGCCTGAGCATCTGTGGGATGTGCTGGACTAACAAGTACCATCTACGGCGGCTCCACCTCGCAAGTTACTGGACTTGAAGGATCTGCTGGTAATGCCTTGGTACCAAAATGTTTAGTCTCATCTGTGTATACTGTATTGTATGTGTGGCTTAAGTTGTCCAAATAAGTTTTTGGGTACACTACATAACATTCAAAACAAAAGCATAAGAAAAAAAGATACTGGTAGTGTTAACATGTCGGGGACAATACTGTCTAGCAGAGGGATAGCGCTAATAAATCGGTTTAATAAAAGAAATTATGCAATTTATATCCTTAGTAATTAAAATCTTTATAATAGTAATAGGCATTCATGGCTTTAGTATACTGCGAATATAGTCTTGACTGAAGCGGTTGTGTTGCATTGTGCCACAATAACCTTTAGCTGTAACTATTATTCATAACCTTGAGTAGGATATTGCTTAAATATGCTCAGCTTTAAATTCAGTACCCCAGAATTCATAAAAAATAGCGAATAGAAACAGCATACCAATTGGAGCTTTACAGAACGTCCCATGAACACAGGTCCTAAATATATTGCCGCGGCATAAGGATTTTACATTCAACGTATAAGAAAATGAGCTTTAAAGACACTTAAACGCTCCAATTATTATAAAAAATTCAGAATCTTCTTGATTTGGTCAGACTTCCTCATCTGTTCCTGTTTGTTTATAAAAATACAGAGCAAATATTTTAATAAAAGTACACATTATGCACAAGTTCATGGTTGAACAATAACTAATATTAAACCTCTCACAATCTGTATTCTTACAGAATATATTTCAAGCTATATTTCTGGTTGTTCTTCTACTGAATCAGTTTTAGTTGGGGCTGATTAACAGATTTAAAACATCTCGCTGCTCTTCTACTTAATGGTTTTAAAGGGAGTCTCTTCTGCGGGCTCCATACTCGTGTACACATAATAAAGAAACACAGCAATGATAAGAAACACCAAGACACGCAGCCACACCGGCACACCTCCAGGTTTGCTGGTCTCTGGACTGGCACCACGCTGGACGGATTTGGAGACTGATGGGCCTGGGCGAGAGGAACTCTGATAGGTTGTTCGAGTTGGGCTGATAACGGGCCTTCAAAATAGACAGAAAGGACACCATTTATTTTTCAGTGATGTTACAGGAATATTAACATTACAGTACAACAATTAAGTCAAGCATATTTTAAGAGAAGAAGAAAATAAATAGTATTATTAAAACAAAAAACTCACTTATTGGTATGGCCTATATCTACATCATCATCATCATCATCTCTATAATCAGTAAACTTTGACCTCCTTATGCTGTGGAGAGACAGCAAATAACCAGTTATCATTTAGGAGGTTGCGACCACTTTTAAACTTCAGTTGAGACCAAAATAAATAAATTAATCTCACTCACTCGCGAGTAAGATCTGCATCTGCGACCTTTGACCTTCTTGTGCTGGGGAGAGGATCACATTTATACAATTACTGTAAGCATACAGAAAGGATATTATCTGTAATCTCAGCAGGACAATTTGATATACATTATAATTGTTAAGTGATTACTGCTTAACATATTCAATATACAAAAAAGCTACTTACACATCACCAAATCCATCGTGTCTTGTCAGAGGAGGCTGCAAAAAATGAACAATGTCTGATTAGACTACATGTCTGATGACATAAGAGCAGTTAAGCATCAAAGTACAGTTTTTACTTACGGGCTGATGATAGGTAACATATTCCACTTCATCCTCTATGAAAACAAAAGCAAATTTTACAAGTGTAATTCTACAACGTAATACATGGTTGATATCAAAGCGTGTCTCTTACGTTCTTCTCTGTAGTATGTCTTGTCAGATGAGGAACGCTTAGTGTTTTTGGCCATAGCCTCTTTCAGTTTCTTTTCATAGAGTTTCCGTGTGGATTCTGCAAAACAAAACCACCACCAAATCACATCACAACTTTTGCCAGATTTATTTAAAAAAATAAATAAATAAAAATAAAAAAAATATTTTAATTTTAACATACTTCAGGGATCGTATTATCTTAACGTATTGTAACAGATTAAAAACAACACATACCTACTAAGGGCCCATGTTTAATGTCATATTCATCCAACAGCTGACTGATCTCCTTATCAGATTTTCCACTTAATGTCGACATATCTGCAACAACATGTAAAATGGTTTAGAAATATTAATATTTTTCAATCAATAGAGAACTGAGATTAATAATGAAGTAAGTAAATTAGGTAACTAGGCCTACTTGACTGAAAAATTTAACATACAAGTTTATTTTATCCCCAAAGAGGGTCTGAAATAATAATAAAAAACTATACCTCACAGAGATATGAAATATTCTTGAGCACTGCACAAAAATAAAAAAGGTACTTTCAGTGTGAGACTAGAACAACATCTGGATACACATGTGCAAACCGCAACAGCACCAGTACTATGAACAAAAGATCTTCCTTACGCAAAGACCAAGCGAAAATGTAATCTTTTGTCAGATTAAAAGACATTACAGCAGAAGCATTTGGGAGAAAACGACTCCAAACGCGTTTTTAAAGCGAACAAAGGGATAGAAAATGGATTTCTCGGGCTCGAGCTCGCAAGCGAAACCACTGACAACTTCAACAACGCGTTTAGCATGATAGAAGGGCAAGTCATAGATTTGAAATAGCAATAGTTTCGTGTATTTTCTTGTATATATATATATATACATTTTTATATTTAAAAATACTCTTTTGTCATAATTAATTTACCTTAAACGATTCCAGGAGGTAAAAAGGCGCTTTCCTAAGCTGGGCGTGTCGCGCTAGAGGAGGAGACTCACTTACTTCCTTTACTAGGCGTGTTCAAAGTTCAAACTGCGCCGAGGCTTTTATCACTGACACTGTAGGTAAAATCTGGTAAAATGTTGTTCGAAGCAATTAAATTGGCTCTCACACGGTTGTTTTCCAGTAAAGGACGCTATATTTCATATACAGACCCATTATCTGAAAAATAGCAAGTATTGCAAAAAAAGATAGTTTTTTTTTTGTTGCAAAACATTAACATAGCCACACAATACCGTCAAAAGTTTTTTTAAAAGAAATTAATACATATTAGTAATGAAAGACTGCATTTAAAACGGATCAAAAGTGATAGTAGACTTTTAATATGTTACAAAAGATTTCCCTTTAACTTGAACTTTAACTTTATTTAATCAAATAATAATATTATTATCCATTTTATTTATAATGCGTTTTTCTTAGACTCAGCGCAAATAGTCTCAATATTTTTGTGGAAACCATACGTACTGTTTTTAACAGTTATGGTTAACAAGTTAACAATTTCTTAATATTCTTATGTTTCTTGACCAGCAAATCACCATATTTGAATGATTTCTGAAGGATGTGACTGAAGTCATGATGCCGAAAACTCAGCTTTGCCATTACATAAATAATTAAACTAATTTTTTAACTAAAAAGTTTTAAAAAACAAATCGGTATTTTTTTTTTATCAAATAAATGCAGCCTTGGTGAACATTAAAAAAAAAATCAAAAACATTTTAAAATCTTCTTCTTAGGCTAAGGTTTATTTAGGCCAAACCTCAACCCAAAACAAATGAGTAAAGTAAACTTTGGAACATAGGCTATTTACTTTGTATTAGATTGAAAGATCATCTTTATAGCATCCCAAGAGATGTAGTATGGCAAAAAAGATAAGTAAAAAAAAACATTTAGGCCGTGCTCATGACTCATGAGTTAAATTTGAGAACTGGATCAGTCTGATTCATGAACCGTCTGAAAAGATTCTTTAAATATGTAACACTGTGAGCATAAATTAGAAGGATGTCAAGATTTTCTGTGAAAACGACCTACATTTCAGTCTGTTTAGGTATCATTATGACTAAGTCTACAGATGACGAATACTGCATAATTTGTGCAACTAGATCTTCTGATAAATTTAGAGTGATTTAAACAATCCTTTTTGGAGCTCGACCTCTCCGGTCCATAATCATTTGCAATTCCATAAGAGGGAAAAAACAACTAAACATTAGTGGAAATTTGTTGTGTTTTACAGCAAAAGAGAAATTCTTACTGGCTCAGAGTCAGACCGCCGGAGCCTGCAGTAGGCTATCTACCGCTCTCTACCGCTGAGCGGCGACATAGCAACTACTCAAAGAGGTTTCGAAGGTATGAGGTAACCAAACCATTTTGTAGGCTATTTGTTTTCGCGTTGGCATGGACAGACCGCGATAACATGATGTTACATGTTATTGGTTTCTCTGGCAGGTAGCTTCTCTTTCCTTTGGCCGCTTGAGTAGAGCTACCGGTGTAAATTATTTGTCAAATGGTGTAAATAAGCCTATCGCTAGATTTAAATCAAATAGGTCATTCACTAGGTGGTAAAAAGTTTTCTGGGGCCCACAAACCACCTCAACAGGGACCCGAAGTAATAAACAAGAGGCCTCATAAACTGGGCCTGTCATACCAGATATGGACAGAGTAGTGATCTTGACTCAGCTGCATGCCAGCGACAGGCGTTACCCTGAGAGTTGCTCAAAATTTTAACAGGAGACAGTATAATGTACAGTACAGTGTGTTTTAATTGGGTGTTAGTTTTTGGTAGATGTTTGGTGTTCTATTAAATGAATCATTTCATCAATACATACATTCCACATATTAAGTTTATCCCCAATTATAATTTACATTTCCTTAAATGCATCAATCATACTAATGTAACTGCCAAACTTGCACTAATAGAAGAGTAATCAATTCAAGAGGCAACTCTAAAACCACACACACATAAGAAAAGGAAGATACTGACAACTTAATTGACAGAAAAATAGTTGAGACAACTTTATTGTGTATCAAAATACTATAAGTCAAACTTTTTTTTAAGACAATTTATTTTATTTTATTCTGGAATACTGATTATACATTAGAGCACAAAAGGCTAAATAGCTGACAAAGTGAGAGCGAATAAGTGACGTTTAGCCACACAAATGTTAAGACTTCCAAGAGCGTTTTGCATTACCAACAATAACTCGACAAGCAGTATGCATAATTAATCTCCCTTTCGTTACACCTTGAGCCAAATGACATTGTCTCCATCACCTTTATTCTGCCATGTAATTTCCCTTTGGTGTTACTAAAATACTTGGCACCCAGTCAGTGTTTTAAAAGGCATCTAATCGACATTTTCAAAAATGTCTTTAGGCTAAAATGGAGGCAACATGCAGCTCTGTAGACTGTAAAATACTCAAAACGCACAGACCCACAGAGCTTTGGCACCAGTGTTAATTCAGTCTACGTGACACCATTGGGTGAAGTGAAGCTTAACGATAGACTAAGTTTATTGAAAACAAATCTGTGTTAAACAAGCAACTGATTCACATCTAGATTTCTCCTGCTACTAGAAATGGTTACTCTGTACAGTTGCGACTGGAACAGCAGTCTCCTAAACCAGACAAAAACATAGTAGCAGCTACTCTGTGTCAGGGACAAGATCAGTAAACTGGTGTAAACCAAACCAGGACCCTTTGCTTTAATTGATTACTGAATGCAGCAAATGTAACAGGATCCAAAAATGACTGGCATACAGTGACAAGGTGCTTCTTTTAAATCCCTCATTTGCTTGAAAACTGAAAAGTGGTGCAGGAAATACTGGATGAGAGGATCATATTGAGGAAAAAAAGGACAAAAGAGTTTCAGTGTTCATGTATTTGATGCTGGCAGGAGCCTCAGATGATGTTGGATATTTTTGTGGAGGGCCATTAGACAGTGATGTGATACGGGCTACCAGGGATGTGCTCATCGCCCCATTTAACCACCAGGATGTACTCTCCTTTCTCCTTCAGCTGGTAGGACACATTATAGAGACGGTTACCCAAGTGTTTCACCAAGATCTCCTCACAGGGCACTTTGGGTCCGTCCACTCCAACCAGGAGCATGTTCCTCCCTGTGGGGACATAAGGAAATATATAGTAAAATGTTGGCAATTAATAGGAACGAACCCCCCCTCCCTTATATTTCTAGCCCGTACCTGCTTTACTACAGTCCACACTGAAAGTGTTCTTCTGTCCTATGAAGCCCTTGTTGAGTCCCAGACCCTTGGCAACTACACGGCTGGCGTCGGAGCTGGCCCATCCTGGTGCTGCCTGCTGGCTGGTTGTCACACTGCGGGTCACGGGGTCAACCAGAACTGATGAAGTTTCGTGCATGCTGTGGCTATTGACCAATCGAGAGCCTGCAAAAGACAATCGAAATTAAACAACTAAAGTTTCTGTCCATGACCAATTGATATATGTTGCACAGTTTTTAACATCAATGTTTTATAATGAAAATAACATCTTATCATGGTACAAATCAACCAATTGTTAATTTCTAAGTTGACGAACTAGACCACACATTTAAATAAATTATAAAAAATAAATTAAATAAAAATGAACAATTAGATACCTTGAAAAATAAAAAAAACAATGTCCATGACAACCATAACAAAATAATGAAGTTGACAAAAAACTAGGCAACACAAGAGTAAATAAACACTGACATTAAATGTATTATTTTTTAGTTGACCAGAACTAGAACATACAAGTTTAAATAAATGTTATAAAAATAAATTTGATAAATATAAAAAATAACCGGTACCATGATCAAATCAATTGTATTTAATTGTATCTAAATGGGCAATAAATTTAGTCAAATAAGTACATTTGTTAAATGATTATAAACTACACAAACAGCTCCACTGCATTTAAACCTGACTGCATTTCTTCTTACCTGTAATTTTAGCTTTGAATGGGCTGCCAACAATATGGTATGGTCCACCATATTTGATAGAAATTAGGTAGTTTCCAGGGGCCATAGGGGTGTAGGTGACCTTGTAGCCCTCTGGACATTCCTGACAGTCCATCTTCACCTTGGAAGGCCCATCGATGGTCACTGCCAAAGCACCTGGGCCAGCTGAACTTGTGTTCACAACGAATTCACATGGCGATCCTGAAGAGGTGATGGTGTGGGGTCAGTTTTAGTTCAGCTGCACACATTGACAACTATAGAATCACACTGTACATGGTATATTAAGTTCTTTATACCAGTGCTGCCTCCTTCCAGACCAGCTCCATAAGCAGAGACCATTCCTGGGTCTCCAGCCTGGCCCGTCTCACCAACACGGATCTTGAAGGGGCTTCCAGGGATGTGAGAACCATTGAATTTCACATCTATTAGGTACAGGCCATTCTCCCTGGGGATGAATCTCACAGCATACTTATCTGTGAGAAAGATGAGGAAACCAATTGAAGATAGTCAAACTAGTTTTGCTAAAACTTCTTGCCTATCAAACTAAGATATAGACCATTTAAACTAATCCTTCTCCTGGGTTCTTCTTTACCCCAAAAGAAGGAAATACCTCAATGATTTTCTTGGACCATTTTACAGTGCAAGAAAGCTTTCAACCCATTGTTACCTTCATCAATCTCTGTGACACAGCACTCTTCAAGCGCTCCGGATGGACTGTGAACTTTGGCATCAATGGCTCCCTTTGCCCCGTTTAGACTCACAGCAAAAGAGGCTGGCTGGTTCACCTTTAACCCGGACTCCTGCATTAACATGACACTGCCACACTCAACACAGGATCAAAAACTGTGCAAAAGTCTGGTGTTCAGCACAACACGTTCAAATATGCAACAGCTCTTCACCTAATAGGACTACATCTCTTACCTTCAAGCTAACAGGGTTAAAGAGAGAGGCTTTGAGACATTAAGAAATGAAAGCCCTCCACCCCAGCAATACACTAAAGTAAGTAGTTCATCATCAAAGAACAGAAAGACAAACAAGCCTCTTTTGCCCTCTTTAACCCTTTAGCCTATCACTTCCATCCACGTTGAAGGTAGGGCTGTTGGGAGCCTTTAGGACAAGGCACGAGAAATACAAACAGTCCTTCAGTATCCCAGAAACCCCAGCACACCCCTTGAACACAGCAGCAATGGTTTGGTGTGATTGGTGCATGAAACCTTTCGAGTTTTAACTAGGGATGCACTGAAATATAAATTCTGGGCCGAAACCAAAAATTCTGGATGCAGGCTTTTTTGCTCGGCCAGAGTCGCTTCGAAGTTGTGCATCTTCAGTAACGGAGCTGCTTGCAAAGTTACAAAATATGCTGCTCGAGAGTGAGCATATATGTTTTCCCTCAAATTTTCTGCCTTTTCTCTTTCGGACAAAAAACAAAACTACCTTTTTCAGGCCGATCATTTTCAACGGCTGACATTTCGCATCCCTAGTTTCAACATTATCAAATTGAAACGTTTTCCAGACACGGTAAAATATCTACCCATTTAACATACACAGCTACCAAAATGTGTGCATGTATGTGAGAGCATGTGGTGTAGTATGAAAAATACCTCTCCTTTTCGGTTTGTACTTGATAATGTTTGATTTGGTTTAATGTGAGGTATAACATGTTTCATGTCATGGATACGGTTTTCAATTTCATTGTAGCTGCTGTGCCAAGGGTTGACTTGGAGTTGTTTTGGGTGGACAAATGTCTGTCTTTCTCGAAGCCTCACCTGAAGACTGGCAACAGTAAGACGGCGGGCATCGTCAGATGGAGAGGCCACGGGCACCACAAATGGACTGTCAGGGATGTGCTCATCATTGAACCTGATGGACACTTCGTAGTCACCTGAAACAGATGGAGACCAGTCAGCTTCGACACTTACAACTTACCATGAGGATAAACGCCCTATATACAACCCATTTATATTTTAGGAAGAGTCCAGAACAAAAGCCTCACCAGGCTCCTGGACAATGTAGGAGACACCGCTGGATCCATCCTTGCGGTCTTCAAAAGCAATCTCTGCCTTACTGGGTCCCTCCACTGCGATGGACAGACCACCAGCTCCTGCTTCACGGGTCCAAATGCTGAACTCCGCTGTACATGGGGAAAATATGAGGGATTAAACTGCAGTCACATTTACTGTGGTTTGTGAATTTTCATGTGCAAAATCCATTCATTTCAACACGTTGATGAATATGCATCTGGAAATATTTTGCCTTTATGCAAAAATCCAGATCATTTGGGATCAGTTGTTCATGTGAATTCGCCACGTTGACCAACAGAAAACTGCTTTGTTCAAAAGTTACTTCTGTGTGAGTGGTGCTTTACTACTTTATCGCTACACTATTTTTTATTTATACCTATACCTTTTTTGTCCGCATCTTTAGGCACTAAAACTAATTGGACGTACTGGTCAAACCATACCTGGTACACCCGCCTCTGCTCTCTCTAATCCTGGCCCTCCAGCACGGACTTTATGGGCGCCTCCCTCTCCAAGAGGACCCACGGTGAACTGGAAAGGCGATCCGGGGACATGTTGACCTTGATACTTCACACTGACTGTGTGCACACCCATCTCCGTGGGCACGAAGCGAATGCAGTACGTGTTGTTTTCTCCCTCCATGATCTCGGCCTTGTGTATTTTGCCAGATGGGCTGGTCACCTGAGCAGTCATGTCTGCAATGCTGATCTCTGTGGGCAAAAAGTACAGAGGGCAACAAATATAGGTGGATTAGAAGATGAGATTTTTAATAATGATTATGTTAATGTTATTTTCCCCACAAGTCATACCAGGGATCTTCAAACTAAGGTCACACTGGCTGCCAACATTGGCCACAGATGCAGCTCTTCTTCTGCGGGTGATGCTCTCCTTCATCCGACCCTCTCCTGTCACTTTCACAGTAAAAGCACTTCCTGTAGGAGAAACATAATGGGTAAAGTTAAACAGCGTGTCTAATCACACAACAATAAATTACCAAATAAATCTGCCATTCTGAAAATATAGCACTACTAGTACCTGGAACATGTTGGTCTGCAAATTTGATGTTAATTATGTAATTTCCTGGTTCTGTGGGGCAATATGTGATTTTGCAGGTGCCATCTTCCTGATCTTCAGTGTTGATATCCACCTTACTGGGTCCCTCGATAGACAAACTGAGTCCTCCATAACCTAAAGATAAAAAAAAATTAAAAAGTTGATATTTTTCATATTTGTTTATTAGAATTTGATACAAAATAAAGTATTAAAATGATTCACTAATTGTTGCTTTTAAACATTTAATTCACCTGCATCTCTGGTGTCAATGACAAATTCTGCAGGCTCAAAGGTACGGGCTTCACTCAGGCCTTGACCAGTTACACGCACACGGCTGGCATCACCGATCTCTGATTGGCTGATCATGACTGAAATGGGGCTACTAGGAATATGACGTCCATTTTTCTTAATGTTAACAAGATGCTCGCCAATTTCCTTCGGCACAAATGAGATACCTTTGAAACAGGAGGGCTGAGATTAGCACAACTGCTGACTTCACACTTGTGAACACGACCTCTTATTCTACAGTCACTTTATAACACTTACCCACATGCCCATTCCTGAGCATTTTGAGCAGGCAAGGCTCTTCCCGACCAGAGGGGGTGGTGAGAGACGCAGTCAGCTGACTGAGATCCAGCTCACCGATGTCTAGAGGGATGTCAGCAGCTGAACCCACCTTCAGATGAGACATGCGCATCGAGTCATCCCCTGTGGACAGACAGAGTTGATGACACCACTACAAACAATGGACATGAATGGACTTTTTACCCCCTCTAAATATCAAAGCAGCATTTAAAGCACCTGTGATCTTGGCCATGAAAGGGCTGCCAGGAATGTGCTTGTCGTTGTACTTGACAATGATGTTGTAGTCTCCAGGAAGAACAGGGAGGTAAGACACCGAGCAGGTGCCATTTTGATTATCAGTGCAGCTGATGTCTGCCTTTGACGGCCCTTCAATGGCCAGGGACAGACCGCCTAATGAATACACAACAAAAATCATAAATCAGCTTTACATTGTGGACCGTTCAAATGATAGCATTTGGTTTTAACAGACAACTTTAGAGGCATTACTCACTATATGCATCTAGTACCATTAATTTAGGATGCTTTAAATAAATAGGGAAAATAAATAAGGATAAACATTGTTATTATTATTATTATTATTATTATTAGTTAAAAGCTAAAGTAGTAATGCAATATGCAATCCAATCAAGATATGAGCGTCAATACCCTCTCCAGCGTCCTTGGTGTTGACAGTGAAGACTGCAGGCTTATTGACCATGCCATGAATTAGACCAGGACCAAAGGCAGTCACGTGACCACTGTTGACATAATCCACATAAAATTGCAGGGGGCTTCCTAAGAGGGACAAATAATTTATAATTAAGAACATCTATATGCATTAACCATTAACACAAAAGCTTTAAAGAATGTCCTCATTTGTTTCATTGTCATTTGTTTCATTTTCTTGTCAACTTGTTTGTATGGCTAGAGAATGAAACAAGTGAACAAGTACCTGCACCTTTTTTTTTACCTGGGATATGTATTCCATCATATTTGATGTCCATCTCATGCAGGCCAGCCTCAGTCGGGGAGTATTTCACTGTGACAGTACCATCCTTGTTGTCGGTAATATCAGGCTTGGCCACTTTTCCAGAAGGCATTCTTACATCACCTGTGAGGCATTGGGTACATGAGAAACTTCTTATTCAAATCAGGGCATTTCTGTTTTATGGATTTGCAGAGTACAGTACCTGTAATTTCTCCCTTCTGGATGGTGAAAGGAATGACCAAGTCGAAGGGTCTCAGCCCAGCTACGTCCAGTCCATTCATACCCAGTTGTCTGTCGGTAGCCTGAGAGGAAGGAGAGGGAAATCAGACAGATCAAAACTAACCATAAGGTGGACACTGAGCTCAGATGCCAATCAGAACCTGAAGACCTAGAGCTAAAGTGTTTGTTTCTGAGGTTTCTGTAATCTGAATTTACTGCTTAGTTTGTTCAATATACATTTTTATTCCACTGTAATGGAATAATGCATTTTACTTGGTAATGAGTACTCGAGATAAAAAATAAATAAAAAATAGCAGACAAACAACAATATTCAACTGTCACCCTAAGAATCAAATTATGCCTGAAAAAGTTTGGGGTCAGTAAGATTTTATGTTTTTGAAAGAAGTGCATTTATTCAATCAAAAAAAGTAAAAGCAATAATATTGTGAAATATTATCATTTAAAAGGAATGCTTTTATATTTTAAAAGTATTTTATAAATGTAATTTATTCCTGTGGTGGCAAAGCTGAAATTATATTTTTAATATGATAGTAAGGAATGTTTTTTTTTTTTAAGCACCAAATCTGCAATGTTGATAACCGTTGTGCTGCTTAATAAAAATAGTTTTAAAAAAATTCTCAGGATTAAAGAAAGTCCATAAATAACGCATACTGGCGCTTGAACAATTTAAAGTTATTCATATATATATAATATATATATATATATAAAATAATCTTAATGACCCCCCAAACTGTAGTGGTATATTGATTTTGGTGTTTGTACACATTTTGTACAGATATCATGAATGGAAATGAAGAGCACAAACAGCAGGCATGACAACAGAACCCTAAAAAAAACTAAATGAGAAAAAAAAAAAACTAAAGAAAACAATGGAGATTATGACGTGGATGATGATGCAGCCACCAACACTGTGAGAGAGAACGACATTCTAATGAGAAACGAATGGCAGGATCAGTCAGTGATTGACCAATCTGGAGAGGGGGGTGGAGAAAAAGCCAAGCAGACAAGTGGCAATGTGACCAACAATGATGTACCACACACAAAAACAACATCTAAATGCCAACACAAAAGACAATGACGTGTCAAACAAAAAGCACAAGCTTTGCAACAACCAGCCATTTTGTTCAAATGTAGATTGGCCACATTTATTGCTTTCCAAAATGGCGGTCATTCTATAAAACAATAAAAATGTTTTGAGTCCACATGAAGGAAGAATCATGGGAAATGAGATGAAATAAACCCTAAACCTAGAGGAGAAAAACAGGAGGGTGAAAAGGGGGAAGGACGTAGGACTGATTGGTGACTCGTCAGTAGCAGAGCAGGAAATTGAGACGGGGAGGAAAGAGGGGCGTGTCAGTACCCATGGCTGGCCCATGTTGGGCGCGTAGGCGTACTGCGGGTTCTGGGTCTGCTGCATTAGTTGGTCAGGGGAGTCACCTTCCAAAGCCTGAGACAGGGCAACAGAATCAAAGATGAAATCCCTCCATTTACAACCACCATCTCTGGTTCAAAGCTGCTCAACCAGGAAGCCACTTAAAAGAAATTTAGATTAAGATTCTTGACATTTCAAAACCATAGTTCATCCCAAAATGGTGTAATTTCTTCACCCTCATATTTTTCCAAAACCACTAGTTTTGTCCGAGGAACTGGCCAAAATGTTTGCCCTAGCACAGTGGATCACAACAGCAAACTCCCAGAGGTCACAGGATAACTTAATGAATACAATTTAATTAAAAGGCTAAAACACACAAAGATGTAACCACATTATTTTTCCCCTCAATAACTTAGTAGAACATACTGATCTACTATTTAAGCTCATTATTATTAGATTTACAAATACATTTACTTACAGGTCCTGTTCACATAGCTTGAGTACCACGCGAACATAGGAACAGAAGTCATTAATTAATGTCAACTTCTTTGATATTACTCATTTCTTAAATATTATACATTTGAAACGATAAAAGCCCAGTTGAGGCACAAGTTCTTCTGTCAGATCGAAATTATACGAAAACAGCTTTTAAACAAAAGTGAGAGCAAAGCAATGAAGTCGTGCATAGACCACAAATCTGTTGGGAGCAGCACTGGTGGACTGCATCTAAAACCTTCAGATGACACTGCGATGAATGAGCAGAGCTTACAGAGCCGCAGATATAGGAGCAGAGCGGCTCTTTCGCACTCTATGACCTGACAGACAACCAGTTATCCAGTACGGTTGTGTTCACAGCACAGCAGGACTTAACCAAAAATCACACCCATAAATTGAGGATTTATAACTGCGTTTTAGGCAATGAAATGAAGGTTGTCACTCCCATTAATACTCAATGTGTGTGAACGTAGGTTTCTTCCCACCCTCATCCAGAATGCAGAATCCTTGACAGTATTTAAAAGTCAGCTGAAAACTCATTTCTTCTGAGTACTTAACATTAAAAATAATAATAATAATAATAATAATAATAATTCCTTCCCCTTTAAGTCCTCCCTTGTCTGATTTTTGCTACTCTGAGCAATGCCTGTACTTTGTATTTTGAACACTTCTTCTGTTGTTTTTGCCTCTTCCCGATGACTCGTTTGCTTTAGTCCTCAGTTGTAAGTCGCTTTGGATAAAAGCGTCTGCTAAATGACTAAATGTAAATGTAGCAGTGTTAAGGACCCAAATCCAGGACTGACAACTGTATTCTGCTGCTGTGTGAACAAGGCCTTCTGAGATCAAAATTTCTAACATTAATACAGACTAATTCTTTCAAGCTATGACCAAACTCAACACAAACCTTCAGGACGTTATAATTATGTAGGGAATACGTTTTCTAACTAATCAGACTTACGTTTTTTTTCTTAAATCGACTATCAAAACTCCACAAAATCCAACAGACTAACATTGATGGAATATTCAAATGATGGAATATTCAAATTAGCAGAGACTCTACAAACTCCAAATGTAAAAATAAAAAATAAAAAAAACGAATTTAAAACCAATTCAAATATCCATCCATACATAAGTCTAGCAACACACTTAAACATGTTAACACCTAATAACATCCTAAATTATGCTATACGTGTTAAAATATGCTATAAACGCATTGCATAAAAAGCCAAATTTAATGACTTAATTTAAAATGGTTTTAAGTTTTTAAAAAGTCCAAAAGGTTCTTATCAAATTTTTACCTGATTCATTACATTCTTCTTTTGAAACCGGTGCTTTTTCGTCAATAAACCAATTGGAGTTCACATAACTGGTCAAATATTTGTTTATAATTCAAACTTCAGTTCAGTTATTTAGTTTACTGAGGAGACTAATAATCTAGTCATAACAGTTAACTACTAACCAGAGGGAAAAATTATCAAACAACTACACTTAAATTTCCATCTGCTGCCATGTGAGAGCTTTGTGTGATGAACAGAAGGATCCAGCTATGTCTTTTTAAACTTGACAGCTCCAATCCCCACAACAGAGCACCTTTAATATTAATCTAAGGGTCTACTTTTGCATTTCATGGAAGAAATAAATATGGTTTTGGAACAACATGTGGATGACAATTTTAATTTTGGGGTGAACTAATCCCTTAAATTGCATGTTGATGCTTACCACTGTGTAATTGCAACAATAAGCTACGAATTCCTTCACACTGTAATGATGGTTTTGCACTAAAGGTTCACAGTGTATATTTAATGCACAATCCCACTGGAAAGGCTACCTGTAAGAGTTTGTCCACTGTTTGAATGAATATACTCTGATCCACATGAATACAGGATCTATATGGCATATATGTACCGTGACTTGGAAGGGGCTGTTGGGGATGTGCTCTCCACCGAAGCGCACACAGATGACATATTTCCCAGGCTGGGGTGCTGTGTAGAAGATGTCAAATGTTCCATCTTCATTTTCAACTACGTCCACATCCACCTCGCCTCCATCTGGAGTGCACACTGTGCATGTAACCTTGCCCTTCCCAGCGGCCTTTGCATCCACAGTGATGACAGTCTGCTCTCCGATCTGAATAGTTGGACCAACACCAGCTCCTACAGAATACAGAGAGGTTTAGTAACAGGTAATATGCAGGCAGATGTTTTGTTATTTGGGAGTTTAGTACCCATCCCTCCATAGTTACATTCCACCATGCACTAGATGCAAAATATCTGGAACGTCAAGACAACAGATGGCTTAAGAAAAGTAGGATCCATCACCACCAGTGGTTCTCAACCAGGGGGCCCCAGGAATATTCCAAGGAGGCCACAGGATTTCTTTAAATCTAAAAGTTTTTAAATTAATAGATAGATTTAGATGCAAAAAACAATAAACTTTTTCACCCCTAGGGGTCGCTAACCTACAACAACAAAGGCGTATGTTTATAAGCTGAATGATGGGACTTGCTGTCAAGCAGATGTATCCAATAATGTTTATGGATGAGTGAAAACATTCATGTTTTTTAACATTATAGGGGTATGAAGCAGGTCGCGATTGCTAATAAGAGACAGATACCACACACACACACGAGTCCCGCGGATATAAAGCAATAAGGACATTTCATTCTACCGAACTACCCGCAAGTGCTGAATTAACGTTACTACTCACTGGTCAGTTTAATAGACAAATTAAACTTGTGAGGTAACAGCACTGTTTCACTTGGTCTAACATTATAACTTTCAACACACTCAAATGCTGTTTAGTGTGATAGTGTAATGTTATTCTACGTGTTAGTTTGTCTGTATGAGACTAGCAGTAAGCTAGATCAACATTAGAATAACATACTGATCATATTCTAACATTTCATCATGTTGAGCTATATAACATTGATTGGTTTTAAGTACATTTGCTCACCTAGTCTAATAAAGTATGTGCAAGAGCGGTGTCGCTGTCAAGTCATGACTCGTGAAGCTCTGTCAAGTCCAAGTTAGTCGCGGACGTGGAGCTCTCGGCATTTCGAAAACGCCACGCCGATATTGATCCTCATTTTAGTTTTCCTTTTTGTCCCAAAGTCTGCTTGCCATGGTCTATAATGTTTGAATGAAACAAGAACAGCGTGCCGCTAAACGTTACGCACTACGCAGTTGTCCTCGTCTGTCACCATGGTTACGTCATGGCTATGGCAGTTCGAGCGGAAACCGAGGATAGCGCGGATATTTCATCATTGACAGGCAACATTTTTTTGAACATTTAAATTGGTAATTTCTCTGAAATAAAAAAATCTTTGAAGACTTTTGGGATATTGCAAGTACACAAGTACAAAATATATATCACACTGTGCAAGTGACTTTTGGATATTTTATTACAAAATTCTTACATATTGTACCTTTAAATGTAATATTCAAATAATCAAGTAAAACTAAACGTCGTCAACTAAAATATTCCATTTTCCTTTAAGTGTTGTTTTTAATGGATTAATATACAGTTCTTGAAATCACAAAATTAACCATGGTTAATTTAAAATAATCAATATTTCTGGTTTCTGTTAATCAAAAACTACAGCAGAAATACAGAAAATATCTTCGTCTTCAAATAATGTGTTGTGCAAATGGTTGAGAATCACTGATCTAGACATTTTCCTCCTCTGTGACTACAAAAAGATGGATCCACTATCCTGTTTTCCGTTGCCTCAATTTCCAGAGTAGCTACTAATGCAATAAAAAAATGAAAAAAGCAGAGAAAAAAAAAAAAAAGAGAAAAAAAAATTATATATATCAGTACTTGTACATTCCATCATACAGGCATATTGAAGACCTGACAAAAGTTAGTGATTAGTCACCTGCAGTCGACAACTAATTCACTATTATACTTTAAGTCATTTTGAAGTGGCAGGAAATCCAAGATAACCTACATTTCTTAACTAAAGTAGTGGATAGGACAGCAAAAAATATAAGCCCTTTAGTATCAAATACAATGCAAATTTGCATGCAGGACCAAACTACAAGACTAGAGCATTATTCAAAGCGCTTACCCAAACCGTGACCTCCAATTGAGACTGAGACCGTGAAGCAGAGCAAGAAAAAGTGAAAAAGTAACAATCAGGGCAAAATACAACAAAATGTGTGCAAGAGATAAAACAGAGGTAGGGAATGAAGTGATGGGAATGTGAGCAGCGCTGCACAGGAGGTGTGTGTGTCTGGGTGGGGGATGAAGATTGGAGAAGTACACAGAAACTTTACACTTTTATACAAAAGAACAAAACAAAAACAAAAAAAACTTTCCTATTGAAACCCAGCCTGAAGATTAGGTTTCAGATTAGACAAAAAAAGGCTCAAAGAACACGGAAGAGAGTCATCAAAACATTTAGTTTCCAGTGACTCCCAAACCACAGGATTATTCTGATCCAGTGTGTATACTGGCAGACTATCCTAAGTCACCAGAAATGGAGGCACATTGGAAATGGAGGCCTCTAAATAAAGAGGCACATTTGCCCTCTCTGTATGGCAGTCTGGATCACTTTGCATAAAATACATTGCAACAAAAAAAAAATTTAAATAAAAAATAAAAAAAAGGACTTTTCACCAGATTTTATATAGCTATAATTGGAAAGAATTTATCTTTTAGAGTGATTAAAGTGATTTTGTTGGTGAGTGTCTGAAAGCGGTCAAAAAATGTAAAAAAGCTGAAACTTTTGAGCAAGAACAATGCTTTCAAGGTTACAAACTTTACAACCTTGGATATTCACACTTAGATTTAAGATGGTTCTTGTGAGGATTATACCTCTTTCAGTAACCATAAAGTGACCAGTGCTTAGGCCAAATTCCCACTGTTTGCGACCCATTAAATAGGACTACAAAATTCTAAATATGATTCTTATTGTGATTATTATTAAACTAAAATACATTGAAAATGATTAAACAATTTAAATTCAAAGCATTTAATAAAAATGTCTCACTGCAATTGTATTGCAAATACAATTGTAAAGTTACAATACTAATATTTACATCTTAATTTTTAAAATGTTAAACCATTGTGCTTTTACTTTGAAACCGGCAACACATTGTTTGCAAACTGCCAGAGTGAAGCATGGCAATATGTGCAGCTCATGATAAAGTGTTTCAGCGTCTTTTTCATATTTTAATTATAACCGCAGCTATCACGATTCGATCACATTAAGCCATACCGCAATATTGATTTTATTCCGATATATTGTGCAGCCCTACTATATCATATACTTTCAGATTTAGAGCTCTGATAGCTCAATAGTTCATTCTGAAATAAATTGAAATGGGTCTCCATGGTACATATGGTTGTAATCAGTAATGTACAGACTGGTCATTTAGGTTGACTGATAAGACCTGATCATTACATACCTGTGACTGTGCATTTGCTGGCATCTCCTGTGGGCAGGGCTCTGATACGATATGGGGAGTAAGGGATCTCATCACCACCATACTTGATGAGAATAGTGTAACGCCCAGTCATGTCAGGCACATAGGACACAAGGTATGTCCCATCCTGATTATCACGAATTTTAGCCTTCTTTGGCTTCCCTTCAGGGTCCTAAAATAAGCATTAAAGAACCAAACAATGCATAAAAGATTGTAAGAGTCAGCAGCTACTTTATGACTGTAAAGAGAAGCATCAGCTCACAGTGATCTGGACAGCCAAGAGTCCCTCTCCTGCATCTTTGGCATCAATAGTGAACTCCACGGGCAGACTAGCAGGCACACCAGTGGTATTTAGACCGGGACCGCTGGCACGGACCTTACTAGCATCATGAGTGGGCAGAACCTTCACCTTATAAGGACTGAATAAAGAGACCGAAAAAAGTGTGAGGGGAAATAAAGAGCAAGGAAGAACAGGAATCAAGGGAATTTAAAAATGCACCAGGCTTGCTATAATACCAGTAGTCGATGCTAATGTAAAAAAAACACCCTTAAAATACTTCTCTAATTGACAGTACTCACTATCAATGCTTTAGCAAGTATGATCGTTCCATTTATACATTTATTTTTTAAGTCAAAAACTAATTTTTATTCTAGACTGACATTAACCTTTTCAATAGTGCCCTAAACAGAAACACACGACGGAGCATAATGTGACCTAAAGTTTAGAGACATGTAAAAGGGTGGTGTGAGATTTACCTTTGTGGGATCTCCTCATCAGCATACAGGACGTTAATTGAATACGGCCCCTCCCTGGTGGGTACGTAGCTAACCGTGTGAGTCCGGTCACCATTATCCACCACCTCAACAGGCTCCACGACTCCTTCATGACACAATCATAATCAAGTCACAATCATCCGATTCAATGGAGGGGAAAAACATTCAAAACAAACATGACTCTTAGGTCATGGTCTCACCTTTGGGTCCTTGCACTCTGACCTGCAAAGGAGCCACTCCAGCCTTGCTTGCATCCACAGAAAAGACCTGTGGGATATTGGCACGCACATTGTTTCCAAGCCCCTGACCCTGGCATTTCACTTTAGTTGCGTCGACAGTATCGTGGACAGGTACAGAGAAAGGGCTTCCTGTGGAGGGGGTGAGGGGTATAAGATAGAAATCAAATCATTTTTGTCTTGCCAATTTATACATTCAAGTGCAAGAAGAGGCAAAAGAGAACTCAACTCTGTTATAGCACACAGCTGCTTTTTTTGCGTCACCTTGCCCTTGAACGGACACGCATAAAATTGTCAAAAAACCAGTCTCGGCAAGTATTCACGTAAACGCAGTCATTATATCTTAAGTGAATGTAAATGGTTAAGAAAGAAAAAGGATGTGTATCAATATCTTGGATCCATGCATTAGGTCTTAAATTGAAAGCAACCTATAGAGACCTGCTGCTGTCTGTCATTAATGGTAATATTAATGTTACACAATATGACCCTAACCGGGAGTTTGTGATCCGCTGAATCACTAATAAATAACTAAAACACTAACACATGATGTAAAAATACTAACCAGTGATTGGTTGGCCTCCATAGGTAACATTGAGGTTGTATGTGCCTGGCTCATATGGGATGTATTCAACACAACAGCTGCCATCTTTGTTATCAGTGCAAGACATTTTGGCCTCAGAAGGTCCCTCCATAGCCAGCCCCAATCCACCTGTACCAGCCCCACTGCACAAGATACAGACAAGGAGTGTGGCAAAGAACCTTACAACAAGATCTACTGGTGCAGTGACTGATTTGATCAAGAAAACCACAGCTCAAAATGAACCAAAAAGCAGAGTGCTGAATCTACCCACCGGGTCTCCACTGTAAACTTGTTGTGTTTGTTGGTGATGCCAGACTGAAGTCCTGGGCCATGTACACGCACACGTGCAGGGTCACAACCCTCGGTGACTGGCACACGGAACGGGCTCTTGGGAACCGGGCTGCTATCGTAAGCGACCTCAACACTGTGTGTGCCTTAATATATGCCACAGAAGATTAGAGTAAATGCAATCTGTTACAGTAATATACTACATTTTGACAGATTTACAGTGGTGTATATCCTTGTAAAACTTGGTACAAATGATGCCAAGATGGATACGTTACAATATATTAATAATAAATAAAATAAATAAAACACTAACAACTAAAATAACAAATTTTAAAAGCTAGTAATTAATTCAAGGCAAAACATTATAATTCAAAGTACAAATGGAATTGAATTAAATACATTTTATAGATTAATGTTAGTTAAGCATTAGATGAAATTGAGGATTTAAAAATAGAAGGAATGAAAACAGAAACTCACCCTCCTCATAAGGCGTGTATTCCACTTGGTAAGTCCCATCTCCTAGGTCTCTGATCAAAGCTTCAGTGTGGTTGCCTGATGGGTTATTGATGCATGTCTTGATATGATTGCCACCCGTTTTGGTGAGAGCACGAGCATCCACAGTGAAATCAGTAGTGGCCTCCCGGAAAACACCTACAGTTGAACATTCAAAGTGATCAAATGAGCAAAGTAATAATTCCTGTCTTATAAACCTGAGAAGAGCACACTACCTTTGCCCTCCACTCCAGGTCCGAACACTTTTACTCCACTGGTTTCCACAGCAGGCTCCACGTTAAGTCTGGCTGGGAAGTTTGGCACATCCTGATCCCCGTAGCGAATGGTGAGGGTATAAGCTCCGGGGTAGAGAGGGATATAAGTGATGGTGTAAGTTCCATCCCCATTGTCTTGAATATGGACTTCAGCCTCAGTGCCATTGTCTGAGATGATCTCTATAGTCAGCTCAGCAGGACCAGCATTAGTGCAATCGACCACAAACTTTCCTGGCTCGCCAACCTTAGCTCGCTCCAGACCTGGCCCAGAACATCGCACCTACAGAGAGGTTGGGATATGATTTTTTTTTTTTTTTTAATTGCATTTGTTCTACAACTAAAGCCAATGAGCGGATCCAATGCCAACACCACTCACTGAGAAATTGTGCAACATTAAGCAAATTACAGTTTGTAGAATAAACAACCCATAAGAGCTTTTCCTAATGCCCTTTTGTCGTCTCGTAAAACCAGCAATAATATTTAATTCCTAGGTTGAGCAACATTTTCAAACTGCCTCACCTTAGATGGGTCAGTGGGTGCAATGGCTTCCACAGGGAATGGACTGCCAGGGATGGGGGCACCATCATATGTCAGTTCAACCTCATAGGGTCCCTTATCTCTGGGGATAAAATGAACCTGGCTGGTTTCTGGGCTCAGGCCTGGTTCAACTTTACAGGGCACTGATTTGCCAGATGGACCTGTAACCTTTGCGCCAACCTTGCCCTGACCACCTGCTCCTTTAGACTTGACCGTGATGTCCTGATCCTTTCCAACAGCCATTGCTGGGAGAGAGAAAAAACATCTTTTAAATGGGTGTTCATAACTCCGGTTAATTGGTCACAAACTAGACAAGGAAAAAGATAACTTACTATTGCCAAGACCAGCCACTTTAACTTTGCTGAGGTCCAGAGATGGGGCAACTGCTACAGCAAATGGGCTCTTGGGAATGGGATCACCACCATAGGTGACATTCAAACCCATATTGCCCTAAAGAAGAAAAGTAGCACTTAGATTCCACAGGAAGTCAAAGGATAAATTATATTTAGTAAACAGCTCAATACCAGAGATCATCAGTCCTGGAAAGTTGAAATATCAAACATGTATTTACCTGTTGGACAGGGGTGTATTTAACAGTGTGGGTGCCGTCATGATTGTTGATGATGTCAAAGTCACGGACCGCCTCTGCCTTGTTGGGTCCAGTGAACTGAGCATCAAGTTTAGCTTTGCCTGCGGCCTTTGTGTTTACAGTGAAATGAGTGGGTTTGTTAAGCTCCACACCTTGAGAGAAATAAGTGAACAAAAAATTGCTCTATTACAGAGATTCAACTTTAAACTAAAAACAAACTGAGGGGTGAAAACATTTAGGTTGATTTTGTGCTTTATTTTTTTATGTAATAATGCGTTAAGTCAAACTAAAATAAATAAATGATAAAAAACTAATTACAAACATGATGGCTTCTAGAGATGCCCATGTTAGTCTTTGCCATTAATCTCACCAGTGCGGCTGAGTCCAGGCCCCTCTGCTTTAACTTTGCTTGCATCATGAGATGGATCAACCTTGATTCTGATGGGAGTCATAGGAATGGTCTAGAAAACAAACAAAAAATGAAAAAACAAAAAAAACACACACTAAGCCACTTCTCCACATACACATGTATTCCCTCTTACCTGATTAGCAAACAGCACCATGATTGTGTAGCTGCCTGCTCCAGGGGGAGTGTATTTGACAGTGAATGTATCATTGTCATTTCTAATGATGTCAAAATCAATATCAGCCTCAGCAGGTCCCACCACACCAGGAGCACATTTGATGCCGATGCTGATGTCACCTAGACAGAGAAGAAAAAACAAAAAAAACACACCATTAAGCTTACTTGCCCATTAAAGACATGAGGATATTAGTTCACATTGTTCTTTTAGAGTTAAAGCTCGTACCCTGTCCAGCCTCAGCGCAATCCACAGTGAAGTATGTGGGTTCAAATGCCTTCAAGCCTGTCTTGGCCACTCCAGGTCCTGATACTTTAACCTTATTGGGATGGCACCCTGCCCCAATATTCATCTACACAACAAATACAGTGAAAACACAAAGTAATGCACTACTGTCACAAACAGCAACGGTAACACTTGAAGCTTACTATATAGTATATGCATTATAAACGTGTTTTAATTAATTAAATTATGCCTTGTAATGCACCCTATAATGCACTGTATGATCTCATAAATAATAAGTAAAACACCTTGAGAAATATATAATGCATTAAAACACAAGAAAAACAAAACTAAGGAATCTGCAAATATTAAAATGCATATATATTAAACTTTATTATATCATAATATTATAATATAAAACTTTAAGTAAAGTGCTAGCACAGTAATTCTAAGGATCTTAACCATATCTGAATTACTACCCACCCTGAATGGGCTCTCTGGGATGTTGACTCCACCCCATGACACCATCACAGTGTGTTTGAGAGGTTTACGAGGCGTATAGCTGCAGCTGTATGTTCCATTGCCATTGTCCTTCACCTGCACATCCACTGGGTTTCCATCACGGTCCTGAGAGGGAACGAGCTTGTTAGTGCTTTGATTTAGAGAGATATAGGTCAGTTATGAGCAATAAAGCAAGATTAACACCTGAGCTTGAATCTTTAGAGGAGCTTTGCCACCTAGTTTGGCATCTACAGTGAACTCAGCTGGTTTGCCGACTGACAGGCCAGAGCTCTGCAGACCTGGACCATAAGCCTTCACCTGAATTACAAATGAGACACACCAACAGCCTAATTTAAATCTGTACAATATGGACTACCAACTGCTCATATTAGGAATCATTTTCACATCAAAACTCTAGAAGGAAGCCAGATTCATTACCTTGTCAGGATAAAAGTCTTTTCCTGGAGCAGGCTCGATTTCAGCCATGAAAGGGCTGAGCTGGATGTCCTCGTTCTTACAGAGCACATGAACAGCATATTCACCCGGTTCTGTGGGCCAGTACCTCACGTCACAGGAACCATCTCCCTTATCGTCACACTCGATCTTAGCCGGGGAAGGGCCCTCCACTGAGAAACCTGAACGGAGAATTCCCAAAATTGAGACTGCTGTTCTGGTTTCACAATTCAAAAGTTATTTAAAAATAAAATATAAATAAAAAAAGTTTGAACAGAAATAAGATTAAGTTTTGTTTAAACCAGCAGATAAAAGTAGACCAAGCAAGTGGAACATACCCAAAGTGCCCACATCATCCCCAACAGCTTCCACAACAAAGTCAGCGGATTTGCCTACAACACCACTCTCTAGTCCTGGACCCCATGCCCTCACCGGCTGTGGCCCTGCTTCAGACCCAATCTTCACCTCAAATGGGCTGGATGAGGGATAAGAGACATTTAGTCTAATCGCCTCTAGTTTAAACAGTAGATCATGGCACTAGCAATCCCAAGATTATGGATTTAAGAACATGGACTGAAATGTGATGCATGTCGCTTGGGATAAAAGCGCTGACCAATGTATAAATATAAATGTGTTTTACCTGCGTGGGATGTGCTGTCCGCCCCATGTGATTGTGATGATGTAATTCCCAGGTGTAGAGGGGTAATACTCATAGCTGTACTCGCCATCTCCCAGATCCTTCTTCTTACAGGGCTCCTCAAGACCCTCTGTATAATAAATAGTACAGTTGAGTAACTATATCATAAAACATCTAGTACTATATAGCATGGAGTTAATACAGAGGGGTTTGGCAGTGTGAATGTCAATAGGAGTGTGGTGTCCACTCACTGGGCCCTTTGATGGTGACTTTCAGTTCTCCAGTACCAGCTCCTTTGGTGTAAACCTTAAAGTCAGCAGTCTCCTTGATCCTCAAGCCTTTAGGCTGCAGACCACGACCCTTGGCTTTACACAGGCTTGGATTACAGGCTGGTTAGAACAGACAATCAAGTTAGTATAAATTGTAGTTAACGGTGTACCCTTCCATTTACAAAAAGGAAATTCATGTAATACATGTTAAGCTCCATTTGTGGCATGCTGTCATTTACCACAAAATAAAAACAAGGGGCACACAATTACTAATCAATACAAAAATAATAATTACAATTCTATTTTGCTCTATATTGCTACATCATTCTTATGGGGGAGGGTAAACAGTCACTTTCTTATGGAGCTAAAGAAAACCCAGTAATTACAAGAGTTTAAAACAAAGTTACACTGTCTGATATAAAGTTGCAACTGTGAAATACAATCTCACAATTATGAGGAATGGCCCATTTCTGATTTGTAATTTAAGGCTTTACAGCCTCTACACGGTCATGACAGGGTTGAAACATACTAACTGTCTGTGCAAAGTTGGGTAAGTGCTAGTTATCAAAATAGTCTCATGTTAGCATGTAGAATGTCAGGAGTATTCTTTTGAAACTGTATTTGTTTAACATTATTATAATTTAATGCCTTACAGCAATACAGACTATTATTGTTTATAAAAACAAAACTTTACAACAGCAATGCAGAGTGACTAGTCAATTATTTTATTATTTGATACCAGAAGCTGTTGATAGAGCAAAACTTCTACTGAATCTTCTTTAAAAAGGAAGGAAAACACTGAGCATGTTAGAGGAGAGATATTAGGCTCTTCTCATGGTATATATTCTTATCTTTTTCTGTCTTGATCCAAACAGCCTTACAAGAGGAAGTTTGTGGTAAAAATTACTGTACAGTGCTGAATAATACTGTTGGAAAAACTGTCAGATAATAAAATTATATTTTAATCTTCCACTTGACTACTGCGCCACACACTACTGAGTCACAAGAATTACACATCTCTTGAGAAACGAACATCTATTAGCACTTATATGGACAGTTAAAACATTTTCAGCTCAGTATGATCAGTGGTTCAAAATGACATTACTGTAATTTCACTGGCACTATATAAATGTAAAGGGTTTTGTTGCCTAAAGTGAGGGGCAACTGAACAAGAAAACAAAAGCAGCAGGTCAAGTACCCAAGACATATCCAAGGAAACAGGAAATGACATCAAAAGCCAAAAGGAGGCCGATCCAAAGAGAGAAGGAAAGATACCAGTGGATGTAGACCGCACCCGTCCTTCAAAAGGAGAGACAATTTCCAGTGAAGAAAAACAGAGGAAAAAGACAGCAAGAAAAGCAATGTAGAATGTAAAGAACATGCAGCAAGGACAGATAACAAGCCTAAGCTATCTTTGTTTTATACAGAGTATTCAGTGGTAATGGCTTTTCCGTGCCTCATTTAACCGAATCCTGTGTGTGTATCCTCTTGACCTACTTCCCTTTCCTGCCTCTCAAACTGAATGCGCTCTTCCCTGGCACTTACCCTCTCCCACATGGACTGTGTAAGGGCTCTTAGAGATCTGGCCCCCAGCAAAGGTGATATAGATGATGTGCTGGCCCTCCAGAGTGGGCTTGTAGGTACATCGGTAGCTGCTATTGCCCTTATCCTCAACACTGCACTCAACAGTGTCCTTCTTTCCACTGGGGTCCATAATGACCACCTCAACCTCTCCTACTCCAGCACCTGAGAGAGAAATCTGTTATGTAAAAAAGCCTATTTTGCCTATGCGTCATTTACATAAAAAGAAAAAGAGGAAAATACTAATTTTGCCCATTTAATTTTATGAATCTTAAAACTAAACGCTTATATATTTATCAAATTAAATTAATAATGAATGAGCAAAATATTAAACATAAAAAGAAAAAAATAGGCCTTTTATTAGATTAAATATTATACACGCAAAATTAGCATTTTATTTATGCATTTTTGCTATTTTGATTAAATAAAATTACTATTTAGATTATTTTATCCAAATAAAGAAATGACATGGGAAGCATTTTATTTGTGTCTTTTAATAAAAATAAAATGCTTATTGCCATTTATTTTAAAATAATATTTGTTTTGTTATTACAACATACAGGCAAAATATATATATGTTTTATGATTTTTATTTTATTCTATTTTAATTTAAATTTCACATAAAATAAAAGTGCTTATTTCTTTGTTTTGCATTTATGAAAAATTTACTTTAAAATCATCATCAACCAAAATAATGCTATTTTCATCTAGACTGTCACACCATGTATGATATACTGTGGGCAAGTACCAGCTGTGTAGACATCAAAGTATGTGGTCTTGTTGGCAATGTTGCCTGCAGGCTCAAGTCCTGGGCCCTGGGCAGTGACCTTGCTGGAGTCTCCCTGAGCCATTCCCACATCCACCTCAAATGGACTCTTGGAAATGTGTTGCCCTGCAAACAGCACAGTCACCTAGGACAACAGACACAGGTCAGTCTATTAAAAGCCAGGATAGACTGTTTCTTCCACACTTTAAGGAACTGCCCTTATTTTGAACATCGCATTTTGTCCCATTCTATGTTTTCTATTTTTATTTTCAGATTTTTTTAGGGGTCTTTAAACTTTTAGGTACCTTGTGTTGTCCAGTGACTTTTGGTACATAGAACACAGAGTAAGTGCGGTTCTTGTCATTGTTGGCAGTGACTTTAGCCTCCTCGCGGTGGCCGGCTGGGTCTTCCACGTAAACCAGTACCTCACCCATACCAGCGCTGATTGTCTCAACAGTGAACACAGCCTTCTTCATCACAACATTACCTGTGGGCTCAATACCTGCATGGCACAGAACAATATCTTCTCTTAACCAAGAACTGACTCTCAAACATCAATAGCAGACATCACTAAACTAAAAACCACAGCAAACAAAACTGCTTTAAGTAATTGATTACGATTTACCTGGTCCATATGCACGGGCCTTTTTGGGGTTGAGTTTGGGCCGCAGGGGGGCACCAGGCTTGAGTTTGGCTTTGGGGAACTGGGACAGATATGTCATTACGGAGTGCTCGTCCACATTGGGATCAACAATTTCTTCTGGAGTGATCACCTAGTGAAGAAAAAAGTCATTTAGGTGTTTATAGGGATGTTCGCCGGAGTCAAATGTGACGTCACGATATGGGCGTGGCCGCGAACTGGTTGGCAGAAAGAACCAAACTCAATGCAGATGGCCTGTGAAGAGAATGAAGATGAAATTCTCTAGTCGTGCATTGTGTACGTAATTTGATTTTTTGATCCAGCCACTTTTTATTTTACCCTTTTGTCTTGTTTCAGCCACAAACCCCATCTCTGCAATTCAAATTAATAAAGGCTGGTTTGGTTTCTAAAGTACTTCTTCCAGCCTCCATGTATTAATGTTCATGGGTAGCCTGAATGGGGTCTGTTCAGACCTTAACATTAAGTATTTTACTGTAAGGTGTCAACAAGATTCAACAAGACATTTTCACCTGGCTATACCCAATGTTTAGATCTGTTTGGGTATTTATGCAAATTAGCACATACGTAATTAGATTATGCACCGTTTGTCTATGTTAACAACAAATGTTAATAATGTTAATAACTGTTAACAACAAATGTTAATAATGTTAATAACAAATGTTAATAACAAACAATTAAAAAAAAAACTTGTAATACATTTTTTGTTTGTCTTGATGTAATCACCTCAGTACTTATGGTGATATCTGGGTTTAAATGTGTACCCCATTCTAGATGCCTAATTGCAGAAATCCACAGCTATCTTCTTGATTCAAGCTGTTTAGGTACGCGGTAGAAGGTTACTCTTATCGAACCTGTTAACACAGCCGATCTCACAGCACGATACAACCATTTGTCTTCTGTGTTTGCGCTGCGCAGCAAGCCATTACTTTTCTTTTAGCCAACCAGAGCGCATCGTGACGTCACGGCGAAGATCCCTATTGGCGTTCATTACCCATAAATGGGTCATTTAGCCCAAATGCATGCAATTAGTAAAGACTTTGTAAAACAAGGTAGTTTTTAGTAAAGGTGTTCATTGTGCAATATGGCGTCTTGAAGCCAAGCCCACATGGCAGCAGGAAATTTATGTCGACTGGCAGAACACACACAAGAAGAAAAGTCTGTATCATAGTGACTTCTGCCCAGAGGACGGAAACGTATCTAACCACATGCATAACCGACGGCACGCAATACATCAGGCTTGGCACGCACCGTAGCAACAAAAAAAAACCTCACTGGGTAGGTTCAGGATCAGTAGAGAAAAAGTGATTTGACTCAGTTCCTTATGCATCTAGTCTATGCATCTAGTCTATTTTTTTAATCAGTAATCAGTAAAAACAACAACAAATGAATACAACCACTACAGTAATACTAGGTGAGATTACATACTGAAAAAGTACCATTATGAACCAGGTGAAACCAGCATGTGGGGTGTCAGAGCAGAATGATTTTGTATTTGCTTCTTTTCTAATTTAGGTCATAATGAAACCACAAACGCTATGGTTGTTGCACTAAATTAGAAACACACCAGGTAGGGGCTCTAGTCTAGAACATTTTAGTTCAGTCATCTCTTGCCTTTTCATTATCTACTGAATAATCAGAGAACAAAGTACCTGAGGAACACCAAGCCAGTCATCAGCCTGCTGCATGGCCTCCCTGGCATTGTCCACAGGCTTGGTCTGATCCCAGGAATCCCAGTCTGGACAAAGACCTGTAAACAAAAATTAAAAAAAATAAGCAAATTGTATTTGGCCATCGAAGTTTAAGGACTGTCATTAGACTCGTTTTTATATATCCTTGTCTTGCATAAAAAAATATGCTCATTAAAAGGTGTTAGAGTTTGATAAACTGTTTAAGTTTGAATCGTTTCTATGTGTAACAGTTTAAAAACTCAGAAAGGTACCTACATGGAATTATATATTACATTTGGTCAATTTAAAGTAAATGTTGCCATTTAAGACCATGTACACACACATACAATTTTCCCAGTGTTCATTCAGTGTTCCTTGTTCAATCTTACTTGTATTATTAATTATCTAATAGAAAATCATCAATAGAAAACATTGTTCTAAAAAAATAAATATAATTCTTGGCTAGATATCCCAAGCCATTTATTTATGTAGGCTAACCAGAAGAATTTAATACTACGGGTTTCAGCCCTCAAGTGGTATGAAAAGATCTTTCATAATTCCCAGATCCCCCATTCACCTGGAGCACAACTGTCCACCAGCGCGCCAAGGGCTTTCCCTGACTGCCAATCGCGGCTGAAGTTGGTGATGGGCAGCTCGGGCAGCTTGTTCTGGATCCATCCGAGCAGCCTCTGCTTGGGCGTCTTCTGCTTGCTTTCTTCGGTCTCCTCCTCCTCGTCCCACATGGGCATGGAGATGGAATAATGCAGGATAAGAGTCCATATCAGACCCAGGATCAGCTTCAGGTTCCCATCCACTATGGCCTTACTGTCTGTAACACAGAGATGGAGAGACGTGTTACACAGAGTCTGCCAAAACACATTGAGGTAAATTGATCTTTAATCATCTGAGAGCATCTGTAATCCAAAAAGCTGGGACAAATCTTTTAACGATTCAGCGCAATATGTTACAGACCATCCTAGAAATGGTCACCAAACAATGAAATGTTTGTATCTGAACTGCATATTTGAAACATACAGACTTGAAATCTGGCATGACTTCAGATTCAGAGTGTAGATAATAGGAGGAGACGTTTGTGGATTAAACTGTCTAGATGGTTGGCACGGTCCAATCTGAGGGTCTTTTCAGGACAAAATTTCAATTTGAAAGAGCCAGATGAAGCCTTATAAGTTCTGCTATAAAAAGAGAGGGAAATAAGTGTAAACCCATTTCCTCGAGTCACTTCACCCAGTGTTGACATCAAGATCTGAACAATGATCTACACCCTCATACAACACTTTCACACTTCCCTTTCCCATGCCATTTCGCTTTAACAAGAGCCTACGCCCCTCCAGAATGTGGTTATAGGCTTGCACATGTGTCCCGAGTCACAAAAGACAGTTGAAACTATTCAAAGCACAGACAGAACACTCACACTGTAACCTACACTGCATTAAGTGTTCAAATCCAAGCTGGGACATTGAGAGAATCAAGAGATATTTGAAGATAATGTTCACTGGTAGCGCTTGCATGCTCTTGGGGTGGACTAGGGCAGGGCAGGGCAGCGCAGCGCAACTTCCTGTTATAACTGAATCAAGCTCCACTGAAGATGCAGTGAACCTTTTTTTTTGCAGGGGACAAAAGGGAGGGGAGACTATTTCAATGTAACAGAAATCAATTTGTGCTACCAGCAGTGAGCAAAAAGGAGGTGACGTGGTTTGAACTGGAAAACTTTGATTTGGCAAGTGGCAACCATAGTGACACTCCTGAATTCACTGTACTGTGCAAGCGGAGGATGTCTTGTTCCAGATTAGATTAGAAGGTTAGTTCACCCAAAAACATTGTCATTAAATGCTTATCCTCACTTGGTTCCAAACACATGACTTTACCAAAAAAAAATTCAAATATGAATTAATGCAACAAAAAGATTCTAGTTGTTAAAATAAGTTAATTGCGACATTTAATCAACTTTTAATGAAAAGTCAGAACTCAAAAGATTCAAAAATACTTTAACAAACGTATTTGATTATTGCTATTGTTAATTAATGCATTAATGGGGCTTTAATATTAAAGTGTTACTGGTATTTTTAATGAAATTGAGATCTGTACCTTCATTGAAATTTAATTCGATCAAAACCTAAAAGAGTAAAAAATTGATCAATGCACATGAATCGAACCGAGTGGTCCAATATGGTAAACACTTGGATTACAATAAGGATTGCTTTTTAATTACGATTAACTTTTTTAATGATCAAACATTAAGGGAATGGACATTCACAGGAGGCAAGACATGAGGCAGAGTAAAAGACCATTTTAATTTGAGTAAAGAATCATTTTAAAAATCTAACAAAGCTAGCCCAGCAAAACATTGTCACAAACAGGAAAGAAAGCACTTGATCCGTTCAGAAATGGACTCAAAATGAACGCATTGTATATTGTGAGATCTCACATAACATTTTATCCCCCTCCTGACCCATTCTAGTTATCCAACAGTGCTTGTTTGGCCATGTAAAATGGTCAAATTTTTCTCTAGTTCTGGTCTCCCAGTGTGGTTCACAAACCATGAGCCCCCAGAGTCTGATGGAATTCATCTTGGCTTCTGGTGAAGGTGCTGTCGAACCTTTTCTGATCCCTTTATTCTCAGACCAAACACACTGGGCATGCGATTCAGCAACAGGCCAATAATACGAAAATGTATGAACCCATAAAAAAAGTGCCATTATGGTTAATGCTGGAAGGGGAAGTTTAAACATCACCAAATTCTTCCACAGTCAGCTCAAATGGAACATCCTGTAGATCATCCAAACTTTGTGACTCTGAAGAATCTTACAACAAGAGCACTAAAGGAAAATGTTAAATATTAGAAGCAAACCCATAGTCAGGATAAATAGTGTGTAGACTATGATGAGTGACTATTGCAGTCTGATTCACTGTAATACCAGTGAAATGAAGACAGAGAAATAACAAAAAGACAGAATGAATGTCTTACATGGGTTACAACTTGTTGGTGCTTGTTTAAGGTATTAGAGGCGGACCTAACAATCAATGCAAGCCAGGGCAGGGCTTACAAAGACAACCTGAAGGCCAAAAATCAAATCACAGACAATACAATTAAAATGATCCAGTCATTTTCTTACATGCAGCATATCTTTTTGGCCTTTATGGCCTTGGGAGATCTACTTCTGACATCTCAAAATCCTTTGGCGGTACGTTTTATCTGGTCATAATCAAAGTAAAGACCTTTAGACTCACTAGAATTGGCTATTGTGCCATCTTATTCATCACCACCACCACCACCACCACCAAACCCTACCCCCACCCCCACCGCAGCCCTCCCTCACTGACAGAACAGCGTGCAGGGCTTTGTGGTTCCCACGAAAATATGTAAATGTTAAATGTTTCAAGAGGTCTTTTTGGGGTGCATTTGGAATGGGGGTAGGGCTGTTTGAATGAAGAGTCTGCAAGTATGTCTTAGTCCTGTATAATTAGGCTGATTTAAAGTCATGACCACCAAAAGATGATCAGAAGCATTTCTTAGGGTTCGGTCACATTAGATGTGTTCTTGCGTTTATAAAATCGCTGAATGAAGTGCATAAAAGGAAATTAAAGCAACATTTCTACACTTTAAAAAAAAAGTTAATGCTCATTGAGTGAGATGTTTAAATAAAATAATAATAGTAGTAATAATAATAAAATTTATGTCAACCTGCATGAGTAAGATATATAATTAAAGTGCAGACTGACCCAAAGGCTTATCCAAAATAAAGATTGTCCACAAAACTAATAATCTACATATACAAAAAAACTATTGATTATAGATAGTCAGACTTGAATTTTTAAAGGAGGTTTGTCAAAGGAGGTTAATGCATTAGAAAATGCTTGTGGGCTGTAGTGGTGATTCATTTTGAAACAAAATTTTTTTTGTTTTACTCTGTAAACTAGTTGACCACACTAATAGACTATTTGATTCGTGCATGACCAATTGACCATCCTGAGCTAGATGTGGGAGGGGGTTGGAGGGGGATACAGGCCTGGTGACGCACTGCACACATTGGCAAACATATGAAACATGACAGGAATCTGTGTTGCTGCAGCATTCCCACCACACACTGCAGGAAACATACACACACCATGATCACACTCATTCCTTTTAAGGACATTTGTGCTCACAGCTCTCCATCAAATTCCCAAAACATGAATCTCATGTCTAAGAGAGAATTCTGGCAGTGAGTAAGAAAAGATAAATCAAAGGAGACTGAGAAAGAGATAGATGACGGAAAGAAGAGAGGGACAGTCAAAGACAAAATATACAAAGAACAGAGATAGCCTGTACCCAAAACCCAAGGAAGTGGCATTCCTGTCCAATCACTCGATGACTAAACAAGCTGTTTTCTGCATGAAGGCATTATGACGTCATGTCTGATGACCTAAAACAAATCCAAGTGAAATTCGGACAAAACAAATTGACTATCTGTCCATAAAGCGTATTTCTCAGGAGACATGACAATTCAGAACACATTTTTAAATTAAGGTAATACTTTTTAACCAGGTCCCTTCAGGAATGCAATCATTAACATTGACAAGGAGCAATATTTTTGTTATAGTCTTTATTGATCTTAAAAAAAAAAATTAAAAAAAAAAAACTATTCTAACTATTCATTCTTCGTTCAAGGTAACAAATGCAAGTATATAAT
Source organism: Semotilus atromaculatus (assembly GCA_031834385.1). Taxonomy (NCBI): domain Eukaryota; kingdom Metazoa; phylum Chordata; class Actinopteri; order Cypriniformes; family Leuciscidae; genus Semotilus; species Semotilus atromaculatus. Next base: position 12,883,218 of record JAULUF010000026.1, read on the forward strand.
GTAAGCAAATGGGACCTTATTGTGAAGTGAAACCAAATTCCTTTAAACCGCTAAATAAAAAAATCCACTTAAGAGTCAAAGAATTGTGGGAAAAAGGCAACGGCATGCTGCCGATCAGATGAAGGGGTCTTGGTAAAAAGAAGTTACACAAACACTAAATTTGGATGTGCTTTATTACCTTCCTACCTCCATATACTGCCTGCCAAGCCTTCGGACACAACCACAAACTTAGACGGAAAGGGACTGGGACAGGGCTGGTGAGTTGTGGCCTTCCTGTATGATCTATGTTGGAGTGCTGAATCATCACTAGAGGATCAGAGCAGAAATTCATACCCATGACTCACCCTCTGTCTGGACCTGCCAAATAACCTCAGCCGCTCTGACGTCAGCCCTCATCCTTGACCCAACATCACAGGACAACATACATACTGCAGATGTCTGAAGACAGGAGGAGTGTTCATTCATAACGAGATATACTGCATTTCATAGGAAAATGTCATATTTCAGTTCGATAATTAGCCTTTCATTCACAAAGTTGAGGTCATTTTCCAGCAGCGGGGAGGAGGATTGAGGAAATTGCACACATTCCAAAGAGGTCTTATGGTCAGGATGTCTATACACAAACGCAATCAGAGAAAGAAAATTCAACAAATGAGCCATCCCAATTAATGAATGTCATTGGGGTCCAGTGTTGTTTGAACTTCAACTTTCCGCAGAAAAATAAATAAATAAAATAAAAAGTCAAACAAGTCTGGAACGACATTGAATAATTGTTTTGTTTTTTAATTGAAAAAACAATTATCCATTAGTTAATTGGATTGAAGCAGATCTGAAAGAGAGCTTGCAGTCTATTGTAAAAAAGGGACAGGGTTTAAATACAATAAATGATTGGAGAAAAGTATATGTCAGCATGGTAAGTCTAATGTTTCACCAGAAGATCAAGTTAGAACATATTTTGAAAATATGGAGTTCAAAAATATATTAAAAAGAAATTGAGGAATTGTTCACAAGATTAATAAGATGCATTTAGAAGTTAGAACACAGATAGGGTGAATTTCCACTTCTGAACAACTTTAATAAAATGTTAATCTAGCTTTTAGTAAGCTACGACGCCGTGGGGCCCTAAAACATAACAGATTCGATGTTTTTCACTTTAATGCCAGTACAAAATTTCTCCACATGGGACGCCCACAATGACACTAGCTCTAGTCGGCATGTTTCTTTATCTAATATCTGCAGTTTGAAGAACCTAAATAAAAAGCATGAAAACATCTGTTGTGCTGAAGGTCTTGATGAGAACCATGTGGCACAGAAATGGCGAATTCGGATCGTCCCAGCTTTGGTTTTCAAAATAGAGCACATCCACTACATGATTTTAGGAGCAAGAACTCTGCGAGAAAACTTCCTTTTCTTCTACTTTCTATGACTTCCAAATGTCCCTCCCTCCTTCTCACTCTCTCTCTCTGGAAATGTTCCCCTTGGTTTTTTAGCCTTAAAAGGGCAGAAGCAAACTTGATCCTGGCAGGCCACCCATTCCCTTGCACAGGGGTTTCTGATTACAGCAGAGAAAGGGAGGGAGTAGGAGGAGGCAGGGAAAGAAAGAGAAAGGGTGAGGGAGGGAAAACAGACTAGAACAGAAAACTGCTGTGGTAGTGCTTTTGTAAAACCCCATATTGACAGAGCGGGATTGTCATTTGGCTTGGATGTTTAGTGTCTGGATAGAACCCAGTTCCATCAACTTCACCTCAAACAAGAGCCCAGGAGAGTATGTGTCCATATTAAACATACGATTTGCATTACATCAAAGCCCATGGAGAGTGTTTAGTGCCACAATCCATATATCACGCACGCAGGCATACAAGGCAAGTCTACATTTTAACAAGATCGCAAAAGATCTGGCCACGTTCAGTTATATTTCCGTTCATCAGTAGTTCTGCCAGTGTGACTGTGCACATAAACATCTGCCTTTAAATAAGGGTGGAGACAAATGCCTTGGGACAATCTGATAAGTGCCACTTGTGCTGGATTCTTTTCCTAAAGCCACCATGGGTGACTCAACCCCTACAATCTCCATTAGAAAATCCTTACAAGGAGATTTACATCAGCAAGCAAAACATTTTAGTGATGAATTCTTCTATGGGTTGCCGGATCAAGGAAATGCCGAGCAATTACACCCATTAGGAAACCCCCAACCAACACTACTCCACCCTTCCTTGATACCACTTGCACTTCTTATTTGCTGTCCACTCCCCTTTGACACACCTCCCTTCACCCAAACTGAATACATCATATCCTCCATCTAAAAATATTGCAAAAAGCTTCCCATTTCTCTGCATTAGCTTACAACTCCAGCACAAATTCAATTTCTTATCTCCAAAAGGAGTGGGAAAAATGAATTGCAATCTCAGCTCAACAGAGGAAGAGATTATTCCCCTTTCATCAGTTTCCTAGCCACAGTCTATTCTACTCATCTTGATTCACAGTCTCCTGTTTGAGTCCCCATTTATCTGGTCTACCTACCTATTTGTCTGTCTCGGTTTGTTGTCACGAGGCTTTTTTAGAGTATGCGTGTGGCAGATGTCTTCATGTGGCTTTCCATGTGGTTTTCCATGCAGAGGTTTTGTCTAGCAGGGTGACAATGCCCTTAAAAAACCTTTAAAGGGTTTTACAAAGTGGAACTTCAACATCTGAGTCAGAGTCATTCTAGAGCAAAATCTCCTTATTTCTTTGTTTATGCAGAAATTTGGAGATTCAAGTATGACCAATTAAGAGAGCGCAGAAGACACAAAAATAACGGTGAAACCACATTGAGGTCGGGTTGCAAGACTTGCCATAGGGTGCTTTCCAGTGTGGTGAAGGGTGTGAGGGTAAACAATCACGCACTTGTACACATGCCACTTATTCATTGGTGTAAATATGCATAAGAACACCCTATTTATTTTAGTTTATGCCAACTTTAGAAATAAAGTTGAACACAATTGAACCACCAAAGCAGATATGACTATGGAAACCATGCCAAAAGAGCTCAGCAGCAATTCCCATGAAGCATCGCACATGACGTAACTGGGTCAGACTTACTAAATACTTGTGTATATTTGAATATTTTCCATTAAACTTCAAATATATTTTAATACTTAATAGCTTGATAAGATTTAGCTTTTGATTTGACTGCATAATACAAAATGCTCCATGGGATTTTAGTTACATATAAAAAAGAATCAACTATAAAAGACATTAAAGGACAACTCCGGCGCAAAACGAACCTTTGGTCTAATTACACATTGGTACATCGTCAACCGTTCCCTGAGATTTGTTTTCATGATTGCCGAATGTAAAGAGTTTTATCTCTAAAAACTGTTTAGCTTATAACGCTAGTATATTGGGCATAGAGAAATAAAGAAAAAAAATAGCTAGTTAATACCACTAACAAGGCTCAAAATATATGAACGCCGAGCCAAGTGCACTGAACTGTCTGGAATCCAGCGCACTCGGCGTTCATGATTCGATTGGTCGAGACTGTTTTCCAAAGACGGCTCCTTCCTGTATTCACGAAGTGGACTGTCTTTATAAAATATGTTCTTATTAAACTGTCTGTACACTTACAACGTTCTCAATGCTTCAGTTTGCAGGTAGGGACCCTCATTATGCTACCGTGTTTGTGTTGGGCTATTTTGAGCCTTGTTAGTGGTATTAACTAGCGATTTTTCTTCTTCATTACTCTATGCCCAATATACTAGCGTTATAAGCTAAACAGTTTTTAGAGATAAAACTCTTCACATTCGATAATCATGAAAACAAATTTCAGAGAACGGTTGACTATGTACCAATGTGTAATTAGACCAAAGGTTCATTTTGCGCCTGAGTTGTCCTTTAAGAACCATCTTTTACCATTGTCCTTTTCTTTTTCAGAATTTTTTTTACTTCAAATCAATGTTGTGATTAATCTTATAACTGGTTGGTTCGGTTCATATCTTGGAGCTTTATTTTCTTTTTTTAATCCCCACAGAGAAAATGAATTGGGAAAAATACTTCTGCAAACAAGGCAGTTGAAAAAGTGTCTCACTGCTGTGCTCCATGCCACAGTACTGACTCACAAATGAACAGGAAATCCTGGCATTGCCAATAAAGCACTGGAACATCAGGAGGACCTCTATCCATGGACATGTTAAATAATTACATCTCCATTTAACTCTATAACTCTTATTTTTGTATAACTCTTAACTTATATACAAATAAAAACACTAAAATGCTAAATGTATCCAACATGCATTTTATAGTAAAAACATGTAACATTTAAATGTGATAGAGAACCTGTGCAGTAAACTATCAACTCAAGAAAAGTTCAAATGGTCAGAGCAAAACCAATACACTGGAATCTTGTGCTCCACCTAAATTTAAGCACACTGCAATCTGCAGGCTCTGAATTTTTACACAACTGGCCACTGAAGTTTAATGAATTTATTCTATCCTCAACCTATAGACATACACTTACTGACTAGTGCCATTCTGAACAGAATCAAGTCTTAACCTGCAACTCACTTTGACAACCAGAAATTATTCTGACCAAATTCACTATTCTGACTCAATACAGAATTATTGCATTTAAAAGCACCTCAACTAAGGCAAGATATTGAGCAACTTATTTGCTGATAGGCCTCATATATTCTGAAGATTCATAAATTATTAAGGAGGCTGTGTTGATCAAGATCAAGTTCCGTTATGTCACGCTTAAGTACTAACATGCCAGATGAAGAAACCGATTGGAGTGTCTCTAGGCATCACACTTGAAAGCTCTTTTATGAGCTCCACCCAGATGAAGACAGAGATACAGGGCTGTCATGCGCTTACCCACCTTAGAAGGCAATTCTATATTCGTATAGACAAGTAAAATATGGGGCCTGTCATGACGGGAACACACATACCACTTTTACATACAAGCACACACAAGTGCATATTTAAATCACTTCGCATGTTCACACATTTTAATATTCTTATCGAAAAGCAAGAACATTAGTAATATAAACAGTTCCAGTAAATAAAAACTCACAGCAATGATTAGAAAAATAAATTGTACTACCAATAAGCATGATGCATTTCTACAAGATGCAAATAACTCGTATGAATGGCAAAAAATGCTTCATTCACTGGCTGTAAGATGTCATCGTAAAAATACAGACAATCACACCATCATCTGTCTGTAAACAATTTAGAGTCCAGCAAAACTTTGTTTGCTCATATTACCAGTAAGGGATGAAGAAGGTGTTTCTAAATACAAATATTGAGCAATTGCTGAATAATCCTTGATTGCAACATATGAGAGGATGTTTATTCATACCCTCTGGGCGCCGTTGGGAAACTATCCCATTTAGAGGGGCACTGATGATGAAATGAGCTTCCTGAAGAGAACAAACTTCATTAAAACACTTAACACGACAATCTGGACAGAAAATCTTGGAATTCAAAAGCCATCTTTTTGGAAATGAAAGGCAAAAATAACTTAAAACAAAGAATGTTATGACGGAAAAGATACTGAACTATTTCTAGGACATTAATCAAAGATACAAATTTGTGACAATGATCATGGGGCTCTTTGTACAGATGGTCAGAGGAAGTGTTTGCTTTCATTAAAGCTTAAGATGCTCTTTGGACATCTCGAATCATGCAGAACTCCATACGTTAGTGCAAAACCTAATGAAAACCTGATAAGGGAGCAATTAAATACACTGCTATACTTAAATGTAAGTACTTTAAGACTTAAGAATTTCAATTGTATATAATTTAATTATCCTTACATATTCATATGAATTAAGAACTTTAAATGAGTAAAAAAACTAGAACTTAAAACATTTTGTATAAATCTTAATGGAACAAGGGAATGGACCATTTCAGTTTACTGTATGCAATTCGTATTCATGAATTTTAAAAAAAGGGGGTTAAAATTTATGAATAATATAAATTGAAATGGTCCATTCCCTTATTCCATTAAGATATATACAAAATGTTAAGATCTAGTTGTTTTTTACACATTTCAAATTCTTAAATCATAATGAAAATGCCTATTTAAAGATTTTTCAATTTAAGTTGGTGGAATTGTAGGCTACTACAGGCTAAAATTTAAATTCGTACATCTTAAAAATGGGCTTGGTTTTTGGAGTGAAATTACACTCACAAATATCTAAGTAGTAAAAAGATTCTCAAAACTAATTCAATATCAGACTGCACACATTCTGAAAGAATCACCGCTAGTGTCTAAAATGAGCAATAAACTGGAGGGCGTGTCACAGTGTATGAAATCACAACCGGCATTGAATGAGGGAACCGTGTCTCTGGATATTTCTAACAGGCAATGTTGTGTAACTCGATGTTCTAATCCATCCTTTAAAACGTTGACACCCAAAAGAACCATCTTAAACTCTGATAAAGACAAAGTTGCTCCTTATGAGAGGAAGGCGTGTCCTCGCGGATCGATATTCTATGCGAACTGGTCTGATGAATGCCATGTTCACTGAGAACCACGTGAGAATGATAGGCTTAATAACATTAGAGTCCGACAAATAAAATGTAAAAAAATATCAAAACTACATTGAGGAAAACCTCCGAGGAAGTGAACATTCCAATTGACAGGAGCGGTTCAGTTCTCCACCTCCTCCCCCTACGTAGTTACGCAGTAGGCTACTGCATCAACATTTAACAGAAAATAAAAGTCTGGGTGCTCTAGTTGAGCTTTGATTCATTCAGAACTCAAACTACAGTTAAACTGCCCTAAAACTATCCGCCATCTACTGCTACTTTACGACATACTGGGCTGGACTTGCAACAGTTGAATGGAGCGACTGTGGTTCCTCAGAATCCTCACTTCTTTGTCAGACTCTGAACTGCAAAATGCGACTAAAGCAATCTTATTTTCACCACCGTCCGCGTGAGCGACAAGTTACAAAAGGTCCACAAAACACGTGCAACTTAGCAATGATACAACTTTGCACAAAACAATATGTGGCCACAAAGGCCTTCATTGCCATCATTCTTTCCCGTTATTTTGTGGCCTGCCTAAAATTTCCCTGTTTGTTTGCCATGCAGAAGTCGGATCATAGTTGGATGCAACAAACATAGGAATAAACCCCAAAAAACACATGGTATTATAATCTTGCAACTATCTTTAAGAAAAAGAGTATAATGTTCAAAAGTGAGAAATGAAAAGCAAACATACCTATGGACACCAGCTTGATGTTTTCCCTGTCCAGGAACTCCAGAGCCACGGAAACGTTCTCCAGCTGCATCTGTCTGAACGTGGGGCGCTGGTTGTACTTGCGGAACATCTTCTTCTGGCTGAGCACCTCCAGAAGCGCGATCAGCCGGAGCCCATCGCTCAGGTCCGTCTGCAGGTTCGCTATGCGCTTATTGACACATTTCAGATGCTCGTTGCACCAACGCGTGAATGTATTTTGCTGGATCTTCTTCCATGGCGCGTCCTCGGCGAGATCTTTCTCTGTAGCGGGCATGTCTGCGTCCTTGTCCGGGGAGAGAGAAGCGTTGGATTGGGGAGCGGCGGCGCTCGACTGGTGGGGGCGTGTGTGTTGACTCATTTTTATCGACTCGGGTCTCCTGCACTAATTCGCTGTCTCGCTTTTTGGGTGGAGTCTTGAGGAATTGTACAATTTGTATGCTCTTCTTTCCAAAGTTATGCGACTATAAGAAAAACAAAATATGTGTATAAGATCAGGCTAAAATAGCCTACACATGTGATATGGGCATTTAATGACATTTGTCATTCTCATCAATGCATTGCTTTTAAGTACGTGGATTCTTTCTATAGCCTAAAACTTCCGTTGTTAAGAAGTTGCTGAATGAATATGTCATTGTGTCATGCATTTAGTCTATATATGCACTTTTATTAGGCTATTCACAGGATATTACGCAATGAGAGTAGCCTAGGCTATCTCTAGAATGTGAATGTGTACACCACCCTAATGTTGTGTTTGCTCTTCACGAACTGACAACTAAATATTACAACATTGATCAAAATCAGTATTGGAAATATATATATATATTTTTTTTTAAAAGCCAAATCGGCAAAGAAAAGCATGCATACATTTGCTATGGTTACCTCCAGTCCTCAGGCATGTGAAAGCTATTTCAATAAAATAAAATAAAAACGTTTTGATTTACTGAACATTTAAAAGCCAATGTTTAAAGCATGTTTAAATGTTAAACCTATATGGACATTAATTTCACTTTAGGTTCACTAAAGGTTTCACTTTATGCATTTATCAACACACATATAGGCTATCTAGGCTACAGATTAAATGTAAGCAAATGTTCTACTATGCCATGTGTTGACGTATAAGCTACCACTAATTATCAAATTATGAACTGCTGTTAGACAAGGTGTCTGAATAACTTAAGTGAAAATTACCAATAGATGAGTAAGAAAGTTGAAAATATGTCTAAAGAGGTGTTTGAATAGCCTACCAAGGTGTGCATATAAAAATCTTGGCAGGATTTCCAACCTCCTTGTACCCGTTAAGTGGGGGAAAGTCACAAAATAGAACAATTTAGAGTTGCATTAATCCAGCATTTGACTAAATAAGGCAAATGGGCCAAAACAGTGTGTGAGGACGCAGTCCAAAAAGAATGTTTTCCCTTAAAGCTTTTTTCAGCATTTGTCTCTCCAGGAGAATCTGTGGAATGCCCTTCATGTAATGAGCCACCGATGCCCCCCTGACCCCCTCTCCAATTCCCCGCCCCCATCCCAAAACATCTCCATAACCACACATATGTTATACTCTTGTTCACAATACTCTTGTTCTTGTTCTCTGTCTCCTTCAGATTTATGCTCAGGGAAAGACTGATATCGTTAACAGAACATAAGATAAGGAGAAGGCTAGCCTTCAGGTTTTTCATTACAGTCTCACAACATAACCTAGAATCAATAAGGTTACATTGTGTCAGACTTAAGATCATGAACTGCATTCCTAACTATTTATTATCCTCCTTGTAATGTATAATCTGATTTTATAAGTTAACAAAATCACCAATGTTATGTATTGTTCTCAAATCCCATGTGATATTATAATGTCCACAATACAGTCAAATTGTAAATAGGCCAGTTGCTCAGAAACAAAAGAAGAACTAACAAGTCAGGCATTCAGAACACACCAGTACTGTTGAGCAAGTAGTTTGGCGCCACATGCAGGATTTATGAAGTATGACAGGCTGAATTTATGATTTTCCACACAGCACTTTTATGGTAAAAAAAATTAACAAAATAACAAAAACCGCTTGTTCCGTTTATAATTCGATTTTCAACCATGGATGTTAAATTAAAGAACTGGAATCATAACCTTTCCAGCTTCAAAGTTGTTGTTTTTTTGTTTGTTTTTAAAATAAACAATAATATATAGGCTATATCATCTCTGACCATGCAGAATGGGTTATAAATGTTTCCAATGTACTTTTACTGGACCACAAATGGGACTGTATAGTTCTTAAGTACTCTAACATGTAGCGGACAAATATGGGAATATTGTCAAGGTTTGAGACACAGTTGAAAAGAACACTGAGCTACACTCCCTTATGACGAAAGGCCATTAAAACATTCAAGTTCGCCCAAAAATAAAAAATTCGGTCATAATTTACTTACCCTCAAATGGTTCCAAACCTATGAATTTCTTTCTTCTGCTGAACACAAAATATTTTGAATAATATGTAAACAAAACAGTTGATGTGCACCAGTAGAGAAAGAAATCTATGGAAGTCAATGGTGTCCATCAACTGTTTGGCTTCTCACAGTCTTCAAAATATCTTGCTTTGTATTTAACAAAAGAAATAAATACAGATTTTGAACAACTTAAGGGTGAATACATTATGACAGAATTTTCATTTTTGAATGAACTATCCCTTTATCCCTTAAAGTGAACTTGTCTGAAGGAAAACCTAATGATAATCATTGTTGAGTAATTTCACATTTCAACATTCATATCATCAAAACATAATCTCAACGTAGTGAGTTAAAACCAAAATAAATCTAATCATCTGACTTCAGTATAATAACATAGCATATTAGGTTCATTTGAGGACAGATGCTTGTCAGAGTAGTGAAGAGAGGAAGGCACGTGATGCCATGATTCAGCCATGCTGAAGTGTGGTTAACCTACAAGCTGCTGTCAACCGCAAAGGCTGATGTGCATCTACATATGCATGAGTGAAAAACACAGATTACACATCGAGGGAAAGGGTGGCATTACGGGTATTTTTCTTAAGGTGTTTAATTCTTCTGTCAACAGGATGTGGCTTTGCTATTGCTGTGCACATACAAACCAAATAGAAAACATGAGCAGCTAAGCTTTGTTTTATATTATTCTTAAATCCAAGTCATTATAACACTGCAAGAGACTGCGGCTATAGTTGTCACACTTTGTACTAAAAAAGAAAAAGATTCAGGTCATTAGTCACCATGAAATCGAAATTGACTATTCTTATTTTTTCTTGGAATATAGCAGTGTTTATAAATGATTTTTCCATGCACACAATTTTTTATTTATTTTAATTAATGTGCCCTCGCAATATTTAATAAAAATAACATCCCCTCGGTCTTGCAGTGATATCTCTACTCTTCTCTGATGACGTGTTAACTGGCGTGAGGGCGGGGCCACCTGTCACTCACATGACATCACAGCCAGCAAACCACAACCATCCAATCAATTCCCGATAGATAAAATCAACATTGAAGAAGGCTTACATGTCACAATAGGGAAGAAAGAATATTTCTTCAAAAAATAACTTTTCAACTTTAAACACAGGTTGACCAAAATGAGGCATGTTGTCAGACTATATGAGAGCTGTCACAATGAAACATTTGTATATTTAAAAAAAAAAACTATCTGGATTTTTTTTTTTTTTTTAAACACCCCTGTCATGAAAAACACTGACATTTTTCAATTAAAATCTACTTTCATTATATGAATCGTCTGTATGCCAGTGTGGTCAGTGCGTGTTTTTACTGAAAAACATAATGTTGAATCTTACTGTCTTACGATTGTCATCCAGGTGAGGTCGGGATGTGTCGTGCAAGATTCTCCTCGAGCATGGGGGGGCGCGCGCAACTCACATCAAAGGATGAAGGGCGCGCGGATCTTTCCATATTTTTCCTTATTTGGTGAGGAGGCCTTAATTAGATTACGAGTGATGCGCCAAAACCTCTGCAGAGCAATGGGTTTATACGCTTTTCGTAAATGCATGAGGACATAATAAGAAGTATTAATATGAATTAAATATTAATGTTTGGATTTGCATGTAGAAAAGCTTTTAACGTAGGTTAAATTATTTCTTTAATATTCGTTATAGCTTATTTTTCCATTTTATTCTGTCTCCTTCTTCGCTCTATCTAATAGATAAGCCCTCACCTCGTTAAGCATGAAGGGCACTAATAAGTAGGCAATATGATATTCAGTCATTCAGTAGCCTACCATTACGGACACTACGTTGCACGCACCCATCCCGCTACACGAAACATGCAAAACACAAGACTTTTTTGTGGTAAAAAGTCTGCGTCCTTGTTTTTCTAAGAATATAACTTTATTAGGCTACTAACGAATTTAGTTTTGACGCAAACCTAGAATAAAAGTAAGCTTCCCATAACATTACGTTCAACAGCACAAAACATGCCTCGCAGCCCTGAATAGAGGTTTTATAACTTACGTTTTGCTGCTTGTCTTGCAGTAGTTCTTGTTGCTGTAGGCTATCCCTTCAGATTTTGCGTGTGGCACAGGCAGCAGAGGGTGATCTTCACAGAAAACTCACGACCCTCCCGGACCGGACGAGTGTCCCTTGGGGAAAAGCTTGTTCGCTGAACTCGAGAACAAACACTAGTGACACCCTTTAGTCTTTTCTGCCTCCTTCTGTCCTCTCTGCTGTTAATGCAAGAACCTTAATTGGTAAAGTATCAAAGAGGGGGGTTTCTCTTGCGTTCGCGCGAGCGCGTCTCGAGCTGACGTGATACCGGCGGCCGCGCCTTCAGATTGTGAAGGTATGATGTCACCCTGTTCAGAGCGCCTGTATCTGCTCCATCTGCCTGAACACTGTTGCTGCTGCTCGACAAAGAGCTTCGCTGGCTGTTTAACACCAACAGTTGTTGCAAGTCCAGAGGTAATATCCATTCATTGTCTAAGTGAACAAAATGATCTTACTGACTAGAACACTCTGACATAAAGACACAAAACATTTTTTTCTCTCTCTCAAGTCACACTGAATTACATCCAAACGTTATACTGCACAGCATGAATGTGTCATGAGGGGCTGTTTCCTGGTGAGATCATTCATCCTCTAGTCTACTGGGTGTGTGTGTGTGTGTGTGTGTGTGTGTGTGCACTTTGGAGAGCCAAACTTTGAAAAAATGCCCTCACAAATTTAAGCATGACGAAAACCAACTTGTGAGAACATTTGAAGTGGTCCTCATTATTTGAGACTTATAAATCAACCTATTTTCTTTTAAATAGTCATTTTAGGTTTGGGAGTCAGGTTAGGGTCATCTCCACTAACTATGAGATGTGCTCGTGTGTATTCATATTATTTCACATACTTTTGGGACCAATTGCTCATTTTATACAATGAGTCGAGACTATCGTGTTTCACTTTGTAACAATTAAAGAGACAGAGTTTTCTGTTTAATACATTACATTTATTTCAGCTGGATCTTATAATGGCCCATTATGGGCCTGTCTATGAGACTCTATAACCCTCTTGGTACCAATAAAACCTGGTGTAGACAGCCAGTCTCCCTTGGGTAACTCTCTTCGACTGCAAACATTCCCAGTACTTCATTCCTTAGAGGGAAAGAGAGGGGACCAGCTGTAACCACCGAATTTATCAGAGAACCTTGGGGCGGGATGACATCATATTGCCCCCAATACAACTTTTAACTATACAGCAGTCTGAAACCAGGTGTCATTTGCACCATATGGGATTTGACACTGGCATTACTTGTGCTGGGTCTCTTTTGTCTCTTTTGTCAGTTTTTTTCTTGCCCACATTACCTACAGTTTGATCAAGTCAATAAAAATTAATAAAGATAAAGACTTTCTGGCAGAAATCTGGCTCTTGAAAGAAAAGAAAGAAAGAGTAAATTAAAATAGATATATGCAAAAGTAATAAAATATATGCTCAGTTTTATGGACAGTAAATACAGAAATAGTACAGTAATGGGCAAAGAGGAGCAAAGAAAAAGGAATAAAAGAGAAATGTCATGTAGGGAGGGACAATTATGTGAAGTGCTTACATTTGCCCATTGTAATCCAAAGAATTCTGTCTACATTCCTTTTCTGTTTTGTTGGTTTAGAAAAAGAGGACAAGTTATTCTCATAAATAAGTTTAGACAAAAAGAATGAGACATGAAAACATTTTGCTATTAGCTTTTTCATTCATTTAGCAAGACTTGCACCCTAAGTCCCTAAGACATCACTTTTGCTTGTGATAAGCCAGAGCAAACATTTTCAACAGTTTAAATGTTTTATGAATACAGCAATATAATAGCAGCGTGTTTAACAAGGCAATAATGTTTATCAAGAATGGGCCAAGCTAAAAAAGCAAGTATTTGTTCTTTGATCAAATGTATCAAACACTACTGAAAGAGAAAAGGAGAGGCAGAAAGACTGAGAGAGATGGGGCTGTTGTGACCCATCCGTTTCTGGGTGTAATTCGTTAACACAGGAAGCTGTAGTGACAGATAGGGCATGTTTTCCACAGGAACGTGTGGCTCTGTGGAAAGATGGATACAATCTGTGAAGGGAAGAGTCCTGTTGTTTATCGTATTAAAACAAGGATGATAGCTGAGCTGTGATTCACCACCATTCTGACACAGAAGCACAATAAAGGCCAAAAACAAACATGAGCCAATAATCTTTTAGAATGAGACTATTTCCCTGAGGAGGTCAAGTAAATTTGTGTTTCACAAACTTGCTTTGTGACTGTAATCCTGTCCATATTAACTGAAAAAATGTCATAATGTTAGAATTACATCTCATACATTCAGCAAATCCAGTAAAAACCAGAGATCCATCCGAATCAGTCCATGAAGTCAGACATCTAGGCAAAACAAATGTGTTTTTCAAAAATCTCTTTGTTTTCCTCTTCTTTGTCTTTGTGTTTTTTTGATGGCTTTCAAGGACTGTGCTGAGAGGTTCAAGCCGTATCAAACAGAGGACACTCTGTAGTGTATTTGGAATAAGCCAAAGGTATTAATGAGCCTATATACTTTTTACTCACATATATCATACCACGATAGCCTCGTGTGTAAGAGCGTCGACATGTGCTTCGGGAGACCTGAATTCGAGTCCCGGCTCGAGTCCCTTTCCTGATACCATCTCTTTCTCCCACCTCAAGCTCTGCACGAACGGGTAGCTCAATAATGGCCTTTGCTCATCATGTGACACACATGGTTTGGACTATTTTGAAATTATCTAAAAACATGTTGCCATTTCAGAAGTGTTTATCATCTTACTCTTGTCTACAATGAGAGTGTTCATTTACTTGGCAGACACATTTCTTATAAGATGACAGTCTAAGGTTGCACACTTTCCCTAACTGATGATGGTACTGTATGACACTGGGCCACAGTGACTTCAACAAGTATGAAAAGTTCCTTAATCAACATATTTTGTATGTATCAATACAAATTGTTTGTTTTGTATTAACATATTAATCTGAAAATGTAGTCTTAACCCTACACCTTAACCCTAAGCCTATCCATAACGATATAAAGTAGAAGCACCTACCCCTGGTTGTAAGCCTAAACTTGACATAAAGTGTAAACTTGTCTCTTAAATCTGATTGGTTGAATGGAATGATGTTTTAGTATCAACAAAGATGTTGATCCAGGAACATGTTGCATTTGGTGAAATCACATTCACCATGACATTGAAGATCCATCAATTTAAAGGGCAAGCCATGTTTGTGATACTGATTGTGGAAGTTGTAATCGATTTCTACTCTGTTTTACCAATTTTTAATCAATGTAAATATTGTCATCAGAGGGGAAATTAAGGATCTAATTTGAGGTTCTTTAAGGGATCCCAACAAGCAATAGCTGTCATTTCACTGTCTCTGTGAACTATAGACCCGATGTAGTCCGGCTATGAGTAACCCACTTCTAGCCAAATAACCTTAAATTCGGTTACATGTCACTTTTGCCAAAATAACTTGCTAGATGTACAGTTGTAATCGAAATGATTCAATCCCTATTGCAAATCATGTTTATTGGCAAAATTCACAGACTTTTAGCTGTTTGCAATGAACAAAAGAATAAACAAAAGTAATTGAAAAGCAAATTCATTAAAAAACTTTTAATGACTTCTGCATTTTCAAAAAAATTCAACCCCTTGAATAGAATCTCTCACAACAAAACAAATCTGCAAAACAGGTTACGTCTCAAGCACACCTGATGCAACTATAGGGCTTCATGAGTTGCACCAGGTGTGCTTGAGCTAGAACACATGAAACATCTGAACTGAGGTTTATTGAGTGTCACGTTTGACTGCATGTTAGAAATAAGTCAAAAGAATGGTCCAAAAAGTTAAGACAAGATATTATAACAAGGAACAGGATACAAAAAGATAGTGAATGCACTAAATGTTCCTAGAGACACTGTTGGAAGCATAGTTCGTAAGTTCAAAGTCATAGGAACAGTGGTTACACTACCTGGACGGGGCAGAAAAAGGAAGCTATCAATGATTTCAGCCAGACTTGGTGGCAACAAGCACTGAGGTTTCAGCTTGCACGTAAGGCACGTACTAAACACACACGGTTTCCATGGCAGAACTCCAAGACCTACACCAGGTAGAAGGTAGCTAAATTAAGCTAAATTAAGTGGATGGTGAAAGGCAACAGGTAGGATATAAAGTGTGACGTCTGTGCTTGGAGGCTTGCAAATATCCATGTTAACAGACTAGCTAGCGTTTGCTAACACTGGGAATCTAGCAGCCAAATGGGGGTTTAAAATAATTTACGGCTATTAGAATAAGAGCTGAAAACTGGAAAATATAAGGTAGCATGTACAATAAATGACAAGAATCTAGAAAACAACTAATGCAATATCTGTGGTTTACCATGGAATCATGCATAGATTTGCTTCCAAACTTGGAGGCTTGCAAATATTAATGTTAATAGACTGGATATCACTTTTAGTGACACGGCTAAACAAAGGCAGAGTAGCCTATAGGCTATACGGTATACCGTAACTCAATTTGAGCGTTCCAAAACAAAGCCAAAGAGCGATAACCGGTGGTTTCTCATGGGCTTTTGGAAGTTACTGTTAAGACAACCCATTATTTCAGCCCGTTCTCATCCCAAGGCGTAATATAATGACGCTTTTGCCAAAGCGTCTATATCGAACGCGCATGGCACCCTTTAGCGTCAATATGAGACGCCGAAATATATGGGTCAGAAGGCGCCTCCTAGCGGTCTAACCCTAACCCTACACCATACCTAAACCTACCCATCTCTCTGCGTGTTATATTGACGCTAAAGGGTTCCATGGGCGTTGGATTTAGACGCTTTGTCAAAGTGTCAGAATATGACGCCTTGGGATGAGAATGCGTTGATTATTTTCTCGAAAAAACAACTGAATTGACTCAAAATAGCCTACTTATACACATGATAAAGGTCTTAAATGTGGCAAAAATATAGATTCACAAGTTAAAGATCAGAGGATGCCTCCATCTCAAGGTTTTCAGGTTGACATTGACATTCTTCATTATCTTTATATCGCTACAGTCAAGAGAAAAACACATCTACATAAAACTTGGGTTAATAAGTGTGCTTAGGAAAAGTAATTACGTACAACACTGATGTATTTAAAGATGCACACCACACACACCCACACACACTGCCAGCATCCACCTACAAACATGTCTGAAGGCAGTGAGAGAGTTGGTACCATCTGTTACTGTTTGAGAGGATATTACAGCAGAATGAGTCAGAGTCAAAAGCTCTAGAAGTGTGTAATGGGTGTCATGAGCTCCAGTGCTTTGTACTGCGTCTTTATTCTTCCCATTGCACATCACAGAAAACAGCCTTTTGGTTGACTGACTGTACAGTCACTCTGATCCCACAGACGGTTCAAGTACACACACAGAGAAATGACAGAGCATTATATTGCATGAGCAAGTAAACATAAAGAATGTTGATATCCCTGACCTTCACCATCCACTGGAAAGAAGTGTGACCATGTGAGCACTGTGGTAATAATAATCCCTCATCAGGTGACCCAGTAAATAAGCCTATCACTGATGCCACACCCGTCGTGTCCGTCTCATTCCGCCACACCTCATTAAAAAACAGGTGTCATTAGGTTTTGGTAGCATGACAATATAAATCACAAGCCTTGTGGCTTCTTGTATTCTCATGAATAATCATCCCCCCTCCTCCTCTTCCATACTTCTCTCTGTTAAACCACTGCCTGACTGTGACTCCGGGAAGGAGAGCAGATGTGCTGATTGCAGCACACTGTCTTTCCCTGGGGTATCTGGGGGAGAGAATCACAGGATTGGTCAATTAACTCATTCATTGTCCTGTTTTTGGCAGAAAAAGAGCCATTCCCTTACAACTCCATCATTCTCTCTTACCCCTTGTATAATAAGTACATTTACATGCAAGCTATGGCGGCTTTTTGAGTAGCCAAACTACAATTTGTAAGGATAAATGACACAATGCATTGAAATCTCACATCATCTCTCTCTATCTATTGAAACTAAGTGAGCTAAGCGATACATTGCCATTCAAAACAATAATTTATTTGAAGAAAACACATAAATCTGTAATATTGTGAAATATTATTAACATTTTAAATGACCTTCTTGCAGTCTTCAGTGTTACATGATCCTTCAGAAATCATTCTACTATGATGATTTGGTGCTCAAGAAACATTGTTATCAATGTTGAAAACAGCTGAGCTGCTTGATATTTTTGTGGAAACCATGACACTTTGATTCTTTAATGAATAGAAAGTTCAAAAGTACTTAAATTATTTAAAATAGAAATCTTTTGTGACAATGTAAATGTCTTCACCTTTCATCACTTTTGACTATTTTAATGCATCCTTGCTAAATAAAAAACCTTACTGAAGTTGCATGGATCAGCACAATCAGATTATTCAGGTCTGTTAGTCCAACCTTACAAAAAACAGGGCTGCGTTTCTCAAAAGCATCTTGAGATAAGTTGATTGTAGAGACTGTTGGTGCCAATGGTTTGTAGACTTACAATGCTTTTCAGAAATGCAGCCCAAAATTATACAATATCAGACTTTAAAGTGCATGTAAAAATGGCCCATAAAAAAAGTGGTAGAAATGACAGCAGTGCTAGAAGAGTATGTATCATTCTTAGCACTTATGCCCATTTCCTGTGATGCAGAATTGGGATGGGTTAAATGATGAAAATCGCAAGATGTAGTTGCCTTGACAAGATTTTATTGGCTGAACCAGAGACTTTGCATTAAGTGAATAAATAGATTCAAATGGCTAAACAAGTAGTGTTAGTGAGGATTATTATTAAGTTGAGAGCAAACAACAAACAAATAAAACCCATGTTGATTTTTTTAACTATGTACAGTAAAATGCGTGGCTTAGAATATTTACATAGGATGTAGTCTTGTTAGATTGGGCACTATAATACATGCCCACTCTTGTTTCTCTCTATCCT
This sequence comes from Semotilus atromaculatus, assembly GCA_031834385.1. NCBI lineage: Eukaryota > Metazoa > Chordata > Actinopteri > Cypriniformes > Leuciscidae > Semotilus > Semotilus atromaculatus. The sequence continues at coordinate 12,901,905 of JAULUF010000026.1, forward strand.
TCAATGACATTGGAATGAGATTGGCTTCCATTTGATGTTGATTGGAGAACTGAATCAGCTGACAATGGAAGTGCCAACATTTTGCCAGCTGAAGGGAAAAAAAACAGGCCAAAAACACAAAACAGACATGTAACTTCAATAGAACGGATAACATTAAAATGACATGCAGAAAGCAGTGCGCATATGAAATAATCCAGGTTTAATAATATTGATAATGATACCTTGCTGGAAAGAGCCCATATTTCCAATTTGATAAGACAGACACAGAAATACAATCAATAATAATAACAATTTAACAATGTGTGCATGAACATCAACAATCTCACTGAAGACATTAAATTATTGCAGTCAAAATTCAAACATGAATTCAGTTTACTTTTCCTAATTGTGTTTGAGTTTGTTTAAAGTCAATAATACATTGATCAACACTGACACATGCATAACTACTGTCACGCTCAGGCTTGATAGGGGTGGAGAAATGAGGTGTACCCGGAAAACCGGAAGTCTATGGCTTGGAGCTGGGCTTGACAGCGACGGCTTGGAGCTGGGCTAAGCCAATGGCAACAAAGACGACTTGGGACTGGACATGACCAACGGTGGCAACAAGACTTGAATGTAGGAGGGAATCAAGGAGTTCACATGAGGTACAAAAATCAGGGGCATGAGGATAAGTGGAACTAAACTCCATGATGTCAAACTCCACCAGCACGCCCTCATAGATGACCTGGCAGGCTTTGGCTCTGCTAGGGCTCTGGCTTGTGGTTGATGCTCATGGTGAGTGCAGGTGAACACTGATTCAGGCTTGAGCTCCAGAATGGACATGGGGGCTGCTCACACACCTAGAGACTCGAAACGCTCTGGGTCAGTGGTGGGCTTGGGCTTGTAGTTCTTGGCGGGCTTTGGCACTGGCTCTGGGTTTGTGGCGGGCGGGCGTGAGGAATGAGGAAAAACTAGGGAGGAGCTCAGAGCCCGGTGGGGTCACTGGAACGTGGATAACTGCTGACTGGATGGTGGGAGTGGGGGAGGGTGTGACACAGCGCATAATCCATGTACTGTGCCAGTGTGCAGGTGGTTGCTCCTGCTTGCACAAGGTCATCCAGCTTACTCCAAAAATAGAGTGCCGTTGCTTTAGGACACCAGGTGGCAGAGCTCAAGGAACTTCTCACGTAGTCTTCCAGGTGACGTATCTTGTGAAAGGGAGAGAAGAAGATCTTCGGGTGAGTGATTGGAAAATCTTGCTGTGCTTATTTTGTCTGGTCTGACCTTCTGGCATGCTCAGACTTGGACACAATAACCAGAATTGAGGTAAAACTCAAACAGGTAGGTTTATTTGCAGATATGGCAGGAACACAATACATAAACAGGTGATGATACTTGAGATCGTTAGCAGATGAGATAGACGTATATTGTTAAGTTAAAGTATACTTAAACGCCAGATTCAAGAAATATGATAGGCTAATTCAGTTTCGAGCAAAACGAATCACATGCAAAACGAATCCTATTTAGAAAGGATTAAGCCCACTTACAATTTACATTTAAAGAGTTTATTACAAATAAATGACTAAATACTACAAATGAATGAACGAAATGAACAAAAAATTGCTTTGCATTTACAATCCTGTGAAAACAATGGGTTCTGCAGCACCCCTACTTCCCGTGCCCCTTCAGATGACGTGATGGCTGGAGATAGCACCAGCTCGCAAGTCAGGAAGGTCAGACCGTGACTGAGGGAGTGTTTGTGCTCTGCTCTAGTATTGCTGGTGGTGAGGGCTAGATTAGTTAGTGTGGTTAGGTGCCAGGGAGGATGATGGGAAATGTATCAATTTTGTCAATTTGTCAAGTTGTCAATTTTTTTGAGGCAGCTTCTATTTGCACTAAATGTACAAAATGTTAGATGTTATTTACACTGACTGTAAATAGTGGTAGACACTGTTTGCACCACATGAATAGCAACAAATAGCACCTTGTTTAGTGCACGTGCAAAAATAGTGATAGATGCAATACCAAAATAAAATAATAAAAATAGTCATGTAAAATACTTGACCAATGAGGGGCATAGTCAGACACTTGCCTTTTAGATTATTTAAACTATATTTTATATTTTGGGGAGCCTATACGTGTTATTATAAAGTTTGATGTTACTTTCATGTTATTGGAGGAAGTTTAAGAGTAATCACTTAAGTGCTTGATAATATAACATTAATACAAATCAAAGTTAAAGGGGTTTGGTTTCAGGCAAGAGTTTTTATTTTGGTGCGTCACTAATTCGGTCTGCTTACATTCATCCAAATGTTTTGTGGGAAGAAGGAAATGTAAACAAAGTTACAGTGAATAATTCCCAGAGGCACGGAAATGTGACATTTTGTCGAGGCCAGGTTTATTCTCTCTCTACAATGAAGGGAAAACAGACATTAATGTCTGGAGGCCGTGGAGGGATTTAGAAAATGATAGTCAATGAACATCATCTGCACGTGATCATTTATTCCTAGCTTAAAGGCGCTTTGTGTCTCTTTCAAGGGAGATGCTGAGACACGTTCAGAGGGTTTGACTGCAAGGGTCAGTGTGACACAATAACCTACAGAGAGGCGGTCATGATGTCTGAGGATCTCACTTTTCTTCCTTGTTTTCTCTTTCTTTCTTTCTTTCTCTCTCTCTCTCTCTCTCTCTCTCTCTCTCTCTCTCTCTCTCTCTCTCTCTAATTTGTTCCAACTGGGAAGTCTGACCATATTAAGAATGTTGTCAGACACAGGCATAGGCAAGCAAGCTTGACAAATCACACATTACATCACACCCTGCCTTCCAGCGCAAGTATAAAACAATGTGCTGGCAGTAGTTGGTAAACTTTAGTTCATTTTCAGTGAACTACAAAGTGCTTTATTGAAAGGGGAAAGTAAGGAATTATGTGTGATGTCTGAAAATTGCAGATATAGGTAATACTTAACAGTAAGGTTCCATAAGTTAACTTAAGTTAAGTATATTAGTTAGCATGACCTAATAATAGAAAATACTTGAAAAGCATTTAGGCTATTAATCTTAATGTTAATTTTTAAAAAAATTATTTGTTATTATAATCAAAAGTTGTATCTGTTAATATTATTTAATGGATCTGAACTAACCATGAAAAGTTTAATTTTTATGAACCATTAACAAAGAGTAACAAATGTATTCATTTGTTAATACATTAAAGTGTTAACATTTTCTACTTGTGTTGTGTTAGTGTGAGTTTTTGTGAGTGTGTTACATTCTCTTTATCACTGGCTTACTTGATTCATGATGTCTTTAAAAGGTAAACCTACTAAGTAAACTCTGAATCAGAGCCAAATAATCCCTCATCAATTATCGCTCCGTGTTTCCCTGCCAATTCGTTCTCACTTTCTTTCTTATTCATAAGTTGTGTTTGAATGACAACTTATACCCACAAACCCACTTATAGGCACATGACAGTGCAAAGTCGCACAATTGAACACTGAGACGCACACTTACCATTTTCCTCTCCACAAACACAGCCATATATGGTAAGCTGTGTTTGTGGAGGTATGAGAGACAAGGAGAGCGAGAGAGAAACAGAGATCTGCTCTCACAGAGAACTAAACAACCCTCCATCATGAAAATCTCTGTGCAAAAATTATTTTAACCACGCCTTGAACAACCCTAAAATCACGATGCTGTGTAAAGACTGTATAAACATTATGACCGGTAGCTGTAATTTTTCCCTTTTGGTGGACTGGCCGACTACATGTTACATCACTTGTTTGCACTAAAATAAAGAATGATGATCCCCTGCAGAGTGAGGATTGGTGGGCCTTCAGAGCTGCAGTTAGGAAAGAGGTCTGATGTTTGCTGAACAGACGAGGAATGTGGTTTTGGACACTCACCTACTCAATTGCAGAATCAAGTAAACTTACCTCATCTGGACATACTGTGGGTGCATGCTTACAGTAAGCACTGATATTCTTAAAAATGGCTTTTAAAGGATTGGTGTTTAATTCTGACATCAGCAAGCCTAAGAAGAACCTGGGGAGCCAGAAAATGCATTGTGCTTTTCTAATCAGAAAATATTTTTTTTGGTATGACAGGCTTTCAAGGCACATTTAATCTTATTTAATGATCTAGAATAAACTGTGGTTTGTGAGTAATTAATTTAAAACATATCAAAATCAAAATAAAACACTTAGGCTTCTAAAAAAGCCAAAATATTGTATTTGTTTGTTTATTATGACCAGTAAACCCAACATCAGATAACCACAAACATAGAAATGTGATTTGTAGAAATTATTTAAATATTAACTTAAAATCTCAGAGTAAATATTCAAGTTAATATTTTAGGTTGGGAACCATTGAAAGAGAACAAATTAAAGTAAGCTTTACTTATTAAGTTATTAAAATTAAGTTCATTTTAATAGTTAGTGAATGTTTGATTATTACAATTTAATCGAGCAATATCACACAAATTACAATAGAGTTAAATGTATATTTCAATTATAAAAATGAATACCTAAATATATAATATATAAATAGTCAACTATAAAATGTGCTACAAATATTTATATCAACTATCAGTATACCTATAAGTTCAGTACAGTTCTAAACTAAAAAAAGTAGTTTAACCCAGCAAACAATTTTGGGTTCCCAAAACGTTCCCTTAAGGTTAGGGGAATATATATACATATATAAATAAAAATAAATATAATAAATAAATAAATATGTATCTATATATAAAAATATAACCTAAAAAATAACCTACAGGGAACGTTCTTGTTTGGTTCCCAAAAAAATAACCACATGGGAACCATTGGGAACGTTAGGGGAACGTTCTGTGTTTGCTGGGAAACTAGTTCTGTGCTCAAAGTTAACTGCTGTGACACTGCTGTAAAATGATACTTTTATGCTCAAAAAAGTGGGACAATTAGTTCTAACTAAATGCAACTTTCAGACACCATATTTATTTTTAGCTCAACTGTCACAGAATGGACAGCACAGGATTATTGAACCATCCTTCATCATCATCTGGACGTAACCATGACAGTTGTGGGATATCAAAGGCAGTGAAGGATACATCTATGCTGTCTTCAAACTCGATCAGGTGAAGGTATCTCAGGAGACAGGAAGTGAAGTGACATTGGTTTCGGACCTGCCTTGATGCCTTCCTACCTTGAAATGCAGCATTTTGAAGCTTTTGAAAGCAGCCATTTTGTTCCTTTACCTAATAAATCAGTTTGTTTGAAATAAAACGGTTGAGTGAATGATTCAGGGATTCACTCAAAAAGACAGACATTTGTTTTGTTCCTCCAAGTGTATTTGAACAAGTTGATTGAATTAATGACTCATAAATGCAATCACTTATCACCACCTACTCATGTAAGGTTGTGGAAAGAGTGGACGATTGGGGTTTAGGTGCCTTGCTCAAGGGCACCTCAGGCATAGGGATTGAGCATGGAAGAGTTAATTCCCTCCCCCCACTTTCTCCTGCCGCTATTGAGATTTGAACCCACGAAGTCTGACTCTCTAACCATTGGGCCACAAGTGCCCTCAGAATGTCTTAGTTCCACCCAAAAAAAGATCATCAGGTATATAGCAATCATTTAATAATTACTTATAAGTATACATTTTGTAATTATTTCTACACCCCTGGGCCCTGCAAAGCTAATGTGATAGCCTCAAGACCCGTATCCATATCCACTGCTTCTTCTCATCATGCCTAACTACACATCCAAACCTCAGAGGAATAACAAAAATATCCTTCCTGTGCTGCTTCACTTGTACACACGCTTCCCTAATCAGAAACAGCATCAACACAACATCAACTGCATAAAAGCACATGGACCAAACTAAATGCCACAATCTTTGTTACTGCTTGCGCATTTGCACCAGCTATTTAAGAATGTTATGTCCTCAAAAGTGAGAGAAAGTTTTGAAAGAAAAAAAAAGAAAAAGAACAAGCCAAAAAACAAAAAAAAGAGGGGAAGGTTAGAGAGAGAGTGTGTTTCAGCAACCTTATCCTTATTTGGGAGGAGGAATGTGGAGGAGGTCGAGAACATAGCTGCTATCAATGACGGATCTCTCATTCTCTCGCTGTCCACTTTTTTTGAGTCGGCTAAATGAGCAACTTCAAAATTAAAAAAATTATTCACAATATAAAATAAAAATAAAGCCAATAAAAATCATTAAAAACACCAAACTAAGTTTAAAAAATATATTTTCATATTATAGTTATAGTGTATTTCATTTTATTGTCCACAATGATCTGGGCAGATCTGCAATCTGAATTAGTAACTAATAGGCTGTACATCATGATTATGAAACAATTCACATAATCTCATAATAACATAACCTCTTATAGAACACATGCATGTGCACACACATACATCGCACTGCAACGACGCTGCATGAAACAGTGACACCCTTTTTATACCTGCATCTGGGCTGAATAACCAAAGCAGATGTTTGAGGCAGATAAATAATGATGTCACCTTTGAGTGGAAGATGGCAGTGCTGGCAGTGTTTGTTTATCTGGTTCACCACATGTGGACCTCAGACTGTCTGCCCCCCCTCAACAGACTCCGCTCATGTGTGTTCGAGAGCCTACGAGAGTGTAAAACTATCATTTAGAAATTAGACTGCAAATTAAACTGTCTGAACAAGAATCCAGACAGTTTGTCCTCCAGGACTGTAACTCATAATTTGGATTCTAAAGCAGGAGGATGATGTGTTAAACAATTGACAGATATCAATCTATCCGTGCATCATGCTGCTTTATAAAAGGAACATTGACTGCAAGACAGAGCAGAATTGACATGCCTGTTACGTGTCAAATCATTGTGCAATGAGCAGTAACACTTGGCTCAGCTGTCTAAATTGCACAATTTCAATTCCAAACACCATGCAAGAGCCAGGTTACAATGGAGAGCAATGTTTGTTCTTATACTGCGCTGTCTTTTTTTAGGTGTTTAGATTGTTTCTTTTTAACCACCCATGACACAATCACTCACCTCTTTACACAGTGTACATTTGTATACACTTTCTATAAATTAATACTTTCCATATAGTTTGTAAATTTTGTAAATTGTCCCTAGTTTCTTCTGCTATATGCACTTTTATGTCCCACTATTTTAATCTGTCTATTAACAACATTCTTTATATTTAACAACTATGATGACTATAATTAGCTTCATACAAATTACGACGGTGGTCATCACCCTAGTAATGGATATATTTTCTTCCTGTTTAAGGTGATGCTATATGGTGTATGCCAGCTCCGCAAATTTATCAGTGCCATCATAAAACCTAATTTGTCTTTCTAAGGAAATGGAAAAGTATAGAATAAGTTTTGAAGTTTTGAAATTAAGACGGTTTTGTCATTTCCATTATGACCAACACGCATGACACTAAGTATGACACTAGTTTTATCAAAAGTTAGTGTACTTAGTTACCAAGCTTATTTACTAACAGTGTCAGGGAAGAGCTAAGATGCTTATTTAAAAACTAAATATAAAAAAAAAGATTCCTGTGATGTAAAGGTGAATTGTCAGCATCATTACTCCAGTCTTCAGTGTCACATGATCCTTCAGAAATCATTCTGATATGCTGATTTGCTGCTCAAGAAACATTTCTGATTATTATCACATTTGAAAACAGTTGTGCTGCTAATATTTTTGTGGAAACTGTGATTTATTTGAAACAGAAATGTTTTGTAACATTAATAAATATACATATTTACTGTCACTTTTAATCGATTTGATTCATCTTTGATGAATAAAGTATAAATTTCTATTTAAAAAAAAATGATACAAAAAAAATTTATGCTGTTGGGTAAATCAGTCAAACTAGTAAGAATGTGAAACATCCAAAATCGACAAAAAGAGCCCATAATTGAAGAAACCCCCAAATTTGTTTTGTTTTTTTTTTAAAAATAGTTACCATTCACTGTATTTTGTGATGTTTATTGTAAGCAAAGCATGGTGAATTATAGACGTTTTTCACTGCCATCCCAGTTGAACAAAAAAACATGAAACTTGAAGACAGGGCCCCTTCATACCCCGTTATGACATGTGCTTTTAACTGACCCAGGATGACATCATGATCTCATGACTATGGTAGTTGACATGTCAGCACAGGTTTACTCCGAGCCCCCGCTCCACACATCAGTAGCCTGGAGACGGGAATGCAGGGAATTCTTCTGTTTTTGTTGATTTCTACAGAATGGCAGACGGAAAACTTATGATGTGTCATACCGTAGCTGCGGGCTTTTCTGACTTTTGTTATTTATAAACTTGTGGTCATCACCCTAGTAACGGATATATTTTCACTTCCTGTTTAAGGTGATGCTATATGGTGTAGCTATGTGCCAGCTCATCAAATTTATCAGTGCCATCTTAGAATCTAATTTGTCTTTCTAAGGAAATAGAAAAGTCTAGAAAAAGTTTTGGAGAAAAAAATCTTGCTTTAGTTTTAACTAGTGCCTTCAAATCAATTAATCACGATTAATTGTATCTAACATTAAAGTTTATATATATATATATATATATCTGTGTGTGTGCGTGTGTGTGTGTGTGCATCCCTGTGTGTGTATATATATATATATATACTGTGTACACACACACACAGACATTATATATTTACAAGATTAATTTGACAGCACTAGTTTTACCATATGACATTTTGTTTATTTGTCTCTTTTATTTACATAATTAAAATAATTATAGAATTATAATAATGGTAAATAATAAAATAAAATATAAATATATATTAAAATTGATGATAATAATAATACTAATAAAAAGTTGTTTTATTTTAAATTAAGTGGATCACCGCATGGGGGGGGGGGGGGGGGGCATGTTGACATAAAAAAAAAAAGAAACATGACAAATGTTAATGCTAAAACTTAAGGATTCAACCCTTTTTTCTGTTTTCAAGACATAGCTTAAAATTACCCATTTTATCTCAGCAACCCCACACTATATTATCAGACTAAACAAATCCAGTAATGGCTGTCAGTCAATAGGATTTTTACAACTGCATCGGTAACTAATCTTTTTTGCGACGCTATCATACCATGTTCCAAACATCGACCTGCACAATATCAACAAAATGACAGAGTATGTCTTAAAACTTAATTTCTTCGGGTTGAGATAAAAAATATAAAAGAAAGTCATTCCCCTGAATCAGTCATTGGGGAGATCATCACAGTATCCATTCAGCCCCTGCAGGATTACGACTTTTCCACATAGATAAAAAGAGCATTATCTAAGATCCTCAAATGATTAATCATGTCTTCAAATGGACACCAACAATGATATTTTAAGAATCCTGCTGCATGGGGGACCGGCTGGCCAGGCTGGGAAAACAGCTGGTAAACAGCTAAACCAGCTAAACACCAGCATGGTCAGTTTGGAGGACCAGACCAGTTTAAACCATCTAGGAGCAGTAAACCACAAGTTAATGTTGTTTTACACAGGGGTAATGAGTAATGTCCGACCCAGCCCTTTTTCATATAGTTCTCCCTTTCCTCAAAGTTTTCAATTCCTCTTTAACTTCATGATCCACTCTCTCTTCTTCTTCATTTTCTTCTTCTTCTCACATTTGGATGGCTTAAAATTATACCATGTGCCCCACCTAACAGCACACACACATTTAACCATGCACATACATGCACATGTACACAAGCAAGGTTGCATAAGAAGCTGCACATGCAGACTGCGCAAGACCTGTGCAAGGCCAAGACACAATGGCAAGTGAAAACTCATTCTCCTTGTAAGCAAAAGCTGATGCTGTGCATCATATGAGGCCATGCAACTCTTCTGCGCTGATGTGTGAAGGCTTTGGGTGTGGTATCTGAAGACCCACACCTAGTTTGTGGTTCACTGAAAGGAAAGACCCCTTATAAAGAGTGAGTTTACCATCACTGAAGTCTCATATATACTGTATGCAAATGAGGCGAACCACAAGGGCAAAAACACTGCAACTATAGAGAAAAAAAAACATTGCAATGAATATACACCAATGAGTCATTCAGTTTTTGTCATGCTATATAAATCAAATTTGGTTTAAACAGTAAATAGAATCATAACAATAGATAACAAACACTGTTATTTACTTTGCATATTGGAATCACGATCCCATTAAATAGCTGTTTACAATCACGATGATAGTCAATTTGTAAGCCAGAGCAGAATCCAACATGGATTCCCTTGAGAATTTCAGAGGGGTTTTCAATTTATGAGCGAAAAAATGTCTGTTGTTAACATTACTTGAAAAGATTTTTGTGTTTTGTAACATACATTTCAAACCGTAAAAAATTGAGTTTTCGTTCTGCGCATTTCTAAGAACTGCAACAGTTGTCTGATTCATCAAGCAAGCTTACAAGAGGAAATTAATGAAAAATTGTTCTTGACATATCGATTTAATCAGTTAAAGGTATTTAAAATAATCATAATAATGTCACTATTGTATGTCAATTTGTTAAGAGAACATCAATGAATAAATATCCCAAATTTGTTCTTGAAATTTTATTTATTTAGCTAAAGCTATCTATTTTGTATAGGCTACCTATATGCCATGCCTGATTAGAGATAAATTATTTTCGTATCTCCAGGCTGCTGTGGGAGTTGGCCAGTCTAGACTGACTCTGGAACAGAGTTATGAGATCAAATAAATGAGGAGGCAGATTTGACTTGGCCTGACCTGTGCACAGCCCCATCTAAGGTAAGAATGTGTGCTTGCCCCAGTTAGTTGTAGAACACAGAGCGAGACCAGAGGAATATTTCAGATTGTTCACAGAGCTTTGGCCTCAGCTTCAGATAGAGTGGATGTTTCCTTAGATTAGGCTATAAATTATTGTTGTTGAAGCCTGATCAAAATCTCTCCCTTGGTCGTGCTTACTTGGTGGATGCTTTTGTGATCTATATCTGACCTGATGTTCTACATTTCCATCACATGTTAAAGCAGAAGGAGGATTTTTGTAATGTCACGCCATATTTTTACATTGAATATGAACAAACATTTGTGAATTCATGGGATCCAATGACCACCAGAGCATTTGGTCCTCGTTATCCACAGTTCAGAGATGTGAGGTCATTCCTCTCTAAAAAAAAAATTAAGAGTGTGCAAGAGGGATTTTTATCATTAGGCTACCACATCCGAACTCGAGAAGCATAAAGCAACAGCGCACTCTCGAGACAATGTGGAGCGAGCAACCATGCTTCATTTTAAGGTGTTTGTCGCCCTCCTGTGTTTCAGATATCCTTTGCCGTGATAGATTCCATTGTTCTGAAGTGAAATGCGTCGACATCAACAATCATACAATTCATTCCACAAAACGATTATTACACTAATTATTTTTTAACTGTAACTTAAACATATCTTACAAGCTAACGTTACATTACCAAGCAAATGAATGGAACTTATTAACAGTTTAGCCAGTACATAGGCTACCATGTAGGTAATAGGTTTCATAACATGGTACGGTACCTACAGCTGTATTTACAAGGAAAACATCGGGAAACGTGTAAATGTCATTGCATTTTTGTTTCTTGAATTGATTTCATGTGCTGTTTGTTTTTGATACTCTTTTGGTTAGGAAAATGCCTTTACCTGCTGTCCTGTAAGCACTCACAAGCTTCACACACAGGGCTGAATGATGATATGGATGCATTTGTAGATTTGTATTTTGCGTGTGGGTAAAAATCCACCTTTATGTATCTCTTTTTGTTAAGTTTGTTGTAATGGTCAAAGTATAGCCTATAGGCTATCTATCTCGAGCAGTCTAAATTCTAAACAGTCGACAGAAAGACTTAGCCTACACAAGATTTGATTGCAGTAATGCTGTCAGAGAAAAATATGTATTTATATTAAAATCTCATTTATAGCTCGTGCACTAATATAACCCGAAAAGCGATGCTACCTCAACCTCTTGGACTACAATTACCAGCTATATGAGGAAGTGGAACTACTTCCCAGTTGATGCACAGACGGGGGGTAACTATAAGTTGTCTTCTACGCGCTTATATTAATATGCATTACCCGATTGATTTTTAAAAAACTAGAATATAAACTATGTTAGTTTAAATCGAGTCTAGACAGAATAAATATGTCACTAATATAACCGGAAGTAGTTTCTGGCAGTGCATTATGACGCAGCGGAAGATCAGTTTTCTTCCTTTCCACCATTAGGTGAGTGCGTGGTCAGAGCGCGCTGCGTTGCTCTCTGTAGATATTTGGAAAAAACACATTGTTTATTCATTTATAAATAAAACTATTTATCTTTAAAACTATTGTTGTTGTGTATATTACAGATCGCAACCATGGGCCGCCGTCCAGCCCGTTGGTAAGTTGTGAATTTAGTGTTTTAAAAATGGGCTGTACTGAAAATGGCAGGGCCCGCTAACCATGTGCAGCACACCGGCCTCTTTCAGCAGTGACAGTACACTGACACGGCTACTTTCTGCCGTTACACGAATGTGCTCTTAAAACAAGTTTGTCTTCTATTAAAATGTATGATATAAATGATTGGTTATTTGAAACGCATCATAATTAAATTTGAAGCTTACAGATAAGCCCTAACATAATCTGTGGACATTTAACGTTAGCTATGTGCTGCATTTTAAGTTGAATAATTTACGATATACAAATGTGACAGGATGTTTTGCATATATATATATATATATATATATATAACGTTTTTGTACTTGTATTACCTAGGTATGTGCAATGGTGATTAAGCAGACCTCTTTACGCTGGTTTGAGTTGCTAATTGTTAATTATCTTTTGCAGTTACAGATACTGTAAGAACAAGCCTTACCCCAAGTCCCGCTTCTGTCGAGGTGTTCCTGGTAAGTTATGGGAGACACTATCCGAATTTTAATGCCATTTTCTGGGCCTGAAAAAGTCTTATGTCATTGAAGTTTCTGTAATGAATATACATTTGTCTAGCTGATAAAATTTTAGCTCATAATTCATCAGCTAATAATTGCTTTTGTGTTAACAATTAAACTAACTCCCAATGCATAATAAATGTTTGGAGTGATTCAAATGTTATTTTGACCTTTACTAGTAAATTTAGTCCTCCTTTTAAAAATCCTTATAGTATAAATAACGTTACATAAAACAATGGAAAATAAATTTTGCTTGTCCAAGATCGTAGGACCTGAATTTAGGACAATAACTATTAATCAATTCGATCTCATCAAATATGAACAATCATAGTTCAAGATCTGTTCTGATTCAGCATGTCCTTGTCAAACTCAGATCCTAAGATCAGGATCTTCGACTTGGGCAGGAAAAAGGCCAAGGTGGATGAGTTCCCCATGTGCGGTCACATGGTATCTGATGAGTATGAGCAGTTGTCCAGTGAAGGTGAGGCGTCTTCTACAATACTGTTGTTTGTATCTTATAATATATGCCCATTACATAGAGCACTTTTTGATACATGGTCTTAATTTCTTTAATTTGCTATTTGTTGTCTAGCTCTTGAGGCTGCCCGTATCTGCGCCAATAAGTACATGGTGAAGACCTGCGGTAAAGATGGTTTCCACATCCGTGTGCGCCTGCACCCTTTCCATGTCATCCGCATCAACAAAATGTTGTCCTGTGCCGGAGCTGATAGGTGTGTGTGTGTGTGGACTCTTACCTGCAGCTTATTAAGCCGACTAGACAGGTTGTCTGTACTTGTGTGGTGTGCAAAGGCTGCAGACAGTAATTCTGTGGATGTGTATGAGCCTAGCTGTGCAGTGCTGGGCCCTTTTAAGGGACCACAGAGACATAATATTGCTTATTTTTGATAGAATTTCTGTTTGGCCATTTTTGTGTAAATTAATCTTAATGTTTGTCTTCTCTTCAGGCTCCAGACTGGTATGCGTGGTGCTTTCGGTAAGCCCCAGGGCACAGTGGCCCGTGTGTGCATTGGCCAGGTGATCATGTCCGTGCGTACAAAGGCCTCAAACAAGGAACATGTGATCGAGGCTCTGAGGAGAGCCAAGTTCAAGTTCCCTGGCCGTCAGAAGGTACTTAAAATGATGTTGAAAAATTTGTTGGTCAGTGGTTCTCAAAAAAAAAATCTGATGATCCCCTAAGAAAACTCACCCCATTCCTGAATACTAAATAATTTCAGTCTAAAATCATAGAAATTAAATTGAAAAACCTGCAGTAAAACACTTGCAATAGTTTCCTGTCCTAATGCCACGAACGTAAGAGGAAAATGGACCAGAACATATCTTTTTATGTAAATTGAAAAATGTAGATATATCAGTGATGCTTTGTATGAACAATATATCAGCTGCTGCATTGAGTGCTCTTGACGGCGCCTCACGAGTCTTGTACGTCTTCTCATCGCAACACGGGAGACGAATTTTGAGTTCACAATATAACACCTGGTGATGCTGTCCACTTAAGTGTTTTTGTGGCGAGGAACTTCTATGTCAGGCTTGTTCAGTTAGTGTGAAGTCAATGGTCTGAAGACGAAAAATGCAGTGGAGTTGGTGTTTGGTGCTGCTTTATACAGACAGAACACCAACCGCTGTTTACGCACTTGAACATCTGGACCGACTCTTACCTGCAGCTTATTAAGCCGACTAGACAAGTTGTCTGTACTTGTGTGGTGTGCAAAGGCTGCAGACAGTAATTCTGTGGATGTGTATGAGCCTAGCTGTGCAGTGCTGGGCCCTTTTAAGGGACCACAGAGACATAGTCTCCTCTCCAGGCTATTGACGTGCTTGAATGGCATTGCAAATGCTTTTTTTTTGTTTTTTTTTGCTGATCTCCTGCAAACACCCCTTTTGAGAACCACTGGTCTAGGTGTTAATTGTGTAAAAGTGGTCTGCTGACTGTCTATATTCTCTTCCTCCTAGATTCACATCTCCAAGAAGTATGGCTTCACAAAGTTCAACGCCACCGACTTTGATGACATGCTGGCGGAGAAGCGTCTGATCCCAGATGGTTGTGGGGTGAAATACATCCCCAGCCATGGACCCCTGAGCCGCTGGAAGGCCCTGCACGCCAACTAAGCACCACACACTTCATTACATCTGTGTGAACCAAGGCTCTATTGACCACAAATAAAGTCCATTCTTTGATTTACAAAGTTATTGTTTGTTCATTTTTTTTCTGGCTTGCATTTGAACTAATAGTTAAGTAAATTTAGTGTCATGGTGTGGAACTATATACAGGGAATAAACATTTGTGGAAATACAGATACGGTTGGTTTTATTCCAAAGCCATTTCTCCAGGATTAACATCACAATCAATATTTAAAGTTCTAGATTCTCTTGATGGGATTGTTTGGCTGTCTAGCTTTGTCATTAAGGCAAAAAGTGTAAGTTTTATAAGACCATAACTTTCAGACAGTTGATTTCTGGGTTTGTCACAAACTTGTTATAGTAATTAAAGTAATTTATCCATAATTATGAACAGTCCTAAACCAAAATGTAACAAGTACATTTAGATAACATTACTACGTCACCTTAAAATTGTGAAACCTAAGAAAATATCTAATGTTTTAGACCAACTACCTTCAAGATGAGAAATAAGTGAACAGAAAACACTAATTTGTATAGCTGCATGTTTGTCAGACTTTATTTAAAAAAATAAAAATCTCTCTAAAAATGAAAATATTTAACTTGCATGAATAAATGAGAAAACTATAAGGTCAAAAACAAGACAACAGGAATGTATAACCTGAGCCAGTCATACATGATTATCAATTTCTAGAAGCTGTAAAAAAAGTCACGTACATAATCAGCAACCCATTTTGTAGATGCAGTTGTGACTGTATGAGCTCAAGTACATAGCAGCTGTGTAACAGCAAAGTCTTCACTTCATTTAAGTGAGATGAATAATCCACTCGTGGTTGATTTGTGTTCATATGATCATCGGCAGTAGCAGTAAGACAAACGCTGAAGGCAAAAGACATGATGCTCTGTTGCTTCTTGTGAGACCCCCTGATTTCTGAGTCTTGAGGACCACCTCGATGGGGTAGTGATCACTTACTTCTAAAGCCTATAACAGACAATCCGAAGTTCAGTGACATGAAATTGCACAAAATAACGGTAAATGCTGAATTTGGCTTACCTGAGCCTCTGTAAGATGTAATTCCTTGGGAAAATTGAACGGCTGTGCTGAAAACGGTTCAATTGTTCTGAGAAATGGGTCTCCATGCACAACAATTCTGTGGATTGTAGCCATAAATATGAATCATTATGCCATGTCTACATGCAAATCTTTATTATATTATGCTAATATGAACATTTTGCTAGCATACCTGTCGTATGCACAGTCAGTCGACAGTTTCACCGTAGTGTCCACGTTATCCTGAATCAGCCAGATGAAAGACGGGTCAGATAAGAGCCTGATGTTCTTACGGTTCTTTTTAGCCACGTAACCACAAGCTGCATTGAAGTCCCCAAGGAACATCACATTCTGGCAAGATGACAAAAAAAGCAAGGTTTAAGACTTGATCTCAAGAAATGATGCTCTGTCTATATAATATAAGAAATCCATCATCACACCTCAATTTTCCATCGCTCTCTGACATCCACAAAGACATCGTAGAGTTCATCAATCTCTTTGGTGGCATTTGAAGGAGTAGTGTGCTGTGGAATCAAGACAAAGTCCTTGGCCACTGTAAATAGAGACATTATCAGATCATGATCAAAATCATCAAACTTCAGCTTACAATGGTGTGTCTTAGAATAAATTCAGTGAGCAAGTTTTCCTTTTTTAATTTGACCTGTTTTGGGGGCTTGAAAATGAACCACAAAGGGTTCTCTGGAGAAAGCATCAACATCCCCTTTCTGCGTATCTGGATACTGATACTGCTTTATCAGCTTTGCTGTGCTTTTCCTGTATGAGGAGGGAAGAGAGGAGGAGGGAGGGAAAGAAATGAGGAAGCTTATCTTGTAAGGCCTGAAAAAAACAGTTGTGATCAAGAATATATTTGTATTATTGAAAGTAATGCAGCAAGTATCTAATATTAACATCACGCTACCTTATATAGGGATGCACCAATAATAATAAGCCAATAATTGTTTTCGTTTTATGGTTGATAACTGATAAACATTATTTATTAAATAATTAATTACTATTATTATATTCAAAATCTAAACTATTTTGTCTAATTAACTTAATTATGCTACAAGTGAGTTTATGCATCACAATATAATGTACACTATAAAAAATATAATGTATATTCATTTTGTGATTTGCTAAAGATGGTATCATTGAATTATTAATGTTTTAAATAACTTTGAGTGTTTGATGACAGCAAATCTAATTTAAATGCAAAAATATGAGGAATGAGTAAACAGTGTTGGGGTAACACATTTCAAGTAATGCAAGTTACGTAATGAGATTATTTTTTCAAGTAACTAATAAAGTAAAGCATTACTTTAAAACTTAATACGTTTTTTCAAATAAGTAACGCAAGTGCCTTTGTTTTCCCATGTATTGACTGTCACCTCTCCAGTCCCCATGTCGAGAGAAATATGGAGTAAGTGCAGAGGTGCTGTGTGCGCTGTATAAACATAATGGACATTGTAGTTTTAGGCTAAATGTGAGCAGACTGTGACTGTGAAACTCAGCTCACTTGCACAAAAACAGATTCAGTATTCCACAAAATAAATAAAAACGGTGAAATGCAAAACTGCAACAATTAAATGTTAAATTATACAAATATACTTTATATAATTATTTAATCTAACTTTATTAACCAATGTCTTTGTTGCTGAACTTTTTTGATCCAATTCAACCATACTAATAAGCAAAAATGACTTTGAATAAACATCACATGTTTTTTTTTATTGCTCAAGTAAGAGTGTAAAAAAAAAAAAAATGTTTTGTGCATCCTATTCTTCTGCAAACCAAAATGGCAGCACAGCTGAAAGGTTTGTTTGCCTCTACTGTACAGGCATGAATTTGGGCTAGGGCTAAAAATAAACAAGCAAGCCCAGCCCAGATGAGAAAAAGTAACGCAAAGGTAACACATTACTTTCCATAAAAAGTAACGCAGATAGTTACTTTATCTGGGAGTAACACAATATTGTAATGCATTATTTTTAAAAGTAACTTTCCCCAACACGGCTGATAAATCAACACGTCTCTAATATCAGCTGATAATAAACATTTTCCCAATAGCATCTGCATCCTTAGCCTTTACATATTGTCCTAAAGTACAGAAGTGCAGAACACATACCTGTAAACAAAAACGTATTGCTCCTGATACGCTTGTGTTCTCCCGAGACGTTCACTTGCCACATAGTCATAATCATTACTATTAAGCCTAGAAACAAAATATAACGTAACAGCATTTATGCACTATAGATTTGCTTATCTCTTAAATCTGATTTGTTACTCATTGAGTTCATATTGCATATTGTCTACCTGTTGACTGCATCAAGCAGGCGTGGGATGGCTTTATTTTTCTGATCTCTGACCTCCTGGAGCAAACATATGTCACAACGAGTTACAATCTGCAAGAAAAAACAAAACGGTACACATTTAGACATGTTTTATTTATAAAAAAAATTTGTAAAAGGCATTGTAGTATTCATCCTCTTACCCGTGATATAGAATTCATGATTTTGGCATTGGCTGATTTTGAATCACCAAAACTCTGAACATTAAAGGCACAAATTCTGAAGCCATAGCAGGTCAGCGAGCCAGAGAGGATGAAGAAGGTGAAGAGGAACAGTCTGCCAGTCATCCTGCATGTAAAGAGTGAGAGAACGACCTTTGTATATAGATTCACAATTCAATGGGAAA
The DNA here is from genome assembly GCA_031834385.1 of Semotilus atromaculatus. Lineage (NCBI taxonomy): Eukaryota > Metazoa > Chordata > Actinopteri > Cypriniformes > Leuciscidae > Semotilus > Semotilus atromaculatus. The sequence continues at coordinate 12,920,652 of JAULUF010000026.1, forward strand.
GAACAGCCTTCAAATGTTATATTTACAGGAAAAGATGAGTCGTTTGCAGGCAGACACTGCAGAGGTGTAGAAACAAATAAAAATGTATGTAGAAGCAGGACAATGGAGAATAAAATACCTTCATTAATATTTAAATCATATACTATAGTTAAATAAACTCATTTGAATGTACTGTTACAGACTTAAAGTTACTGAAAAAAGTGATCCTGAAACTGATGAGTAATACTCCATCATATGATTATGGTTTGTGGTATGGAAAGTAAAAAAAAAAAAAAAAAAAAAAAAGATGTTTTGAGGATCTTTTTTAATAAAAAATTAACTAATTTCCCCATTCCTATCCCAAATTGGTCACTGATCTAAACTATAACAAGTAAACATACAAAGCCAATAACAATTCATCAGGCTTTATTTGAATTTGGAGACACAAAATCACTTAGATTTTCCATTGAAAGACTGATTAACAAACCTAATCATCTTCTGATCACAGTTTTGACTGCTTTTCAGGATGAGACCTGTGACAGTTAACACCTAATGATAGACTGTCATTGATCAGGGTGTGTCTGCTTTAAAGGGATAGTTCACTTTGAAATACATTTTTGGTATGTTTTAGCTTACCTCAAGGGCATCCAAGATGTAGGTGTCTTTGTTTCCGCAGTAGTTTTAATTTCAAACCGTTCTTGTCTGTCAATCATATAATGCAGGTCTACGGTCACCACCTCACACAAGGTGCACAGAGAAGTCCAAATTAAACATGATTTAACGACTCGCAAATGTAAGTACACATTGATGGCCTAAGACACAAAACGAGCGGTTTGTGTGAGAAAACGAACAGTATTTATATAGTTTTTACCTCTTGTAACCACAGCCACGAAGCGTCCGCGCCCTCAGATCACTTGGACGTGGCTGTGGTTACAAGAGGTAAAAACCATATAAATACAGTTCGTTTTCTCACTCAAACCGCTCATTTCGTGTCTTAGGCCATCAATGTGTACTTACATTTACGAGTCATTAAATCATGTTTAATTTGGACTTCTCTGTCCATGCTCTTTGAGGTGGTGACCATAGACCTGCATTATATGACTGACAGACAAGAACGGTTTGACCTAAAAATATCCAAATTGAAACTACTGTGGAAACAAAGACACCTACATCTTGGATGCACTTGAGGTAAGCTAAAACATACCAAAAATGTATTTCAAAGTGAACTATCCCTTTAAGGTTAGACCCTTTTTGTGAAGTAAATAGCCCATGCTGTTGTTAGAAGTAATCTGCAAGACTGATAACAGGTTGAAACGTGATCTGTGAGTTTCTAGAGGTTTCTAACAGCAAAACTGTTTTGTTTTTTTTCTCCAAAGAACTTTCCTATATTTGCCAAAGTAGCAGCATGGTTGTAGCAACCACCGGCTCACAAACTGTGGCAGAGCCGCATGTTAATATACTCAAAAGCAGACTACCTTACCTCATTTGAAATGTGCTGGGTTTCACTTCAACAATGCGAGTCTCTCTTTTCTTTCCCTTTCACAACTGAAGACTTTTCCACTGGTGTTATTATACTCAGGAAGACTGAGGACACACCCTCTGCTCTGCTATTTGTGGACAAAGGGAGGAGCTTTTCTTGCTACTGGAGGAGTGTGGGGCACACATAAATACAATACATATGCATGCATGCAAAAAACTAACGGAATTATGTGGTGTATAATCTTTTTTATCTCTTCTCGTCTTTCAGGTCTTTCCAGTTTAGGGAACTGCTTTTACTCAACAGTCCAATATGACAACATCATAGTAGTTGCTTAAGTATAGTTGCATAAGTGTCTGCAGCAACCCAGCAAACAAAACAAAATGGATTTAAATCAATGAGTGTAAAGGTCTGATTGATTAAGAAGACAGAGAATAAATCAATAAAATAAATATTCCTTATGAAATATGTTGTTACTTGTGTAGTTAACTATTGTGTAAGATTATACATTCACAATATTGCACAGTATTCATAACTCTTGCTTCACAAAAATAAATGAAGAGCTGGACCACACATAATCTACACACGCAGATTTCCTCAGAAAACTGCTGATATGAATTTTATTCACACAGTTCCACTGTCACATACATGTTTGTTTATGAAATTTTTTGGATAATTGGATTACGCTTTCAGTTAGCAAAAAAATGTGCCACCAGCTCCATTTAGCACACATTGTAATACATTCTGCAGATTTTCTCTCAAAAATAGTGCAATAAATAAATAAATATATATATAAATAAATATATACACATATAGGCATTCATGTTGTTCCAAACCGGTAAGAGTTTATTTCTTATGTTTATGTCAACACAAAGGAAAATATTTTTAAGGATGTTTGCAACCAGACCGTTGACGGTAGAAATAGACTTTCATAGTATTTTTGTTCCTACTATGGAAGTCAATGGCTATACCGTCAACTATTTGATTGCCAACATTCTTCAAACTATCTTATTTTGTGTTTAGCAAAAGAAATAAACTCATACAGGTTTGGAACAACATGAGGGTAAGTAAATGATGACAGAATTTTTTTTTTTTGCGAACTAACCCTTTAAAACCACAAACAAACTCGTTGAGAAAGCTCTCTGCACACGTGACAGCTGATCTGTCAAGCGATGGCGCTAGAGAAGCGCGCTAATTCTGCCCTATGACGTAACTGTTTCGGAAGTTCTGTTGTAGTTTTACTCTCAGCAGCCTAATATTTGTCCATCCTCCAAACAATTAATGCAGCTAATATTCCAGTTTAAACTGAACATATTTTTTAGTCCGTCGGAATTTATAATTACAAATAATAAGTTAGTGTTTTTTGTCGTTGAAAACGTACAGGTGAGTTATTTACAATTTTGTTAAGATAAATAGGCTACTGAATTTGTCGAGTTCCACGTAATTTAGCTTTATTTGTTTCCACAGCCACTGTACTTTGCGGCACGTATCTTTTTTCGTGAGGAACAAATGCTCGTTGAAAATAAGATGAAAACAGAGGTGTCAGTCGCTGCTACTTTCATCAGTGGTTTACTGAGCAGAAGCAGCAGCAGTGTTTCTCTCACTGGAGATCAGCTGAAGCTCTTCACTCACACACTCACTGAAGCGCTGATAGGTGAATCAACTGACCTGCTTTTCTCACACGCCTCCAACAATTTTTTTAAAATTAATAATAAACAAATAAACATATGGTACCAGTAATATTTTTTTTAATAAACTAGTGTAATTTTGATGGCAAATAATAATAAAATGCTTTAAATGTATTTAAAGTTTCAGTACTATGCAAGCTATTGTATGCAGTTTCACCTGATATGTCTCTCTTCTAGAGCACTATCGGCAGCATTGGTTTCCTCATGCTCCCTGCAGAGGTTCTGGCTACAGATGTTTACGTATCAACCGTAAAATGGACCCTCTCATAGAAAAAGCAGCCTCTGCTGTTGGACTTGCACAAGAGCAGCTTTTCTCATCACTTCCATTAGAGCTGACCCTGTGGGTGGACCCTTCCGAGGTGTCCTATCGGATCGGTGAGGATGGATCCACTTGTGTTCTCTACAAGTCCTCACCGCTACAGCCTAAAAGTGCCTCCTCCGCAGATTCATCAGCCCACAGGAAGGAGAAACTGATAACCACACAATCAAAGTGTTGAACAAAATGAAAGGGTATCTGTTTTGAGAGATTTTGAAACCCTCTCTCAGTCTCTCTATGTAAATGGTTTAAAACATTAAATGAGTAACTGAATGTGGAGCATAAACGTTGCATCCTACATATGTCCACAAGCACAATTTTGGATTATGGGCAATGTAAAAATTACTGGAAAAGCATAATTTGTGTAAAAATAAATGGAGAAGATAAATGAAGGCAAAAGGCCTGTGGGGCACAATTGTGACATGGCAAATACAGATGACATTATATTTTATTAGTAACATTTCACTATATTTAACCTTTTTATTAAATTATGATGATAAACTGGTGTTTAGGAAATTATACTTTTAAAATATAAAAGATAATGTGGTGATTTTGTTGCTATTTAGTGTTTTAGGAGCAAAGAAAACTTTAAAAGGGCCTTTTACCCCAAATGAGACCTTTAAGGCCCCGATATACTTAAAGGAACCGTATGTAAGAAATTTATTTCAATTAATCATAAAATGGCCCTGATATGTCACTAGACATTAAGAAATCATGTTCATTTCAAATACTTATATCACTGACAACAGTAGTCCGGCCAGGATATTGTCATTTAAAAAGTGAAGTTGCAGCCCTCAACTGATGTTGATGTTGTCATGTTGTGTTTTGGTCTGATGCTCCACCCTCCACCGATCTACCAATCACGAAGTCAGTAGTGTTGCTGCATCCGGGTTGCCAGCTCTGCTCTAGTTACCACAGCTGCAGCTACAAACGTGTCGGATAAAAAAAATTCTAACATTACGAATCCAAAAAAACCTTGTTATGATTACGAAATACTTTGTGACAAAGTCCGAAATAAAACAAGGATTTGTATAGGAGATGCCTTTGAAAGATGGAGACGGCTGAAAACGGCGAAGAATTTGAAGACTATCTGGCAACCTCGAGTCAGGGAGGAGATACACTGCTCTACAGTACTTTGAAAGTGATTGCAGTACCAGTTTTGGCCACAATCTTACATACGGTTCCTTTAAGGGTTAGTTCACCCAAAAATGAAAATCCTGTCAGTAATTACTCACCCTCATGTTGTTCCAACCCCGTAATACTTTCGTTCATCTTCGGAACACGAATTAAGATGTTTTTGATTAAATCTGAGAGCTGGATCACTCCTCCATAGGCTTTTAAGGGATTGGTAGGGGTAATAATAATTCGTTACATTTATATAGCGTTTTTTCTGGGTATTCAAAGCGCTTTTCATGGAAGGGGGGAATCTCTTCAACCACCACCAATGTGTAGCATCCACCTGGATGATGTGACGGCAGCCATATCGGCAACCACACACCAGCTTATTGGTGGAGAGGAGACAGTTATGAAGCCAATGAGTATAGGGATGATTAGGAGGCCATGATGGACAGAGGCCACTGGCCACTCTTTCAAAAGACATCCTGGGATTCTTTGTGACCACATAGAGTCAGGACCTCGGTTTAACATCTCATCCGAAGGATGATCATAAGCCAAACCAAAGGGTTTTCCAGGTATATTCACTGTTGGGCACTGTGCAATTGTTACTCATCTAATATATTTTGCCTGATAGAAGCCCAAACGTTAAGCGCCTCATTCACTCTCACATCTGTTGAGATGTTCACACTCTCTCCATTATTCATCAGTTGGTAGAGCTGCAGGCAAACCGTGCAGAATAATATCCGGACTTTGGCACAAAGATGCTTTGCCTTCAATAATAATTTTGCTGATCTTTTTGTCTAGTCTGTCTAGGTTTCATCCTACGTTTAAGTAGGTTAAGTAACAGCACCCAGAGGGAGGTCGAGGAAGTGCGTTTTTAAAGTCTTGGAATTCATTTGTTTGAACACCTGGTTAATTCTTTACCCAGGTTATCACATGCCTCTGATGAAAACAGGCAGTACTCCATAAGTGCTCAAAACCCAGAGGATCACTGTTAAAGCCATCAGATCTTTCTCACTTCATAGAGTTCTATAAAGAAGGTGAAGTTGTGTATATCATTCAGCATATCAACCGAATGATGTTTGTTCACAGCACTTTGTCATGCATTTCCTGTATAAAGATGATGTTATTTCTCTAATTCCAAGATTCCTGAACTAATAGTAATTTCCTGTTTAACTCCATCCTTTATTTCCATAGCCAGAACTGTTCTTTCTCCCCTATATTTTCCAGATCCCAGTGTTCCCTGAAAATGACTCATTATATCACTAAAGGGAGGAACAGGTCTTGTTAGCTATTGTAAGATCATGCACATTCACAAGAAGACAGCAAAAATATATACATTTCAAAGTGTTTTTATCCACTTTACTCCTTTTAAGCACAATTTCAAAACACATGCATATGGACATGAAATGAATTATAGCAATCAATAAAACATCTTCACTACAGTTTATTTTGGCAGGAATGGGAGCGCGTGATCCGTTAAATAACCTTAGGACAGCACAGAGTGGATTAAGGCCAGTTTCATGAATTGTTTTTTAATGGTTCACAGGCAGTCACTGCAGAGAAACTCTTTAAAGGTCTCATTTTACTCAGAGGCTGTGACACACTGCGCTGCTCTTCACACAGGACAATAACTGTTTCTCCTCACAACATGATGGATCTGAGGATTTTACTCTTTTTCGTGACCGTGCCATGGATATTTTGTGATATGGCAAGAACCAATAAAGTAGTACCTAGACACAAAGGGATATTGAAAATAGAAGATGCTGAAGAATCAATCTCAGAGAGTAGAGTTGTCATGGAAGCCAAGAAACCAAAGGTATGGCAATTTAATGCTGATAATGCACGTGTATACAGAAATTTGTAAACATTGTCATGTTAAAATATAATTTTGCTTAACATGTTTTTGATGGCTAACATGAATATATATATCTTGAATGTATGAATATATATGTATGAATGTGTATATAATCAAAATGTCAGATATCATAAATCTGTTCTAAGAAAGGTATGCAATGGAAAATGTGTTAAATCCATAATGGGATTATGTCCAATGGAAAGCAGCACAATCGGCACTCATGAGCTCAGGGAAAGGCAAAATGGTTCAAAACTGGTTGAACGTGTTGATATTGAGGGAAAACAAAATAATGCCATTTTCTTGTAATCTGCTTTACTCTAGAAAAAGGTAATTCTTAGCCCAGACTATGATACTCCATCTGATAAAGATGACGAAAATCCAGAAGCAGACGATAAAGATATCAAGGGTATTTATTCTTCACTTTAATTTTGCATTAATTTGATCAAAAATCATATTTGAGCCTATTCATTTCTATTTTCATTTTATTTTTCAGAACGTCCTACTTGCCTGCTGTGTGTGTGTCTAATTGGATCGGTGTATTGTGAGGATATTTCTCCAGACATGACAACAGTACCACCACTGCCAAAGGAAACGGCTTACTTGTATGCGCGCTTCAACAAAATCACTAAAATTACCAACAAAGACTTTGCTGATATTGGTAAGAAGGGATGCTAGAAAAGCTTTTGGGTGTTTCCACCAAAAACACACTGTGTAATGATTGGAGCCGGATCAATGTAATCAGAGCAACTGAGTGAAATTTTCCTTGAGACTTTTAAAAGGCTCAAACAGACATACAGACTGAGAAAGGTCCCTTAGAGTCACTGGTATAGAAGGGGAAACAAATCTAGAATGTTTTGCGCATTTAAAGAGATAGTTCACCCAAAAATGAAAATTCTGTCATCATTTACTCACCCTCATGTCATTCTAAAAACCCTTGTTACTTTCTTTTATTGGACATTTTGACCATTGCCTTACAATTCTAGGTTCACAAGTTCACACTTACATATAATCAGAATATGCGTATCTGGCGTGCTGTCCGAGGAGAGGGCTCTGAGCCCAGAGTACTCCCCTCTATCCCTAGCTGGGATAGGAATAATCGAGAGGGAGGAGTTGGGGTGGTATGCTGGAAAACTGTCATGGGACAGAAGTAAGAAGGCTCTATAAGCCTCCTCTCACGCTGATTGGTTAGATTATCTGAACGTACTCCTCCCAAACTTTGTTAATAAAACATAATTTCTTTATTAGCAACTATTTTCCAATGAGAACTTTTAACATCCATGGAACCTTTTCATTGCATAAAAGATTATTTTTAGTGGAAAATGGTTCTCTAGATTATTAGAATGTTCTCCACACTAAGAAAAAGTATTTTTTGAACTGTTCACTGAAAGGGTCTTTGGGGAACCAAAAATGGCATTGCTCCAAAAAGCCCTTTTTGGAACCTTTATTTTTATTTTTTACTTTTATGTTCCACAGAAGTCAAACCGGTTTGGAAATGGATGAGGGTAAGTAAATAATAAAGATGTTCATGTTCAGTTGCACCCCCATTGTAATGTCCAATTGTGTATAACCATCCCAGGTAACAAAATGAATATAAGAACGTTTTCCTAAAATTCCCATTAAAGTAGTCTATAAAAACATTATTAAAGAAGATTCCCTCAATGAGATTCCCTCAATGTTTGAGAACATGAACCAGAACTTTGACCGAACGTTCTATTAACGTTATTGGAAGGATTGTTCATAACTTTGAGATAACCTGACAGAACGTTAGCTAAAGTTCAGAGAACAAATTCCCTGTTATCTGGAATGATACGTCCATATTGTGTTGTTTTCATAGCCACGCTGAGAAGAATTGACCTGTCTGGCAACCTCATCTCTGAGATAGAAGATGGCGCCTTTTCTAAACTCGATCAGCTGGAGGAACTAACGCTCGCTGATAACAAGCTGGTTAAACTCCCAATGCTGCCAGCTAAACTTGTGTCTCTCAATGTCAATCACAATCTACTTAAAACAAAGGGAGTGAAAGCAAACATTTTCAAGGTAAAAAAAATAAATGGAATAAAGATTCTGAAATCTTATCAATACATTATTTGTCTTATTCATCATGACTGGGGTCCATCTTTTACATTAGAAACTCAGCAAGCTGGCATACCTGTACCTTGGAGACAACGGGCTGGAGGCTGTCCCACCGCTGCCGGAAAGTCTGCGTGTGGTTCATCTACATGTATGGTCATCTTTATAGTCTACATATATTTACTGTATTTAAGTGTGTCACTATAATATGCATACTTTTTAAACGTTTTCAGAACAACAACATAACGTCACTGACGGAAGACACGTTCTGCAAAGGAAACAACACGCACTACATCAGGTACAACATGCAGGAGGTTCGGCTCGATGGGAACCCGATAACTCTGGCCCAACATCCCAACAGCTTCATCTGTCTGAGAGCTCTGCCGATTGGACACTACAAGTAATGCTCTTAGAAGAAGAAAATGTTCCTTAAGCTATCGTCCAGCTGGCAACTGCTGTAATGATGATAGACAGCACATTCACAAAGATTTAACAGTATAATAAAAAATATTGACTTTGAAGTGCAATGACGCATTTAGACGCATTTTTAGATCATTTGTAAGACGCATATACAACTATTTTCTTGACTTTTATTCAGTTTCAGTGTAATCATTTTGTTATGTTTGCAATAGTTTTTGCAAGGAAAAGTTTAAAAATAAGACTGAGGTAAAATGTGAGGCAAAGAATATGTCTGGGAAAACGATGTTCAGTGGGAGTTTTACTGACCATTGCTGGTAAATAAATTAATTTTGGACCAACAGACTGACAGACTTTATCTTCGTAAATTTACTTACAAATGGCACTTACAAGCTAGGCTACAGTAAACCTGACCATAATTAAAATAATAATAAACTTTAAGCTACAATAATGAGAATGATAATTATGCTGTAGCTTCTTATTATATTGACTTTTTAATGACTAATTATGTTACAATAATTTTCTCATAACTGACTTAACATCGCATAATAATGAGAAAGCCACAAGAAAGTTTGTCAGCAAGTCATTATTACAAGTTATCTTTATTATGAGATGTCATTATTTCTTTCAATATTTTTTATGACCTTAAAGGGGTGGTTCGGAATTTTGGACATCGGGCCTCATTTCCAAGTGAGCCTTAGTGTTATTTATCAGTGGAGACAGTTTTAAAAAAAATTCATCCAGTCTCCCAGTTGCATAGTTCGCCGGTGCTAGGCTAGCGCGAGTCAACGGTATCGTTTTAGCCTGCCATTAAAAACAGTTTTACCCACTCCACAGTACACCAAAAGCAAATCAATTATAACGCCAGACTATCGATGTAAGTGTTGAGAGAATAATGTTAGAAATCAAACTATCCTTTCATCCTTTTTTACCTATATTTATTAGCACAGTCTACAGCAGCGGTGATATGAAGTTACCTAGGCAACCGAGAGAGCGGTCCACATGACAATCACGCAAGTGTATTTACCTGCCGCTGACACTCATCACTACACAAACAGAGCATAATGTATGATCGATCAGTTATGAAAGGGACTAGCTTCATTAGCTAGCTAGAGTAGCCTAACAAAATAAATTACCTGTACATCTGTAGCTGTTGGTGCATCTGGAAAGGCTGGAACTGCATTCTTTGTCATAAACATGTGACCGTTTCGATTAAATGGTTCTTTAAAGTCGTCTGGTCTAAAATGATCACTGCAAATTCTCAAACATTTTTTCTCTGAGTCTCTGCCGGTGTCTCCTTGTCCAAGCCCGCAGAAATAATCCAAAGTTGAATCCTTTCTGGATCTTTAAAAGGACATTTGTGGAAACTTCTCGATGAACACTTAGATTTGTTCTTGTTCTTGCACTTGCGAAATGCACACCGAATCACCATGTTGCCTTCGTTTACCTCAACTACTACTAGCTAGCTATAGACTGTCATGCGCTTCTGTTCTGTGTTTACTTTTCGGCGCAGTACTACCGGAGCGAAGTAAAATTCCGCCGCTGCTGCGAATACTTCCTGTAAATGTAATGCAATCATTGAGATGAAAAGGATAGTTTGATTTACATAATTCTCTCAACAGACACTTACATCGATAGTCTGGCGTTATAATTTATTTGCTTTTGGTGTACTGTGGAGTGGGTAAAATTGTTTTTAATGGCAGGCTAAAACGATACCGTTGACTCGCGCTAGCCTAGCACCGGCGAACTATGCAACTGGGACGACTGGATGATTTTTAGGTGTTCAAGCACAAAGTGCTGGAAAACCTATTGTAATTGTAAGGATTAAAAAAAAAAAAAAAAAAAACCCTAAAACGCATCGTGCAGCCCAAACCGTAAGGCCTAGAGACTTGAAACCTGGCCAGATGGTACTATATGGGGAACCTATCAGAGTATGACCCCGATTGGCCCATAGGTGGCGCTACAGCAACCAAAAGTACTAAAGTGCTCATAACTCCTAGACCGTTTGACTTAGAATCAAGCTTTTTACACCACTGTGATCCTTGGATCGAGGCGGTCAAAATGTACCAAAATCGATTTAGGCCAGAAAAAATTTCTGCTATGTCCAATTCTGTCCAAAACCTACTTTCGCGAACTAGTCCCTGGTTTTTCGCCCGATCGGAACCAGACCAGTCTGGGGCGATTCTCTGGACTCTCTAGATCAATAATTATTGAAAAAAAGTTGAACTTTTGCATTTTGAGTGGCTGTAAAAGGGTCATTTAGAAAAGGGGCAGAACAAAATACACTCAAAAGCCTATAAATCATACATAAAAACTCAGAACTTCACAAAAATTGATGAGCACATGTGTAATAACATGGTGAGGAAGCATGCAAAGTTTCATGGAGATCGGACCATAGGTGGCGCTATAACGGGCAAAAAGGTCTCTTCTTATTAGGTGTTCAAGCACGAAGTGCTGAAAACCTATTGTAATTGCTATTTGGAAAAAAAAAAAATTCCCCTAAAACGCATCGTGCAGCCCAAACCGTAAGGCCTGGAGACTTGAAACCTGGCCAGATGGTAGAGCCTCAGTTTGGGAAGAACCTATCAGAGAATGAGCCCGATTGGCCCGTAGGTGGCGCTACAGCAACCAAAAGTACTAAATTGCTCATAACTCAAAATACACTCAAAAGCCTATAAATCATGAATAAAAACTCAGAACTTCACAAAAATTGATGAGCATATGTGTCATAACATGGTGAAGAAGCATGCGAAGTTTCATGGAGATCGGACAATAGGTGGCGCTATAACCGTCAAAAAGGTCTGTTTAAAATAGTCATTTTGTCATGCTACTAACTAAAAGTATACTATAATTCTTATTTAGACTTAATAAAATCACTATTTTAACATTTACACTGACATTTAGTGAAAATACCTCTATTAAAGTATTACTACTGAGTCTGACTCTGAGTCTGATTATGTGAAATGCTTATGACCATTAAAGTATATTTTCATAATGACACATCCCAATAGCATTGAAAACAACTACAACATTTGTCTTTGTGTGTGTGTGTGTGTGTGTGTGAAGCATATAAGTTAAATATGAGTGCAAAACCACCTGTGAAAACACTTTATCAATAAGTATAATGTCCAGCAGAGGGCAGTTAAGACCACTTATTGGCTCACTTTCATTTTGACAGACTTGTTTTTCACCAGTATTCTGCACTAAAGCAAAACAGTTTTTCCATGTTAACTACTATAAGACAATCATATGTTGTCAATTTAACACGTCATTGCTATTGACACTTCACATCAATGCTAGCAATGTGGTAAATCATGGTAAATCATAGTAAATAATACTATTAAATGGTGTATCATGGTAAATCATAGTAAATAATTCTATTACATGGTGTATCATGGTAAATCATGGTACAATCCTGGTAAATCATTCTAGAATGTGGTTTATCGTGGTAAATCATCCTATAACATGGTAAACCAAGGTAAATTAAGAAAAATCATGGTAAACTATGGTAAATCATGCTAGAATCATGTTAAATGATACTAGAATGTGTTGAATTGTGCAAAACCATGCTACAACAGGGTAAATCATGGTGAATCATACTAGAACTTGGTATATCATGGTAAACTATGGTAAATTTTACTGGAACATGGTGAAACAGGAAAAATCACAATAAAATGTGGTATATCATAGTAAATCAGGCTAAAACAATGCTTGCTACATAAGCCTTAATGTCTTTTGATGCTTTTGAGCTTAACTGCCTTAACTGCTTGAACACCGCTAAATGCTGCTAGCAGCTTTAATTTTTTTTTAAACTGTCTCCACAGATAAATAACACTAAGGCTCACTTGGAAATGAGGCCCGATGTCCAAAATTCCGAACCACCCCTTTAACAAAAGATTTTGTTAAAGTCTTGCCTTATTATGAGATAAGCTAAATATATACAAGAAAGTTTCTCATTATTGCGATATACCAAGTCATAATTATTCATTTTTTTTATACACAAGATTTTTAATTATAATACACTAAATAATTAGACTTTTTTCCTGTATTTATGGCATAAACTCATAATTATGACTTTTTCATTATTTTGAGATACTAAGCCATGATTACAATTACAAAGTTTCTCATTTTATGCTAAGTAATTAATATAAGAGAGCTTTTCTCATTACAATAAGATTCACCACCGGTTTCACAGAAAAGTCTTAAAGGTCCAGTGTGTGATTTTTAGCGGCATCTAGCGGTTCGGTTGCGAGTTTACACTAAGGGCTCAGCCCACTGCTCACCCCTCCCTTTCGAAGAAGCTACGGTGGCTAAAACGGGACAAACATCTCGTCGTCTGAGACAGCAGAGAATAGCCAGAGTAAACCAAGTTTCTGTACCACAGTCCATTATTAACCACATCATGGATAAAGTTTACAAAGCCATAGTCAGGTGAGGATCAAGGGTCTTAATATATAATATAATAATAGTAATCAGCTGCTTGTCTCACAAACGTAACCAGCCCATTTCTCCCCACATAGCAAACCCATAATACAGCGAGGGAGAAGAACCACAACCACATGAAACTATGCAACTAGGCCTATATATTTTTTCTAACAGGGTAGTAAAAGTTTAGCTGGCTAATATGAGCTGTTACTGTGGCTGAGCTGGTTAAAGCGTAAAGCAATTGTTTAAACTCGACGCGTCCGCATGAGCCCAAAGGTGCGTGCGGCAAAAATGACATGATTGTAACAGCGCGCGCGCCTCCGCATCCTCTAGACACCATTTAGGCTACTAAACACAATAGGCTTTCTCTGATTTTGAAAACTCTTCGCGATCGACTTAAAATGCTTCCAAGATCGACTTGTCGACCGCGATCGACGGGGTGATTCCTGTAACGTACTGTTTTACGGTCAATGACAAGAGTAACGTTACTAAACTGTTTCACGAACGTAACCACCAACACATTTATCCCCACATAGCAAAGCCATAACACAGCGAGGGAGAAGAACTAAGTTACATAAAACAATCCAACTACATATTTTACACCACTGACAACAAGGGAAAAGTCACTACTCACGGTGTTTATGGCTAGCTTCTAGGTTTCTGCGGCTTCTCTTTCAAGGCAGTGACGAAACGCGCTGTGTTCGCTGTCGGCTACGGTAGAAACATGACGTCACAATATGTCGACCTTCATAGAAGGGTTATGTAGATATAAATGTCTCATTCTAAGGTAATAAAAACATTATGGTTTAAGTAAGTTCTTTATACACCACTGAAAACATAGTTATGGATGTCATATTGCATTTCTGTTAATAGATACTCAAAATGTTTACACATTGCGCCTTTAAACCAAACTAAAATACATGTTTGAGCTGTTTTAAAGGTTTTAAACTCTCTTTATATACCAATACATAATTAAAATGTAAGTACTCTGAAAAAGAAAGTATAAAAATCGAGTGTCTGTAGTCTTCTCAGGGCTGCAATAAACACAGCTACTTATTCCACTTACAAAATCATAGTTTTACTCATTTAATTTGTAGTTGAAACAGGCTTCCAAAGTGTATTGGTTAGAATCACAGGACAAATAACTATTGCACAAATAACCATCTTTATCTTAGTCAATACAAAAATTGCAACCTTCTGTACAGAAACAGAGTATTTTGCACCTCATCTGTCCACATAATTGCGAAGTCGCTGTCACAGCTGCTTTATAGCTGATATATATTATAGTAGTATCCCAATTTTTGATTGATATCAAAAGTGTGTAAGTGTGCAAAAGTGTGAAAGCGTTTTTGATGTCAGTCTCTTCATCATGATGATCATGTATTTCCAGTGTGTTGTGATGATCTCATTTGGCTTCAGAGTCTGTGAGCACAATCAAGCCCCCATCAATCTTGTTTTGGTATTCCCTCTCCGATTGTTTTCTTCTGTAGACATCATCTGTGGAGGCAGAAAATAATGTAACCACTTATCTATAACAATAACCAATACTATACAGAATAAATAGTAATTCATATAGGCCTACATAACTATAGGGTATTTAATATTAGTCAACTGTGAGCCTTTAACACTGTTGTAGGCTACCCTACGTAATTAGGGTCAACAATGATAGACATTGCGGACTGGTTTTACAGAACACGGCTTAGATTAAGCCAGGATTAGGTCTTAGTTTAATTAAGTAGCTTTTATAAACATGCCTTAGAAAAGAAAAAAAAAACCATTACAGGTGTACATCTCGAGACAAAACAATGGTGACATATTTTAAGATGTCAGTGCAAGTCGCTTTCAGTTAAAACAGCTCAATAGTGGATTTTAGTCTGGGAATAGGCTGTGCCTTGTCTCTGAAACCGAGGCTGAAAGTCTTTGTTTTAAAGATTTCAGTAAATCATCATTCACGTTTTATTAGCACAAGCAGTAACTTTTGCCCGCGAGTGTGGTAAGGCAGGTAAGGCAGCCCTGCGCAATGAGGACGCAGAATGGTGCACAGAAACGCTTGACTTAACATACTTACAAAACGTTTCTCGTCCTATTCTCACGTTAATCATGATCCACTCCATGACACCCCCGATACAGAAGAACAAGGGCAAAAATCTGTACGTTCCAAATCGTCTTTTTCCGGGAACAAGATTTAATATATATTTTAGGTTCCGACTTTTTCTTAACATCCTTTTATTTCAAAACACAATTGCCAGATATTTACTTCTAAAGCACGGCGCAATAATATGAACAAATAAAATATGAGTTTTATAAGTGCCCTTCAACACTGATCTTTTCTTGGCGCATGTGTATCCGCTGAGCAGTCGAGCAGTGCGCTGACAGAACAGGAAAACATGGCGGTGCAAACGTCATGGATAATAATGTGTTCTAATAGGTCCGCTGGCAGGACTCTACCAAATCTGATATGAGAGGGAACCGTCTAAATCCCTTTCATACAGTCTTTTGAATTGGGTGTTCTCACTCACTGGAGGTTAAAAAGTGTTTAAGCATATATAAATATTTACCTATATTATAGCCATTTAACTTTGAAAAGAGCCTCTCCATGATTTATATTTTCAATCACTCTCAGTAGGAGAAACTAAAATGAGACAATTAGCTCATGTTGATTCTTTTTTTCTCCTTCTGAAATGAAACTGATGGAACAAATCAGTGAAATGTATTTCCATGTACAGCATGTGGACATTTAATACTTAAAGAATGTGTTAAAAATACATGCACACTAACATGTTGATGTTGCACATAGTGCACAATGTTAGACAGATGTCTCATCTGATGGAATGAATGAATACCTGAAACATTTTCTGGTGTTTTTTTTTTTTTACATGGTCAATGTGTTCATATATTATTGAAAGTTACTTGAGTATCATCTGGAATATGTATTTATATTATATCATATATCGTTTTGATTCCTTTTTTTTTTTGTGCTTGGCCAGAAATGACAATGGAATACCTACATATTAAAACATCACATTGGAAACAGCAGCAACCATTTGAAATGGCACCACATTCATAAATGGGTCAGTCTTCAACTTTATATGCTGGCCGGCAGAAAGTCCAGTGATGCTCCACTGTGTTCTCATTGGCACGCTCACTCATGTGGTGCACCCGTGTGTTCCGAATCGTGAATCCCTGTTTGGTGATGTAGTCCATGAGGTGTACCCTTAGAGACACCTCTTGATGGTGGTCACATGGTCCAAAGGTGAAAGACACCTGACAGTCTCTGGTGTCCATCATGTGTTTGTTCCACTTGGTAAAGCTGTTGGATATTCCCTCAAGCAGCGAGTGGACTTTCGTGGTTATGGTTAGTTGCGTGATAATAACCGCTACTGGGTTTGAGTACTTAGAAAGCTTGCGGGTGCTGGACAACTCCACCACCTGCTCAAAAGTGTCCAGTGGGTACAGGGGTTTTGGGTCATTGAGGCATTGGATTAAAGGCTCGATCTGATAAAAGTCAGCTTCTTTACGCAGAAGGTCCGTCTCCATGAAGTCAACAGGAAGAGTGAGCTCGGATGTGCGCAGGAAGTTTAATATGTAGCGGAAAAGCGTCCCATCCCGATCGATGAAGTAGTTTCCTTGAGCGTCCCGCGTGGTGGGGAAGTCGCCGCGGAACATGGCGCCCAGCATGGAATCTGGGTAACGCTGAAGAGTGGAGATAGAAGTCGTGTAGAGTTGACCTCCGACATTTAAGGTGACTGGGTGAGTCAACTAAAAGAGATGGACATTAGCGAGAAATCTTTAATGCAACTCATCACACAATCAAAAAGTTGTTTCATTAGGGACTTTAATGTGACGTGTTGATAGAAAAAAAAAGAAAAAAAAAGAAGTTGCTTAAAGATGCTAATAACAGGTAGTTATGCATCAAATTTTACCATAACCAAAATTAAAGATATTTGAAAATAAAGTTTGGGTAATTGAAACCGGTATTCTGTTCAGGGTATTGTGTTTTCAGTTTGATATTTTAAAACCAGTCATAAAGTTCTTTCACAATGAGGGCCGCTCTATATTTTAGCCAAATAAATTCTACTCTAGCGTCACTTTTGGTCACAGTGTAGTGCATCCACACTGCTGACATGTTTAACTGTTGTAGTTTATCCACGTTGGGTGCACAAAATAGACACTGACGTGGTCAAAATGCCTCACTGGAGAAGCACCAAATAAACGCCAATGCTTTGGTCAATGATTTTGGTCCTCCAAAACTATTTTTTTGCTGTTTCGGCTGAATATTTTTGGTTGCTGAAATTGTGGTGCATCACTAATAACGGGTTCTGAAAAAAAATGAGGAAATGGCTCTTTCAATTTCTTTAAGTATTGGACAGAAATTAAATATAAAAAATTTTAAATTAAATAAAGTAAATATTGGACAGAACTTACAGTGTGTTGAACTGGAAATAGAAAAGGATGGTTCGTTAAACATGTAGGCTTGACAAATACTGTTAAAAGCCTGAATTATATAAAGATCATAATTTGAAGGCTACATAGACCTTGCAGTAAGACAGACAGATAGCTCATCCATCTATGGAAACTTTGACTTATTTGAATGTCAGTTATGGAAAAAACCTTCGATCTGATTACTTAGAAAATAAAGTCAATTTAGAACAGGCTGCAGGTCTGAACAAAGTTTGTGGATGTAGATTGAAAGTACATGTCTAATTATTATTAGATGTAATAACAATTAGTCATTTTCAATGGCAATCTGTGACTTTGGGGATTTTTTATCATCTAGTACTGTAAGAAAACTGTAAAGGCCAGCTCACACCAAGGATAAATAAATAACATAACTACGAATTTTGATTACTCTAATTCTATGAGAATAGCGAAGTCCACATAACAACGCCGGAACCGTACCATTCGAATCACTTTCAGAACAATTTCTCTCCAGCTGATGAATGATAAAACCACTGACAGCTTGAGCATTTAACATTAAAATATTGTTATAATGTATTCTATTTTCTAATTAGAAAAAAAATCTGTAATATGAATGTCTGAATTTCAATTACTTTCAATTCTACTTCAAATTGAAATACTGTATGAAACACAACTCTGGCTAATAACCAATATACTTTAATACTTATATAATAACAATAACTTAAGTTAAAATATTTCTCCACATACTTACCCTATGCCCCCAGTCCCCATTATCCATTTGATAAGGATAGGTTAGGTAAACCGCTCTGACCCACAGAAGTTGTTAGGATATTATGCTTGATTAACGTACACCTGCAAAAAAACAAACAAAAAAAACACACAACGTATAAGCCATATATGAAGGCACATAAATGTATAGGGTCTTTGAATGTTTTCTGAGACGCCCACATAAACACAAGATGCATCACTGTGTGAGGAAGAAGCTCAGTGAATTAACGTTAGATGCTCAATAGCATGCTAGCTGTTTGGGTAATAAGACAAGTAACGTTAAACAGGTGTTCTGCAACGTAATTACTTACCGTTTAGAAGAGTTAGGAACGTCCAGCGATTGTACCAGATGTACCTAACATAAAAATAAATAAAAACATGACCTTGTTTTAATACAATGAAACGTTTTTACAAGGAACATTTGCTAGCCAGCTAAGTTACCAAAATATACAGCTAGCTCCCTGCGAACTACTAATTTAACGGTGACATAAATTAATAAAATAAATGTTTTTCTTGGAAGTGATACTGTGTGGGATGACCCCATCCTTACCCGTCTCCAGAGCTGAGGGGTTTAATCGTCGGTTTTGGTTGCGGCTGTACAGGACACTGAGAGTTAGCAGCTCAAAGACGAGAGAATACAGCAGTATTCCGCACTGTCACGTGACCTGCACTAGCGTACATTACGGCAGATTTAATGACATTCTAGATTGCCTTTTAAGACTGGGGATAAAATGTTGCTTTGCACAAATATCACATATTTACAGAATCTCACCAACAATAACTTTTTTATAACCTTGATACACACATTTTTATTGTTAAGCCTTTACAATCATTTAAGACCCATCTGACCCTAAATGCAAGTATGAGGGTTTTCCTTTAAGAGCATTGGTACATCAGTTCCATGTAGGATTGCCAACTGTCCCGTATTAGCCGGGACGTCCCGCATATTGGGGCTAATTTATCTGTCCAGTTTGACTGCCACGCTCAGCTCAGCTGATCAAACCACTGACTGATACAACAGCAACACAAGGCTTGAGAATGATCACGACACCGGTCATCATCCAATCACAGCCCACACTCGCGGGCATCAGCCATACCCTAACAAACTATATTGAGAATTAATTATTATTTTGGGACAAATCATTGTTTGATTTGCGAACAGAATCATCTGCTGCCTGGTCGCTCCCGGTTCCTTTCACTAACCGTCCGGGCGGGTTTTGATTTCGGCAAATTAGTTTGAACGAATTCAAACACGTGATTATTGTTCATGAGTCCAACATCCAGCCACGCAAGAAAACATGAAATCCTGAGGGAATATGCTGATGTGATTTGCTGCTCTCAAGAAACATTTCTGATTAGGCCTATTATTAATGTTTTTTGTTTGTTTGTTTTTAAAGGTCAGGATTATTTGATGAATAGAAGGTTCAAATGAGATTTAGCTGGAATAAAAAAGCTTTTGTAACATTATAAATGTCTTTGTCACTTTTGTTTATTTTAATCCGTCCTTGCTGAATAAAAGTATGCTATAGCCTACTTTCTTTAAAATGTAGTGTATAATGTTACAAAAGCTTTCTATTTCAGATAAATGCTATGTCGAACTGTAGTTTGTGTGTAATGTGACTTTTGTGTTTTTTTGTGACATTGTATCAAATGTGTTTATGTCTGAGAAACTTTTAAACACATACGAACCTGAAATGACAGCCTACTGCGTGATACAGTACAAATATTTTGAGTGTCCCTTATTTTCCTGTAAAGAACCGATTGTCCCGTGTTTTTCTTTTCTGGCAACCCTACATGATACATAAACGTACCTTGGTATTGCCATCTAATGCCATAACTATACCATCAATATACTGCAGCACGTTTTATAACAGGGTCTCTCCCTGTGCCCTCATAAATAATATTTAATCAACATAACGCTCCCTTCCTCTTGCAGTGACATCTCTTATCTGATGACGTTTATGGCGCGTGGGCAAAATCAAGTCCCACCCTACATTTTTTCTTGTACTAGAAGCCGTTGACATAGGCCTACATTCATTCATACATACATACATACATCACAACAAGGAAGAAATTGCAGCTTCCATTTCATACTGACTTTAATATTAATTAATGCAGTAACATGAACAATGAGCAATATCTTTTTATACATAATTTGTAAATCTCTGTTTAACCTTAATGTTAGTTAATACAAAAATAGTTGTTCATGTTAGGTTCTCACACAGCGTATTAACTAATGCCAACAAATAAAATAAAATAAAAATGCATTAGTAAATGTTGAAATTGACATTAAGATCAATAAATGCACTCTATGTTAACTAATGTTAGCAACTAAAATCTTATTTGTAAAGTGTTACCATATACTTTTTATAAGCGTGATCTCTTTCTTTAATCAATCAAACTGAAAAAACACTGCAAAATTATTACTATGAATATTATTTCTCCCTAAGTTTGTTATATACTTCAGGGTCAGTGGGGTGCTGCATTTAAGTATCAAAACACAACTAGCAGAGCTGTCTCAGGATTTCTTTTTCGTGCTGGCGCTCTCTGTGCTCTGCTGAGAGATGATGAAATCTAAAATGAGTTTGGCTGTTTGTCGCGGTCGCTCCATGACCACAGAATGACCGCAGTTCTCCAGCAGATCAACACGGCAGTGTGGAAGAGTCTCGGCAAGCACCGCTGCGCCAGACACATCCACTACCTGAAAATAAATAGAATATGAATCAAAACTACATCAGTATCTCAATGATACTAAAATAACACTGAGTATTCTGTACAATGTGCATGTGTGTTTTCTGTATAGTTCCTGCATGCATGCTTACACATACCTGATCCTGTTTGCCCCAGATGACTTGTAAAGGGGTAGTTATTTGCTGCATATGCTCATGCAAAGCATATTTTGAATTTTCACTCATAATTTCCATGAAAACTGTGGTAGTTTATAGAGAAGATACTTTAAGCAAAATAAGACTTTCTATAACATATTTAAAGTAGCCTAAATACATTTAGTAGGCCTATGTTTATACTGACCCTCGTGATAAAAGTCATTGTGTGGGATTCGTACATCCACCAGGCCTTGAAGAATCTATAAACGAAGGTAAACACAGTTTAAAGATGTGTTCTGAATCTAGAGTAATGGCGTGTGTGTGACTAACCTGTTGAGGCACTCTGAAGCGCACGTGAGAGCAGAGCTTCAGCATCTCCTCCATCTCCTCCGGGGTGGATGGGATAAGAGGAATATTCAGTGTGTACTGGCTGTGCTCCACATCATGCATCTGACTGTCAAACTTGCTCTCGCTTTGGTTCTTCAGACCTTCAGAGAAAAATGTGAGCATGTAGGAGTGATAATAGGGAGTCATTTTTGTCTGTATAAACTTATCCATGCATTCTGTGTCAAAGACGAAATATATTGACAAACCGACTGGGCAGATGAGGGTCAAACTGTAGAGATCCGAGGGATGGCAGGCTGCATACACTCCTGCCACAGTGCCACCCATTGAAGTCCCCACCATGTGGAACGGCTTTCTGTTTAGTCGAATGGCCTCTACAAACTGAGTGGTGTAAAAGAGTAAATTCATAAATGCTGCCAACACAAACATGTAATATGTACACCTTATCATAGAAAAAGGTACCTATCCGGCCATTACCTGCCGTATTCTCTTGACCTGGCCCTGGACTGAATAGTCATCCGTGCTGGTACGTGTTGTACCCTCATGCCCTGGCATGTCGACACACAACAGGTGCAGATGTTTGGGAAGGTACTGTTTAGGATGAAGACACAAACTGCTTATCGCTGTTATAATGAACAATATACTGTACATAGCAAATTCTCGTTTTCTACCTGCACACCCCGGCCATGTAAATATACTATACCTTGACCATGGGGAGCCATGTGTCCTTATGAGCAGAGAAGTCGTGCAGCATGAGTATAGAGGGCCTGAGGCCTGGTTTCCCCCTGTGCGAGTAACAGAAGCGATAACCTCCACAGTCTGCATACCGTACCTGCAGACCCAGAGTTCTCCTCCAGTACCTCCACAAACACAAGCGTTCATGGGTCACAATATATGAACAAAACATATGTGCATTCACATTAAATATGCATCACTGCAATCCTGTAGGTAAATATCATCTGCCAAAAATGTAAAACATACAAATAAAAAATTAATAAATGCTGTAATAAATTATTGTTCAGCTGTATAGCTGAAGTTCCATAATGAAGTTAACTAATGTTAACAAATAAAACTTTTTGTAGTATTGCCATATAAAATGAAAAACTAAATGCATATAGAAAAAATAAATGTATAGCTATAAAAAAAAAAATGTTAAAAAAAATGCTCATAAATTATACATTTATATATACATACAGTGGAGTCCAAAAGACTGATATAACAGTGAAAATGCTTATTTCTGCATTATTTTCTAATTTAATAATAATTATATTATTAACATACAGCATTTGTTATACATTGAGTAAAATGTCAGTCACAGATTTGGCGGACAAATATTTGACTAAAATATCTTTATCACATTTTTTGAGTGTGGGCTTTAATATTTACATATTATAATGAAGGTAAATGCATGTATATATTATTCATAAGTGGCATTTACCAGTAATAGACTTTGATGAGCGATGATGGCCACAGCATAAAGGAGGCCATGAAAAGGAGGAGAGGGATAGCAAGAGTCCCTGCAGCGATGGCAAACATATTCATCATATCCTGATCCATGGCAGCTCTGGTTTTATCTGGTCAACACCCTGCAGAATAATACAGCACACAATTACAAGCAGAAAGCCTACCAAACATTAAAAACGTCAGGGAATGATGAAAAACTCCAAAATACCTTTGTTGCTCTGCTATAAGGCAGAAAATACAGGTCAGATTCAAAGAGGGTGAGGGATAGGGGAGGGTCTGGCAGCATCTGTTCCTGTCTAATCAATACATGTAACCTAGATATCTCACCATGCGCTTCACATTTTTACATGACCATCATTTTAGCCCTTCGTTTTAGTGTCGCTGATTATGTACCTATTTTTTTCCTACATTCACAGACCTATTTTACTATGAGCTTGCCATTATTAGGACAACTAAACCTTTGAATCGAGGTTAAAAAGTATAAATCGTTAAAATAACAACAATTGCCATATGACTCAAATAGATCTGGAACAATGAGAGCAATGAACTTACTTCATAAGCTTAGTCCTACACTGACGTCATTCAGTGAAGTCAGTCATAATCAAGCAGTTTCAAATGACAGATCCTAAAAGGTCATACTGTGGCTGGTCAGTGCGCTGCCTGCGCTTCCAATATAATAAAAGTCAGCGGTCTGCCAACCTCAATAAACACCGAGACGGCATCCAGAGCAAACTGTCAGTGGTGATCCCATGATCTCAAGAAATCAATGAGGTCAGATGGAAAATGCAATATTTCTCTTACTCAAAATAAATAAAGGGAATAAATAAATTAGATGACGATGCATTTAATAATGGACTAATGCAAATGTCATTTCATGTGAAGAATTTTGCATATAAATTCCATTTAACAACTAAAGCTATTTAGTTGCATTTATGCTCATATCACATTTATAGACTGCTTACAAATTTCTAAAAAGATTTCACAAGATGAAATCCTCCAGATGTCTAAAGGCGAGCAAAGTTATGGAAGTTACGCAAAGGCGAGCA
Organism: Semotilus atromaculatus; assembly: GCA_031834385.1. Lineage (NCBI taxonomy): Eukaryota > Metazoa > Chordata > Actinopteri > Cypriniformes > Leuciscidae > Semotilus > Semotilus atromaculatus. The sequence continues at coordinate 12,944,865 of JAULUF010000026.1, forward strand.
TGCGAGCAAAGTTATGGAAACCAATTCACCTTCGATTTTAACCAGACATTCAATTTAGTTTTACATCAAATATACAGTAGTGGAAAAAAATAAAAGGAATCTGAGGAGAATGATAATATCTTTAACAAAATAATACTCATTTATAATAAACGCCTAAAATATATAATAAATGTATGTAATATTTATATAATTATTTTTTTTAAATAAAATAATTATATATATATATATATATATATAAATAAATAATTATAATATAATAATTATAATATAATTGTATAAATAATCAAAACATTAAGAAAATATTTAAATTTGTACAATACCATTCAAAGGCTTGGGAACAATAAGATTCTTTAAAGAAATCAATACTTTTATTGAGAAAGGTCATTAATTTGACTTAAATGGTCACAAAAAAAATTTATTTCAAATAAACGCTGTTCTATTGGACTTTCTATTCATCAAAGAATCCTGATTCTTTTTCGTCTGATTACACAGCACAACCATTTTCAACAATGATAACAAGAAATGTTTCATGAGCATCAAATCAGCATATCAGAATGATTTCTGAAGGATCATGTGACACTGAAGACTAGATTAATGATGATGAAAATTCAGCTTTTGCCATCACAGGGTTAAATTATATTTCAAAATATCTAAAAATTACAAAACAGTAATTTTACATTATAATAATACGAACATAAAAATAAACACACACAAAAAAACCAGTATAAAACAGTAATATTGTATCAAATGTATGCATCCTTTGAGAGCTTAATAGACTTTTCAAAAACAAAAATCCTACCAATCCAAAATTTGAATGGTAGTGTACGTACACACACATACACAGATTTATGGATTTCATAGAACACTAATATGAAACGGAGATCCTGGAATATGCTCATCTCCCCATTTCACTGCTAATATGTATTTCCCCCTTTCCTTTACGGCATAGTTGATCCTATACTGATGTCCGCCCATGTGAATGATCGACACCCGCTCACAGGGGACAGTGGGGCCATGTATGCCGACAAAGAGAAGGTTTCGTCCTACAACACAAATGCAATTACACTCAGTTCTGAGAGAGACATTTCTTTTTTTACTACTTAAATGAAACGAGTTACTTGATATACTAGCTAATGTCAAGCTGGACTCACCAGCTTTACTGCAGTCCACATAAAAAGTGTTTTTGCGTCCTAGAATGCCCTTACTCAGGCCTGGACCATGGCAGATGACTTCACTAACGTTAGACAGGAAAACTGGCTCAGCACTGCTGTCAGATGATCTGTTTACCTCCATCTCTGACAGAGAGGGTTCCTCGTAACTGTTACACATCTGATTATGATCTACTGGCAAAATAGAAAGTACTGTCAGACTCTAAACACTCAAATATCTCCCATGCAAAATGGAAATTGTCTTTAAAAAATTGCTACTTCATACCATAGCCTCTTTGTCCTTGCGTGAGACTCTTATCTGTGGCGGCACTGACAGACACAAGGAAAGGGCTTTCGGAAATATGCTCTTCGTTAAACATGACGGAAACCTCATAGTCTCCTGCAGGAAAACAACATTCTGTAAATATGTGTATAAATAGGCCCTTCTCTTCCACACCAATATGCTGATGGATCATTTTTTCTGCTGTCATTATGACTATGCAGTAAATGTTTATGTACCTAAAGGCCCATTCACACCAAGAACAGTAACTATAACGATAACTATATTAGCGGCTGTCCATACAAACACAAATTTGCAGCTGGAAAAAAGGGATTGGAATGTGATTCCAATTATATCGTTCCTCTGTGTCCTTATTGTTATAGTTGTGGAGTGGACGTTCTTATTGTTCCTAATGTTGGTAATGAAACAGTTGACGGTAGCCACTGATTTTTATAGTATGAAAAAAAATATGGATCTCAATGGCTACCGTCAACTGTCTGATTTTCAACATTCTTCAAAATATCTTTTGTGTTCAACAGAAGAAATAAATTCATACAGGTTTGGAACAACTTGAGTAAATGATGACAGTTTTATTTTTTGGGTGAACTAACCCTTTAATACGTTATCATAATAGTTATCGTCCTTGATTTGAACAGGCCTTAAGTCTTACATACTGAATAAAATACTATACTTACTTTGTAAAGATTAAATGCTTTTTGTCATAGTATCACAAATGTATTTCTTTTTAAATCATTTTAAATCATTCCAGATCCCTAATGACATCATTCTCCAGAAAGTCACATAATTTCAGGTGAAAATAAGAATAATAAAATAATAATAATTTAGGTCGTAAGTAATTTGCATTGTAAAAAACAGTAGTAGCAGCATTGGACTTTATATTTTGTGGTATTACATGCATCTCACTGTAAAACATTTCATTCTCAATAAAACGACAAATCGGTATGATGATATCAAAACTTCACAGATGGTCAAAAAAGTATCACAACTGACAAGTTGACATTCTCATATGCAGGTGTCCTGTTCATTTTTCACTGTGTAAATCAAGTTATATATATATAATTAAAGTTTAAGTACCTGAGATATTTCTGACATATTTTCTATGTCCAGACAATGTCCATAAAACTTTTTAAAACATTACATACAGTATACTGGATAACAGCAATTACCCACCAGGCACTTGTGCTGTGTAGGACACATTGTAATAATTATCCAGCTGATCATCAAAGTGGAGCTTAATCTTTCCAGGACCCTCTACTGAGACAGACAGAGTTCCTGCGCCAGCCTCACGGGACCAAATATTAAAGTCAGCTGCAAAATTAAATCAACACATACTTTTGATATGACTCACAATTGAATTAGCCAGATGTGACAGTACAAAACAAAACACCTCGTGCTAACAAAAAAAACAGAAAGAGGGAAATATTAGTGGGATACCTGGAACACTTGTCAGAGCTGTCTGAAGGCCTTGTCCCCACACCTGGATCTTTTCACATCCTCCTTGTCCAAGTGGGCCGACAGTGTACTGGAGTGGGCAGCCAGGGATGGTCTGGCCTTGGTTCTTAATGGTCACATTATAAACTCCCATCTCTTTCGCTAGAAAGCTTACTGCATAGGTGTCACTGCCAGTAGCAACAATAATAGCCTCCCCTAGAGTTCCTGATGGTTCATGCACGTGTGCTGACAGAGTCTCGGTATCAGTACCTGTGATGAAAGGGAATGTGTTTGTTGGAAAATCATTGGAAAATTCTTGAGGAGTGAGATAAAGTACCTGGATTAGTGTGATGTGCTATTCATCTAACCTGGGATTTTAAAGGGTAAGCTGCATTCACTCCCAATGCTGGCAATAGGAGAAGCTTTCTGGTTGTACGTGATGTTCTCTCTCATAAGTCCACGGTCTGTTACCACAGCTGTAAAAGGACTCCCTGGTGAAGAGACATTTAATATTTATTATACTGTAGTGCAAGTAAAAACATTTCTCAATGTTGAAAACAGTATTTACATTTTTGTGTACATTTTCTTTTTTTTGTTAAGATTTCTTTTTGGTGATTTTGGCGTTTATTATGACAGGACAATATCATCTCTGGCCTCCTGGTTTCTCCCAAGGTTTTTTTTTCTCCATTTTGTCACCTGATGGAGTTTTGGTTCCTTGCCAGTGTCGCCTTTTTCTCCTTTGTTGCCATTGGCTTTTGGCTTGCTTAGTTGGGGACATTTAATTTAATTTAATTTAATATAATATTCAACAATATTATAGATCTGCCTTAATCTGAACTTAACTGAGCTGGACAATGACATGGCGGTTTTCTCCAGAGCGGCTATGGCTAAATATATTTATGTTTCATTTTTGTTGTAAAAAAGTTATTAATTTAGTTATATATTATATATAAAAAAAATATCGAGAATATTTTATAAAATTTGCAGATTATATAAAATATAATAATTCGAATATATAATAATAATAATAATATATAATAATAAAATTCGATCGCTATATGTCATTGCACTGCCCAAGAGGCTATTAACACCAACATTACGTTGGAGATTTTTTTGAACAATAGAAATAAAGCAGCATTTATTTAAAAAAAAAAATGTGTCTTTACTGTCTTAGATGTCTTTACTGTCACTTTTGATCAATGTAATGCATCCTTGTTGAATACAATTATTTATTTTATTGCATTATATATTAAAAAAATATTAATAATAATATTATTTTTATTAATTATTATAATAAAGTGGCAGCTCTACAAACCTGGAATGTGCTCATCTGAAAATTTTATGGAGATTTTGTAGGCCCCAGCCTTGACTGGGTGGTACGATATATTGCAGGTTCCTTGCTCCATCTCTTCAGTGTGAACATCTACTTTACTGGGACCTTCAATTACAACCGTTAGCCCACCATATCCTGCAGGTTGCATAAAGTACAGGAATATATTTTTTTAAACTTGTTTTAGATTACATATAAAGTTTGCACCATCATAACATACAATCCAAATCTCAAAATAAGCCATAAATCAATTAATCTGGATTATATAGTCTCATACCTGCATCCCAAGTGTCCACCACAAATTCAGACATGCAGAAGGTGTGCCCTGTAAGCAAGCCTGGCCCGAAGGCCTTCACCTTGCTGGAATCTCCTATCTCTGCCTGACTGATGGAGAGAGCGATAGGGCTGTTGCTCACATGCTCACAGTCTTTCATGATGCTGACCAGATGCTCACCAGCCTCTCTGGGGATGAATGATACACCTGCATAACAATCAAAGTGCACCTCTGATGAAGTTTGACAGTAGCACTAAGGGTTCACCATGATTTTGCCAAGACATACATGTTTTTGGATCAACACATTTTGTTAATCCAGACATTTCTGTCTAAAAATGTAGTCCTAGCGGTAACCTTATCTCTACCCCTAAAGCTAACCCTTAAAGTCATATGGAAATGATTGGTGAATAACACTGATGTAGAAACACCTAACCATGGTTGTAAGCCTGAACTTGGTCCAGGATCAACATTCCAAATCAACCAATCAGATTTGAGGGTCATGTTGTACTTAGGGAAATCACTTTCACCAGCCAAATGCTTCAACTTTTGTGTAGGCTCATTAAAGCGTTAGCTCGCCCAAAAATTAAAATTGTCATTAATTACTCACCCTCATGCAGTGGCGGATTGAAGGTTGAACCACTGTAGTCACATGGACTATTTTAACAATGTCTTTACTTCCTTTCTGGGCCTTGAAAGTTGCAATGACGTTGCTACCTATGGCTGGTTCAGAAACCTCTTGGATTTTATCAAAAATATCATTTTTGATATTTCATAATATCATCTTACGGGTTTGACACGACACGAGTAATTAATGACAGAAATACAATTTTTGGGTGAACTAACCCTTTAATGCTAGTCATTTTATTTTTACAAACAGAAGCAGTGTGTACATTAATAGATGGCTCACCGAGATGGCTGTCAGGTTGTGTTTTCAGTAAGCAGGGTACATCATTGCCTGTGGGTGACATGATGATGGCAGAGAGCTGGCTAATGTCTTCTTCAGTGATGTTAATGGTAAAGTCAACAGCACTGCCCAGTTTTACCTGTGACATTCTCACATTTCCATCTGTATTGGGTTTAGAAAACCATGCATGCATTAATTTAAGATTTGAGCACTATACCGCTATGAATAGTGGTTTGAAGTTTGGTGGGGTTGCCATACCAGTAATTTTAGCCTTGAAAGGGCTGCCTCGGATAGGCATTTCATTATGTTGAACTTGGATCATATAATCTCCAGGCTCAGTTGGAAGGTAGCTCACAGTACAAGTGCCATCTGCATTGTCCAAGCAGCGCACATCTGCCTCAGATGGACCCTCGATTGTGATGTCCAGTTCACCTGAACAAATAACATAAATTACTGTAGGGTCCATAGAGTGTAACAGTTGGGTTCCCAAGTAAAAACTCAATTCATTTTCTCAACAAGGAATACGATTTTTTAATGACAACTTTTAAATCTTTAAATACAGACCTATGATGAATAGACATGATTTCTCTGTAGAAATCTTGATCATTGCACATTTTTGTACACTCACAGGGGGACATGTCACGGGTCCGTTATTATGAAATCAGAAAACAAATGCTCACTCGAGGCTGAATCCTCCTGACAGATGGTGAACGTTGCCGTCTCATTTGCAATTCCATACATAAGGCCACATCCATAGGCCATCGTGCTGCGATTAGCACGGCTATTTGCATAATACTGCAGTGGAAGTACTGCAGGAAGAAGAAATAATAATTTTTAATCCATAGAGTTGCAATGTCAACAGTAAAACATTTCTATATTTGGTTTGTTGAAGATCAAAAAGAAGAGGGACAAGTGCAAGTTTCTCATTCCCAGAGGATATGTGCAGTCTAACCTGGTAGACCGTTTCCGGTCGATTTAATAAGTAGTTGGTGAAGACCCTCTTCTGAAGGATCAAACTTTATAATGATGATACCTTCTTTGTTATTAATCACGTCAGGCTGTGCTGTCTTTCTAGACGGTGTGATCACCTCACCTATGAATGCCATTAAAATAATGATGTAAGGATACGATCATTAAATTGAGCAAGTGAATTCAGAGCAACAGCTCACCTGTAATTTCACCTTCACTTATGTCTGATGGCAGGACTAGATCACAGGATATAAACCCTGCTTGATTGATGGCACCAAGAGGAATTACATTTCTGCCCTCAACCTGATGAGCAATAATGAAGATGTTGAAGACATTCAAGGTATGACATGTCTCAAGGACTCGAGACATTATTAAATGGATTGAAATTAACCTTGAAGAAACATCACACATTCATACCATGTTTTGAAAACCTATGTGACCGCTTGAAGCGTGCAAGGAGGATGACAGATGATTATAATTCCTGTCACAATTAATCAAGAGATAAATAGAGTACAAATTAGTGAATAATGAATTTGATACTGAGAGAGACTGATTAATGCATATGGTTTAGATAGAGACTGGAATGTAATTGCTATTTTACCTTTGAAAATCCTCCTCACTGGGATTTCTGGCTGCTGAGGAGTGAGAGTCTTCAGCGGAGGGTGTGTGTGTTGCTGCATAGGCCCTGTTCTCATTATTTAACACTTCAACCAGATCTCTAGTGCCTAAGGAATCAATCCCATAACAAACAAGGTTTCTTTTAAATCCTGCTCAATATTTGATGACTTCCAAACAGATAGATACAGATCTATAATCAGGATTCAGGGCCTCACCATCAGCCTTCAACATGTCAGTCTCTGGGGCCTCATCCGTGTTGCAGCAAGCTGTGAAAGTTTGAGGGATTTGAGCACAGACATCTTCCTTTAATTGTCTACTACAAACCTCAGTTATATTTATTCCATGCTCATCATCACTAGCAGAGTGAGGCAGGACATGAAACCTCAATGGACTGAAAAACAAATAGTATGAATGAAATCATGAATATATGAATGAATAAATATATATATATATACACCATTATAAATACCATTATAAATACTACTATTATTTTATTTTTAATATATTAAAAAAAAAAACTATTCTTACTTGCAATATGAATCATCATCAGCATATTTGACCATTAAAGAATGAAGACCTTCTATGGTGGGACAATATTTCACAGAGTAGGTCCCATCTGGGTTTTCTTTGACCTCAGTCAGTTCAGTCTTTCCTGTAGATGTGAAGCTTTATCAATTGCACAGGATACAGCCATAGCAATCTGAAACGAGTTTCAAAAGAAGCTGGTCCTCACCAATGGGGGTGATCATCAGTGCACACTCAGGGGGCTTCCCAGATTTACTACAGTTGATTTTGAATGACTGAGGAATTTGAGCACAAATCTTTGGTCCTGTATTTTCAACAGTCAAGTCTGTCTGGAACTCAGAGAGGCTATGAAACAAATAAAGCACCAAATGTTTGTTTCTCTCTAGAAAGAATAAAATGTATTTATTTATTGTTACAGTACGGCCTAAAATAGACTCATCAAATACACTTTCATACCTTCTAAATGTCTCCTCACTGGTGGATTTGTGCATCACAGAATTTTTCAAATTTGGTGTGCAAGCCATCTTACAAGTTCTGTCCCTGTTGCCCATCACATCTGTGGAGAGTTTGAGCCTCCATGTAAAAACCCCATGTGACTGTCTGATTTCCCCAGCCAACACACAGCCATGCAAATATCAAAATGGCAATACATCAAAAACATGGTTCTGACCATTAGCTTTCACCATGGTGACAGTCTCAGGTGCAACACTATTGCAGTTGGCAGATGTTTGAGGAGCCATAGCATTGACTCTTCCCTCCTGACTCGAAGATTCCTCTTTATTTAAGACATCTTCATCCCTTCTACCAGAGTGAAACCTATGAAGACTGAAAGAGCACGATATAAGAACCCGAGGACATGCATGTATTGAGTGGCTTCAGACCAACATCTTATTTATCTGCTGCTTTACCTTCTGAAGGAATCATCATTGGTATATTTGACCATAATTGAGTGAGATCCTTCAACAGAAGGGGAGTACGCCACCAAGTACGTTCCATCTCCATTGTCTTTTGCACTTAATAGCATTATTTTGCCTGCAAAGTGAAACAGTTAGTCAAATTCTATTGTTTAAAATGACAAAACATCCTCTCCATTACATTCTCACCATCAGGTGTAACAACAGCTACAGTCTCTGGCGGCTCTCCGGTGCTACTGCCATCAATTGTGAAGGTCTGAGGAGTGTTTACACACACTTGTGAGTCTAAATCCAATCCAAAAACTGGACTCCCAATCCTCAAGCCTTGGCCTCCATGATGCTTATATTTAGAATCAGGCATAGGCAGCACTCGAAACTCGAAAGGACTGTAAATTAACAACAAGGTGGATCTGCTGAGTCCCATCTCTATGTGACATGACCTATGCATTTAATCAACATTCCTTACCTATAAATGCCATGCTCATACCTGCCAAAAGAATCATCTTCAGTATATTTGACCATCAAAGAATGAAGTCCTTCCATTGAAGGGGTGTAGTTCAAGGTGTATGTCCAATCGCCATTATCTCTGACCTCAAATACCTCAGTCAAGCCTATTTAATGATGAATAAGATGTGCAACTGTAAGATGTGTAACTGATATATGACATTAGTAGTTGTGATCTAATATAATATTTAGCGTAATACCATCTGGTGTCATTATTGCAACAAACTGTGGAACTTTTTTTGTGGAGGTGGAGTCGACAGTAAATGTTTGAGGATGCCAGGCACACATTCCTGATGTCAGACCTAGACATGCTACATTAACCTGAGCTGTATCATCTATCGGCAACACTTGAAAATCGAATTGTCTGTAAACACACACACACACGCACAAAAAAAAAACTATATTTAAATAATAATATAAACTATATTTTCAACAAAAAACTATTTAATTTAAAAAAATAAAAAAATAAAAAAATGCTACTTGCGTAAACCAAGACACTTGACTTGGAATTAACTTACTTATATGAAATTTAACACATTTTCTAAACAAATAAATATAACTTATTTCTCACCTATTAAAAGTCTCCTCACAAGTGAATTTCACTGTTAATAAATGACAGCCATCCATGGTGGGCAAATAGACAACGCTAGAAGTGCCGTCTCCCCTTTTTTTCAGCTCCAGGAGCTCCATGGAACCTACATTGCAAACATTCACAGCATCTCAGAGATAGAGATTTATCCAATGATTGCAAATATAAGCATTTTTGTTTTACTTTGTGCTCACCATCAGGTCTCACCACAGCAACAGTCTCAGGTGCTTCTCCACTGCTATTGCAGCCAATCGTAAACATTTGGGAAGTTCTACCACAGATTCTACCTTTAAAACCTGGAACAATCTCAGCCATATTCACAGCATGAGCTGAGGGAAGCTCTCTATCACAGTCACAATTAGGCAGAGCTTGGAACTGGATGGGACTATGATAAAAAATAAATAAAAAAAAGAATAGTTACAATCCGCTTTTCGAAGGTTCCTGCTTCCAAGGCATTCAGATAATGTGCTTTAAAAGATCATCTAACCTGCTGCTTTTATAAGGACTCTGGGGATCTATGAGAGACTCTCCGTCTTCCATTGACGGAGTTGGACTCATTGTGTAAATCCCATCTCCATTGTATTTGACCTCTGTCATTTCAGTACCTATGCCAATTAAAATAATGTGCAGACATGTCTTGGACATAAAAAAAAGCAAAAAATAAAATTGACCTACCATGAGAAACAGTATTTGTAGATAAACAAAGCCCAGAATCTGCAGAAACATTCTCTACTGATGCTATAAATGGACTTCCTGTTGAATACAGACAGCAGTCGTGTAAAACATCTTCATTGTTATTATTTATTTATATGAACATTATTTATTTATATGAACAAAGAACATTTCAGAACTATGTCAGCAGCACAGCTACTTTCATTGTGACAACAAACTAAAGTCATATAAAAACCATATAAAACCATAATAAAGCCATTTAATATTAATACAAGACAAAAATTCTAAAATACATTCAAGTGACAATTTTGCAAATAGTGTCAGTTAAACCCGTCTATGAATAAAAAAGTAGTTATTAATGATTTAATGCCATATCATGGGAAAATCAATAGTATTTCAATAAAAAATTATTATCATTATTTTATCATTGCATTATTTAATATAATCATCATCATCATCATCATCATCATCATATAATTTCAATACATTGTTTTAAAAGACAAAATTGTTATTGTAAACAATCAATATACAAAAACATGCATATATAACAATAACAGTAATTATATAAATATATAGAATCTGGTACAATTTAAAGTACAATAAAAAAATAAAAAAAATATTCCAGGAGAAATCTTTTTAAAAATGATCTTTTTCACAAAATCACAAACCGGTTCCTCTTCCCCTTTCAATAAATATGAATGAGTGAGTCTTGAGTGACTGATCTGACATCTCGTATACAACCTGGCCATATTTAAATAAATAAAATAAAAACTTCTTATACTAGGATTTATTTCATATCATTGAGGTAAATAAAATAAAGGGGAAATAACAATTGTTTCTCATAATTTAAAGCTTACCTGGAATGCTTTTCTCTCCAGAGGTAATGGTGATCATATATTCTCCAGGCACTGAAGGAGTATATTCCACATCATACATGCCTTCACCGTTGTCTTCGCATGTCACCTGACACTCAGATGCACCCTCCACTGTTATGCCCAGATCATCAACTGAAGATCTGCTGAGAAAGAGAAACATTATGGATCAAATGTGGTTGTCAATTTTTTTTCTCTGAATGCGTACCTAAAATTAACTACTACCTTACCTGGTGTTTACACTAAACCTATTAGGACGTCCAGTGAGGCCCTTTCGGAGACCCAAACCATTTGCAACAACTTGACATGTGTCAGTTTCCATGTCACCAACCACAATGCCTCCTGAAAAGGCAGAATGGATGAGAAGACAAACTCATAACAAACAAACACAATCCGAATGCAAACTATTCATCATGTCACAAGCATTAGGATTCTTCTTTTACCTTGCCTGCTCACTTTTACATGGCTTTTGTAGACCTTTGGACCCACAATAACTTTAGCGGGGAAGTTGGGCACCACCTTTCCTCCATATTTCAGAAGCAGCGTATATACGCCTCCAGTTAGAGGCACATAAACAGCCGTGTAGGTGCCATCTTCATTCTCCTTCACTTCAGTTTGGACAATGACTCCTGAGTCAGAGACTGCCTGCACAGATAGATCTCCAGATCCTGCCATTGCACAGTCTATATTTACAATGCAAGGTTCTCCGACTTTTCCCTGTAGCAGACCAGGACCTGTTACCAAAACTTTAGATGGGTCAATAGGTTTCTGTACATCAGCCTGGAATGGAGAGCCAGTTATGTGAGAGTTGTCAAAAAGGACATTTATTTTGTACATTCCATGCTCTGTAGGGAGATAAAACACTGTACAAGTGCCATCTTCATTGTCCAGACATTTTAGTGTAACTTCACAGGGTCCTTCCACTCTTATGACAAGACGTCCACTGCCTGCGCTGCTTGTGTCAATGATAAACTCTGCCTGTTCTCCAAGAACACCTTTTTTTAGGCCTGGACCACGAGCCCTTACCTGAAGAAATGAACAACATCTGACTGTACTGTTCTTTCAGGTAAATTCACAGAATTTGTAGTCAATACCTTTGTGGCGTCGCCTGGGTTGTTTGACGGGCTGATTACGTTCATAACAAGTTCTCCATGTCCACCAGGCCATACATTGTCTGGCAAGTCTTCATCAAGGTCCATCTCTTCATCTTTACACAATCAAATAACAAAATCAAACATGTCTAGGACACGAATAACACTTTTTTCAGAATTAAAGTTGCAATGATAATATTTAATAATATGATATATTATATATTGAACTGGAATAGTTCAAAACAAAAATTCTATCATCATTTACTCACCCTCATGTTATTCCAAACAGAAAAACCACATTCATTTCCAATGTTTTCCACATGTGATCACACGGATTTCACATGGGAACTGTTCCAAAACCAAAATTTTCCCATGTGCAAACAATGTGTTTCACATGTATATCGAAATGCAAGTAATCTCTTAAATCAAATATGGCACTTATGATGCAGTTGCGTCTAACAAACGTCTTTGGTTGTTCCCAATTATGAAGTGTTTAAATGCATGTTATAACCCAACAGGTAAATATGTAAAGTAAACTGATCAATCTGACTAAACAGCTCAATTCATATGGATTAGATATACAATCTCTTCTAGTGCTCAATGGAGGGATAGAAAGCACTAACATTTCATCAAAAGATCTTAAATAGAAGATAAATGAAAATATTACGGGTTTGGAACAACATGAGAGAGTAATTAATGAAAGAATTTTCATTTTTGGGTGAACTATCCCTTTAAATATATCAATGCATCAATTATAGTTATTTTAACCACATATTCACAAATCATTTTAATATAAATCATAATAATAAAAATATCTATTTATATGTCAATTTGAACTGTCATTTACATTATTTATCGATTGCTTCATTTTTTATTTAAAATAATAATTATTTAACTGTCACACCTAGTCATTCATACACTGCGATGTATGAAAAAGTACTGTGTGAAGATTCTTCAAACATTTTCCTTTTGCATCCCACTGAAAAAAAATACCACCATACAGTCTGGAATAAGATGAAGATGAATAAATGATTTTTGGAAGAACTGTTCCTTTAAACTTACCAGTGTAATACACTTCTGATCCATCTGGTTTAAACCAGACTGGGCTACTTGGTGTAATCTTAATCCTGAGTGGTGTCACCTGAAACAGTAATGACACAGCGTCACATTTCATTCAAAATCTTACATCACAATCATATGCATCCAAAGCACTGAAGATTATATTTTAATGCTCATAGGCTCATTTCTTAAATGGATGTTTTTTCACATGTGATTTCAGTAAGCATAGTTTCATTCCCTCTTCTTGACAGAGGGAATGCCAGTACAAATAGACTAATAAACATCCTATTACATTCCTGTGAGCTCTGGCTGCAGCGCTAAGAAGCTGTACATCATCACCAGACAGGTTTAAAGCCATTGTGAGATGAAATGGAATTTCAATAAGGCAACAGATGCTGGAACATGAATGCAACATGATGGAAAACAAATTGGAAAAATGAGTTCTCTACCTTCATCAAACCATTTCAGTTGTTGTGCATGTTCACATATTGCATAATCCCTACATATTGAATTCTAAAGATAATATTTATTGCTGTCTATTAAGATAATATATGCATATTAAAACAACATATGCACTCACAATGAAAGGACTGCCAGGAACCATGACTCCACCACAAGACACAGCAACGGTATGTTTGAAGAGAGATGAAGGGATGTAGGAGCAGACAAAGACACCAGACTGTTCAGAGGCAACACTAACATCTAAACATTCTCCATCTGCTCTCTGTGAAGAAGTCAAACCACTCTGAAAATTAAAAGTGCTTTTCATTTGAATAAAAATACATAAATATTTCATTGTATTATTAGTACCTGAGCATAAACTTTAAGTTCTCCTTCACCAGCTTGCCTGGTATCTACAGTGAACTGGGTTTGGAGGTTCACTACGCACCCAGTTTGGGAAACACCTGGTCCTTCTACTTTCACCTGAAACCCAACATGCATGCCTAATGAAAATATGTCCTTCATATCAAATGGATCTCTCTGAAAAGAGAAAGGGCTCTCACACTGAACACATGTCAGCATTAATGGATAAATAGGAGACAATTTACCTTTTCAGGGTGGAAGTCTTTTCTTTTATGTCCGATGGAAGCCATGAAGGGACTGTCCTGGATTTCTTCATCATCACACATTACGTGTACAGCATACTCTCCGGCCTCAGTCGGCCAGAACCGCACAAGGCAGGAGCCATCATTTTGGTCATCACATGTGATCGTTGCCTGAGATGGACCTTCAATGGCAAAACCTTGGACAGATCATTGGTGAAAAGTGATTTAATTCTAGAATATAATAATAAGAATAATAAATGAATAATATAATATGTATATAGTGGGATAATATGTATAAGGTGTATAGTACACTTAAATTTCATAGCTATACCATGTTTTAGTAATACAATATCTGTGAAAAGGGATAATTATAACATAAAATAAAGAACAACAACAATATAAGTAATGTATTCTAATTGCTTAGCTATACCATTTTTTTAATACGAAATACATTTTCTACATTAACATCCACTCACCCAGCATGCCAGAGTCCACACCAACAGATTCCACCAAGAAATCTGCTGACAAGCCCACAGTCCCTCCCTCTAGTCCTGGTCCCCATGCTCGAATCTTCTGTGGACCAGCTTCTGAACCAACATGGACTTTAAATGGGCTGTAATAGAGAAACATTAACATTTTATTTCAATAATATGCTTTTCTATGTTGAACTTGTGTGAGTGAGAGCTAACCTCTTGGCAATGTGCTGACCAACCCAGGTGATGTCCACTGTGTGATCTCCTTTAGCAGTGGGTGTATATTCAAAGCTATATACACCTTCAAGTGCATCCTTCTGTCTGACAGACACTGCTTTGCCACCTGACAGAAAGGGGTGACATTTAATTTAGACCACAAAGGGGTTACATAATTTACATAATACATATTGTGTATCTTTAAATAGATTGTGGGGAGTTTATGGACTCACTGGGGTCTCTAATAAGGACCTCCAGATTACCAGGCCCAGCTTTGCAGGTGTCCACTTTAAATTCAGCCAGCTGACCTACTCTCATGCCTTTGGACTGCAATCCCCGTCCTGTGGCACGACAGGCTTTGGGTTTTGGCACTAAAAATAATAATAATAATAATAATTGAAAATACATTTTTAAAAAGGTGATACATGAGAGGGTGATAAAAAAAAATGTATTAAAAAAAATTAGACCCAAGCTTATCAAGGTTGTACACTTTATGAAAATAACTGGATTTGGGTGGCTGACATATAACATGTCAATGGACATGTTTTTTTTAAATCAGCATTCAAGGTATTGACTGTAGTCTTGAGGACACAGTTGCTGTTTATATTGAGACCAACAACAGTACTAATGCATGTGATATTGCTTTTTTACAACAGTTCAATAAAGTTAATATTGAGTAACTTACATTTTAGACACAACATTTCTAATATTCTTTTGCTCAACCAACGAACAAAGAGTCGCAACAAAGCCAAATCAGAATTTAGAATTATAACTGGGCCATTCTACAGAATTGGTGCAAACTGCTGTCAGACAACCAAAAAACATTTAAAAAGCATTTAAGTATTCAAATTTTAGATGTTTACAAAGATCCTTGAATCCCACAATAATATTTAAAATATATAAATTCTCAATTTTTTTGTTTTTTAAAAATATCTTTTTGATTTTTTAAAAAGTTTTTTTTTTTAAATCTATATTTTTATTTTTAAATCATGAAACTTTATGTAAAAAAGAAGAAGTGTGTCCTGCATTTTCATGTCACTACCAAAATAGTGTGTGTTTTGATCCATTGTCTAAGACTGATTTTAACCACACCCCTCAATTTTTGATCAGGAAATATTTGTGTGTGCCTTTTTCTCATAGCCTCTCTTTCATTACAGACAGGTACCATCATTTTGAGGGAAATGTGTTCAAAAGTCTGAAAATCTGTGTGTAACTTTAAGGGACGTCACTACCAAACTACCTTTTTTCTACAATTAAGCAAACTTCTTTGGGTGTAATTCTATAAAATTTAGACTGTTAGACTGTACAACTGTCCAGAACTGTGCTAAGTAACCATGTGCTGACTATTATCATTAAACTAGGCTCAAAAGTATCTTAAATTGTCACTACCGAAACAGTCACTACCGAAACATGTGAAGTTTCGGTTGTGACATCATGTTTTTTTTTTTGTGTGTTATTTGATAAAATTTAGTTTTTGTGTGTGTACAACTGTTCAGAACTGTGCTAGGTAACCATGTGCTGGTTATCATCTTTGAACTAGGTCATGACCGAACAGTCATAAATGAAACATGCTATCATTGTTTTGGTAGTGACAAAAGGGAACACAATCATTTATTTGGGGAAATAAAACATTTTTTGTACAGTTATGCAAATCATTAGTATGCAAGTTAAAATTCTGTAATGTGATGTGGTCGCTACCAAAACATTACTGTCACTATAGAAAATGTGCCGTCACTCACGACCGATGTTTTATCTAAAATAAAGTAAACTGAATTATCAACTAAGATGTTATTATAGTGTTTGGTTCAATGTATACTGGTATTCAAACTAATGAATATTTAACTTTGAAATCAGTATGATTAACTTAATGCCTTTTACAAAGAAAGATTGGGTTCAAAATACAACAAATCTTATAAATTACACTTGAAATATTGTTAAAATTGTAATTGTTATTGATTTACCAGTGAAATATATATTTTTTAATAGCAAAAAATTTATTTACAAGGTAGATGTAAACAAAATATGAATAGGTCAATATAAACCTTCTTATTAAATTATTTATTATTGTGTTATTATATTAGCATCCACACACCAATGGGCAATAACATAAGGTTGCACTGCACTTGTTTGAGCTCTTTAAAGTTCTGGATGAGTTTATTTTTTATTCCTAGTTAAGCCAACGCTGCCATTGCTAGACGGGTTTGCACATGCTTTATATATGTTCTTACTTAATTGCATAATAGAATATTTTAATAAGACTCGTGTGACATAATTTGTAATTGATAAATTATTTGACATATTATTAAGCAATGTCTGACAGCTGGTGGTGCGATAGAACAATTCGTAGTGTAATGTTTGCCACTTCACTTTATTGCCTCTATGAGTCGCCAACGGACAAAAATCAAGACAAATGTACGTATGCCAGACATGAAGTTTACTTGGAGGAACGCACATTCTTACGTTAATTTCACTGTTAGTACATCTGACCGTGAACGTGAAAGCTGGCGTACGCCGTGTTTTTTGTGCGTACGCAGTGTTGATACATGAGGCCCCAGGGGTTTTATAAAGGGCCAAACCTTTCTTTGGCTTGAGTGGGGCTCCAGGTTTCAGTCTGGCTTTGGGGAAAAGTGAGAGGTATGTCATCACTGACTGCTCATCCACGCCTGGATCAAGAATCTCCTCCGGGGCTATGAGCTTAATACGTTTAATAAGACAAAATAATAATTAAAAAAAACAAAACAGAGGAGGTTATCAAAATGCATGTACACCGAGTAGTCTATTCTGGATGACCTCACCTGTGGAACTCCAAGCCAGTCATCTGCTTGCTGCATGGCTTCTTTAGTGTTACTCACCCGATGCACTGCATCCCAGCTCTCCCAGTCAGGACACAAGCCTGTGGAAGCACAAACAATCATTTGTTCAAATGAAACCCTCTGCCAAAAAAAAAATACTTTATCCATTTCAACACATGGGGAGTTTAAAGAAGACTATTTAAGAAACTTGTTATACCTGGTGCCAGTCCATCCACTAATGCACCAAGAGCCTTGCCATCCTGCCAGTCTAGGCTGAAGTTAGAGATTGGCAGTTCAGGGACTTTGTTTTGGATCCATCCCATAAGCCTTATCTCTGGAGTCAGTTTGGAGACAGAATCGTTTGCCTCATCCTCCCACGCCAGGGTGGAGATGGAGTAATGCTGAATCAAGGTCCAAACTAGACCCAGGATCAGCTTCAAATTCCCATCCACTATGGCCTTACTGTCTGTATGGAGACAGTGAAGGTGTGTCTATTTGTTCCTTCAAGATGGAGACCTCTTGGTAACAGAAGTTGGTGTATTACAAAAGTTAATTAGGTTTTTTTTTTAAGTGAGCCAATACATTCAAATAAGAGAGTTCAACTGGGAACATTGTTCCGGTCCAGCTCACAGCTAATTGATTGAAGTGCCATCTCCAATGTGACACTAAAACTCTTTGACCCAAGCCCTTCCCTCCCTAATTAGGGAAGGGGCCACAGGAATTCATAGGAAAAACATGTTTTAGTGTCAGTGTGGGAGCAGCAATTCAGTTGTATTATAACACTCTTCTGAAGAAATGCTTATGCTTCTCAGACAACAGGCAAATAATTAAAATCTTGACTTTGCTGCTGACCTTCTTGACAAATGAAACTGTGATATAGATACAAATATCGATACAATAAAGAGTTTAGTTTGAGTTTATCATTTTAAATGGATTTCATTTTTATGCTTTAATTTATTCTTTTTAGTTTGTCATTTTAGTACGTCAGACTTATTTTATTTCAGTTAGTTGCTAAATCAACTAATCAAATAATGAAGGATATTTAAAAATGTTGAATGTTTTAAGCAATACTTTACTGTAACCAAATAAATACCTGATGTTAACCAATATAGTTTAATAGCCTCGGCTTCTGTCAGCCAGAAACATTGCTAATAGCATAAAGACAATTGTATTTAATATTTAGTGTAATTAATATAATTAGAGGTGAATTATGGTTTGTTCATTCTAATTACAACATGATTTTAATTTAAGGGGAGCATAAGGTGATAATTTCACCTTAGCCATGTTTATCTGTGCTATAAGCACTTTAATTTTTTACTCATATACATACACACATACATACACACACAGTAGACCAAATTAAACAGTATGGCAGTGCTAATAGTGTTTCTGGATATATAAAACAAACTTGATCTCATGACTTTCATAACATTCCAACTCATCTTTATTCTTTTTAATGGTCTTGAACTGTAAATATTTCCTACTTGACATACCCCAAATTAAAACAGCAGATTGCTTTATTACGATCTTTATCTTAACAATATTCAGAAACAAGAGCTTTAAAAATGTTGTTTCAAGTGCCTTGAAACCATCTCAAGAAAACTAACACTGTAGATCTTTGCAAACGCCTTCGTTCGAAAGAGTTCAGCCAGGTTGTAACTTACCTATCGACACCAACTTAACCTTTTCATGATCCAAAAACTCCAGAGCCACCGAAACGTTGTCTAGCTTGAGCTGTCTGAAGGTGGGTCTCGTGTGGTACTTTCTAAACATCCTCTTATGGCTCAGGACCTCCAGCAGCGAGATCAGGACAAGGCCATCGCTCAGATCAAACTTAAGATCGCTGATCTGCAGCTCCACAGACCTCAGGTGTTCATTGCACCAGCGTGTGAAGGTGTTCTTCTGTATCTTTTTCCACGGGGCATCATCTGCCAGGTTGATTGCAGCTGCAGTAACACTATCTTTAAAGTCACCCATCGCTCCCTCTGATCAGTGTGGAGTCAGAAACCTTTTATACCAAACTAAGAAGCAGCATGAAGCTTTCATGTAGCTTTGCTGGTGGTGGGAGTGCCTTACAACCCCTCATTCTGGCCCATAATTATTATCATACAGCACCTCTGAGAGCTGTTTTTTACTCTGACATTAACCGTGTCATCATGCCGCAGCCCTGCATCGTGCAAAGGAATAATAAAAACAGATTGTAGTTACATCAGTGCTTGAAGAATGCATTTACTCGGAAGACGGAGGTCAGAAACAGGATCCTCAGGCCTGGGGAATTCAGCTAATTCCCACCTGCAGCCAGATGAAGGTCTGACATCACTGTTGCTGATAACCTTATCGCTGGTGACGTTACACTTCATTTACTCCAGAATAAACTGAGCGTATTATTGCCAGAGCTCTTTTGATCGGGGCACGTCCTCATATTTCCCATGCGGCATTGAGGGATGACTCATTGGGGCGGACTGCATTACACCATGGAAGCGTGTGCCTTTGGCTGCTGGTTTATGATAAAAAATTGGTTATAAGGCCATCATTTAGTGGGGGTGTTTTTATGTGCCCAGGGTGTTTTTGTGTGTGTGCGCGTGTTCCAAATCTTAACACTTTACAATTAGGTTCTTATAGGTATCCATTTCACAATTTGATTCGATTCTGATTCACAAGTTCTTAATTTGATTAATTTCAGTTATGAATGTCCACGTTGTTTACATACTCGTACACAAAGTAATATAAGACTAGAATTGGTTATGCTGTATGTTTTTGATTCACTAAAAAGAAGTGTCACATAAGAGATATTTGATTGTGAATTAGATTACAATAGTCAAATTGTATATTGCAAGGTCAGCTGAAAATAAAAAGCGTTTTGCTATAAAAAGTATATAAAGCTTTATATGAAGTATAAACATTTATTTTGAACAAGCATATTTACATTAACCTAGGTGAATATGGTACATTTTGTAAAAACAGTTTACTACCAATTATTGGTACCTAATACATTAACTAATGTTAACAAATTGACCCTATTGTAAAGTGTTATCGAAATGAAATTCATCTGATATGCATAAAGGATTTACAACAACAACAAAACAGGGACTTAACATGGCTGAACTACACTTTTGCTTATTTATTGGAACTGCATGTTTGTTAGATCAGGTAGCTTTTCCTTAAATCTCTGTACAAGTAATAATAAACATAAATCATAAACACTATATTATAAGTCTCTTTAGGACAAAATAGCTCTCTAATGTGAACAGTGATTATTTTCATCATCATCATCATTAATAATACGTCAAACCCTTATCACAAAGTACAGTGCATAGACTAATTACTAATGGCTTTGTATAAGGTGCAAGGAGACATACACATAACATGGCGGATTTAGGCCTTTAAGCCACAGAATGTATTAAAACTTAAATGGATGCATCATGTCTCGAATGTGTTATTGCAGTGGGAATTTCCAATTCTCAATCACTTTTAATGGAAGGTATAAACGTTTGTTTGTTTATTTGATGCTACTGTATGTTATTTAAGGCAATTCACTAAGTGTTTGTTTGGCAAAGCAACAGTGTTGAATAAAATACCTGTTATTAGCCAGATACTTTAAATGCTATGCATACACAACGTCAAATTTAAAATATATATATGTATGGTGCAACTGAGGGAATGTTGTGATGATATTATTCTAAGGCCGTCGGTATGCGAGTAGAAAGTTGCATTTAAACACTTTTTACTCAAACTAACACCACACAGACTAAAAGGACACAAAATGTTAACACTTTTGAGAAAGATTGACTAGGTATGCATGTCACGGTGTGTGCGCTTGTTACTGGTTCATCACGTTGTTCATTTTGAGGTCTTTGAAAGCAAATACCCCGTCACAGCAATGGTTACAGCGGCAACAGGCATCCACCTGATCCATTTTCCCTGCAAAAACAAACATGACAAGAGATGACATCATCTGTAGCACCTCATCACCAATCAGAACATGTTTACAATCAAGGATGCACATGAGCCGAGAAGGGGACACAAAAGCCACAAGGACGGTACACAGACAAGGACAGCAGAAGACATACGGTGCAGGACAAAGAGAGCCGGGATGCCTCAGAGCTACGCTGGAAAACTACACCCTACAAAATGGAGTTCGTCAGAGACACTTGTTAGTGTGCATCTTATAATACAAAGCGGACCTGTAGTAGGGAAACAGAAGCATTTTGCAAACGACCGGACAGCATTTTGTAGCTTAAGCAGAGAACTGTTTAGTGGTCATGCATAGCCCTGAGGATGATGGATGCTTAAGCAGAGGAATGAGACGGGACAGGAGCACTGTGTACCTTTCTACCACAATGGGCCCAAGCACCAATACAGCAAAGCCAGGACAAGGCCGATGGCTACGGCTAGGATGGGCTGCAATAAAGACAGCTAAAGGAGGGAAGGGAGGGATATTACTGAATGACTGTCTTATGTTTATGTGTGCTATTATTGGACTGGTAAATTTTACTATCATCAAGAAAAGGAAATCAAAAAGGTGAAGCGTGTAATTGTTTCATTGTTCAAATTTCCCAGTTGTTTAAAGTGTGGGGCAGTACCCCCTGTCTGTCAATGGCGTGGGTTGATGCAGCAAGCCTTTGCCATCTCACAGTGGTTTATCAGCCTGGAAATTTGGAATTATTTGAAATGTTTATATAGATTTTTATATATTCATTTATAGAAATAAATGAATGATTTAATAATTAAAACACTAAAGAATTTTGTAAAAATAAAATTAAATATTTGATTCATACATTAAACTGTTACAAAAATATTAAGACACTTTCTTCCTCATTTTTGTTTTGGTGGCATGTTCGAGAAATATTCAGCATGTATTTTATGTTGTCACATGGAACTTTGGGGGAAAAACCTTATGCATTTGCGCCGAGGTGAAATCTGCATATTGCAACATTTTATTTACTCTTTTTATAGTGAGCGTCAGTTTTGGACCCTGGGTAGAAACCTTATTAGAAACAGTCAGCAACTACGTTTGGTGTTGTTATTGGCCACAGAAATTACACACTTCATCTTTAGGCTATACAAAATGAGACAAATGTGGAAGTTTATTGTCAAACAAATGGTGCTGCAATGTTTTTCATCTCTGATTTCAAGGACAAACAACGCTCTTTCCTCTTGAACTGTCCCTATTGTCAGTGCCCCTGTTGTTGAACATAAGCGTTACATGGATTGAAAACTCACATGGTTGTCTTTGTCCTGCAGAAGCCTCAGGCGCTCTTGGCTCTGCTGCAGCTCCAGACTGATGGAGCCTTTCTCCTCCTCTATATTCTCATACTTCTCCCTGAGGCCTGACAGCTCTGACTGGATCTCCTCATACTGAGAGAGAAAAAGAGAAAGAAGAAACCTTTCATAAGGAGCAATGAGCCTAGTCAATAACACACACGCACTGTGTATCCAGGGGCCAGGTTTTTTTTAGGTGCAGAGCAGCTTTTGTGACATGCCTGCTAATGAGTCTCAGGCAGTTCTACTTTCATTCTCAACTATGGTGGGAATAACCTCTTTCTGCAGTTCTTTGATCCTGCTATTGCCTTGCTCCAGCTGGCTAGTGTCTCTCTGGTGTTCCTCCTGCAGGACGCTCAGCCGTTTCTCCATGTCCGCCTGCGCCTTCTCCAGGGTCTTGACCGTGTTGCTCAGGCTTGTGGTCTGTTTCTTGGAGCTGAGGCAGAATGCAGGTTCAGATTGCAGATTAATTAAATCATTACATCACAAGTCTGCAGGATATTTTTCCAATTTAAAAATTAAGTGTAAGGCAGGGTATTGAAAAAATATATAACAATTCGATTCAATTTCGAGTCAGAAGCAGTAAATTTCAGTTGATTCTGATTTGATTCAATTCAATATTGATTCATTTGAATATACATCAGGTACAGTATATCCATTTATCTTAAAAGGGGAAAAAAATGCAAAACTATACAATATACTGTATAAATTTGTAAAATATTAAAGTTAAAATGAACAATCCAAATTTAATTGCCATTTATTTTTTAGATATAATCAATACTCAAACAGTAACAGTTGTTATATTGATAGAATGAAATTGCACACGAGGCAATTTTAAACCAACTTCTTAATGATTTAAGTATGTTTCCAGTCTAATTCTTGTCTAAAACATTCGGTCCTAACTTTTTTCATGACAGATTTATTCAAACATAAATCGCTACAGTGATCTGTCATGCCACATTAAAGAGCATCAAAACCACAATTATTGTTCAAATTAATTCAAGTAATAAAGCACAAAGCTACAAGGTGCACTACAAATAATGTTTGGTGTATTTTTTTTTCATGCATCATCAGAAAAAAGCATAGACTAAAAAGACTGATTTTGGGATTTAAGAATCAATATTGGTTAATCAAAATGAAGATCGATTAAAACCCAGAAACTGATATTGTCCTGGTGAAGTGTGCCATTTTTCATGTTTAAATGCTGGTATTTAACTATAAGTAAGCTTTTTAAGGAAAGTTCTGTCATTCTTTAGTCACTCTCTTGTTGTTCCAAACATGCTGTTGCAAGCATTGAAACCATACGATCCCACCCTCCATGCAAATCATCATCCATAGCCACGCCTCCAAAACATGAGCGCGCACAGACCAGAAGCAAGAACATTTTATTGGATTACATCATGGGTCATTCACCGGCGAGAAAACTTTACAGTACAGGGAGTAACAGTACTACAATAACAAACGTAAACAACTGTTTGCTTGCCATTCTCGCTCTGTATGCACAGCGTACGTGAAACACGCTGATGACGTATGATGTCTGCATGAACAGGCTGTGTCCGCAGTGGTACGCAAACACACTTTGACTGATAGGGAACACATGCCATCCTTTCATTCGGACCGAATGCAATGATTGAACGAACATTTTATGGTCCTATGCCTTACAGACGTAATATATATTTATAAAAATACATTTAGACCTCAAATTTAGACATCAAACTTGCAACACAGTAAATTTCAGTCTGTTACTCACACAAAAGACATGTCACGCAACGACACGAGGGCACGTAAATAATGAAGATTTACTACACTACACCTTTAATTTCCCTGAGAACTTTAAATATTGTGGCTTAATAAAAATGGTGTCTTAGGCATCTTGACACAGCAACAGTGACTCAACCAATAGCGTGAGTTTGGGGGGGGGATTAGTTTGAAAACAATTTGCAATTACATTTGGTACTTCTAGTGGGACGGCAATGGCACACTTCACGTTTAAATTAGCTGTAGCTGAACACAGCTTAATACAGACCTGTCCAGCTCTTTCTCCAGCTGCTGTTGTTTCTTCATTAGCTGTTCTTTCTCTGAGCGCAGGGTGTTGCTCTCACTCTGCAGGCTGATCTTCTCTTTCTGCTGTTTATCAGCCAGCTGCTCTCTCTCTGACCTCAGAGACACACACTCCCTCCTCAGGCTCTCACAGTCCTTCTGCAGGCGCTCCAGCTCGCTCGCTGCATCACACACACACACACACACACACACACACACACACACACACAATTAAAAAAATACCCAAAGACATGCACACAAACTCACAGATATAGCACATGTGCGTGTGCACACACACACTGACTCACAATGCTACTTTGTTACATAACGGTGGAAGTGATGTGAGAAATGAGAGTCATCTTCTGAATATCTGTCAGATTACTGCAAACACTGCCGTGAGCCCGTGACTATTGTTTGATGGACCTAGGGCTTGATTTGTAACCTCCACAAACATTATTTTCCTCATTCATCAGGTTTCTGGGAAAGGAGGACAAATTCCTCTAATAGATAATAAATGTGCAAAAGACATAAAAAAGCCTTATTTAATTGGGGCAAAATACAGGAATTTAGCCTGGCGAGGCTAAAGTTGTGTGATTTTTATTCTATTTCATTTTAATATTATTTTTCCTCTGAAATATATAATTTAATTTATTTTTCAAGGAAATAACCTTTTAAAATAAACACTTTAACCAATGAATGCATAATAATGTTTACATTATTTTTATTACTATTATAACAATATCAGAAATATTCAGATTTGTTCATGCTAATTTGATAAGTCATACTTACTCGTTTTTAAGATGTATGGATTTAGTTGTATGCATGGATTTGGTTATTTATTTTTTATAATTTTTAACAACAACAAAAAAAATATTAATGAATTTGCATTTTGGTTTAGAAAAACGCATGGATGAGAAGTGTTGACGTTCTCACAAAATGTCATGAATTTTATCAATTAAATGAAGCCGGTTTAAAATGTAGGCCGTTCCAATCATCTGTGAGGGGAGAGGTGTGTGGGGTTGTGGGTACCTTGCTGTTTGGCAGATCGGTCTCTCTGCTGGTTCTGCTGTTGGTGACTGGCCTGTACACTGTCAAGCTCACGCTCGTACTTGTTTGCATCCAACTGCCATTTCTCCAGCTCAGAAGTTAATGTTGCCAAGTTCCCCTTCAACGCGCTGACCTCATGCTCTCGCTCGGCTGCCGTTTTCTCCATAGTGCGGCGCAACACCTGCACTTCCTCCTGAGCTGCGTGCGCTTCTTGTCTCATGCTGAAGACTGCGCTGTCCTTCTGATCCCTGAGATTTTCCATGTCATCCTGCAGCTTCTGGAGCTGAGCTGAATAAACATGTAGACCATTTGGTATAATACATGGTTGAGTAATAAAAACTTAAGACAAACACACCCTCCTTCACTTACTCTGCAAGACCTTTATCTGTTTTGCTGACTCCTCTGCCTGCTGCTTATTGGCTTTTTTCTCCTCCTCCAATTGACCTGTAATACACAGAACAAGCCATCAGGGGGACCTATTGAGCATGACTGCCATTACAAATCATTTTGGATGTTCACAGCCTTCCTCAAATATCCACATAATTATATTAATAATCATCATGTGTAATTTAATATTTATTATTATTTAATCATGCATTTTACTACAAAAAATATATGTAGTGAGGCAAAGTTCAGTGCTGTTTTAGGATCAGTTTGGTCTCTCATATCCTAATGTATTAGACATTAGAGAGTAATCTGTGTGAGCTTACCTTGGAGTTCGACACACTTGTGTTTGGCCGAGTTGGCCTGTTCATTGGCCTCCTGCAGTTCCTGGTTCAGCCGCTGGATGACCTTCTCAGACTCACTGGCCTCCACAGTGCTCCTGCTCAGATCATCTGGATAAATGATTACAATATCTAATGGGAACTATTAAATGCATAATTAGACACTATTATGGTGGTCTGCAGTCAGAGAATCACCCTTTCATCAACAGTTAATGGGTGATCTGTGTCTTTATCTCTGTATCAGCATCAATGAGTTGCATTTCAACTTCGCCGGATTGTTCTGCCCTCTGACGAAGTGCAAACCCTGTCTCCAAAGGTTAATTAAGTCAGAATGAATCGCATGGTAATTTCCCTGGAGGTCAGAAAATGGGTCTATTCCATGAATTAATAACTTGACTCAGAATAGATCCATCCTAAAAACATAATGTCATCGGTAGGGTTTAAACTGGGATCTGCAAAAAGGATGGCTGGGGTTTCAATAAAGCTGCCATTTGAATAAAAGTTTGAAAGGTTCTAATGTTATACAATGACATTTCATTACGAATCAGGAAAGTTTTTAAACTTCTTTGAGAAAACATTCATGAAGATTTTTAACCTTTAAATAAAGATCAATTGCTCTGCAAATGTTACATTTACTGGCTGCAATTTAGTTTGCCTAAACTTAGAAACAAACCTGCTCCTCTTGCTGAAAACCAGGCCATCTTATCAAATGCTCCAGAAAGATATGACCTCATGTTACACACTCAAGGGTGTATACCATAAATGGGCATATCAAGGACATATCATTGCAATCAGAGACACATAATTCCAGAAAATTGTTCTTCACATGCCTTGCTTGGATGACTAAGCTAAAATATACTGAAATCCTGTGCAGGCTGCTAGAGCAGAGAGGCCGAAGGCATTAACGTTTCATGAGGTTCTGCGGTGGGTAATGTTTATGAATGCCATTCTGCATCAGAAACTCTCAGCAGAGAGTACCAGTGCACATTGAAATGCTTTGGCCTAATTTATTTGTGAGTGTGTGGAAAGGAAGACAGTCGTATCTTCTGAAAATACTAGTATAAGCAGAAAGCATTAGCAGAGGCTGGACACTGTCCCATCGCAACTAGTGATAACAAAACACTGCCATCCATGATTACATTTGGGCATCATAAAATTATTTTTGTAAAATCACTTGTTCAGAACAAAAGGTTTTATTCATTACGCTTGAACTGCTGATGAGCAGTTCTGAGGTATTTAGTTACAGACATATAAAATGCATAGTTTACAGAAATTTCACTGAAACTAAACATGAATATTATTCCTCACGGTCTGTCATTTTTCCATGTTAAACTTAGCAAAAATGCATTCTTTTTTAATTAATTAATGCATTATGTTCTTACAAAAATGTATCAAAGAATTAAATAAACCAATTGCTCACAAGTAACTCAAAACTTTATACAAACAATCATTATTTTAGACACAGTATCATGACATACTCGAAGTATAATAAAAAAAAATAACAAAAAAGGTTTAATATCTTCTAAATGAATAGGGTACAGTACAGCACTATATTTTGGTTCTGAATTCTTCAGCAAATAACTGAAAAAACTCAATAGCAATAAAGTGTTTTTACCTTTGATCAAAGACACTTTATTAATAGGATCTTTCAGCTTCTGCTCCTCCATTGTTTTCCCACTGTGACAGAGCACGAGAGCAAATACGTTAACGCCACTTTAAAATATGAACTTTAGACATTTTTTTTAGATCCAGGTTTAGATATTTGGTTGAATAGTAAATAAATGTTAATATAAATTTCCAGGTGATGCCAATTATGACTCAGCTAGTTAATGAGGCGGAGAACTAAAATAATCAAAGTTTTCCACACAAAAAAAGGCAACAGACCTGTAAGAAAATAAACACAAGCCTTAATCTTTTTCCGTTTAAAACGTCAAATTATAGCTTACACTCGAATCATAACGTCATGCCAGTTATATAATACAGCTTAGCATCATTGTATCAATTAAGAGGACTACTCATCGCCTTTACTTAAGACTGAGTACAAAAAACAGATGCCATTACCTGTAGACTCGTGATGTCACGTTCTGTCGGTGCCGAAATAGAGCTGCAATATTCAGGCTTCTTTAACTATCGATTCGCTCTGGTGATGAGAACTGGACGAATCCATTCTGAAGGGCGGGGGACACTGACGCATCTAAATATCTTTTCTGGGGGTTTCCATGACAAAACAAGGCAGTAACGGTAGAGTGGAGATGATGGAGATTACGCTATAAAATAGCTGCTGAAGTATATTGAACTCTGAGGGCTCGTTTTCTTTGCGGAAATTATTTGTATGACCCTTCTTGTGACCCCCTCCCCCCGCAGGTGATGGTCTTGAGGTCTCGCTCACATGGGCATACAAGCGTCCTGAGGCATCTAAAGAGAGGCAGCTGCATGGTAGAATACACTCAGGCCCATTGTTTCACTCGTTAGGGCGTCTCTTATGTAAAAACTGTTGACAATAGTGATCATTCGTGCTTGCATCAGTGCCAACTAAAGCACTGTGATTTAAGTAAACTATATTATCAGTTGCATGTCAAAATGTCAATCACTTTGACTGCCAAACCGATCATTTGAAGGTGTCTCTTCAATAGAGAACATGCAAAATACACCATTACCTCTAAAATAAATGCTTGCATTTCTTGCCAGTAATGGTTTGTGGTCACTTGTTTGTTTATTTATTTGTTTGTTTATCCAGATGTAAACACAAGGCTGATTTTGTGTGCTGGATCCTCAAATGTTTTATTTCCAAGTCTCAAAATTTGTGATATCTACCGCTAAAATACTTGAACATGGACATCCTGTTCTTTTAAATTGCCTGTGGGACATTTAAAACTTTTAGAATGGAAGTCTCACATAGCATATTTAAACATATCATCATTCCACATTGCTGTTTACTTTATTATAGGCCTGCCGCCTTTAAAAAATATATGTGCAACCTTGTTGTGAAGTTTCAAAATTGACCTAAACAGGACATTAGATTATATAAATTATATCAAATGGATACTGTTATAAACAGAAGCATTTCCAGTGCCATCTTATGTTTTCTTTTTCTCAATTTGACCAACCGCAAGGCTACTGATGTGGAATTAAGACAGTTTGCCATGCTCAGTTTATATGGATCTTTCCTTTGTTGTCATGGTGATAGGGCAAACCTGTCTCATTCATAGTTTTTGCCCATGTAAGTTCTGACCGCACAAGATAGACTGAGAAAAATCACACACCATTACCAGCAGAAAATATTGACGTCACCTTGTCCACTGCCATCACGATAACCTTGAATCCTTGAAAGGGATGAGTCATGGACATAAATCTCTGTAATGTAAGATCTACAGCTTTTAATGACAACAAAAAGAAGCTGTGTTTGTCCAAGATTTGGATCTAAAAATGGGTATTATGGATGCCTGAATAATTCAGTGTGTTGTAGGTTAGATTAAGAAGATTAAGATTTCTCTGTCTCTTCCTTTCTCTTTTATCCTCTCTAATACTTAATATTCATATTCCCTATTATATCTTAAAAACGTTACAAATTAGCCTACGTATATAAATACATTATTTAATTATTATTTTTGCATGTTAGAACTGACCTTCAACACTGAAATGTGGTTGACTATGAAACTATGAAAAAAAAAACATTGAAACAACATTTAATGCTAGATGGTTGATGATGATTAATAAATGACTGCCTTTTAAATTATTATTATGATCAGTAGGGTAGTATTATTTTATTATATTTTGATCATATAAGATCTCTTCAAAAATCGAAAATTATGTGATAAAATATAATTATACGGAAGGACACTATTGCACAAATGCAGACTGTACATTAACCTGCCCAGCTACTGCCAAAAAAAGTGAATACATGGCCATGAAACATTAATTTGAGATTTACTTTATAATTCTGCCTTTATATGATCTTAAAACTTCTGCTAACAAAACAGTCCATTTAAATGTAAAAAATAATCGGCCTAGCAACAAGACGACCACTGCAACTATATTACAGTAATATTAATAGGCGACTGAAGTCTTCTGAGGTCATGATGGTGCAAGTTGTGTTTGTATGTAACAAGACTGTCTGTTGAGTGATACAAGAAACATGAAAGTAGCGCCAGTTTGGGACTCTAAAAGGCTTAACGTTAAAAAAAAAAAAACGTTTAACTTGGCTTAATGTAAGACAGTGGCAATAACAGACCAAACTCAGTAAACACCTTATTAATAAAGCATAATGTGAAAAGCATATTATTCATAATATGAATGCAACACGTTTAATTGCACGTTAAGCGTTTTCTCCCATAGAAAACCATTATAAAGAAACCGCTTAATGTGGCTTAATGTGCTGAGATAGTGATATTAACAGACTAAATTCAGAAAACACCTTATTAATAAACCATGTAGTACACAAAAGCAGAATATAAATGCAACGCGTTACACGTTAAGCGTTTTCCTCCCATAGAAACAGACAGTTAAGACCAAGACCTTAATAGACTACTACTAAGAGTGATATGAAAAGAGCAAATTCTGTCCACACCTTATTAATAAACCATTTAATTACACACGGTTTCCTCCCATATATAAAACGTTAAGCGTTTTCTTTATAATGATTTTTTAATATGGGAGGAAAACATGGGTAATTAAACGCGTTGTGTGTTCACATACTGGGTTCATCTGCTTCTCTGTGCATAGTGATAGTATACTATACTTTCTCATTGTGGTGTTTGCTGAGTTACGTTGCCCCGCCAGTTTCAGTTACCCGGATGAACGGACTGCATGGACGACGACCAATTGACCAATCAAAACCGAGTATTCCAGAGTGCCGTGCCCGTGTAATGAAATTAAATAATTAAGGAGATAACATGACTAAACCAGCAGCATGATATTGTTTGTATATGCAGCACAAAGCCAGACTAATGCCAGCTGTGTGAGGCTGTTAGACCCTGCAGGAAAACACACTCGGTGCTGTGAGAGTCAGTGACGCAGAAAGTAGATGTGTGAGTAAAGTTTGTTTCGAAGGCAGACAGGTAAACTGTCCCGGGAAGAAGGCAGCGCCGCAGGCTCCTGCTGAGAAGTGTGAGATAAAAGCAGATGGCAGAAAGGGCAGGAAAAATGGAACAGTAGGGGGTTGCTTCCCTTCACCGCAAAAATCCGGGGCCATAGCAGACGGTCAGCATGAGGTGTGTTAGAAATTTCCCTATAGCAGCAGTTTGCATGGCCACGACCACTGCTTTACCATATAGTACACGGAGAACATCACAACAAACGCATGCAACGTTTTTCTACTATTAAGATGTAAAGGTATGACGCACTTTTTATTTTGATCTGTTTATTGTTCAGAATGAATTGACTGATGTTCAGAAAACTTCTTGTGCACTTCAGTGTGTATGACCATCATTCAAAATGAACACCTCCAGGATCAGACGTGCCATGGTAGAGGTTTATCTCTAGTCATTGTCATGCTGCAGGTTATTGTGATAATGATGAGTTACTGATGTTATAATTGTAGATATAGCGGTATACTGATTATGATACTGAGGGTATTAAACACTTACATGAATAATTGTACAGCATTCTTTCAGCATTACCTCACTATAGTTATACTGTCTGTACTATAAATTCTTAAGGGGTGCTAAATTCCTAAAGTCTTAATATATTCCACCTGAAAAGGGACGGCATATAGATCTAGCAATTATGAGATCATATAAAAATGTTCTGTGCAATATATCAGTTTCCGAAGCTTAAAAAAGGTATTTTTCTTGCTATACATTTTAAGCACTTAAAATTTATAGATTTGAAGGTGCTTAATACTAATTATTGAAACAGCAGTTGAATCTAGATCTATATGAATATCTAGCTGATCATTTAAAGCCAAAGAGTATATTTATGGAGTTCCTGAATCTATGTTGTATAGTCCTGGAATACATAAATAGTATTAAGCACTGTACATTTATCGTTTGTTTTGTATGCTCCGTATTCACATTATTACTGTCAGTTACCCATCAAGGCTGACAAACAGTTTTGCACCACTTTGGCAGTCATATAACAGTTCTTGTATTGGCAGATCAGTCTGCGGACTCCATTACAGATGAATGAGATGGTGGGTTTTTTTTTTGTACTGTAAAAAAACAAAAAACATCAAGCCACAGTCATTTCTGTTTCACAGTCTTTTCTCCTCTGCCTTTTCAATTCATATATTTCTAACCACAGTACTTGTATCCAATCAGTGAAGTGCTTTGAAAAGCCCACCAGAATGGTGGTCTATTAAAAGGCAATCTCACTTTTTTTTTTTTGTCCCTATTTCATAGGCTTCCAAGTCCTGGTCCTGGAAAGCCGTGATATGTCCAAGTTTTGGCTCCAGCCTGGGTTTTAACACCTGATGAATCAGGTAATCTCATCCTCTGACTGTAAGAAGTTCGGTTAAGACAGTGATAAGGGGAGGATTTAGTGCCAGGCAGGAGGAAGACCAAGAGGACAATGCAGCCATCCAGAATCAGAACTAGCAATCCTTTCCACGCTGGTTTTACAGCACCGCCATCACTCCTCACACGCTGTTCTTGTCTGGGAGCTCAGCCTCAGGGGTGCGGGGGAAGTAGACGGTGGTCTTGTGCTCTTCGTAACGGTCAATGTGCTTGAGGTGGACGACCATGTGCAGGGCGTAAGCCAACACAAGTAGCAGAATCAGAGATGTGATTAGGCCCATCAAGATGGCTGGAGTGAAGAAAGTCGCACAGTCACTTGCTGAAGAAAACTTGTTGGACTGGACATTAAAGGCCTGGATCTGAAAAAGAAAAAGTTATAAAATAAATGTTTTCTGTCTGAGAAAGTTATAAAAAATGTGTTGTGAACCTATACATAAACTAGATCTGTGTCTGTTGACTGACAGAAATGTCTTAACCCCTTATTTACACTCCACACGTCTGCGGTGCATTACGGCTCTGGCGAGGTTTCGTTCTGTCCTCCACGTGGTGCCAACTCACACCAGGAGCATATCAGAAGAGAAGTGACAGGATGCGTGAGACCACAAGATTTGCATGTCCGACATTGTTTGTCTTAATATTTCATGGTTATACTGATTTTGGGGTTCATGGTTATGTTTTGTCCGGTTTAATTGTTTATTGTTGTGTTTATTGCTATGTCCTACTTTGTTGTGATGTAGCCTACAGACAAAGTTAATGCACTTAAAAGTCCAGTTATGAAAGACAAGGATAAAAGATTTGTGTTTTAGTCTTTTAAAATACATCCTCAATTATCTTGTATCTTTATTTCACACACAGTGCCTTTGAGCAGGAGAACACTGCCATTTGGATGCGGCGTCCGTCAAAAATAGACTAAGCGCCTATCTTTAAGCAGCAAGGAGAGCCACTTCTGGGACGCTTCTAAAACGTGCCGTGACGTGGCTGGAATAAACCAGACTAAAAAAAAACACAAGCATTGACAAGAGTGCCCTCGATGAGCTCCGGTGGCCGTGTCAGAGCCGTAATGCGCCTCAGACTTGTGCAGTGTAAATAAGGGGTCAAATTAAACACAGCTTTGCTATGTGAACAGCCCCTTATGCAGTCTTAAAATAAAGGTTCCAAAATGGGGTTTTCGCAGTGATTACATTTATGATTCCCAAAGAACCTTTCAGTGAACAGTTCATAAACAATTTTTTTCTTATTTAAGAACATTTTAAATGGAAAGGTTCCATAGATGTTAAAGGTTCTTCAGGGAACCATACTGCCCTACAAACGCTAAGTGCAGTAACTACGCCACCATTGAAACTGAGAAAAATGCCTATAAAATTTTCAAATTAGTAGTTACTGCAAATTTGACATAGTGATTTCTCTAAAACGGGACCCAGTTGGACCAAGAGCTTTTGTCACAAGACAAAGGAGGTGTTATGAAGCCCATTTTCAGTCTAAACTCAATTTTGACCAAATATGTAGTTACTGCACTTTGCCTTTGTAGGGCAGCATACATGTCTATATGCCAATAAAAAACCTTTATTTTTAAGAATGTACAGTTTTGTTAAGCATTGTCTATAAATTAACAAAGTAATTACCAAATACAATACTATCAGCAAAAACCACAGAGACTCTCAGAAATACGTCATTTCAGTAAACTTTTAAAAACACTCAAGCACTTTTCAAGGCAGCTACCTGAAAATCTGTGAAAGTGATGTGCCAGTTTGCCGAGCTGTCAGTGTGGGAGCTGGGCACCAGTAGGGTGTCATATTTCTGTAAGCTGCTGACATGCTGGCAGTGGTAAGAATAGGTGGCGGGGGCATAGACCTCCGTGGCATTGAATGTGGCCTCGTGAGTCCAATTGTAGTGGATGTGAACACTGTCCAGAGTGAACCAGTTCTGGCTTACTGATTCGTAGAATGTGTTGGACATCTGAAGCCTTCAGAAAACAGACAAGAGGAAGTAATTAACAACTGAATGTAATTATCAGCCCATGAGGTTTTGTGTAAGCTTCTAAAGGATACGTCAAGATGAGTGAAGTAGAAGTAAAAGAGTGTTTACCTGATGACAAGTCCCCTGATGTCTTCCAAATCACCCAAATACAACGATAGCCTATAAAAATGCAAGATTGTCATTAAATTGTCATATACAGATATATATATACACTCACCGGCCACTTTATTAGGTACACCTGTCCAACTGCTCCTTAACACTTAATTTCTAAGCAGCCAATCACATGGCGGCAACTCCGTGCATTTAGGCATGTAGACATGGTCAAGACAATCTCCTGCAGTTCAAACCGAGCATCAGTATGGGGAAGAAAGGTGATTTGAGTGACTTTGAACGTGGCATGATTGTTGGTGCCAGAAGGGCTGGTCTGAGTATTTCAGAAACTGCTAATCTACTGGGATTTTCACGCACAACCATCTCTAGGGTTTACAGAGAATGGTCCGAAAAAGAAAAAACATCCAGTGAGCGGCAGTTCTGTGGGCGGAAATGCCTTGTTGATGCCAGAGGTCAGAGGAGAATGGCCAGACTGGTTCGAGCTGATAGAAGGGCAACAGTGACTCAAATAACCACCCGTTACAACCAAGGTGGGCAGAAGAGCATCTCTGAACGCACAGTACGTCGAACTTTGAGGCAGATGGGCTACAGCAGCAGAAGACCACACCGGGTGCCACTCCTTTCAGCTAAGAACAGGAAACTGAGGCTACAATTTGCACAAGCTCATCGAAATTGGACAATAGAAGATTGGAAAAACGTTGCCTGGTCTGATGAGTCTCGATTTCTGCTGCGACATTCGGATGGTAGGGTCAGAATTTGGCGTCTACAACATGAAAGCATGGATCCATCCTGCCTTGTATCAACGGTTCAGGCTGGTGGTGGTGGTGTCATGGTGTGGGGAATATTTTCTTGGCACTCTTTGGGCCCCTTGGTACCAATTGAGCATCGTTGCAACGCCACAGCCTACCTGAGTATTGTTGCTGACCATGTCCATCCCTTTATGACCACAATGTACCCAACTTCTGATGGCTACTTTCAGCAGGATAATGCGCCATGTCATAAAGCTGGAATCATCTCAGACTGGTTTCTTGAACATGACAATGAGTTCGCTGTACTCAAATGGCCTCCACAGTCACCAGATCTCAATCCAATAGAGCATCTTTGGGATGTGGTGGAACGGGAGATTCGCATCATGGATGTGCAGCCGACAAATCTGCGGCAACTGTGTGATGCCATCATGTCAATATGGACCAAACTCCCTGAGGAATTCTTCCAGCACCTTGTTGAATCTATGCCACGAAGAATTGAGGCAGTTCTGAAGGCAAAAGGGGGTCCAACCCGTTACTAGCATGGGGTACCTAATAAAGTGGCCGGTGAGTGTATATATAACGTTCAAAAGTTTGTCAAGAGTCCATAAGATTTTCTTATAATTATACGATTTTTAAAATTATAATTTGTACACCTAGGCTGCATTTATCTGTAAAATATTACAATTTAATAACTCTTTTACAGTTTTATATATTTTAAAATGTAATTATAACATTGAACAGTATACTACTTAATGCATTAAAATGCTGATTAAAACTATTAATTTCTTCTTTTTTTTTTACGAATATTCAGTATCCACAAACATGTAAATATTCAGTATCCACAAACATGAAACATGGTATGGACATGGAATTTAGTGGTATGTATGATGTCAGTTCACCTCACTCCAAAGTGTTAAAATACTTTTTAAGTTTTGAAGAATATAGCTGTTCTTTTATTAACTTTCTTTTAAATAAATGCCACTTGGTTTGATATTTTGTATTTATTTATTTATTTTTTTGTTATATAACACGATTGTATTTTAATATACAATGTTAAGTCTAAAAACACAGTTTGTGGCCATTGTGTATATATACTACAAAATGCTACTGAATATATGGCAGGAAGAGTTTTCAAGAATACTTACGTAGCCTTCTCCTTTGTACAAACAGAGCCTTTGGTCTCTACTTGTGCATTGGGTCCAAACACCCTCTCTGTGAGGTCCAGGAAAGTGTTGTTCCTATATCGAATAGCCAGTCTCTTAGCTTTGAAGAGGATGCATATCTTGCCGTTGTAAGCTACAGTCAGTGGGGAGTAGGGTCCCGAGCTGGTAGACTGTAGTAACTTCCGTTTGGTTCTGGGCTGGGCATGCAGATGCCACCCGTAAGGCTGTTGAAATTATAAGACAAACTAAGAGATGATGTATGGAACATAATGCATTATTGATGGGCTTCTCTGATCTCAAATGTTTCTTATAAAAGGAAACGCTCAGGCTTAAGATAGCAGATGACAGATATTTCCTGGATATTTCCTAATATGTTAGTTCTAAATCCATCACTGTGTTATTGGTCTTGTAGGATGCTGTGTGAATTAAGGCAGAGATGTTGCTTATGGAAGCCAAGGTCACATTGACTATCAGGGAAAATGCAATACCTGCAGTATTCTTCTGAGTGGGTTTTCAGCTGCAGGCGAATAGCTCTCCTCGTGTGAGGCACTTGGACTCTCAACATGTTCTCCAGCTGCATCACAAAATGTTGAAATAGGACAATGGGGGAGATGGCATGGTGAGTTCTTTCAGTTCAGAGAATCACTATATTTTTAAGCACACGAACTGAATATGCAACAAAAAAAATTTAATTTCTGCGGTATGAAAGTATACATTTAAAAAGAGATCTAAGCGATAAAACTTATAGGACATTACAATCTGCACAATATGCAATAGAACCACACTAGTATATTGTTTATTTCAATCTGAGATAATATTCCATTTGTATTAGCTTCTAATAAACTTTTATATAAAAGCTAATGCTTAATCTGTCATTATACAACAGCTAGTTCCAGTTCTCAAATTTGATTGGCGGTGGGGATTATTCAGTGACTATTTCTACGGGTTAAATCATTGCACCAGTTTTATTCAGAAATGGTTTTCGTTAGTAAGTCATTGAATTGTTCACTCAACCAATTCATTCAAAACACTGTTTCATTCAGGAATGAAACGCCACTGCTGTATGTTATTCGGAGACATAACTGCTGTGGTTTCGTGTGGAAGTATTTTCGCTAGTGGATCAAATACACTTAACTTAAAGTCCCCCTGTGGTGAAAATCAAGATTTTAATGTTGTTTATATGTCTATGTGGTGTTTTTAATATGCTTTAAGACAAACCACGTGCAAATTCAAGTCAACACCCTTGCTGAGTATTTTCTCTTTTCTCAACTGCGGTGATCTAAAGACCGTCTCAAAAACACGGTTTGAAATCGTTGGTGTTTCTGAGGTCACAAACTACCTTGCAACCAATCACGTCAACGTGTGCTCCTCAACGAGTGGCTCTCTGAGCTGGTGTGAGTGGGTGGAGGCGGGGCTAGTTTACATATTCATAGAACTACCTATACTAAAGAGGCAAGGGTGTAGAGTTACATTCAAGCTATATTTTAAGGCATGAAGAATAGTTTTTTCAATGATTTTTTTTTTTATTTTTAAATATGTCATTATGGTGATCATGATGATCAAGATGAGTTTTAAAGGATACAATTATTGACCACAGGCCAGGGGACTTTAAAATATTGTGTCTAAAAATGTAATTACGCTATATTAACTTCTTGTTTATTAAAATGTATAAAACTGTTTCATTCGACCTGGCAGCTTACACAATGCTCAGTAATGCAATGTAAATAAATAGATAAGCAAGTTTGACTCTACACTGTTATGCACAAAGTAAAAAAAAAAATGACAAAAAACTCACACTCAGCAGAAAACTATATTTTAAAGAAGCTGAAGGCAAACCCAAAATGCATAACTGCCATGAGAGTAATAGATACTGACCTGTTCTAATTCTCACAGCTTGATATGGTGGAACCTCCGAGCTGTGATGGAAAAACAAAGCAAAACAAAAAGTGGGTTCATCTCTTTGTGTCAGGCTGTGGCCTACTTATCAACCTTTAAGACAGATTTCCCATAGATCCACTCAGCTTGATGCACCAGTCATGCATGACCACAAGTCTGACATCTTCAGGCCAGATTAGTGTCTCAGGAGATGACAAGACATTTAGTCGAATGTCATGATTCTCACATGCTTAGCACCTTGAGTCCATCAACAAAGTGGGGGCTAAAAATTACTTAATGGCACCTTGCATGTACATTCACACGTGTATATTTATCTTGTGTCATCTAATCCCTCACGCTGGAACTTGCTGGATTATCCTAAGATGAACCATTTATACATCTAATCACAGAGATAATGAGCTTGGCGGACGATCACCTAAAACCTTATTAAGCATCTTCTGCCCTATCTGGGAGAAGGTTTCCTGCTGTGTGAATGTGTTGACATCCAGGGCTGGATCTAGATTCAGGCCTGTTCACCTGCAGCAAAGTCAGCAGGGTGTGTGATAGTGAACGAGAGCATCAGATGACCCTGGCTCACTCTCTTTAGGTCCATCTCTTACGTACTACACCACCCCACCCACCTCTACTACACTGGAATTTAGTGCTTGAAGCTTTGTGATCATGTAAGAGATTAAAGAATACAGCAAAACATAAATGGATTACTGCATGGAGCATTTAAGTTCATTCAGTTCTTAAGCGTGATATGAGCATTGAATCAACAGTGATGTGGCATATTGACTCATAAAGCCCTTGTAATCCAATCAAAAGCAGGTGCAACCCCCCCCCCCCCCCAAAAAAAAATGACATGTGAAGAGCTCTAGTATAGTTGTACAGTTTTTTTCTTCTTTCTGTGTAGTTCTGATAAAAAATAAGAACAATGTAAGCACAGCAAATATGGTCTACACGGCCCTGCTGAGGAGTGTGTGTGCACGAGGAGTGACTCTCGCCTTTGTTCTAATGCCAGTTTACCGAGGTCAGCAGCTGAGGACTGCGCTGCTGTCATTGGTTATGGCTGGACACAGAAGCCTAAGTGCTGAATTGAGCATTTATGTAATGAAAAGCAGCGTTCACACTATGTCTTCACCTCACTGGCACTTTCAGAGCTCAATATCATCTTCTGCATATATAGATTATCGGTTTAGCATACAGATTAGCACAGTACACTAGCACAGTACTCTACAAACACAACAATGCTTTAAAATAGATTTGTCTGTTAAATGTTAATAAGATTATAGCCTTTGGTCTAATTCCACTTGCTGCCATTCTTGACTGTCTGTTTTTGGTCTACATAGGCACTGACCCTGAGAAACTTGAGGAGGGTTGTAAACCACTCAACACTTTTTACTCCTAAAACACATTTCTGGACTAACAAGATCCCCAATGTTTTAACAGCCTGCAATGCTGCTCTTATCCCTATAAATCCTAAGCTTTAGATTCTATCTAGGGAGGGATGGGCAAGTTGGTAGGTTGTTTACCATAGCTGCAGTTTACAGAAAGACATTCAATCTCGATCATAAGATATATTCACATATAGTAATCTTATATCCGCATATAAAGGCATCAATAAATATAGGAGGTAACGTATATCATATAAACACAAAAGAATAACCACTTCTTTAAATGTAATTTAGGCTCTTTGATCAAATTAAAAATAACACAAACCTCAATTTAGATCTTATTCATATCAAACAATTACAATACTAAAAAACAAAACACACAAAAAAAAACAAATATATCATGTGACAAATCAGGCATCATCCAGGCAAAAAGTATACAGTAGCTCATTTAAATTATACAAAAAGTAGTTATTAGATTATACACACAAAAACCAGCTTTAAAATGTGTATTTTTTTTGTGGCATTTTTGTGAAACTTTTTGGGGAAATTTGAACATTTAAATTTAGATTTAAACTAATTCTATCCTGTGGTGAACAATAGATTACTCATAACTAGTATTCTATTTTTGCCCACTCTCAAATACAATAATATCAGATAAGTCAATCATTTGTAAATAAATAAATGTAACTTAATTAACACATTTATGCTATTCCAGCTTTGATATGAGTAAAGGAATTCAGCAACTGTACAATAACAATAAACTGTTCAATATTCAAAGATGCTCATATAGCCAGAGCCATCTGAATCTCACTTCATTCTTTTGTTTCTTGGAGTAGCATCTGTAAACTGACTCCTACAGACACTGGATAGGGTCTGCCTGCTGTCCCATTGTCATAGCCATGTTTGAATGTCTTGTACTTACAGAGAAGAAAAACTGCAGCAAAACCACAACACACTCTGAATCTAGAGCCCACGTACATCAAATTCATTTATGAGTTCCACGAATGCTCTTTCAGCATTTTCCAAATAAAGCGCATTTTCTTGGTGTCTCTTGCCCACTGTAAAAGACTAAGACAGTGCATCAGCTGCACAGCATCACTGCCCCATTCCCCCTCCCCACGCTAGAGCTGAAAGCGCAGCTCTTACCTCCTGTCCAGGATCGCAGGCACTTGATCGAAGGGCAAAGACAGAGAGATAAACACACACAGTAACAGGGAAAAAAACAGGAAAAGCTTGTGTTTAGCCATTGAGACAATCTGACGAGACTGCCAGAGATGAGGTCTGCTTCATAATCTGCTCTGAACGCACATCCCTAAACCTGGGCTCTCTGACGGGCGGCCCTAGCAGCCAATCAGCGGGCAGGGGGGAGATAATCGTGCGTCATTCGCCTCACAGCCTTCATTCTTGCAGCCTTTCTCTCCCCCCACACCCTCTCTCTCTCTGACACACACACACACACACACACACACACACTCTTCTACCCCTCCCCTATCATTTTTCTCTCTCTTCTGCACCCTCTGTCTCATACAAACATACAGTAGCTGGCAGCCAACCTCAAGCAAAGGGGTTTACATGTTTCAAAGCTAGTCGGAGCCTAGTTTCATAAGCACTTGATATCTGGCACGCCTAAAAAATTTGTTGAGAGCGTGAAATTGTTTAAAAGCAGAATGAAATGTCAGGACAACTGACCTAGATTACACTGAAAAAGGGATAATTCATCCCATTTTTTTTTACTCACCCTTATGTCGTTTCGAACCTGTATTACTTTTTTTTTTCCTGTGGAACACAAAAGAAGATATCCTGAAACGTTTGAAATGTTTTTGTACATTAAACAACATTGGACCCCATTGACTTTAACATGCTTTAAAAAAGCAAGAGATTAAATACTCAACTAGAGAAAAAGTTCTCTGTTGATGGTCTACATCTTGTTATCTAGATTTGTATTGTGTAAATGAATGCCAGCAGAGTGGTTTTAGTGAGCCAAGTGGGTCATTTGCCCATTGTCTCGAATGTGCTTACGGTGTGATTGATAAGCAGAGTGACAACTGTCAGTCATCTTCATTGGGTAAGACAGACCTATTTTAATGTCGCCTTCACTGGCCTTAATACAGTGAAATGCAGCATAGACAGAAGTTAACAATGTTTTGTGGTGCTTTTACTCATAATGGTAGAAGTAAAATCATGAAACGTGCAAATTGCTTCCTTGTCACTTCCTGCAGTTTTTTTCAGACCTAATGATAAACCTCTCATGTTTGAGGCCAAATTTAGTTTGCACTTTAAGACGCCTAATGTTATTGCAAACTGATCTGAAACCACCCAGGCTGTCTTGTCCTCAGACACCCTTTATTATAGTTTTGCTTACATGAGCAGTCATTTTCAGGGCAATGACGTTTACTGGACCACAGTGGCTAAATGAATCTCACCCAGACTGTTCACACCCAGACAGACTAACTCAGAAGATAATTAAACTACAGGGCATCTACCAGTACCATATTAATCACACCATATGCCTATGATGATGTTGGGCAAATGTTGCCATCTTGTGGTGTGTATTTCATGAGTGATGAATGCATACTTCGTTCTGCACCAAACTTCATCCTCGCTAATTCTTGACATCCACATTAGAACATGCAAATGAGAATGCTTTTTTTTTTTGTTGCTAAGGTATCACAAAAATACATTAATAAAGAACAAATGCAAATTTACAGATTTAACCCTATAAAGCCTAACATATCATAATTGCTTCTAAATTATCAACATGCTGAAAAACCTTTCACAATCTACTACATGCTTTCTTCCCTCAGATTTATAGTTCATACATTTTTAGCAAGTAAAAGGCCTTTTAGTATAATTGTAAAAACGTCCACCTTCAGGTCGTGATGCATGTCTTTTTACTTTATAAAAATCAAGAATAACTTTTATATTGTTATAATAGTTTAAGATGATCACTTACTGGACTGAAGCAACTTTACCTGATTATCCATACATTATTTTTTAGAATAATTGAATTGAATTATTTAGGGCGATGACTGATGGTAATATGCATTTTATTATGTAGTCTGAAGATCTCATTGATTTCCATTACAAGCTATCAGAATGGCATCTTCATTTTTGGCAATATAAATAATTAAGGTGTTTTTGTCCTCATCAAATATGACACAAAACATAAAACATATTCAAACTTTGTTTAGGATATAAAAAAAAAAAATTTGTCTACTAAGATAAAATATCAAAAGATTTCATTTGTCAAGCTTTACAGGGTTAATATATAGTACATATAACTAGGAATGAAAGGCACAAATGATATCAAATAGCCTATGATAAAAACACCTCAACATAGTAGGCTACATTGGATCCTTTGACAAAATAAATGTAGAAGGCAAAACCTAAATTGTCATTGTTTACTCGCCCTCATGTTGTCCCAGTCCTGTATGACTTTATTTCTTCTGTGAAACACAAAAGGAGAAGTTAGAATGTTTGGACTGACAGTCTGACAGCCTAATTCACCATTTGTAGCAGGCTACTACTGTATCACTGGATATTTTTTACAATGAAAGTGTTTGGCTTACGTAGGCTACGTGTATCCTAAACTGATAGCCACTTTTGCAGCACACAGAAGAAAGACATAATCATGAGTAAATCTGAATAGTTTATTATCATTATTTATTCATTTATTTATTTATTTTTGGATGATCTATCATTAAAAGATGTATATCTCAGTCACTGACATTCCTCAAATGCGCTCCTTGTGTTCGCTGATAGCAAAGCACTTCCGATTGTGCA
This sequence comes from Semotilus atromaculatus, assembly GCA_031834385.1. Classification (NCBI taxonomy): domain Eukaryota; kingdom Metazoa; phylum Chordata; class Actinopteri; order Cypriniformes; family Leuciscidae; genus Semotilus; species Semotilus atromaculatus. The sequence continues at coordinate 12,989,174 of JAULUF010000026.1, forward strand.
TCCATGGTAACCTATATGTTGACGGAAATTCCACAAGTGCAACAAACTTGTATCAGTTTGGAGCAAGGACCTCAAAAATACCGTTAGAGGAGTACGAATGACGTTAAAACTACGATAAACGGCCAAATGCGCGTTCACTTCAAAACTGATTTGTAATTCATTTAGGTACCGTTATGAACACACAACGGTGGTTTGGAATTTGTTTCCCTCATAGTTCTATCAATACGAACGAACGAACACATTAATATATGTTTAAACGGTACAAACCCTCTTTCAGTCGCTGAAATGCCGACCTCATCAGCGGCATTTAGCTCTCGGGCGGAGGGTGTTTTGAGGAGGTACAATGCTCTGCCTCCTATTCCAAGCCCATCGGTTCAGGAGGGAGAGTCAGGCCTTCCAGAGAGCAGGCTGGCCGTGAGGAGGAAACTCCTGCGACACAGAAAGAGCAAGGAACAGCGACAACAGCTCCAAAAAATGATGTAAGAGCTTTCTTTGTTGGTGTATTTTATTGTTTTTTTTTCTTTGTTAATAGGTTGTTCACAATAAACCTGTGCATTTTCATTTAACATAAAAATGTTGGTTGAACTGAACATCAACATGTAGACTAATTTACCGTTCAAAAGTTTGGGGCCAGTCATTTTTTTTAAATGGTAGTAGCATAACGTTCATTTGAATCAGCAATGATGCATAAGTGATATTAAAGATAGTAAAGAGATTTATAACGTTAGAAAAGATTTGTGAAATTAATTTTCTTTCTTTTTCTTTTCTATTCATCAAAGAATCCTGAAGGAAAAAAAAATCGGCATATTAGAATGATTTCTGAAGGATTATGTGACACATTATCAGTAATGATGCTGAAAATTCAGCTTTGCCATCACAGGAATATGAATTACATTCAAATATATTAATTTAAAAACAGTTCTTTTAAATTGTAATAATTTTCACAATAGTACTGTTTCTAAAACATTTATAAAATCTTACAGACCCCAAACTTTTTAATTGTAGTCAGTGTATGTATATTGCTTTAAGTGTTTCACTTTTGTAATCACATTTTAGCTTTTTGTAGCTGTTCAAATTTGCAAGTAGAAAGTTTGCAAATTAAGCAAATTTGTAAAGTTGTAATGTAGGCCTATACATTTAAATAAGTGATCACTTAATTAATGTATAGTCATAACAATAGCATGTGTAATAATTATTCAAAAATCAGAAACATTTACTTTAGCTTTAGATAAAATAAAAAAAAATCTGGATATTGCTGCTGTTTATGCTTGAAATGACGTTGTCAACTACCTGAATATTTGTCATTGGGTATTTTATGGTAATGTGATATCTGTAATTGTGTTAGAGTTGACAGGGCAATGCAAGCTTACATGCAGGCCAAGGAAGCAGGACAGGCATCTCCTTCATCTCCTGTTCCAGAGCTTCCCTCAACAGTATACACCTTTACTTGCTCATACATCTCACACACTTTAAGTAGTCTCATATAGATGCATTGTGTTTGTGAATAATATAATTACATTTTGTTTTCTAGATGATCAACGAAGAGAGGAAGCGATATGTATGCTATTATATTTTACCTCATAATTAACCTCTTTTATTACATGGTGGATCTTTTCATTTAATTGTGCTTTATACTTTTCCCTCCCCATTGTCCTTGTAGATGAACTACTTGTTCCTGAAAGAGTGTGTTGAGCAAAGTCCTGTCGCGCCATTTCAACAACAGTGGCTGGATGCCATGTTGGCCCGTGTGTCCCATCGGCTCCGTCAGGGGCCCGGCAGAGAAGAGTTGCTTAAAGACATATGCAAGGAGGTCGGTGAGACCTATCTCAGAGTCATGATCAAGCACAGAGGTGAGTCAAATATCTGCTCTGAAATATAATCACATTAAAACATCACATTATCGTTGACATTGTTGTCTTGATAATGTCAAAGTGGTCATTCAAAATCGCGTTGGTCCTGCTCCCTTTTTCATAAGAATGTTAAATGGTTATTCTTCTCTTGTGATTTAACAAGGACATTTTCCAGAGAACTAACTTCACAAATAACTATAGATTTACAGAAAATAAAATAAATTCTAGATCTGTTTTTTGTGTGTTTTAAAGTTTTTATGTAGAAACTGGGTATACTGGGTTTTTATTAGTTTGTTATTAATGTGTTTTTTTGCTAGTAAGCACTATACTGAAAGATCCACAGTCAACTGACACGATTTCTCAAGAAAGCAACAGATCTGCTGAGTAAGTGTGCAAATTTTTACAAAGAAAAATGTACATGTTCTAGCAACATTTAACATAATTATCTTAATATGGCCAGTTTATAAAGTGTCTTACGACTTATGATCTTGGTTTTGCTTCACCAGGATTCTAGATTTCTCCTGTCCATGGCATGACAGCTTTGTGCAGAGTCGAAAAGTGATACAGAAGAATCTACACATATTGCATCCAGCCATGAAGAGTGTCCTTGATATTTGCTACAGCACATTCTCCCACCTGCTCCTTATTGATCTCTCAGACTGCAGGTAGCGTTACTGCTTGATGATGATGTTTGGGATCTGGGATCACTCTTTTTCTGATTACATGCTGTGTATTTGTTGCTTGGATCATGAAAATGAGAATATTTTTCACAAATATCCAATCTTTTATATTCGTGTTTCAAACATTATTAAAAAGCTTTTACTTAAGCTTATAGTTTTTTAGCTATATTAAAGTAGTTATCCATATGAATTGAAATTTGAATGAGTAAATGTATTTCTTAAAACCTGTTTTAAAGGTCCACAGGGCTTGTAGACTGTGAGAGTCTGAAGAACAAAGTGGCTGTGGAGTGTGAGAGAGTCGAGGACACACTCATGAAAGTCTGGTACCCAAAGGTTATTAACCTGCTCACCAGCAAAGGCACTCTGCAGAGAGTCAAACCCAAAAAGCTTGACTCCTTTTACAACTGTGCCTCAACCCTTTTATCCAATCAGGTGACCTGCTGAGCATTGTTTTTCATGTAGTTTCATATCTGCTAGCAGTAACTATGAGATTTATTTCCCAACTGTTGGTGTTTTTGTGTGCCTAAGGGTAATTGAATAATTTTTTGTTTACCCTTTGTTTTTCTTTTAGCTAAAGGCTCTAGTTGAGAGGAGTGTGGTGGCGTTTGTCAACTTGTTTGATCCCCTCAACATCAGCAAACTCCCCCTATTCAAGATAGACTTAATATTTGATGATGAGAAGATGGATTTGTATCCTAATTTTCATGATCTAGAGAAGGCTGTGCTTGAAATGGCAAACCTGATCAGCAATACTATGCAGGTTGGGAAATATCTTGTTGTGTAGTTGGTGTACACATAATTATTCTGACTATGTAGATAATAAGATGGGATCGATCTATGTGCACATGTTCAATATTAAGCCCTGCCTGTCCCACAGAAAGTGCAGACAATCCAGTCATGGCTAGCAGAGGGCAACATTTCTATAGTGGATGCTAAGCTCTCAGATCATGTTCAGATGTGGGCAGAGACCACTCTTAGGAATGCTGTGAGGATAAACTTGGATGGTCCTGCCAAACACTTTCAGAGCTATGGTGAGTAACCAAAACACAAAACAACACCCAACACTAAACCCACTTAGATGTTTTATGACTACTGTTTTGCTGAATTCTTTTTATTTTTTTATCTTTTATCATCATTTAGTTGACAGCTATGACTGGTTAGTCAATGGGACGGCACAGTCTCAAGTGGAAAAAATAATTGAAGAAGAACATTCTTTCGATGAGTACACTAAGGTCTGCTCGAATTAATTTCAATACATTATGTGCACTACTGTTCAAAAGTTTAGGGTCGGTAAGATTTTGTTTGTTTGTTTTGTTTTTTAAAAGAAGTCTCCTTTGCTGCATTTATTTGATCATAAATTCAGTAAAAATAGTAAATATCATATCATTATTAAAATAACTATTTAAAAAAATTTCTATTGGAATATATATATATATATATATATATATATCAAAAATGTATTCCTGTGATGGAAATGCAGAAATTCCTCCAGGCTACAGTGTCACATGATCCTTCAGAATTCATTCTAATATGCTGATTTGCTGCGCAAGAAACATTATAATTATAATTATAATTATTATTATTATTATTAATGTTGAAAACAGTTTGGCTGCTTATTATTTTTGTGGAAACTGGGATGAATTTATTTGAAATATAAAAAAAATTTGTTAGCAACGTAATATATACTATGTAGAAGTTCAAATCGTACTGACAAACTTTTGAACGGTAATGTATTTTCTATTATATACTAAGGTGTTTGCTTTTATTGTTTTGTGTTTAATCTTTTTTACACTAAATGTCTGTGTATTCTTTAATCTTAAATGGCTGCATGTCAGCAAGTGGAATGGTTTCGGGCACTGTCGCAAGAGATATCTGGTCTTCCTTCTTTGATCCATTTTGACATGGTGCGACTGGACTGTGAGGAGCTCAAACAAGGTCTTGCAAAGAAGGCGAAAACCTTTTCCGAAATCATTGTGGGAAAACTCGTCAGCTCACACCATCAATCCAGTCTTCAGTAAGATCAGTGTTTTGCCAATGTGTTTGCAGTAGTTCACCTCAAATAGAGCATGTCATTTATTGAACAAAATGAACATAATTTATTCACCTTTATGTCTTCCAAAACCTGTGAAAGTTTTAGGTGAAATATGTGGTATATATTGTATATTTGAAATTTAGTGAAGACTTGTTGTGTTTTTTTCAGGATTTGTAAAGAGTTTGAGGCTATTCAGGACAGGGCTTTGAAAGTCCCTGAAACAACAGAGGACATGATAGAAATGATTACTTACATTAATCAGGTGAAAACCAAGGAAATAGAGGAGCTCAACAATAAGATAATGGTGGGTACCTCAGAACTATTTACTTTGACATGTTATTAGTCTGGATAACAATTCAAATGGTTACTTTTTAAAATACTTTTCCCCCCAGGAAACACAGCACAGGATGAATTATTTGATGAATGTACATATTTTTGAACCAGAGCACCTTGAACTGAATGCCACAGTAGTGCTCTGGCCACAAGACATTTACCCCATCTTTGATCAAAGTGATGAGGTGAATAATTATCCAGGGATGGATTTAAATGGATATTAAATACATAAACTTTAAATTCTCTGTTAGAAGGACTTACACAATTGTTTTTGTAGGTGATGGAAGAAGGCAAGCAAAAGAGTCAGCAGGAACTTATGGGTCGAAGAGAGAAGCTGCTTCTAGAACTAGAGAAAGTAGGCCGCAGGATGGAGGAATTTGCAGAGTGCTCTGAACTCGATATGATTCAACAGGTATATTGCAAACTGAAATGTTCAGTTTATTTGTCCAGGTAAAGAAACAGTTCACCCAAAATTAATATTTGTATCATTTCGATCCCATATTCCGTGAAACGCAAATGGACATCTGTCAGGCAGAACCTCCATGCTTCTGCTTTCATTTTTAGTTTATGATTCTTTGTTGTTTTCTTTTTTGGAGCTTGTCATGGTACATCACCATCAATTCTATTGTTTGGAAAACAGAAGTTGTTTTGTTTCATGAAAGTAAAGTAAATACATAGTTGGTATGATGACATGCAAGTGAGAAAATTACTACAAAGCTTTTTTGACTTAACCCTTTCTTTCATCTAACCTGTCATGATTATTGGACTTCTGAAAGATAGTATTGTGATACTTCCTCTCCTTTCCAGTATGCTTCTGATGTGAGAACAGTGCAAAAAAGGATACAGGACATTGAGGAATCAATTGTCTTTATCAACAAAGAAGAAGCCCTTTACAAGTGGGACCAAACCGTATACCCAGAGGTGGAGGTGATCAAGGAAACTATTGAGCCCTATCAGAAGCTCTTCAACTTGGTTCTGAAATGGCAACGCACAAGAAAGAAGTTTGTGGATTCATGTTCCTCTGATTTTATAAATATAAATTGCATCACTTTATTGCCACTATTTTCAGACAATTTATTTTTCTCTCCAAGAACTTGATTTATGTTAAAAGGATGCTATCTTGTCTTGTCATCTGAGTTTAGATGGATGGACGGGTCTTTCTTGGATTTGAATGGTGAGAGTATAGAGCTGGAGGTTGAGGAGTACATCAGAGAAATATACAAGATGCTGAAGTTCTTCCTGCAGAAACAAAAGAAGGCTGAGCAAGAAAAGGAGAAAAAAGCAGGACCAAAGAAGCAGCCCAAAGAGGAAGAAGACAAAAAGGAGAGTGCCACTATTCACATCTGTTCAAGTGTTGTAGAGCAAGTCAAAGAGTTCAAGGTAATGTTTCCACCCTACAGATTAAAGGATCGGTTCATCCAAAAATGAACAATAATTTACTCACCCTTATGGAATTGCATGTAGGAAGATAAATTACAGAATTTTTATGTTTTATATTCTTAGGAGTACATTCCAATGGTGTCCATCCTGTGTAACCCCGGCATCAGACCTCGGCACTGGGAGCAAATGTCAGAAATTGCGGGCCATGACTTGACCCCTGATTCTGGCAGCAGTCTGCGCAAAATCCTCAAACAGAACCTCACCCCGTACCTGGAACTTTTTGAAAGCATCAGTGCAGGAGCCAGCAAAGTAATAACACCGTGAATCCACCCCAGATAATTTGGTGCGGTTATATGCCGTATAGACAAAACACCTCACATGTTTTTTTAAACTGTTCACTTTCAGGAATTCGCTCTGGAGAGGGCCATGCATAATATGGTGGAGGTTTGGGAGACGGTGTCATTTCAATATCATCCATACAGGGACAGTGGCGTGTCCATTCTCTCCTCTGTGGATGAGATTCAAACCATGCTAGATGACCAGATAGTGAAAACCCAAACCATGAGAGGCTCTCCTTTCATCAAGCCTTTCGAGACAGAAATCAAGGTGAGATAGTTGAAGGATGGGTATTTCAAGTCATTTTGTAGTCCCATAAAAATTTGTATATTTTGTAATTTTGTATTTTGTTTTATTCACAGTCACAAATGTGAATACCAATAACTGTTTCTAAACAAGCCTGCTTTGAAAACCTATGCATTTATTTTAGAAATAAATTTGTATTACCGTAATAAAAATACATTTTTGTTTCTATATAAAGACTACTGGATTTATGTTCTTAGCAATTGGTTTAGTTTGTGCATAAGAAATATTCAGACAGATATTCAAAGAAAGAACATATGAGCTCATTTCTGGTCTGTTAGTTTTCTTTATCGTGGTTAAGGGATACTGAGTTAATTTAGAAAGACTAATTTAGATTTTTGCTGATTCAAACCAGGTCTGGGAGGAACGTCTGATCCGTATCCAAGATACTATAGATGAGTGGCTGAAGGTACAACATCAGTGGTTATACCTGGAGCCCATCTTCAGCTCAGAGGATATAATGAAGCAGATGCCTGAGGAGGGACGTCTCTTCCAGATTGTAAACAAACACTGGAAGGAGGTCATGACACACTGTGTGAAGGACCCAAAGGTGATGAAACAGACAAAATATAAATAATAAAAACATTGGAGGTTTGGAAATCATTTTGCTCACATGCTAGCAGTATAAAACTCATTTATCGATTTTATTTTATGTTTGAAAGAAACTAATACCAATAATACCCCATTTGCACAGATTTTACCTGCAACCTCTCTTCCTGGCTTGTTTGAAAATCTGCAAGAGTCCTTCAACCTCCTTGAGAACATTATGAAGGGCCTGAATGCATACCTTGAAAAGAAAAGATTGTTTTTTCCACGGTATTATATATATATTTTTTCTTGAGGTTTCATAGGTTTGTAGGTTTCATTCTCACCACTCAGGTAAAGTATGTATGTTTTTTAAATGTCAAAATAAGCCATTCATAAGAAGATTTTTCAGAAAAATGTAAGTGCTATTTGTTTGATCATTCTGACAAGTCCGGGGACAGCAACACTATCTTAACCAATTATGTGAGTTTGGGGTAGTGCTATTGTTTTTTAGACCAATGGTAGACAGGAGTTAATAGTCATTATATTTGCAGTTCCATTTAGTGATACTACACAATTGCAGTGTTTTTAGTATTTATTATTATTTCCAATTAGCTTTCATTTTTATAATTTCAGTTTTCATTTTAATTTTAGTTTGTTTTATTGCTTTTATCATTTTTATTAGTTTTTGGTTTTGTAAATATTTGTATTTAGCTGTCATTTAATTATAATTTATTTATTTCTATTCAATGTATTTATTTGTTTTTAATATTATTTTATATTTAGTCATTTTAATATTGAACTTTCTCTTATTTATTTATAAAGGCAACATTTCTAATTTTCAGTTATGTTTTTCAGCTAATATTTATTGAGCTTTATTTTAGTTAAGGAAAACAATTTAAATAGTTTTAGTTTAGGTAACAATATTAAAACTTCACATTTCACCTTTAAGTTAGTGCACCTCATCATGCTATCAAACATATAACCTCTGTATGTATTAATAATCCTTTTCACACTCTGTAGATTCTTTTTCCTGTCAAATGATGAGATGCTGGAGATTCTCTCAGAAACCAAAGATCCCATGCGAGTGCAGCCTCATTTAAAGAAATGCTTTGAAGGCATTGCCAAACTGGACTTCCTGCCTAACCTGGACATCCAGGCCATGTACAGCAGTGAGGGGGAGCGTGTGGAGCTCATCGAGAGGATCTCTACCTCTGAAGCTCGAGGAGCTGTGGAAAAGTGGCTGCTGCAGGTGGAAGACATCATGCTGAGAAGCATCAGGGATGTGATCAATCACTCCAGGCTGGTAAAAAGTTTAAATGTTTTTCTAATTGCACTTTACGTTTAAAATCCTTTAATCTTATTACATTTTATGCACCATGTTACTGTGATGAATGTGTTCAGGCTTATCCAGACACTAAAAGGAGTCAGTGGGTACGTGAGTGGCCTGGACAGGTGGTCCTCTGTACTTCTCAGATGTATTGGACACTGGAAGTACATGAGGCCATCAGGAGTGGAGCTAATGTAAGGAAACCACTCGCAGTGGGCCATTGAATTCTCTGTTTATTTAGATATTTGTCTAAGATGTTGATGATTTCATAGGGTCTGAAGAACTACTATGAGCAGCTGCAGAATCAGCTGAATGATATTGTGGAGCTGGTGAGGGGGAAGCTGCCCAAGCAGACACGCACCACTCTTGGAGCACTAGTGACCATAGATGTGCACGCAAGGGATGTTGTCATGGAGATGATAGAGAAAGGTTCTCTTGTTTAGATTTATCTGATATTATGTAGTTTATAAAAGTAATAATTCTGTAATCTTGTAAAAAAAATAAATAAGTTATCTTTAATAATTATTTGAATTTGTGGTTAATATATTGTACTGTGGGTTTCTTTCAATATCCATTTCAGGAGTTTCAAGTGAGACAGATTTTCAGTGGCTTGCCCAGCTACGTTACTATTGGGCTAACGAGAATGTTCGTGTTCGCATTATAAACTGTGATGTCAAGTATGCTTATGAATACCTTGGAAACTCTCCTCGCCTGGTCATCACACCATTAACAGACAGATGCTACCGAACTTTGGTATATTTAATGGCTAATTTATTTTATGCTATTTATTATGCTATGAGAATACAGAAAATACTCAGCTATGACAATTTATTAACTCCTAAACAATAATCCAATTAACACTAATCATGCTAGCTACATTTTTATATATTTTGTTAATTATTTTTAGGCATAATTATTATCTTTTCTGATATCTGGCTTATTGTTCTCTTGCAAAGATTGGAGCATTTTTCTTGAATTTGGGTGGAGCTCCTGAGGGACCTGCAGGCACAGGCAAAACTGAAACCACCAAAGATTTGGCCAAAGCCCTTGCTGTTCAATGTGTGGTGTTTAACTGCTCAGATGGCCTTGACTACCTAGCCATGGGGAAGGTGACAGTTTTTACATTTCAAACATAAAGCTTGTGTTTCTGTAATACATCATGACCAACTTACATAAAACACTCAGAAATGTCTTACACCCAGAAATCTCTTACACTAATTTTATTAGGCTATGTTCATCAGTTTATCTATAATTTACTCAATGGGCTCTGTGAATAACATGAAAACTTACTGACTATTCTTTCCTAGTTCTTCAAGGGATTGGCGTCTACTGGTGCCTGGGCTTGCTTTGACGAATTTAACCGGATTGAGTTGGAGGTGCTGTCGGTGGTGGCTCAGCAGATCCTGTGTATTCAGAGGGCCATCGAAATGAAACTTGAACATTTTGACTTCGAGGGCACAGTGTTACGCCTCAACCCCAACTGTTTTGTCGCCATCACTATGAACCCTGGATACGCTGGCCGATCTGAACTTCCTGATAATCTCAAGGTGTTTTTTTTTTATTATGTGTAACTTGTTTCATTAACATCAGGCAGTGCAGTGTGGCTTTAACTATACTGTTCTGTTTTCATGTTACTCAGGTCTTGTTTAGAACAGTGGCAATGATGGTGCCCAACTATGCACTGATCGCTGAGATCTCCTTATATTCGTACGGCTTCCTCAATGCTAAGCCTCTCTCAGTGAAAATTGTGATGACTTACAGGCTGTGCTCTGAGCAGCTATCTTCTCAGTTTCACTATGACTATGGCATGAGAGCTGTTAAAGCAGTGCTGGTGGCTGCTGGCAACCTCAAACTCAAATTTCCAGATGAAAACGAGGATATGCTTGTAAGTAAATTAAATGGAAGAATAGTTAGCATAGTATCTTATACGCTAAGTAGGCTAAAATCTGACATGTTATCCTCATTCTATTGATAGCTTCTTCGGTCCATCAAGGATGTCAATGAGCCTAAGTTTCTTTCCCATGATATCCCTCTTTTCAATGGAATCACCAGTGACCTGTTCCCAGGAATTTCTCTGCCTGTGGCAGATTATAAGGTATGTTTTTGCTTGTTTGTTTAGTTTTTTTTAACTTCTCATTTAGATTGCTTGTGAGAAATAAGAGATTTCAATTACATCTTTGTTCATGTGCACTAGTTGTTCCTGGAATGTGCTCAAACGTGCTGCAAAAAGCACAATGTGCAACCTGTCAAGGCTTTCCTGGACAAAATGATTCAAACGTATGAGATGATGATAGTTCGTCATGGGTAAGTGGGTAAGTGGATTTTTATCTGATGGTAAGGTTGGACCAAACAATAAAATATTCTCTTGACTTAAAATATTCCATAGGTTCATGCTTGTTGGAGAACCATTTGCTGGAAAAACCAAAGTACTTCATGTTCTTGCTGATACTTTGACCCTGATGAATGAGTGGGGCTATAATGATGAAGAAAAAGTATTGTACCAAACTGTCAATCCTAAATCTATTACGATGGGTCAACTGTTTGGTCAGTTTGATCCTGTGTCCCATGAGGTGAGAGTTTGAATTCTACATCAGACAGATTATAAAAATGTTTATTTGTGCATTTTTTCACCTGTCCGTTTCGGTTTTATCAGTGGACTGATGGGATTGTGGCAAACACCTTTCGAGAATTTGCCTCTAGTGAGACCCCAGACAGGAAATGGGTGGTGTTTGATGGCCCCATAGACACGCTGTGGATTGAAAGCATGAACACTGTGTTGGATGACAACAAAAAGGCAATTATGTTATATCTATACAGAAAAAATATAGATATGCCTTTATATCAATGTTGTTTGAGCATTTGCTGTTAGACAGGAGGCTGGTGGCTGTTGTCATTGATATTTTGTTTCGTTTTAGCTATGCCTCATGAGTGGGGAGATTATTCAGATGTCCAATCAAATGAGTCTGATATTTGAGGCCATGGATTTGTCGCAAGCCTCTGTAAGTCAGCCTGTCTTAATATTCACGATGAAACCTCAGCACTGTCCAGATATACAGGATATTCAAAGCCACTTTAGCATCATGATCCATGATCTATAGCATGCTAACAAATTCTGATTTCTGAAATAGCCAGCCACAGTGAGTCGCTGTGGAATGATCTACATGGAGCCGTCTCAGCTAGGATGGTCTCCTCTGGTGCTATCATGGATGAGAAAACTTCCTGAACCACTTCAGGCACAAGACAATTCCACACTACTGCAGCAGCTCTTTGAATGGTTACTTCCTCCTGCACTTGTTTTGTTACGCAAACAATGCCGGGTAATTGCTTCACGTTATGAATTGCATACAGCATAAACATGTTATATTATTTTGATCTTAGATGTTGTTGTCAACAAATCAGTAGGAGCTCATTAAGTTACATTAAGTTTCATATTCCAGGAGGTCATTCCCACTAGCAACAGTAATACTGTTGTGTCTCTCACACGACTCTTTGAGATGTTGCTGACTGGACCTTTAAATGAAGACCCAGGGAACAAAAACATACGCACATGGATAATGGTAATTATTCATTTAAAAGGCACAATATACAACTTTTCTGAGAACAGTTGAATGTAAACATGAATTTTGGCCTATGTAGGCTGCTTTTGCCTTTGCCCTGGTGTGGTCTGTCGGTGGTTGCTGTGATATAGACAGTCGCAGTCGATTTGATCAGTTTCTGAGGGAAATTATCTCAGGAAATGCTGAAGACTACCCCATACCTGCTACTGTGTCAAGATGGGAATGTCCCTTTGACGAGAAAGGTCTTGTCTATGACTACAGTTATGAGGTTGGTAAATAAGAGTTTAGTAGTATGAGAATTTGAGACCTATTACTCCAGATAATGACTCTTTTTACCTTCAAATTAAGTTCAAAGGAAAAGGACGTTGGGTACACTGGAATGAGTCGATCAGAAATGCACCATTAGGGGACAAGAATACCAAAGTACAGGATATTATTGTCCCCACAATTGACACTGTACGATACACTTATCTGATGGATCTTTGCATTCAATTTGGGATGTAAGTATTCTTTTTGACTGTCTTGACAAACATTAGACCAGTGCTCCTCAACCACTTTGACTTTTAAAGACCACCCCTTGTCCAACACAATACCCCCCATATAGGCTAAGATATTTCTGCAATAATTATAACAAAGCTGCTTGTTTATGGTTGCTGCTTGTATTAACAGAAACATTTTAATGTAGATCAGAGTTACACTATTTGAATATATTACTTATAATTTATTAATATAAAGTCATCCTGTGGCTCCCTTGGAAGTTTGCAGAGGCCCCTAGTGGGCCCTGGCCCCCTTTTTAGAACCTCTGCATTAGACTAAATATTTTTTTAGCTTTGATACTTAGGCTAAAGCTATAGTTTTTGTTGTATTCCCTTTATCCAAACTCATCTTATTTTTCCATTGAACTTAGGCCTCTTTTGCTCGTCGGCTCCACTGGCACTGGAAAATCTGTTTATGTTAAAGAAAAATTAATGAACAATCTCGACAAAGACCTTTTCCTTCCCTTCTTCATCAACTTCTCAGCTCGCACCAGTGCCAGTCAGACCCAGGTAACCACTTTACAATTACCATGGTGTCAATATATTAGAATGAATCCACTGAATCTATCAGTGGTATTTTTCCATGACACAAATTCTCTTTCTATCCTCTAGAACATTATTATGTCCAGACTAGACAAAAGGCGAAAGGGAGTGTATGGACCTCCCATGGGAAAGAAATGCATAATTTTTGTGGATGACATGAATATGCCAGCAAAAGAGGTGTTTGGTGCACAACCTCCAATTGAGCTGCTTCGTCAATATTTTGACCATGGGAACTGGTAAACTAAACTACATTATACACTACTGCACTATAAATTTACAGTACACTATAAATCCGTATCATCTGTCCTAGTCTTTTGATTCTTTGATTTTATTTGCTGTTATAATCAAGTCCTTATGCTGTAGGTATGATCTCAAGGACACCTCAAAAATCACACTTATGGACATACAACTGATCTCTGCGATGGGCCCTCCTGGTGGTGGGAGGAATGCAGTGACTCCTCGTTTCCTTCGCCATTTTAACATCTGCAGCATCAATTCATTCAGCGATGAGACCATGGTGCGCATTTTCTCTAATGTTGTGACCTTTTACCTCCGGACCAATGATTTCCCACCTGACTGCTTCACGATTGGCAATCAGATAGTCACTGCAACACTTGAGGTGAGTCATGGCATGGGGTAAAAAGGCAATTAAAGGGTTAGTTCATCCAAATATTAAAATTCTGTCATTAATTACTCACCCTCATGTTGTTCCAAACCCGTAAGACCTTTGTTCATCTTTGGAACACAATTTAAGATATTTTTTAACGGCTTACCATTCTGACGTAGAACTCTGAAGCGCTGCACTGTATTTACAACATAAACTGCGCAGGAGACTGACACAGACGAGAAGAAATTGTTGAAAAAAGTTGTTATTTTTGTTCGTTTTTACTGCACAAAAGGCATTCTTGTCGCTTCATAAAAAGCTCTCAGATTTCAACGTAATTGCGTATTACGTGACGTCACGAACTCGCATCACAGAACAGAGCAAGGCGAGCATTTGTGCTTATAAAACTTAAACTTTTTTATTTATTTTTTAAATGACCGATCGTTTCGCTAGATAAGACCCTTATTCATCGTCTGGTATCGTTTAAAGCCCTTTGAAGCTGCACTGAAACTGTCATTTGGACCTTGAACCGTTTGGGATCCATTGAAGTCCATTATATGGAGAAAAGAAAAAGACATGGACATCTTGGATGACATGGGGCATGGGGGTGATTAAATTATCAACAAAAGTTTTTATAAAAGTGAACTAATCCTTTAAGTTTCCCCTTCACCATCATTCAGTGTCCGGTCACTGTTACGTTAACTTGTGTTGTGCTGTGCCTGTCTGCCTACCTACTCTTGGATTACTTGTTATTAAACTACATTTGGAACTGTATTTATCTGTCTTCGTCTTCCTGCCTACACACACCTATGACAAATATGTTTTAAAATGTAATTTATTCCAAATGGCAAAGCTGAATTTTCAACAGCCATTACTCCAGTCTTCAGTGTCACATAATCTTTCAGAAATCCTTTTAATATGCTGATTGGTGTTCAAGAAACATTCCTTATTCTTATCAATTTTGAAAGCAGCTCTGCTGCTTAATATTTTTGTGTGGAAACCATGATGCATTTTTTATTTTATTTTTCTGAATAGAAAGTTCAACATTTCTTTTTTTCTATTGAGATATAAATGTTTTGTAACAATGTAAACATCTTAACTTTCAATTTTGATCAATTAAATGCATCCTTGTTTAATAAAATAATGAATTTCTTAAAGCTTACTGATCATAAACGTTTGAACGGTATATATTTCCATTATTTGTTTCTTGTGTTCTGTGTGAAATAGGTTTATAAAAAGGCCATAGAAAATCTCCTTCCCACTCCAGCTAAGTCTCATTACACTTTCAACCTAAGAGATTTCTCAAGAGTGGTGCAGGGCTGCCTGCTACTGAAGAAGGATTCACTTGCGGACAAGCGAACAATGATCCGGCTTTTTGTACACGAAGTGTACCGCGTCTTCTATGACCGCCTTGTGGACGATCAGGACCGAGCCTGGCTCTTCACACTCATAAGCAATATTGTGAAGCAGCATTTCAAGGAGAACTTTGAAACAGTCTTTGAACATCTTAAGGATGGTAACAAATCTGTACGTAAAAAAAAAAAAACATCCAAGGCTTCCTCATTCAGTAAATGATTCACTTGAATATTTCGTAACCATTACTATAATTGTGTATATATTATGTCTTATGTAAATGAATATGAAGGAACTTCTGACCCTGTGAATGTTGTATGTTTTTTCCTTCAGCTTTGTGATGAGAATATGCGTAACATGCTATTTGGTGATTATATGACCCCTGACGTGGATGAAAGTGAGAGGCTGTATGCAGAGGTTCCCTCCATTGAGCGTTTTGGTGAGGTGGTAGAAGCCTGTCTGGAGGAGTACAATCAAACCCACAAGAACCGCATGAACTTGGTCATATTCCGGTAACTTTTCAAAAGGGCATGATGTAACAACTTACTGTGATTCTCCAAAAAGAGGAATCGATCAAAAGTCTGATTTGTTGATTGATTATCTCCCTTGTTCTGTGTAGTTACGTTCTGGAGCACCTGTCCAGGATCAGCCGTGTGTTAAAACAGCCTGGTGGAAATGCTCTGTTGGTTGGAGTTGGAGGCAGCGGCCGTCAGTCCATCACCAGGCTTGCCACTTTTATGGCTGATATGACTTTGTTCCAGCCTGAGATCTCCAAAAGCTATGGCATGAATGAATGGAGAGATGATCTAAAGGTATTTTTTTCATTATTTACTCACCATCATGTCATTCCAAACCTCAATGCTGTTATTGTTTCCATGGAACGCAAAAGTTTTTTAATGAATCTTAATGTAGCTATTTCCATACCACAACAATTTGTTGTGACCAAATTGTACCATAAAAGTAATAAATACTACTCGTGTGCAATATCCAAGTGTATATTACAATATTTCTGTTGCTTGACAGCACTCGGTTACTTTGACCTGTTGTATGGAAAATAGCTATGCGAAGATTATATTAGAAGGCAAATGTACCCCTTAATGGATTTTGTATTGTCTAGCGCCTGATGAAGAATGCTGGAGTAAAGGGCCAGAAAATGGTGTTCCTGCTCACTGATGCTCAGATAAAGGATGAAGCCTTTTTAGAAGATGTGGACAGCATTTTAAACACAGGAGAGGTACCAAATATTTTTGCTGTGGATGAGAAGCAAGAAATCATGGAGGTAAGATACTGACGACAAAATAAATGCAACTATAAAACTCTTTATTCATGTGTGTTGTATTGTATTGTAAGAACATTTTATATATATATATATATATATATATATATATATAATTTTTCTGTGGGTTCTTCTCTGTGTCCCCTACAGGGTGTAAGGCCTATTGCTCAGGCTGGAAATAAAAATGTGGATTTCAGCCCTCTGGCTCTGTTTGCTTATTTTGTGACTCGCTGCAGAGAGAACCTACACATAGTAGTGGCCTTCAGCCCAATAGGAGATGCCTTCCGAAACCGCCTCAGACAGTTCCCTTCCCTCATTAACTGCTGCACCATAGATTGGTTTCAGGTAAGTTTGGCAAGGCCAGGGAAGAGATGGTTAAGCATTTTAGTAATTATGGTCATTTTGAAAATAAACCTTCTCTGAAAGTGAATTTAAAGTTCAGTTTCTGATCTCCCAAGCCATGGCCTGAAGAGGCTTTGGAGCGAGTGGCTAATAAGTTTTTGGAGACATTAGAGCTGAGTGATCTTGAGCGTCAGGAAGTCGTGCCAATCTGCAAGACCTTCCATACTTCTGCTATTGATCTGTCTCACAGGTATGATGCTTAAGCTAATTAAAAAAAAATCACTGAAGATAGGTGAACGATTTTTTTAACTTGTGACTAGAACACAAGCACAATGTTGAACAGTAAAGTTATGACACATATTGTTTTAAGAGTAAATTTGTGTAATGTATTTGCAGGTTTTTGTCAGAGCTGGGTCGCCATAACTATGTGACTCCTACTTCCTACTTGGAGCTCATAGCTGCCTTCAGAATTCTTCTCACTCAAAAACGAGACAATGTTATGAGTGCTAAAAACAGATATACAAATGGACTGGACAAATTAGCTTTTGCAGAGTCTCAGGTAATGTGTTGGAAATAATGTACAGAAGAAAGTAGCAGATAATCGTATCTTTTCAATCCATACAATGGTGTATATAATACTGAAATGGAAAACCTCATAGCCTTTTTAATTATGGTCAATAAGGCTGGGAAGTGATTTTAATGCATCTATGCTGGTTTAGGTGGGTGAAATGAAGAAGGAGCTAGTGGACTTGCAGCCTAAACTTGAGCAGGCTAAGATTGACAACACCAAAATAATGAAAGTAAGAAACAGCAACGTCTATCTTACAGTACCTGTGTTTAAAGCAAATTATCATTTGTTCATTTTGTACTGCCACATGTGTCATTTACAGTGTTTCTGTTGTTCCTATTGTAGCTTTTTAAGTATTTTGACTTTATTTTGATAAAAGTTTGCCGATATATGTTAGGGTACCATACATGTTTTTCTTTTGCAGGTGATAGAGGTTGAGTCAGTGGAGGTTGAGGCGAAGAGCAAACTTGTCCGTGTGGATGAAGAAACGGCTACTATAAAAGCGAATGAAGCCCAGGCTTTAAAGAATGAGTGCGAGAGTGACTTGGCTGAGGCCATCCCTGCACTGGAGGCTGCACTGTCTGCCCTGGACACACTCAAGGTCAACAATTTATTTTATATACTACTTTTCACATACTATGTAGTAGAGAAGTAGGCATATTCAGACACCTGGAGAATAACTGTGCTGTGTGAAAGCAGTTATAAAAGTTTAAATACATGCAAGGAAGATAAAACCTGTCACAAGTTAAGTATGCAAATGAATGTATGTAATAATGAATACCAATCACAATTTAATATGCACTGATGATAGTTACATATTGAAGAATGTTGTGTCAGTGGTTGATTTTCAAATTGTAATCCTATTCTGATGTATTTCATTTTTCCATTGTACCGTTTTTTTTTTTATCGCTAGTCTGTATGTGTAAGCCGTCCATGCTGAATGCAGAATTTTAGAAATGTCATACTTTGGGTTCGGGGTTTAGATGAAACCCTTCTCAGAATGTTTAAAACATATCAATAAAGACCTGTAATAATTTATGTATGATTAAAAGGTTGGAAATTGTGGTTTATAAAATGATAATTATTATGTAAGATGCGGTCTTATTTGTGATTTCAGCCCGCTGATGTGAGCATTGTAAAAGCAATGAAGAACCCTCCATCAGGAGTTAAGCTGGTGATGTCAGCGGTGTGTGTAATGAAGGACATCAAACCAGAGAAGATCAATGATCCTGCAGGAACCGGACAGAAGGTCAAAAGCAAGTCTAGTCAGGTCACATGTCAAGAGCTGTCTTTGTTTTTATGTTTACCAACAGCATGTTATCTATTCTAATAGATTCTTGACTATTGGGGTCCAAGCAAGAAGTTGCTTGGGGACATGAATTTCCTCAAAGACCTGAAGGAATATGACAAAGACAACATCCCTGTAAGTTTTTTGTAGTGTAGGGTTGTGTATGTTGTTTTGTAACACTGTGGCTGATGTATTTTATTGATGTTGTTTTGTGATAGGCTCAAGTGATGCATAAAATCCGTAGTGAGTATATGACCAACCCTGACTTTGACCCCGCCAAAGTTGCCAAGGCCTCATCTGCTGCTGAGGGGCTTTGCAGATGGATCACTGCGATGGAGGTTTATGACAGAATGGCAAAGGTAGGCAGACCCTATCTATATCTCACACAGAGCAGTTTCCTTCTCTACAATAATTATTAGATAAATAGCTACATTATCTTCTTACATAATCATATATTATGTATTGTCTTTTATTTCTTTCATTTTTTATTATAGCTTACTCTCAGTATTATTTTATGATAATTTATAAATAGTAATGTATATATTTATACACACACAAACATTACTTAAAGGGTTAATTCACCTAAAAATGAACATTCTGTAGTTAATTACTTACCCTTATGTCGTTCTAAACTCTTTCGTTCTTTGAGCTTTGATGCTTCAAAAATCTCTCAAAGAGCTCGTAAAACGAATCATTTTTAATTGAGTGGTTTTGTCCATATTTTCTGAAGAGACTCGATCACTTTATATGATGAACAGATTGAATTCAGTTTTTTATTCACATATAAACATTGATTAGAGAACATAAAGACAAGCTCAACTGAGCCTGCTTGACACGTGAGAACAACCTCTTGCTGGAGCTCAAATGAGCTGTGTAACATGAGAATGAACCGAATCAAACGGACATGCTTGAGCTTCTGCTTACCACAACTGATGTGTGAGTTGATGAATGTTTATGTGTGAATAAAAGCCTAAATTCAACCTGTTCATCGTATAAAGTGATTGTATCTCTTCAGAAAATGTATGGGAATGAAAGCGAGGCTGTGAGGGACAGACATGCATCTCTTCAATGGGCTGTACTGTTATTTAAAGTTTTTTTGGATTGTTCTGCTGAAACACTGGAAAAATATCTTTCCAAGAAATTTCAGTTGACAAAAAACTCCTGACAATATAAGCTGTGGAAAATTGTAAGTAACACGGCAAGCCTATCCCTCACAGCCTCACTTTCATACCTGTCATGGCGCTGTTCTGAATAAGGTCTATACTGCTCAATTTATATCGATTAGTTTTACCATCACATTTCTTTCTGACATTTTTGAAGCGTCAAAGTGTAAGTTGCGTAGCTGTCTATGAAGGGACAGAAAACTCTCAGAGTTCATCAAAAAGATCTTCATTGGTGTTCCAAAGACACAAATGTTTTTTTTTTTTAAGTAACTTTTTGGGTGAACTATATTAGTATATTTTGTAAAACATTGTATATTCAACTCTTTTTTTTTTATATGCATATTCGTATACATACTCTTTTTCTTTATTATTTTTTACCACTTATCATTTTCTCTTTCAGGTGGTGGCTCCTAAGAAAGCTAACCTAATTGTAGCTCAGGAATCCCTGGCCACCACCATGGCCCTGCTGAACCAGAAGAGGGCGGAGCTAAAGGAAGTTGAGGATCGTCTGGCCTCCCTGCAGAAGACTTTGGAGGAAAAGACTGAAGAGAAAGCTCAGTTGGAGTTCCAGGTTGACCTCTGCGCTCGCAAACTGGAGAGAGCCGAGAAGCTTATTGGAGGTTTAGGAGGAGAAAAGTCAAGGTTTCAATCAACTATGACCAATCTCAGTAATCCATGCAGACAGTTAATGCCTATAATCAGGCCAACTGAGGATGTGTTCCTGTATTTCTACACAGGTGGTTGAAAGCAGCCAATGATCTTCAGTGCACATATGATAACTTGACAGGTGATGTGCTGATATCGGCTGGTGTTATTGCTTACCTGGGAGCTTTCACTGCCAGCTTCCGCAATGACTCTACTAAAATGTGGGCCAAGCTCTGCAAGGTACCGCATTGCTCCTCTCTGAATAAATGGCACTGAATATTAATTTGCAAACAAGACTAGTTTTTACAATGTATTCAATTCCTCTTCTACTCAGTCAAAGAAGATCCCATCCTCTGATGATTTCTCTCTAAGTAAGACGCTTGGAGATCCAATCAAGATCAGGGCCTGGAATATCGCTGGCCTGCCAACTGACAGCTTCTCCATTGACAATGGTGTTATAGTGAGCAACTCCAGAAGATGGTATGACTCAACAAAGCCAAAAGCTTTCAAAATTTGGGTTTGCAAATTATGACAAATCTTTTCATCAGTTATCAGAAATAAAATGTCATGTTTTACAATCCTGTTTTCTCATTGCCAGGCCGTTAATGATAGATCCGCAGGGCCAGGCCAACAAATGGGTGAAAAACTCAGAAAAGGAGCATAACCTGAATGTGATTAAGCTAACCGATGCCGACTACATGAGAACACTCGAGAACTGCATCCAGTTTGGTACTCCACTGCTGCTGGAGAACGTAGGAGAGGAGCTTGACCCCTCCTTAGAGCCACTGCTTCTCAAACAAGTTTTCAAACAAGGTATTTTACATAAACTTAAAACAAAACTTTATTTTAGAGAGTAGTGTTTTTGATTACTTGATTAGTTTGACTCTCAAACAGGGGTTGGAAATCAAAGTGAGTTCCTGCTTTGTTTTTGTAGGGGGTGTGGACTGTATCAGATTGGGCGAAAGTGTGATTGAGTACTCAACTGACTTCCGCTTTTACATCACTACAAAGCTGAGGAACCCTCATTACCTGCCTGAACTAGCTACCAAAGTGTGCCTGCTGAACTTCATGATTACACCAGAGGGCCTTGAAGACCAGCTGCTTGGCATTGTGGTAGCAAAAGAGAGGTGATTAATAAAAAATAAAAATAAAACTTCCATACACACAAATATGCAAATATGCAACTGTTAATAATGAACAAAAACCAGCCAGTATTTAATGAATCATATAGCCAGAATGTAATGAATCATTATACTAAAAATAAGATTACATTTATTGACACAGAGCGTAGTTTCTGATTTTATTCTTTTGATTTCCTGAGAAATATGATTCAGAATTAATTTCACTTTATGATATTTCACTTCTGTTTTCCCTCAGACCTGAATTAGAGGAGGAAAGAAATGCCCTGATCCTTCAGTCTGCAGCCAATAAGAAGCAGCTTAAGGAGATTGAGGACCAAATCCTGGAGACTCTGCAGTCCTCAGAAGGGAACATCCTGGAAGACGAGAGTGCCATCCAGGTCTTGGATGCTGCCAAGATCATGTCTAATGAGATTACTAAGAAACAGCAGGTGTAGTGCATCAAATACAATACAATACAATACAAACTTTATTTCGAAAGCACATTTTAAAACAACCAGGTTGACCACAGTGCTGTACATTGACATGAAACAGTAAATAGACAAATACAACAGTTCTCATGCCGGATTAAAAGCCAAGGAATAAAAATGTGTTTTAAGTCGCGATTTAAAAACCGGAAGGCTGAGGGCCAGTCTGACATGAAGAGGCAATTCATTCCACAGTCTCGGGGCTGCGACTGAGAAAGTTCGATCCCCTCTGCTCTTGAGCCGTGTTTTAGGGACAACAAGAAGAGACCTTAAAGACCTTGAAGGAGCATGTGGCTTCAACAGATCAGTGATATAGACTGGAGCTAGTCCATGAAGGGCTTTAAATACAAATAATAGAATCTTAAAATCAATCCTAAAATTAATAGGGAGCCAGTGAAGAGAGGCAAGGACAGGGGTGATATGATCTCGCTTACGAGTTCCAGTAAGGAGATGAGCGGCAGCATTTTGAACCAGTTGTAGACGAGAAAGGGAGGCCTGGCTAAGACCTACTACATACAGAGCATTACAATAATCAAGGCGTGTTGTGATAAATGCATGTATAATCCTCTCAAAGTCTGTGAAGGATAAAAAGGGCTTAAGCTTAGTAAGAAGCCTAAGTTGAAAGAAAGTTCTGGCTTTCACAACAAAATTGATCTGCTTCTCCATTTTAAAATCACAATCCATTTTAACTCCCAGGTTTGTTACAACAGACTTAACATAAGGTTGCAAACTGGCCAGGTCTATTTGTGAGACATCGGAGGTGCCACTGGGTCTAAAAATCATGACCTCAGTTTTATTCTCGTTAAAGTTTAAAAATGTATGGCCATCCAGGCTTTAATATCATTAAAACAGTCAACCAATCTTGTTAAAGTACTGCCATCATTTCTTTTGATGGGCAGGTAGATTTGCGAATCATCAGCATAAAGATGGAAGCTGATGCTTTTTAAGATTGATCCAAGGGGGAGCAAATAGAGGGAAAAAAGAATTGGCCCGAGAATCGAACCCTGGGGAACTCCACATGTGAGGGACACAGAAGGTGAAACAGAGCCACCAAAACTGACTCTAAAATCTCTGACAAGTATGACCTAAACCATTCTAAGGCAGTGCCCTTAATCCCCACGCCATGATCGAGGCGAGAAATAAGGATGCTGTGGTCAACTGTGTCAAATGCTGCTGTGAGATCTAAAAGCATAAGAATTGCATAATCTCCAGAGTCAGTTGAGATTAAATGATCATTAAAAACTCTCAAAAGTGCGGATTCAGTGCTATGAAATGTCTTAAAACCCGATTGGAACACCTCAAGAACACCATGTGTATCTAAAAAGGACTGCAACTGTAAAAGAACTGCAACTGTAAAATAACTGCCTTCTCTAAAATCTTCGAGACAAATGGGAGTTAAGAGAGAGGGCGATAGTTTGAAAGTACTGATGTGTCCAAATTAGTTGTTTTTAATGAGTGGGTGCATCACTGCTTGTTTAAAATATGCTGGTACAAAACCTGAAGTAAGGCTGCTATTTATAATTTCTTGGATGTTAGGTCCAATACTGTCCCACACCTCTTTAAAAAGGTGAAAATATCAGTGGGACAAACTGAGGGTTTCAAATGTGTAACAATATTTGTAAGAGTAGCGATGGATGCAGACTCAAATCGGGTGAAAGCCGTTGCACACTCTATGGAAATGGAGGGGTCAAAAGCAGGAAGTGAGATACTTGCTCTAATTGAGGCAATCTTATCCCCCAAAAAATGGAGACATTTTTCTCAGGCCTCAGAGGATGCTACATGATAGACGGATTGGGGAGTATTAAGAACAGAGTTAATTGTTTTAAAACATGAGGTTTGTGACAATTATTTGAAATAAAATCTGAGAGATACTTGGTCTTCTCAGCTTTAACAGTTCTGATAACTGTGCAAACTTTCTCTAAGAATCTCATAAGACACCTGCAAATTATCTTTTTTCCATTTGCGCTCAGCTTTCCTACACTCTTGTCTAGCAGCCCGAGTAAAGTCATTTATCCAAGGTTCAGAAAAGCAGAACCTTGCTGAAGCTTTTCATCAAAGAGCTGGTTTAGAAGAAATCCCTTTACTAATCCCATGATAGTTTCTAGTTTAACGTCTGTGCTTTGCTGTGAACTTTCAGATCGCAGAGAAAACTGAGATTGAAATTGCTGAATCGAGGGAGGGCTACAGAGCCATCGCTAAGCACTCCTCCATCCTCTTCTTCAGTATCGCAGACCTGGCCAACATCGATCCCATGTATCAATACTCTCTCAACTGGTTTGTCAACCTCTATGTCAACTCCATACATGACAGGTGGGGAGTAACTGCACACAAGTTTACAAATTAAGCACTTTTCTTTGCATTTATACTTATTGTTCATATGTATTCTATAGCAACAAATCAAAGAATCTAGAGAAGAGACTCCGATACCTGACTGACCATTTCACCTATAACCTGTACTGCAATGTGTGCCGTTCTCTCTTTGAGAAGGACAAACTCCTCTTCTCGTTCCTGCTCTGTTCTAACTTACTGCTGTAAGTTCAAACAAATTAAGCTTTGATACAGTCCTGAATACAACATTGTTACTGTCAGATCTCATGTTAACATGATGAAATCTATGTCCAAAAGAAATATGATGTTGATTGAATCTGTGCAATTCTAAGGGCTAAGAAGGAGATTGAGTACTCTGAATTTATGTTCCTGCTTACTGGGGGTGTTGGCCTTCAGAACAACGTCTCCAACCCTGATCCAAACTGGCTACCTGACAAGAGCTGGGATGAGATCTGCCGGGCCAGTGATCTTCCTGCCCTTCACGGTCTCAAGTATGAAGTCTCTGCCATGCCGTCTGAAATAACTGATATGCATATGTATATCAAGTTTTGTGCAGCTGATTATATGACATTTCTTTGCTTGAATATAGGGAGAGCTTCACTAAGAGTCCTGAGAGTTTCCTGTCCATTTATGACAATAAGGAGCCTTACAACACAGCTTTGCCCAATCCTTGGTGTGATAAACTCAACGAACTTCAAAAAATGATAATTTACCGATGCCTCAGGCCTGATAAAGTAAGTTGTCATTGAGTTTGAAATTGACATGTTTTTATCATAGTACATTAAAAAGTAATAAAGGTATAGTATCACATCAATCGCAGGAACATTTTATTTTAATTTAACTTTAACCTTTCTTCAAAGATTGAGCCGGCAATCAGCAAATTTGTGACTGACAAACTGGGAAAGAGATTTGTTGAACCACCTCCATTTGACCTCAGTAAGAGCTACAGTGACTCCAACTGCACCATTCCACTGGTGTTCATTCTCTCTCCTGGAGCAGATCCTATGGCTAGTAAGTTTTTAATCACTCCAGTTTAAATAGGACAATACATTTCTCTCATTTAGTTCACTAAGGGAAAACACTTTAGGCTGGAATACATTAAACAACTTTTGTGGCCCCCCTCGGTAGAAATCACGGTGGGGGATCAACTGTCATAGCAAGAGACATTGAAAAACAGCAAGACATGACCAAAGTCATCTATCTGACGCATATGTAACAGACATTTAGTAAATAGTAAAGACGGAATGCAGGATGTCCGTGAACTTCTCCTTATTCTTCCTTCTTCAATTTACAGAATTATTATTTCTCAGATCGAAAATACATCTTTGTGTTAATAGCAGAGATTATTTGATTACGTCTACAAGTAAAATCATAATTAGTTATTTTAAAGTCACTTGGGTTTGGCAACCCCTGTTGGGGGTGTATAATATCAATTTCTTTAAGTTGTTAAGTTCTTTAACCTGTCAAAAACTACATTGAAACACTGTTTTGCCTTTTCCTTAGGTCTGCTGAAATTTGCCAATGATAAGAACATGGGTGGTTCCCAATTTAAATCCATCTCTCTGGGACAAGGCCAGGGTCCCATAGCAGTGACAATGATTAACTCGGCCATGAAGGAGGGCACCTGGGTGTGCTTGCAGAACTGCCACCTAGCCGTGTCCTGGATGACCACTTTGGAGAAGATCTGTGAGGACCTCTCCCCGGACTCATGCCATCCAAACTTCCGTCTTTGGCTCACCAGCTACCCATCACCCATGGTACACATACTGTACACTCCTGAGTAGACAATTGTTTTCTTTGCTTTGAACTATAATTATTGTCTAATCAGTTCTTTACGTTCCTGTATGTCGAAGGATATAATTGATGAGATGTTTGCTCTGTCAGTTTCCAGTGACCATACTGCAGAATGGCGTGAAGATGACCAATGAGCCTCCGACTGGCTTAAGGTTAAATCTGTTGCAGTCGTATATTTCTGACCCTATCTCAGACCCTGAGTTTTTTGCAGCCTGTCCTAACAAAGAGCCAGTGAGTACAGTAACCGTTTGTGGTCTTATGTTGACTCTCCCTCATGTTTCGGATATTCAGTAAGAGAATTTTATTACTGACTGCTGTTGTGTAGGTCTGGGAGAAGCTCTTGTATGGGGTTTGCTTCTTCCATGCTCTTGTCCAGGAGAGGAAAAAGTTTGGGCCATTGGGATGGAACATTCCTTATGGATTTAACGAGTCCGATCTGCGCATTAGTATCAGACAGCTGCAGGTAAAGTGTCATTTCCACCACATTATTTATTGGGTTAAATAGCACTCTGGTGGAAATGAAATTTTTTAAATGAATAAACTCTCTAGAAAAAGTCTAGTTTCATAGAAAGCATTTTATTCATCCTAAATACATTTAAATAATATGTCTCATATTACATTTCTAACACTCAAGACACCAAGGGTACTAACTTTCGAAAAACTTCATTAGGGTCACAATTGTTTGGTATTGTGTAAATTATATTATTATAAAAATTTAATTTAATTTATGTACCGTTCATAAGGTTGGGGTTATTAAGATTTTATAAAAATGTATTTTCAAAGAAATTTGTTATCCTCACACAAGGCTGCATTTATTTGATCAATTATCATCACTATTTTAATACATTTAAAAATGATTTTAAATATGAAATTTATTCCTGTGATGGCAGAGCTGAATTTCCAGCATCATTACTCCAGTCTTCAGTGTGACACGGTCCTTCAGAAATCATTCTAAAATGAACGATTTGATGCACAAGAAACATTTTTTATGTTTCTATCAACGTTGAAAATGGTTGTGCAGCTTAATATTTTTTTGGAAACCATGATACAGAATAACAGCATTTGAAATAGCATTATAAATGTCTTTACTGTCACTATTCACTCAATATATATTGTAATTGTTTATGCTTATTTCACTTGTTGTTCATATTATCATAGAGTTCAAAAATGAAAAATAATATTTTGTAATAAAATAATGTTACACTTTATTTGAATGGTCCCCATAGACATTCTTTTGACTATAAGTAATGTTGCACCGACATGTCAACTAACTCTCATTAGAGTATTAGTAGACTGTTAGGGCCAGGGTTATGGTTAATAGAAGTTGACATGTACTTTGTAAAGTTACTTATAGTCAGTAGAATGTTTGTTGTGGGAGCATAGAAATAAAGATTCATTTTAATTTTAAAGATTTTAGTATTAGCAGATATTAAGCAGACAGTCTACTAATACTCTTCTAATACTCTGAGAGTTAGTTGACATGTAGGTTCAACGTTACTTATAGTCAACAGAATGTCTAAAGGGGACCATCAAAAAAAAGTGTTACCAATAGCAATAACAACTTCATTTATATAGTACAATTAAACCAACAATTTTCACTGATTAAAAACTATTGAAAACAGTTGTGTTTTGAGTTGTCCTTTAAAATCCTGTACAGTAGCGGTGTCTCTAATATATTTAGAGACAGCAGTGTCTCTATCTATTTACAAATATAATATTGACATCTACACATAAAAGTAATTTGAAAAGTTTCAAATGAAGGCATGAAAAAGTCTCCTAGATGTTTTAATGTGACCTTAATATAACAAACGAAATCTGTTAAACAAATATTGGAAAAAAAATTGTTTTTTATATTTACTTTCTGTGCCTCAGCTCTTTGTGAATGAGTACCAGGAGGTACCCTTTGAGGCCATCACGTATCTGACTGGAGAGTGTAACTACGGAGGTCGTGTAACAGATGACTGGGACCGTCGCCTCCTCATGACGATCCTCGCTGACTTCTACAACAAAGACATTATTGACCACCCGCGCTACTCCTTCTCCCCCAGCGGCAATTATCATGCACCTCCAAAGTCCATATATGAAGACTATGTGGAGTTTATCAAGGTACGACTTTGTTATGATAGCTACTGACTTCTAACTAAATTCAAACTCATTAAACAATGATAATATAATACACTGCATATGCTCCACAGAACCTGCCTTTTAACCAGCATCCCGAGGTGTTTGGCATGCATGAGAATGTGGACATCTCCAAAGACCTTCAACAGACAAAACTACTGTTTGATTCCCTCCTCCTGACCCAGGGCGGTGGCTCAAAGGGAGGGGGCGGCTCTGGCGGGGACACCATTCTACTGGACATTGCTAATGACATCCTGTCTAAAGTAACTCATCATTCTTAAGACTAAAAATTGTTCTTGGGATAAAAAGTTATTTGCATATGTGCCAGTGATTTATTGACGTTCTGATTTCGGTCATGCAGCTTCCGGGTAATTTCGACATTGAGTCTGCCCTTACCAAATTCCCTGTGTGTTATGAAGAGAGCATGAATACAGTGCTTGTGCAGGAGATGCAGCGGTATAACAAGTGAGTCCGCAGAGCTCATTTTTAGATCAGAAACATCTACAAACAATTCTACATACGCAAAGACGTTTATTCTATAATTTCTGTGTACTTTCTTCTCTCAGTTTGAGCAGTACTATACGTGTAAGTCTGCAGAACCTGATAAAGGCCATTAAGGGGCTGGTGGTGATGGATGCAGAGCTAGAGGCTATAGCTGGGGGTCTGCTGGTGGGGAAAGTGCCAGAAAAGTGGGCCAAATGCTCCTATCCCACTCTCAAGCCATTGGGCAGCTATGTCAACGACTTCCTAGCCAGACTCAAATTTCTGCAGGTCAGTGATCATGAACAGACAACTCCTCACAGAGGCCAAAGGTATCAGACAAGTAGTGAAAATTACACTGTAAAATTTGAAAGATACTGTAAAAATGCTACAGTAAAAAGTTAAAAACATGTTAATTGGTTTTTAAGTGTAAGTTACCTGTAAATGGTTTAACATCACATTCTTTCAAATTTTACTGTAAAATTGTCAAATGAGTTTTTTTGCTAGTAAAAACTATTAATTGCAATATAATTTACAGTTAAGAAAAGAACAGTAAAAGACTTTCCCAGACGTCCTTGCGTTACACATCACATACGATTCATTTAAATTTTGAACGCTGATTCATCACATGGCTTTCTATTGTGCCACCTGTATTATTGCGGTGGTTATCGATACATTTTAGGATTATAAGGCAGATTTTGGGAGTTAAAGTAGGTAAATTAACATTCAATTACATAATGAAATATACGTTTTTAAGTTGTAAAATTGACAGGCATCCTGTAAAACTAGATCTATTTTGCATTTTTTAAATGTACAGTAATACATATTTTTTTCAGCGCATGTTATAATTAACAATTTGAGTGAAAATTTTAATTTGATAACAGCAGCAATCAGTGTTGCAAATTTTCTAGCATTTGATTAGTAACAGAAACAGCGCAGAATTTTTCTTATAATATACAACACCTTTAATCTTTCTGTTCAGATTTTCAATGTGATCTCCTTTTTTTTAAAGATTGCAAATAATTAATCTGTTCTCACTAAAACTGATATTATAGATAAAAGTTTTGATACTCACCATTCAAACGTTTGTGGTCAGTTTATATATAACTTTTATTCAATGGTGCATTCAGTTTAGCAAAAATAATAGTAAGGATAAAAGATTTCTATTTCAAAATAAAAAAATGATGAGAAAAATATTAACCAGCACTGTTTTCAACATCGATAATAATATGATAATAAATGTTTCTTAAGCAGCAAATCAGCATATTAGAATGATTTCTGAAGGATCATGTGACACTGAAGACTGGTGTAATGATGCCGAACATTGAGCTTTGTCCTCACAGGAATAAATGACATTTAAAAATAGAAAATAGTTTTTAAATCGTAATAATATTTCACAATATTACTATTGTGTTGTATTCATTGTATTTTTGATCAAATCAAGTAAATTGAATTTAAAAAAAAAATATTATTATATTATTTCTCTGTGTCATATTGTTTTCCAGGACTGGTATGACACCCAGAAGCCCCATGTATTCTGGTTGTCTGGGTTTTTCTTCACTCAGGCTTTCCTAACAGGAGCCTTGCAGAACTACGCCAGGAAGTACTCCATCCCCATTGACCTGCTTGGCTTTAATTATAAGGTATATCCTCTACTGCAACTGTCTATAGGCTGAGAGTACTTTCATCAGAAAGAGAATATTTGAGAGCTACATTTTGTTCTTCATTGCTTCAGGTTCTGTCATTCGACACCTCAGACTCATCTCCTGAAGATGGAGTCTACATTCATGGCCTTTTCCTGGATGGAGCTCGGTGGGATACAAAAAGGCAAGAGAAGCTTACATGGCAGGAAGATGATGGACATTTTTAGCTATATTTTTTTCATGAAATTTGTTCTTCCTTGCAGTGGAGTGTTGGTCGAACAGCATCCAAAGGTTTTATTTGATGCAGTCCCTATCATCTGGATCAAACCAAGTAAGATAATAAATGTTATGTGATGATTATTTAATACATATATATATATATATATCATTTCATGCTTTTGTAGTTACTTTGCTCAGCAACCTCTCTAAACCTGTCTTTAGCGGACAAGAGGGGCATGGAACACCCCAACAGCATCTATGTGTGTCCCCTCTACAAGACCAGTGAGCGTAAAGGTACTCTGTCCACCACTGGCCATTCAACAAACTTCGTCATCAGCATGATGCTCGCAACCAGCAAGCGTCCTCAGCACTGGATCAAGAGAGGCGTAGCTTTGCTCTGTCAACTAGATGATTGACACCGAACCAGCACTTTATTTACTGTTCCCAGTGATTATCCACTGTGTCCATTAAAAATATTATCTCAGCAATTGGTTTTAAATGTTTTTAACAAACACCATCATAATGTGATATGATTGTCCTCTTTGCATGTCATTGTGTTTTTCAAGTACATCTAGAATATCTACATTGATCTTTTATTCGGGAGATCCTCTGACACCTTGCATTAAAAGAGAAACTTGTTCTGCTGCTCAAATCTACTCTGACTATTTCAAATAAATGCAACCTTCACAAGGACATTTTAGTATTGCTTATTAGGATATATTATATTATTGCATAATTATAATTTTTTTATAAACTTAAATGCTTATATTTTGTAGAAACAATTAAGTAGGGAAATACACTTTAAACAAAACATTTCTTCATGATACAATCTATGTTATAATGTTTAAAGGGGTCATGACATGAGAAACCAAATTTGCCTTGATCTTTTGGTATATAAGAGATTTATGTACTATTAAAACTTCCTGCAAGTTTCATAGTTTAAGACGTCCTACCCATTATAAACGAAGCATTTATTTAATCAAGCTCTAAATACAGCTCGTTCTAGATCAGGGGTTTTCAAATTGGGTGAATGTGAGCCTCCCCTTACAGTAGGTAAGGACAGCCGATAAGGAAAGCGCTATATAAATGTAACAAATTAATAAATTAAGTAGGCTATGTTAATGCCATCTTTTTACGAATGAAGGCCAATATCACTGATATTAATCAAACGTTTTGACTTTAATCTCGCAATATTAGATTTTTTTTTTTTTAGATTAAAAAAAAAAATTATAGATGTTTTTTTTTTTTTTGATTGCGGTTCAGGGCTTCCGTACATTTCTTAGGCTTTAAAAAATATTATTTTTTTACATTTAAGTTAACTTAAAACAATCCTCACTTAAACCCATAATAAATGTCATATTTAGGCTACCTGTACCTTCCTGTCTAACACAGGTATGAAAATAACTGAAATTGAAGGTTATAATACAGTCCGCACTGCATCAATTATAAATGAAATATAGATTAATCCTTATTAAAGCTACAAGCGTTCTTTAGTCAAGAGCAGGGAGTAATTTTCTCTGTTCCCTTTGCTCTTTGGTTAACTTTACTGACAGAGAGAAAGAGAATTGGCTGCTGTCACTTTAAGATCTGCTGACAGGATCTCACAACTCATTCTCACACTACTCTTTACTTACATTTAAGATTTTATTTAACTCATTTAAGACTGCTCTTGTGAGGATACTCGACAAAGAGGACATTTTGGCATAAATGTGTGTGTTATTGTTCGTTCATGCGCGAAAGAGAACTTGATACTGGCGTGCCTCTTTACGTGCGTCGTGTGTGTGTGTGTGTGTGTGTGTGTGTGTGTATCAGGAGGACATTCACTGACAGCGCGTTCTCTTTTTTTCCCCTTGTCGGGCATGAATGGTTTAAGAGCATTTGCGTGAATAAGAGCGTGATCATAACCCTAGCTAAAGGATGACAGAAAGAACGAATGCTGCGTTACTTGCGTTAAAGCTGGGCAAAAATGAATCACATGCGTTGACGTTGACAGCAGAGGCGTAAGTTTGATTTTGAGATTGGTGGGGACAGCCCGGAAGCTGAGGATTCAGGAAATTAAATGAATAGGATAATGTATTAAGGTTTTTACATTGACCTTAATATGTTAATTAATTAATTCTGTAATGTTACCGGTATAACAAATAATGACAAGGAGGCAGTTTAACAGACGTATTAACTTTACTCTGCTCATAGTGTAAGGCCACATCCACACGAAGCCAGAGCTTTCCCTATCCAATGTTTTTTTTTCCTCGTTCTAAAAAAAAATTCCGTAAACACGGCGGCGTCTCGAAAAATATATGCGTAGCCTACTCACGAAACCACTGAAACCGACTCAAAACCATGTACTAAAAATGCGAGAAGAAAACTTAGAGCATGCGCATAAACCTGGCGCGCTGTAGGCGACTATACATAGACAGTAAAATAAATACTACAATAATAGGCACAGTAGCAGCTTCTTTTCTTCTTTATCAAGAACTTTATTGAACAACCATAAATTGCCTGGTACAAAATAGGGAGTCACGATATTCGATTAGTTAGCGGACTCAGAAAGCTTGCCACATAGAACCGGCAAAAGTAACGAATGTGTCAAATATAGCAATTGGAGACATTTTAATTGTTTATTAATAAACTAGTGTTTTCTGTGTCATTCTTGACTGAAAAGATTAAGTTGACGATGCTGACTCGCCACCTTACAGTATTGTGAACGTGTATACCGGTAATGCGGATTTGGCTACATAAGAGAGAATTAGGCTATCTGTTTATTTTCGTTTTGAATTGTTGTTTGATGTTGTTTAAAAGTAGACATTTCAAACTTTCTATATATTTCTGAGTTTGGGTTCATGACGAGCTCCAGTTCACGAGCAATGCAAGTTAGGCTATCGCGCCGGCGCGTCCATGTCCTGATTATACTTTCTGCGATATATATTTGCTTCTTATTAAATCCAGACAACTAGCTGGTTGATGAAACATTGATTAAAATTAAGATACAATTTATACAAAACGAAATTCACTTTAAAGAGACAAAGACGCACGCACACACACACAGTTTAGGTTTGCTACTTATCCCGCAATTGTCATAGGCAATAGCCTACATTGAAAAAAACTGCACTGTCCCAGAATCAATATGTGACGCGATTTGTCCCGAATTTTTGTTCACAGAGCTGTTGATTTCTCCCTCACTTACCGCTTTAGGTTTCGGAGGAACTTTGCCGCTCCTCACAACCAAATTAAGCGACAGCCTCTCACAAGTTAGAAAGAAAAAGCAAACCAATCGGATTAGCGATGTAGGATTGGGGGAAAAGGGAATTGCGCCTTTTTCACATAACGCTCTTGTAAGAGTGGTTTTATATATAGGCTAGGCTATTTTTTTTTTAATGAAATTATTGCTAGGGACAAATCAGTGGTCATTGGATATTGGTAGGGACACGTCCCTAGCGTCCCTACTAAATTCTACGCCCCTGGTTGACAGCACTAGCTACTTGTCATACATTACTGACAGAAAAATGCTGCGGTTTAAAGTAGACTCGTTTTCATGGTAGGTGTACACAGAATGTTTTTTAGAAAGCTACACAAAATGTTCTACATTAAATATTTAGCTAACGTTAACAGTCTGAAGTTACCAACCAGCAGTGTTAATTTTTCTCGTGTCGCGCCTCCCGTGTGGCTCTTTGGCGCCCCCCAGGGGAGGCGCGCCTCACCTATTGAAAACCGCTGTTCTAGATCATTTGAACTTAGTGACGTCACGATACGAAGTAACGTACCAGTCGTTTGCATATGACCGCCTCCAGTATGCCGCTCGCAATGTTCCATTCGGCGACGAGACTGACAAGCACGACAGATAACACACGTGTATACGTGCGTGTACGTCTCCATTTGTTTTATATGGAGACGTACACGCAAATATCACGTCACGTATACACGTCAATCACGTGTAGCTGTTGATCTATGCAGACGTCACGGCGGCGTCACGTTAGAAAGTTAACGTGTGGATTACATCTTAACGTGTGAACGTCTGCCCGTCTGCACGTCTGCACGTCTGCCCGTCTGCTATACGTCTGCACGTCTGCACGTCTGCACGTCTGCCCGTCTGCTATACGTCTGCACGTCTGCACGTCTGCACGTCTGGAGTATTTTTCCTTATTTTCCCTCACGTCTATTTTTCCTTATTTTCTCATACATTTACT
This sequence comes from Semotilus atromaculatus, assembly GCA_031834385.1. Taxonomy (NCBI): domain Eukaryota; kingdom Metazoa; phylum Chordata; class Actinopteri; order Cypriniformes; family Leuciscidae; genus Semotilus; species Semotilus atromaculatus. The sequence goes on from JAULUF010000026.1 coordinate 13,024,193, forward strand.
TATTTGTATAATGCTGAATCTGTTCATGTACCATAGGTATCCCATAGATTTTTAGCTTTTTTAATAAAAGTCTATTGTCATGTATTTTGATTATAAAATGGGCAGGTAAAATTCCGAAAAGGTGGGTATTATCATTATATATTTGTTGGTTTAAGATGTGTCAATGCTCTGCAGCAGGCAGGGTCTGCATGCCTCAAGTTCACTCATAGATGCTGCATTTAGCATTAATTGTTCCATTCAGAAACCCTTTTAGAACTTATTGGATTTTAAGCTAAAATTAGTTAGCCTACTTGTGATTGCTTGGATTAGGCTACTGCTATTCTTATTCTGAAAAGTAATAATCAGTAGGCTACATTTATGTTAAATATTTTTAAATTGAATATATAATAGAGCTACACAAAAGTTTTTATAAAGCCTATAGCACTCTATTAAATGTAGCCTAGTCATAAACTATGGCTATACGATTTAGTCTTGTCTTTTTCTTTATATCACAATGACATACATACATATACATTCATATATATATATATATATATATATATATATATATATATATATATATATACACACACGTGTGTGTTTGTGTTAGCTACATTGTCTCTATAAAGTATATTTAGTGTATAATGTAAAATGAAAGTGGACAACTGTAATACAGTAAGTAGGCTAGTATTACAGTACAGAAAAACAATGTCTGATTACATACCTGTTCTGTCCACAAACGTTTGAATGGCGTTTCCATTACAGATTTGCGCAAAACGTTTGCGATATTTTCTAAATATCGATAAAAAAACTATTGCGAAATGACGGCGTTTCCATTAACCGATGTTATGCGACTAAAACGTCCTTTTTTCTTCTCGCGATAAGTCATTACAAAAATTATGGTAACGGACGTTGGTAGGTTTATAGCCTATAGGCATATCAGAGCCACCGCACTGGACATTATTATTATTATTATTAATTGAAGGAGACGGGGCGTGTTATCCAAGCATTAATGGCAAGGAAAGACCCTTAGCAACTGTGAGCGGCACATATGAGGATCTGGTGTTTCTCACTCATTTCTATTTCAAGGTCTTGATTGTGGCATTTCTTTGAGGTTTAGAATCCAGTATTCCTGTCATTCTTTTTTTTAAAATGAATTTAATAAAGAACTCTGTCTCGTATTCTGTCCAAACGGTCCGTGTACTTTTGCGTCCATTCGTTTTTCCTTTTTTAATCATATTAAAAAATAAATAGGCTCTAGATGAATTTTCAGATTTTTGTTTATGACTTTTTGTCCCTTTATTAAACATTTAAAATATTTACAAATTAATATGGAAGAAAATTCAATTTTACTGGTTTTCTAAGGCCAATTAGAACCCGATGATATTTTTTTAGGCCTATTAATTGCTTTTGATTTGAATTTGTTTATTTAAAAGTGGACATTTTTATAGCCTACATAGGCTATATTTTGTTTCAGTTCACGGAGATCATGAAAGCGCTCCTGAAAGAAGAACGGTTTCTTGTTATTGTGAGTATACACAAATAAAAGTAGTTGCGGATTATGTTTTATTATTTTCTGTATGACCAGAAATGATAGAGTATTTTAAGTTGTTTCCACTGTTGATAGGAAAATGCAAGTGTTCGCGCCGGCGCCTCCATTTCATGCAGTGCGCACTCTGCTCAAACCCTTTATGCGTCAAAAACTTGTTTATTTGTGATAATCTTAGCCCTGTATTATTATTTTTTGATAAAAGCGTCTTCTAAATATGTAGTCTAATAAATGTAACAGCCTAATAATAATGATAATTATTATTATTTGCGTTTATAACTATAAATGAGTTCACTTAAGACAGTAATATGCTAAAATAACTGATGAATGTTTTATTTTTATATAACCTTTTACAGGTTTGGAAATTAGTTTGTGTTAGCCTACTATATTTATTTTTTGTATGTGAAGTCTTTTTTTGCTCAAGAAAGTTCAAGAAATTACAAAGAACTGATATCCTATTTACAAATCTGAGAGGGCGGATTAGGATATCATACAGTTTATTAATCCGTGGGCACGATTTGTTAAACCGATCGATCCAGTCTAAAAACTAATAAAGAAGAAAACATGTTTTTCGGATAAGTTAAAGGAAAAACGAATGGATGCCAAAGTAGCCACGGACCAAAAACACACGCGCCTTCTAAATGCGTGACTGTAAATGCGCAAAAACTGTTTCCATCGCAGTTTTGCGAAATATTCCTTTTTCGAATTGCCTGAAAAACCACCTCATGCGAGCGTAAAATCTTTTTTGCGAGAAATGGGAGTTTTTGCGAAATTGACGTGTTTCCATTGAGCGTATTTTTAATTCGCAATTTCAATTTGCGCAATTTGAAGGGTAATGGAAACGCACTGTTGTTCTCCAACATTGTCTGCAATAGTGACCGTTATTTCATTAGAAACATGTCCACAATCTTGACCTCTTCACTGTTTTGCCTCCATACCCACACATCTTTACTCCTCTTCTTGCCGGCTGTTGACCTGGTTGTTATTCCATTATCTGAATGTGTATGACTTGTGCTCTGTCTATATATGCTTGCCAAATGAAGCTTCATGAGATGCACCTCTGAGCTATTTCAGAAAACTGGTTGATTTAAAGCTTTACATTCCCATTAATTAGTGGAATGCAAAATTCATAGACAAAAAATTGTTGCTGTAATTATAACATTAAAATAGCATGTCATGGGAACCTACAACGGCACATACATGTAGGCTACATATATTTCTATTTGTAATGCAGTCACTTTAAATTCACATAATGATGAACTTCTGGGTAACAGTTTAAATATAATGAAAATTAACTGCCAATTGAGACAAAAAGTTGAGAAAAAATACCAAGTAAAACACACATTTGTAAATATTTGTTTTAATTTTTCTGTAATGAGCAGTTTTTAGCTTTTTAAAAAAGAATCATTAGAAAACCAAAATTCCTGTAAATAAACAATATGTTAATACAATGAACATATAGTTCCAAACAGCACCACAGCAGAACAACTGCCTAAAGAAGTAGCTGTGTGGGTATTAAAAATATATTTGTGTTTTTGAAAGAATAGGTTGAACATTAACCAGTGATGTCAATAGAGCAGTGCCTTGCCGCCATCTACTGGCGGTTTTATATTTATATTTAGTAGTTTCGTATTTGTTTATGCTCTTTTCATTTCGACATTTACAACTCGGTTTAAATTAGCTTTTCATTTCGACATTTACAAATCGGTTTAAATGAGCTTGCTAGAAGTTCATAGAATGATTTTATTTTTTAACAAGTGTGTTTTACTTGGTATTTTTTTCTCAACTTTTTGTCTTCATGTTTATTTTATAATCAAAATACAAGACAATTGACTTCTATTTAAAAAGTTATACCTTTCATTGGGATACCAAATGTATGGTACATTAACAGATTCAGAATTATATAAATAAGTTGATCAAATGTAGTCCTATAAACTGTGCCAAAATAAGATTATCTATGATAGTGTCTATAACAGTAAAGGTATGATAAAATAAGGAAAAATAGACGTGAGGGAAAATAAGGAAAAATAGATAGCCCCAGACGTTAAGACGTGCAGACGTTAAGACGTTTAAGACGTGCAGACGTTAAGACGTGCAGACGTTAAGACGTTTAAGACGTGCAGACGTTTAAGACGTGAAGACGTTAAGACGTTTAAGACGTGCAGACGTTCTCCACACGCATGTCACACGCACGTTAACACGTCTTTAAGCTTGGTTAGGAAAGAAATGACACAAAGCGAGCGCCATACTCCAGCGCAAGACAACTACGCCTCATTTCACATCATCGCATGCGTTGTCCTGCATCGAGTGGCGATGCCACGCAGATGTGCTGTTCCTGGCTGTGGACAACAACATGTTTGAATACGCTGCCGAACGATCCAGACGTCAGGGAAAGCAGTTGGATGTTGTTTATTTGCAGCATATGCAGCGCGCCAAAGCCTTATTTGAACGGTGAGTGTGATCAGATGAGTGTGACAGGGCATGTTACTGAAAGAACGAGCAGAGAGCGAGCGAGCGAGCCCTGGCCGCGCGCGCGCCTTCAAACTGTCTTGCTCTTGCGCTCTCTCTCTCTCTCTCTCTCTCTGTCTCTCTCTCTCTCCCTCCCTCCCTCGCGTATATGAATCAAAATCAATTGAGAATTGACACGATGGTAAAAGATTGGAAGACCGAAGTTTCACGTGGTGGAGCATTGTGTAGTCTACATGTGATACAAAATGATTAACGTTAATAATGTATGCATAAGCAGCACTGACGTTAGCCAATCATAACAGTGGGCGTTAACACTGAAGTATTAAAGGGGAAACACCCCAAAACAGACTGTTTGAATCAGAGGTGAGAAACAGGGTGGGAAAATGTCATAAATCACTACATTTTTTAAGTTTTTTTGTACAAAAAACTATAGTAATACTATAATTGCACCTAAGGGAACATAATAAAACAAAACAAAAAAAAACATGTCATGACCCCTTTAATATAAAAAAATAAAATAATTTCAACACAGAGAGATTTTTATATATTTCAGTGTTATTAGTTCTTAGCAGATGTTGTAGCTTAGTGCTTAAAATGGCATATTTTTTTGCTTGCCTACAAACTGGCCTACATTACTGTACATTACATATTAGGATGGAATGGAATAGGGTGGGGTCAAATTGGGAATATATTCTTGCTTTTAAGTACAAAGGAATACTCTTCCATTTTTTTCTGTTATTTAATAATTCATACATCAGTGTTAATGTGCGTCTCTGGTGGGATTGCTTTATTTAATCAATGCACAGCTTCCTGTTTCTCTGAGAGTATGCGTTTTGTACTGTCCACTGTGAATTTCAAGCCGTGTGGTGAAGGATCGATTCAAATAGACAGCTGAATACAAGAGAAAGCGTGGCCCATTGCATATGTTCCTGAGAACACCAATGAGGAGAACATGAACTCTCAGGTCAGCTGTCTGGTAGGGTAGAATTGCAAGACCGGTTGTCACGCAGTGGGTAAAAGCCAGGTGTTGGTTGGTTGGCCCAGGCCCCATGAGCAGGTATTTTTAACCATGCAGGGATATATATAGTGTAAAGCGACCAAAAACACAGTACAGATACAACTGCCAGGACTGTTTTCAACATTTCCTGTTGTCTCAAGGTAGAATGAACATTTGCCTTTGAATTGTAAACAGATTATTCCTCCTGGAAAAGCTCGATAGAAATAGATTGCATGGGATGTGTTGCATGTTTACAAACCATTCTCAAAGTAATTAGACAGTCATTTCAAGAATGCAGTTACCAAAGCAGCTATGTTAGGCTCTTATTATTCCTTTTATGTTCATTCTAAATATGAATTTTACAGTTTAATGCAACAACCACCGAGTTTCGAGTGCTGGTTACATCCTTTTCTACTAATTCAAGCCAGCTCTAGAGCAGATATTTTCAGCTTTGGCTGTTGTAAACCAATGCTCACATGCATGTTCAATACAGTCTCTTGCACAAAAAAACAACAAAAAAAACCTACTTAAAACATTGAATTCAAGAGTCAAACTAACAGAATGCTAGTCATACTTTACATAATATACAAAGTTTTTTTCTATATTAGACCAGTCCGTTTATTGTGGTGCCAATGCAATTTTTTGTCACGTTGTAAAGACAGAAAAAGCCATTTTCTGTGAAGTCCTGTGGTTTTGGTTGCCAAATTTGAGTTTATTACTGAAAGATGGAGGAGGTGTATGATGCTGCGGAGGATGACTGGGATGAGGATGAAGATGAGGCCACTCAGTACATGATTGAACAGAGTCTATTGGAGTACAGCAAACATACGGATTCAGCTACCAGGTACAGGTAAATCCCACCATTTTCAATGCCCTAATAGTGTGTGTCTTATGATTGAACATTTTGTTTTGATGTCCCTCAGCAGTGATCCATTGGACCTCATTGACCATGAGGAAATTTTCACTGCTATACAAGCTGGTAAGAGCTAAATCCTCCACAAATGTTGATGAGCATTTTCAGTGTTCCTCTGTAGAAGTTCTGGAGACTTCATGCCGTTCGTTCCATGTGTGATGTCAGGTAATGAGGATGCTTTGAAGGTCCTGGTGCAGCGTAAGGAGGCTCTGTCGAATGCAGACAGCAGGGGCTGGATCCCTTTGCATGAGGCAGCGGTGCAACACAAGAGGAGCATTCTGGAGATCACTTACGCAGGTCCATGAGATATATCTACCTCACTAAACCACCCCAAAAACATGTTCAATTATTTCTTAATGAGAATTCCTCATTCAGCGTCTCCTCAGGGGTCAGGGCAGTGCCGTACTCTAAGAGGGGAGACTCCGTTGTTTCTCGCTGTTGTCCACGGTCTCCGAGAGAATGCCACATTCCTGCTGCAGAACGGTTGTGACCCTGACTGCAAAAACGAGGATGGTGACTCTGCATTGATTGCAGGTGTGGAACCCAATGCTATTTTTAGCATACTGTTTACTAAGTAAGATTAAGATTAGACCACTAGACACTCTTTTTTTTGACAAAGATTTAAGTCACATTGTTGTTTTAATTCATGTTAAACTGATAAATGACATACAGTACTGAGTATTCCTGTAGTATCCCTGCAGTTCAGTGTATTCCTTTAGCACTAAGTAAAGTTTAGCACCCAAGATGAGGCTAGGGATGCACAATATATAAGCTATACCATACCATTCCATACCGGATAACAGTCGATATGAGAGATTTTTTTTCTTAGATAACCTTTGCTGTCATCTAACACTCACTTAAATATTAAATGTAATCTTTATCAAATCTCTCTCTCTCTCTAAATAAAATTGTATTTAATCAAAATTAGTTATGTAATTTAATTATGTAAATTATTATGTAATTTTAAAAGTGTGATCCATAGACCTGAATTATAAAACAATTAATAAAACACAGTAGGCATTTCTACTGTATAATGAATATGCAGTTATGCCATGCTCTAAAATATTTAATCGGGTAAAAAATGTGAGTAACATTTTTTTTTTAAATCCTGATCATTGATCCTTTGAATTTTGTTGTGGACAATTGGGGACGTTGAAATGGTTGATAACAGCTGATTATTTAAATTTGTGTTTTATTTTAAATTCATTTAGACAAAATAGTGTATAATATAACTGTTATGAAAGCCTGAGTGAAGACTGTAGTTAATGAAAAATTCAAATAAAGTATACAACATGAAATCAGTCATGGGTATTAGCCTGAATTTTAACATCATTGCATAAGAGACGATAGACTATATTTGACACAAGTCTAATAAATACATGAACTGACTTTTGTCCAGCCGTAAAGAATGACCAGTATGACCTGGCTCTGCTGCTGCTACGCTACAATGCCACAGTGGACCAAAAAGGAAGTCTTCAAAGAAGCGCTCTGCATGAGGCATCCTTGCTTGGCTTGGATAACTTTGTATACCTGCTCCTACAATCTGGCGCTGACCCAAATGCCATTGATGTCTGTGAACACACTTCTTTAGGACTTGCGGCTCAAGCTGGACATTTTAACGTTGTGGAGGTTCTACTTCAGAAAGGTGATTTTGAAAATGTGCCTGTGGCTAGAAATTCAGTAGCCTATCTGACTTGAGTCAGTGTTTTTATTTTTATTGTTTACAGCTACTCATAACCGATAAATAGATAATATAATATAAAATAGTTTAGATAGAATTATATCCATCCGTCTGTCTATTTATCTGTCTATCATTTTCACTTTTTTTTAATAATATTTAATAACCCACTCATGTTCAGGGGCCAGTGTGTGGTCAAAGCCTCATCTTCCAGGTTCAGACTCAGTTTTATTCGATGCTGCGGCTTCAGGAAACCCTGATATCATCTCACTGCTGTTGGATAATGGAGCCGATCCCAACGTGCCCACCAACACAGGCCATCTCCCCATCCACCGTGTAGCCTACCACGGGCATCTACTGTGAGTAACTCACTGCTGATGTAGTGCTTACCCTTGATCCAACCAGAAATCACAGAAAAAAATCTGTTTGTGTATTTCATAGAGCACTGGAGCAGCTGATCCCTGTGACTAAGAAAGAGGTGATCAAAGAGAGCGGCATGAGCCCGTTACACTCCGCCGCTGCGGGCGGTCACTCTCAGTGCCTGGATCTACTCCTGAGCTCCGGGTTTGACCCTAACTTCATGTTACACCCCAGAGTGCGCAGGAACTATGAGGACGAGCGCAGGTCAGCGCTGTTCTTCACTGTAACGAACAGTGACGTCCAGTCAGCGAGGCTGCTTCTGGAGGCCGGAGCCATGCCCAATCAAGACCCAGTCAACTGCCTGCAGGTAGCCATGAGACTGGGCAACTACGAGCTCATCAACACTCTGCTACGCTATGGTGCCAACGTAAACTACTACTCCCGTGTCAACACCACCCACTTCCCTTCCGCCCTTCAGTACGCTCTAAAGGATGAGGTGATGCTGCGCATGCTGCTCAATAACGGTTATGACGTGCAGCGCTGCTTTGACTGTCCGTATGGACAGGCCTCGCATGTTCCCGTGGATTATGAGGGCTGGAGCGCCTCTGTCATCAAAGACGTGGTGGTAAGACCAGTTGCGGCTCACTGTGTCTGTATCAAGGAAAATGATCTATGATCATTTACTCACCTTCGTGTCATTCTAAACATGTACTGTACACTACAGTTCAAAAGTTTGGGGTCAGTAAATCTTTTTATTTTGTTTGAAAGAAAATAATACTTTTATTTGGCAAGGATGCATTAAATTTTATAAAAGTTTCAGTAAAAAGACGTTTATAATTTGAAAAAATGTATCACAGTTTCCATAAAACATATTAAGCTTAACTGTTTAAGCAGCTCAACTGTTTTCAGCAATGATAAACATAATAAATGTTTCTTGAGCATCAAATCAGCATATTAGAATGATTTCTGAAGAATCATGTGACACGGAAGACTGGAGTATTGATGCCGAAAATTCAGCTAAACCATCATAGGAATAAATTACATTTAAATATATTACAAAATATTACAATTTGTGATAATGCTGTGTTTCACAATATTAATATTTTTATCAAATAAATGTAGCCTTAGTGAGCATAAGAGACTTTTTTCAAAAACATTAATACATCTTACCAACCTCAAATTTTTGAGTATGACTTTCAGTTTTCTGCAAAACACAAATGAAGATATTATGAAGAATGTTTGGCCCAAACAAAATTATAGGCCACCACCCATGAGGGTGAATAAATGATGACAGAAGTTTTATTTTTTTAGTAAGTCTAAACTTGTTTTTGTGCAGTTCTGTGAGGTGATCACAGTGTACTGGCTCAAGCACATCTCAGCTCAAGTAGTGAGAATCATGTTGGATTATGTTGATCATGTGACTCTCTGCTCCAAACTGAAGACTGTTCTGGTTGAGCAAAAACAGTGGCCGGAAATATGTAAGATTCAAGGTGAGTGTCCTTTCACATCTTGAGATTGAGATCCAGAAAACCTTTAACATGAAATTCTACGCAGGACCGGTTGCATAAACTGCAAAGACTCTAGTTAAGATGATCATAATTTATTTTTTAAAAACTTTTCATAACCTTTTAAGTCTTTATAACTTTTAAAGTTACATATTGGTCTAATTTGATACCGAAAAGTAAAACTGATAACCTCTAAGCAACAGCTATTAAGACACAGTCTTAATATAATAGCTATGTTTATGCAACTGACCGCCCCCATAGATTTCAAATGTGTTGTTATACTTATCGTAAGTAATTACCTAGATTGAAATGCAGCATATTCCAAAATATATTTATGTATATTTTCTGCTTTCATCAGAAAACGCTCGAAGCCTGAAGCATCTCTGCAGACTGAAAATTCGGGATTCTTTGGGTCGCTTGCGTCTGAGGGCTCCAGTCTTTATCAGTTTCCTGCCTCTGCCTGCCAGTCTCAAAGACTATATTCGCTTCAAAGAGTATGATGTTTACAGTAGAGGAAGTATGACAGAATAAGAGTAACACTAGATGGATGAATCTGTACATTATGCTCTTTTTTTCACTTTATTGAAAATGTTGTGAAAAAATATTCGTTTGAGTTTAAAAAAACAAAACAAATCCAGATGCAGTGGGGTCACATTGAAAATCTGTGATTTGAAATTTCATTTAAATTTGGAAAGACAGAAGTTTATGATTCCGTCTAATTTAAAACTGTTTTACTTTATTTTGATGGTCCCTTTAACGCACTCTGTTGACAAGTAACGTTGCAACTACATGTCTACTAACTTTCATTAGAGTTTAAGTAGACTGGTAGGGTTTGAATAAGTTGACATGAAGTCGCAAAGTTACTTATAGTCAGTAGAATGTCTGTTGGGGGAGCATCACAATAAAATGTTAGCAGATATTAAAGGGACAGTTCACCCAAAAATGAAAATTGTCATTATTTACTCACCCTCAAGTTGTTACAAACCTGTATGAGTTTCTTTCTTCTGTTGAACACAAAAGAAGATATTTTAAAGAATGTTGGTGACTAAACAGTTGATGGCACCCATTGACTTCCATAGTAGGGAAAAAAATTGTGGTTTTGTGTGTGGTTACCTGTGGTTACCAACATTCTTTAAAATATCTTCTTTTGTGTTCAACAGAAGAAAGAAACTCATACCGGTTTGTAACAACTTGAGGGTGAGTAAATGACAACATTTTTGGGTGAACTAACCCTTTAAGCAGACAGTCTACTAATAATCAGTTAGTTGTTAGTTGACACATTTTTGCAATGTTATATAGTCAACAGAATGTTCAAAAGGGACCATCAAAATTAAACTGTTACCCTTGAAACAAATGTATAATTTTGCAATAGGTGAATAATCAAATAAGCCAATTTGTGAAACTGATCATGTGATCTTTGTTCAGTAGTCAGAAGTTCTTCCACTGAGATGCATTAGGTTTCTCACAAACGTGTGGAGTTCATGTAGCTGGAGTGCTGCTGTTTTTAAAAGTCAAAGGAGAACAAACTAAATATTAAGAATTTTTAAAGTTAATGTTTCTCAAATTATGTTAGGCCTAATGATATTGTAGCTAATGCAAATATTTGTAGGACTATCAGAAAAATGCTAAATAGTGGCATTTTCATAAGCTATGTGCATTAAACATGTGATTTGTATACTGTATGTTAGAATGAATTATGTAAATAAATGTCTCGATCTCGATTTGTCATGTGATTATATGATCATGGTTTGATTGGAGATTATCATGGGTGGGAGGAAGTGCACACACATACGCAGTGACTTTCCCCAAAGAGTTTATTGTCGTCAGACAGCTCGACGATTCGTTCTTGGCTCGTCTTGTAAACGTTCTAGCCATCTGCCTGTAAAGCTGCTCATGCGCATAGCGGTCGTGACGTCTAGACGCTGCGCAGTTCTCAGTAGCGCCACCGGAGGGCGTCAGGCTACGTGAATGTAAACAGTGACGCCAGAGTTTTGCAGTGGTGGGGAAGGTATACGTCACAAGCATAATGGCGGAGGCTGGTTGAGAAGGAGAATTACTCCGAGAAGCGGCATTGAAACCAACTTCATCGCCAGCTGACTAGGTGACTGCAGGTCTGAAAATGGCTTGCAATTTCAGCCAGGAGAGAAAAATCGACAAGGAGAGCAGCAAGACCGGCGGCCTAACATTGGAGGATGGCGACAGCAAGAAACAATTGTTGTCAGCCTCTAGCACGGCCACATCCAAGCAAAATGGCGATCAAGCTGAATGTGAAGACGAGCAAATGTCTGAACAAGATGCCTCTGAGCGGCGGAGGGCAGGACTGTTGGACCTGAAAAATTGCGGCGTTGCGCCCTCGACATTACCGAAGTCGACCGAGGAGCTGCCAAGAAGGAATTTTCAGATCCCGAGAAAAATCAAGGAGCGGAAAGGTTGTGTGTCCCATTACTACCACTACTACTGCCATTACTATTCCCGAAATGGACTGTTTCTGTTTCTCAGCTTACAAGTACGCTAAAAGCGCGCTCTTTGGTGCTTCGGGTCAAATTAATAGACCTGTATTGATATATAAACGTGGGATCTATATAACGAAACACGTGATTAGCCGTGAAAGGTTTGCACTAGTTACTAAATGGATTTTTAGCGAGTGCATTGCTCAGAGCTGCAGGTAAGTCGGCGCTCTAATGCAACTAACCGCAGCACGTGAGGATTCGATTCGTTCGACGCAAAAAAGAAGCACATTTTGTCTCGCTGCTTTAAACCTCACGGAGGCCGGTGTCATTGCTTTGCTAGTTGGATCCACACTCCTCCCACGCCGTACAATACTCCTGCACCACATGACACACTTCTTCCCCTCCTCATCAATGGCACCAGTGTGATTCGTTTGACCATTGCATTTCTCCCTTCAGTCTTTACGCACGACGTTTTAACACCTGTCAGTCCCGAACAACCAGCCTTATTTGGACACCTCATTCATTCCCGTACTATTTCCGTATAGAGCTAAATAAATAAATATGTGAGATCTTGCCAACAGAAAAACACTGCCTGAATGAAAGCGAAACTCGTGCTTGTAGTAATAGTTGTACTGTAGTTATGCATGACAATTCTCACTTTGTCACCTTTGTTTTGCAAGTTTCTGTCTGTAGGCGCTTTATTTTATTAGAAATGGCGGAACAGGCACTAAACTATTGTTCTAGTGAGGACTAGACATTTCAAATATATTTTAACCCCGTTTTATGCCTGTTAATGTTTTGAATGATTAGTGAATCGGCCAAGAAGATTCGTTTGGCCATTATGAGGTCGATTAACGCAACTAACCAAACATTCAATAGTTTTGCTTATTGATTATGAAAATGTTATTTAATTTGTTTTTAGGGAATTTTTTGTAAATATGACAATCTATTATTTCATTATTTTGTGTCTTATTTGCCAACGTTATTTTGTGCAAGTATCAACATAATTTAAGCGTCGGCTATTAAAAACCCAATTTCACTAGTTTTGATCTGTCTTTTATTGCTTTCAACTACAAGATGCATCACATTATACAGAGCTGCAAGGATATGTGCAATTCTTTACTATGCATTCCAGTTGGGGAAAAAACAAAACAATCAAAATACAATATACAGCTTCTATAAATTTACTTGATCATTTCCTTTATTGAATGCATTGATGTTGCTCTGATCTAATGAGCTGTCTTTAATGTGTGCTGTCCTCCAGGTCTCCTTCAGCATTTGTCTCCAGATTCCAGAGAGTTTGAGGAAGTTGTGAAGCTTCTGTCCTCGTTCTACCTGGACGCCACGTCCCGTGGGACTTTCACCTACACCAAAGCTTCTCTCATTCACAACGAACTCTTGGAGAAAGAGGTGAGAGAACTGCTTGCAATTGTTAAAGACTAGATTATTGAAATACCCATCAGGCCACTTGGGGGCAGTTTTCAGTGAATACAATTCTGATATGAAATAATTTGTCATTTTTGTCTTCGCAGTTCATCGAGAAGAAAAGGGAACTGAAGCAGAATGGCAGGACAGAGCCAGAACTCGCAGAATCCTATGCTTTTCTGTTACCTGATAGGAATAAGGTGAGGTTGTGTTAGTTTTGCTTAGTGTTATTTTAATCGTAATATTAACACTTGGACTTTTTGTAGTCTGAGCTTGACCTCAGAAGTTTGTACTACTACATATCCTCCTTGGGTGCAGTATAAACAAAACTCAATATTATTCTTGTTCTGTGTTCTATGTCGTTCCTTTTAATTTACTGAATTGTAGAGTGTTTATAATGCATTTACAACATAACTTTGAATAAAAAATGTCAGTGTAACCACTACAAGTATTTATCAGAAAACAGCCATTTGAAAGGGCTTTAAATGGCATAATTTAGCGATAGTCTTGGTCAAAAGTGTGACTAACCAAAGGAATATCTGATTTTCTTTACAAGGCTCACTGGATTTGCGAAAAGGGTCTTTCTGTGGGACATTCGCGGGTCAACAATCTGGGAAGTCCTCTCAAAGGTGAGCTTTGTGCCTCCAGTGAGTCTGTTTATATCTGTTTAGTTCTAATCCTTTGCTTGGGAGGGGAGTCCTGGGAGGTTTTTTGTATTACTGTGGTCACTTGATCTTTGATTTGGAGTAGTTGAATTGGTCAGGACCAAAAAGACCACTGCTCCATACTTTCTTGTGATCACTGGGCCAAGTAAATGTTAATTAACCAAACTTGCTACAAACGCTCATTTTTGCATTGATAAACTTTTTAAGTAACATCTGTTTTATATTTTGGTCACCCCTATTACCTCTATAATAGTCTATTTTCAGAGCGTGTTAGAGGTTTTGGAAGTAATAGTATGTTTTTTATTTTTATTTGAGGCAAATTTCTGATACATGATCGTTGTATGGTTGAATAGTGAAGCAACTGCTGTGTGTTTAGAGACTTTCACAATCCCAGTTTTGTAAATCTTGTAAATGCAACTTGGATCGCTTTAACTGGTGAAATAAATAGTTTCTGCAAATATTTAATCTTAGCAAACATGGTATGCTCTATGCTGAGACTCTGCATTCCTAATGGATTGCTAACAAGTTTCTTTGGATTACCCCAGGGCCTTTTGTGGGTCATAGGAATTTCGCCCCAAGTAACTCTTCTATCCTTTTTCTATTTTTAGGGGTTTACCTTTCAAAATACTCAGATTTGTTACAAATGAATCCATTTGAAGTGGGTGCTGCTGGAGACATAATCATATTTAAAGTGATGAAGGTAAGTCTGTGACCAAGCATCAAATGTGACTAAAAGTTGACTGTGTCTTTCAAAAATAAAAAGTACATAAACTTCACTGCGGTTTCAAAAACAACTGACTTTTTGTCCTATTCTGCAGGGTAAAGTGAAGACCATATTTGAGAACATGCCCAAAAATAATCTTGAGCCGGCCCTAAAATATGACAGCCATGTGTACAAAAATGCCAGCAAAGTGACCTCATTATTGTCATATAGGGCCTTTGAGCACACTCAGGTGAGGGAGTTTTTCAATATGACCTTTTGCTTAGTAATGTGTTCAGATGTGACCTGTTATGTATCTGACTTCCTTCTCTGTTTTATTCCAGCAATACTTATATGAATTTGCTTTTGAGGAGCTAAGATCCAGGCCGAGACATGTGTTGCCATATGCTGTTGTGTCTTTTCAATACAAAGGCAAAGAGTCGGCCACGGCCACACACAGGTATGAATGGGATAACTTGTGATCTGTGTATAAAGTGTACTACACTCTGTTTGGTTTTATTAATTAATTTATAACAATTTATTTTCTCTTTTAGTAGATTAAACAGCATGTTACATGAAGGGCAAAGAGGTATGATTTCTATTTCTCTTTATAGCAGCCTAATAAAATGATTAGATGGGCATATTATCTAACTTACTGGATTATTATTCCCAATTTGATGCTTTAGTTCGACGAAGATATACAGTTTGGAGTGGCTCGCTGGTGAATAAAGGAGAGGAGGTCTATCAAGTGTACATACGATCTTCAAGACTCGCTCACCTTCCTCTTAAACTGTAAGTCTCCTTTCTTTCAACCAATGCAATGTAACAAATGTTTTGTGCATTGGTTTAAAAAAGTTTTTTTTTTTTTTTCAGGCCAGACAAGCTTGACATCAATATGGCTATGCATATTGATCAAGTGAAGAGAAAGATCCCGCCCGTTCTGCTATCGTGGGAGGCGTACAGTGGATCACGAGAGGGTAGGATGAGTACCAGTGATGCTTTTCAGCCCAATACATGGCAAAACATTTGATGTGTCAGTATTGACATGTGATAATGTCTTGTGGTATTTTGCAGTGTTGAAGTGTGGGATGTACTGCAGCCTGTATGAGGTCACGGGGAAGAGTAAACAGGAAAACAGTCTCTCGGGACTGCTGCACCGGCTTGAGAGAGAAAGAATGGTGAGCTCATCCACAGGCCACTTTACACTTTGATTGAATTAATCTCTGCATAGCATTACCGCCCACCCTCTCCCCTCTACACAGTTTCTTCATTCTGTTGATAGAATCTCTGTCAGTGATGTGCAGAAGTAAAATTTGTGATGTTTTATTATAGTCATGCTATAAATAAACTCTTTACTCTAGGTTTTGGTGAAGCCATTGATAGACAAAGGATTTCTCTTCCTCCTTTCGTCCTCTCAGTTGTTCGCTACCACTGGTAGGTGTACGCATCTTTAACCATGTACATTGCATTGGCACTGTGATTTTTGGCATGGAATAATGGAGGCTGTGTGTTTTTCTTTTTTCTTTAAAGAGCGACGAGGAAGAAATGACAAGGTTTTGCAGGCACTTTTTGTTTTTCAAGAGCAAAGAATGATCTCTAAATTGAGTAAGTGTCTCTTTTTTTTGTAGTTTCTTGAAGTTTGTTTGTTTGCATTTTAAGTGTCTATGCATCACCATGCAGTCCTTCTAATGGCGTTTGCTTTTTTTATTGTGAAGTTTTGAAGAACTCTGGAGTTGATGAGGATTCTCCACTAGAGCCTAAAGACCCAATCAGCCACCAACTCGATAATTTTGTTCCCGCCCTGCATCATGGTCTCTACAAGCTGCGTGCCAATCCACCCAAAGAGCTTGCGGTGGGACTGAAACTTCAGGCACTGGACTACCTCAACCAGAAGGAGCAAGGTGCTATCCGGCCCTTTCACATTGTAGAGTACCGGCACAGTCTGGATGACCGGACAAGCCAACACCTGGCGCCTCGTCCTAAGAATATTGATTTGGCGCTGAACTCTTACATATATGGTCCGGGACAGTTCCAGCTGCCTGTGGAGGCGCTGCAGCAGGGTCTGATGGAAAGCAAACAGGAGGCAGCATCTCAGGCAGCATCTCCCCCAGCAGGTGCAGAAGAGTACAGTCCTGTCTCAGACTGGGGAGGCTCAGATAGACAGGCTTCAAGCAGCAGTACAGTTGGGGTTTCTCAGTCTAACGGTGGCGCTCAGAGGACACAGAGTGAGTATGACAAAGAAAAGATGGAGAAATTGCTAAAGTTGATTCAGTTACATAAGCGGACTTTGAGCAAGGAGGAGGGCAGCGGGCCGGAAAGAGAGGAGGACTGGGACCCCGCTGGCCTGAAGAGGAGGTTGGAGAGGGAAGGTCCTGGAAGTGTGAGCAAGTACCTTAGGACAGGTCTACTGAATGGAGAGCCAGGGAGAGGTGAGTCTGTGCCGAAAAAATGTAGAGGTACAGCATGGAGGTTGGATACTATTGTAGGGGAATAACAGTAAGACAACATAAAGAGGCCATATGCTCAATTTAGACCAGGAGTCAAAGTTAAAGTTCAATCAGTTGACAGAGACTTCACTGAATAGAAAGTTCTCCACACTTCTAAAGGCCGTAGAAAATAAGAAGATCCAGCCTCGAACTAATTTAGGATACAGATATAGTAGTACTTATATCAGAACCTGTAGGAATGACGTCCACTGATTAACAATGTTAACAGTACAGATAATTCTAGCTGCATCCAAACATAGTATTCTGTTCTTTATGCAAATGAGGTCATTATCTTTGACACACTTTATCCAATATATGTAAGA
Organism: Semotilus atromaculatus; assembly: GCA_031834385.1. Taxonomy (NCBI): domain Eukaryota; kingdom Metazoa; phylum Chordata; class Actinopteri; order Cypriniformes; family Leuciscidae; genus Semotilus; species Semotilus atromaculatus. The sequence goes on from JAULUF010000026.1 coordinate 13,041,692, forward strand.
AACTTTGGTGAGGGTCACATAAATATCTGATTGACTCTTCTCAGTTAGGGCCACTGTTGAACTCTCCTGGAAACTAATCCTTTTTGGCAAGGTCACATGCTTCTAAAAATACTAAACAACCCCTGCAAGCAAAATTAGATAAAACATAGGCAATATCTTTTCCTGAGGCTGAGTTTTTGTCAGGACCTCACGGGAACAGAACATGAAAGCTGATTTCCAATTTCTTATATAATACACGAAGAGGGATAGGAAATCCATCTCCTTCACTATACAGGGTTCCCAGAGTATCAAACCTGAAAGTATCAAAACCTGAAAGTATCAAAGTTTTAAAATTGTAAAGGCTGTGAAAATTAATGGAAATTATTACCAAAGTTTCTTAATTCTCTCTTCTTGACTATCTCTTATTTAATGCTGTTATTTAAGTAAAGGGTCATGTGAAGTGATTGTGTCACATGTCTAATAGAAGTGCAGTGTGCCTAACGAGAGACTAGGTGCTCTATCTACTTGCATGAACGATCTCCAGAGACGCAGAGAGAGACGTCAGATTGAGGCTGACGCATCAGCCCGAACCTGAGAGTAACTGCATGTGCTGAAGGACCTTAAACTGTGAAATTATTAACAGGGATAATTCACAATGCAAGAATGTGACAGCTACTTCATGAAATCTCTGTTTATCTGTATGTATGCATTTCTTTCGTGTTTTTGTTTCCGATTACACAATCACTAAATGGTGGATCCCATGAAACCTGTCAAAACATGCCTGGGTTTTATCATCTAAAAAAAAAAGAGAGAAATTGTTTTGCAGAAATTGTCACGCTCAATAGTGTGACTACAGTTCCTTAAAGACATGAGCTCCTTGTTGACAGCTGGTTTCTCTTTCTCTTAGTGGTGATGGACAGCATGGGGCTGTGTGACACGGACCTGCGGGACCGTGTTACTCAGAGTCCCACCCTCCGAGACACGCATGCCTTGCTCAAACTCTTTCTCAGCACGCTCAACAGGATGGCCCAGAACTCTAACACTGCCAGCAGCCAGCCTGCAATTCCCCCTAAAGACATGGAGGGATTCGAGCCCACCGACTCAGCCACCCACTGTGATCTTGACCTGCGTGGCAGGCATGCTGATGAGGAGCAGGTTAACCTGGATTGCTTGGATGTGTGGACTGTTCCTCATGATATCTAATGCCACACTCAATTGTTGTTTTAGTTAACCTTTAGTATATGTGTGTAGGAGCAAATGGCCTGCAGCAGGAGCAGTGTGGATGTGTACAGTCCTTCCAGTCTGGAGCAGCAGCTCTCCCGTCCAGCAGAAGCCTCACATCAGAGCCACAATCCCTGGAGCATACCCACCGCAGGTTAGTCCTCACCTGCATACTTGCAACTGACTTGTTCGTGACATACACCACTGTTCAAAAGTTTGGGGTTGGTTAGAATTTTTTTAAAACATTTTTTAAAACTATTTTATGTTAACCAAAGTTGCATTTTTAAAAAAAAATCTAAAATATTGTAAAAGTAGTAGTATTGTGAAATATTATTAACATTTTAAAATAAATGTTCTTGTTTATTATATTTCAAAAGGTATTTCTATGATGGCAAAGCTGAATATTCAGGAGCCATTGCTCCAGTCTTCAGTTTCACATGATCCTTCTGAAATCATTTTGATATGCTGATTTGGTGCTTCAAGTCATTATAGTCACTTCAATGAGTTTACATTCGTATAACAATTATTGATTGAAATATTCCTTCTTTTAGAGTCAAACCTTGTATACCCCCTCAAACACTTGTACAGTGTAAAAATATTTAAAATAATAAGTTGTTAAATTTATTGAAATAATAATGAATTTACAAAACTAATAAACATATTCTGTTTTTAGCTTTAGAGGGTGTTTGTGAACCTTTTGTTAGTGGAGGGGAGAAGCAGGGACACTCTACGGGCAAAGTAGTAGACACTATCCTCGACAGTGAGTTCCAGAACCTCTGCACAGGGATTCAGAAAATGATGGAGGACCAACATATATCCTACACTCCCCAAACTCCTTTGCCACGACTCGAGGATCAGGCCAAACGGGCAAGCTCATTCTCACATTTTGTCTCCAACTATGTCTCCTCCCTGCCTGTGCAGGGCTACGTTAACAGTCTCTGTGAAAAGATGGACCATATGATCCGTTCTCCCAGCGCGTCTTTAGAACCTGTGGCTGTTACGTCACCACCTGCCGTTGCCCTAGTGCCCGCCCTCTTGCCACCTGCTCCGCCCCCTTCTGTCATGCCAGCTCCTGCCCAACCCACGCTGCCCTCACCTGCTGCTCATCCTCGCACTAAAACATCATCTCCAGTGCCTAAGTCTCAGGCTTTGTCGAGCAAGTCACAAGCTACCCTTAAACCTTCTTCAGCCAAGCATCGCCTTGGCACTGTCAGAGAGGTCCACCTGTTTTCAGCAGAAAAATCAGTTGACCCCAAGGGTTCAGATGTTGTGGAAAGTCCTATGTGTTCCCCATCAGCAGGAAATGCCAGGCATCCTCCAATCCCTTCAGTCCCAGAGATGCCCTCTGAGCCTACTCTTGCAGGAACCTCAAGCATTGTGGGGGGCAGTGTTATTGGACAAATCAAGCCTGATGTGTTGTGCACACTGATGGAGATCATGCAGAAGAATGCAGTAAAGTTTTACATTCAGAGAGGAGATGAGGAGAGTGAACTCTGCACTGAGATCAAGGTCTGAAAGTATTTAAATGTCAGAATATACAGTGTGGTCTGATACTTTTGACCAACCTTTAAAAACCCTTATCTTTCACCTCCCTTGTTTGGTTTTACAGGACTATTTAAGAAGTCTTGGAAACATTGATTGCAACCCTCAAAACTACCTAGAAATTAAAAGTCAGCAAAAGTTCATGATCATTATTCAGAATGAGGATATCGCAGCTCATGTACATAAGGTAACTAATAACTCGCCATTGTAAACTTCTGAGTATTATTATTTGTAGCATAAAACATCCATTTTGAGACACTGTTCCCTCTACAACCCATTTAGATACCAGCTTTGGTGTCTCTGAAGAAATTGCCTACAGTTTACTTTGCTGGAGTGGACAGTCTTGATGATGTGAAGAATCGCACTTACAATGAGCTCTTCGTGTCTGGAGGTCTTATTGTGTCGGATGAGCTCATACTCAACCCAGACAATATAACACTAGGTAAGAGCTGAATGGCTTAGTGGCTTAAATCTTCAGGCACCATCATGTTGAAACAGTCTGTCCAAAAGTATACTGTGTGTGCTTTTAAATTCATAGCTTTAAGTGTGAATACAAAAATGTATGTATGTATCATTTAATGTAAAGGCAGCATTTTCTAAATGCATCTTAATTATATTATTGTGAATTATTTATCCACATATTTCTTTCTTTTTTTTAATTTATATTATGTAACACAGGGTTCCTCATTCTCTGTCCTGGAGGGCCACTTTCCTGCAGAGTTTAGCTCCAACCCTAATCAAACACACCTACCTGTGAGTTTCTAGTGATCCTGAAGACCTTGATTAGCTTGCTCAGGTGTGTTTGATCAGGGTTGGAGCTAAACTCTGCAGGACAGTGGCCCTCCAGGACCGAGTTTCAGGAACCCCGATGTAACATCATTTTTATTAAAAACATCATTACTCGATCTTCTGGTGAAAACAACAGACTTTTCTGGTGTCATACTTCTCCAAACGTTAGTCTACTTAAAACTTAACCCTTCTTCCAAATGATGCAAGCCTGCTTTCAGAACTGCCTCCATCAAATCAACAATCGATGAATTTTGATAAAATATTTCTCTCGGATGTATATAGCAATATGGAAGAAAAGGTCTGTTTCTACTTTCATTACATCAAGATTTTAAGAAGTGACATTTATGTTTACAGAGAAGCTACAGGCATTTCTTAAGTTCCTGGAGGAACAGGGTTCACCCTGGAAGTGGAAGGTGCACTGTAAGACTCAGAAGAAGCTTAAAGAGCTCAGCAGGTTAGAGACAGAATGATTAGTCTAATTCACCAATCCTGACAGACTCCTAGTCTCCAATATCTCACACATCTTTTCTTTCACAGGTTAAACACTGAGGCCCTGAATCTTTTGAACCTGCTGACGACATACCAGAAGAAACACCTGGTGGAGTTTCTGCCTTATCATGAGTGTGATACTCCTTCTAGGCAGGCTCCTGATTTGGACTGTTTGGTAAAGCTGCAGGCTCAACACACACAGCTTCGACACCTCATCTTCCTCACAGGTACGTGCAACAGGTCTAGTTGAAGGCTGGTATTTATGAATTGGAGTATGTGGAGTCATCTGTGATGTTTCTTAATCAATTGGTGCTGTGTTTATATACAGAAAGGCATGATGACACGTTCTCACAGTTCTCTGGTAGTGGAGTGATCATTGCGGGTATGAATGACATCATGAACAACTTCCAGAGTTTGATTAGTGTCCCAGAAGAAGTAGCATTGGCTGTCCTACCTGAACCAGGTAAAGACTGCAGAGTTCTTTACTACTTCTGACAAAATTCACAAAAAAATTATAGATGTTGACACGGTATCTTCTCTTTGACTGCTCAGTGGAGCCTGATGCAGTTCGAGATGAGGAGGACATGTCTATAGACTCTGAAGATGACATGCTGGTTATCAATGAGACTTCCATGCAGACTGAAAATGACCTGTCAGAACCGCAGGCACCTCAGCCCCCTCCACCTCAGACTGATGGATTTCGTCCTCCCCTCCCTGACCAACCCTCTTTGGACCCCATTATCGATCCACTTGTGCATCCAAACCCTGCCACCTACCCTACCCAGGGCTCCTACTTGACTGATTATGCAGCTCTGAAGTCTGCCATTGCTCAATATAAAGCTGCCAGTCAGGACGGCACACCTAGGCCAGAAGTAGAGGACACCCTGGTCAATTTTGGCGTGAATCCCCACCAGAGCTACCTGTGTCCCAACTCAGCACAGTGGAGCCCTTACTCTGGTTCTCCCGCATACCATATGTCCTCGGCATATTCATCTCCTGTCAGCGTGGCCTCCAGGGGATCAGAATACGGTCAAACTGCTGCTCCTCCTGGGACTCAACCTCCTACAAACTCCTGTACCTTACCCGTTGCCCAACCACCCACCCTTCCCCTTCCCCTTTCCCTTTCCCTCCCGCAGCCACCGGTTAGCTCAGTGGAGGTGCCTCCTACTCCAGACTCAGCCTCCTCTCTTCAGCCACCTGGTTCCGTTCCTGACTGTATGGGAGTGCCTGGGGCGGCAACTGCTAATCAGCAAGGACTTGCTGTCACTCAAACTGCTAAGATGTGTGTAGAGACTGCTTCCTCATCCTCCGCTTCTTCCTCGTCCTCTCTTCACACCACCTTTCCCTCCTACCCAGATGCTACGCTTTTCCCAGCCCTCACTCCAATTCCCCCTGTTCCACCGCTTTACAGCTGGGTTCCTACACCGGGAGCCCAGCAGGGATACGCGACTGGACAGAGTGGGGCAGGATTCAGCACTCTTCCTTCTGCCCAAACTGAGGCTGCTAGGCCTGCAGATGGATCGTGGGTGGGAGACGCTGAGAGTGGACCCTCTCGTGGACAAGAGGAAGATGATGTCCCTGCTTCAGCAACCTCTAAAGTGGGCCAGCTGGAGGGCAGTAGAGATAAAGGAAGTGCACTGGGTAGTTCGACCTCATGCAGCCAAGGCAGCAAAATTCCAGTGAACTCTTCCTCTGAGAGTCAGGGAAGCAGTCAAGCCCCTCCTACCAGGGGTGGCACTGCAAACAGAGGACTCTTACCCATCCCCGGAGCCGCACTGGGAGCCTTGTGCCGAGGCGGACACAACAATAGCATGTACAATCCCAGAGGAGGAACTGCTGATATGATGCGTGGTGGCTTCAGGGGTCGAGGAGTACCACCGCATCCCATGAGATCTAGACCTGGCCGGGGTCACATCAGAGGGGGCCCGTCCTGTAACTGGGGCTATCCCCCTGGGAGGGGAGGGGGTAGTCGGTCAGACTACTATTCAGACTACACCTACAACTAAATGCCATAGGGATGCCATACTCCCTCATAGACTACTGGCATTAGGAATGTACATATTTACCATTAAGAGCACATCAAAATATCATCATCTGAATTAAAAAAATTAAAAAATGAATCTGGTTTTGTATAAATGAGATTGGTGACTCAGACGGTGGCCAGATTTTCACTGTTTTCAGTAATGCCCTTCCTAAACAAGATGTTTGAGAAACCTTGTTCATACCACTATATTTATATTGCCAAGAAATGTAATTGCCTTTCAATGTTTCATTTTTGTCAATACTTTTTGTTCAGATTTTCAAAAAAAACTGTTTGTGAACAAGGAGCAAAATGCAGACAATATTTTTTTAAAGAGAGAAAGTGAGTCATTCTTCATTTTAGCTGTTTCTTTTTTTTTCTTTTTTTTACATTCTTGGTTGTACAGATGTTCTATTAAAACAAGGTTGTATCAAACATTGTGATATTGTGTTCAGTATTAACTCTTGGGAATGGTTGTACTCTTTGTACATGTACATAGTTATTTATGATGTTATATAAAAATGGTTAAGAATTTTCTTTTCCAATGAGGTTAATCAATGCCAAAGTTGTTTCATATGTGTGCATTGGTAACATTCGACCTAATGGTTTTATAGCCGACCAGCAGAGGGCATCATTTCCTAATTGATTCTGCTGGTCTGATGCTGATGCAATTTTCTAAAGGGTTTGTTTCTTGTCAAAAACAATGAATCAGTGTGTTTAAATATATAAAGAAGATTATGCATCTTTATTTCAAAACTGACTCTGAATTTGCCCTTTGTACATGATAAACATGAATATGGTTAGCTGAAGTTCTGTAGAAAATACCTCAGGGCATTTCACAAATGTTACTATTTAGATAAACAGCTATGTCTCTAAAAAAATAATGCGTAAGATTTTTTTTTAAAACACCTTTTCTTCTATTCCTATATTTCAACCCAAGTAAATGTCAGATGTAGCCGGGATGTTGTTTTTTTAATGATCTGTTGTTTGGTTACATTTATCACCTCGTGAGTTCAGTATAGTTTAGAAAGAAAAATAAGACCAAATCATGCTAGCAGCAGAATGAAAAGAAAAAAGAAAGCTTAAAGGATTAAGAGAAGGCTGAAAAAAATGTTGGAGTACCTTGGTTTGCCCCAAAGAGTAATCTGCTAAAATCTGACTCCCGGTCATCTCATCTCTCATTTAATATAGTCATCTCTTAAAACAACTGTATGTTTATAGTTACAAACTGTTTTTCTGTTGTTCCTCTGTATTGCACAGACAGGGAGACTTGATTTTAACCACATCAAATTAGATAAGTTTGATGACAAGTTCAGATCCATTTGGTGAGTCTGATAAATGTTTTGGCATTATAGGATGTACATGTTACGGACTTAAAGAGAATGGGATCTAATGAGAAATGATTGAATACAATCACATAGGCCTATTTTTTATTTATTTAAACAAATCTGGTTGCATTGCATTTGGCAGGGCTTTGTGAACGGCATAACAGTTGACAAACAACCAGGGGACATGTGTCGTCGTATTACGTATGTGAAAGTGGATTGCTGCAGATAAATCTGATCACATCTGGAAATGGACTGCATGGATTAACTCTGTACCTTGGTACTCTTTCATTTTCATATTTTGCTTTTAGTTTGCATACTGTGCATGGTGTGGGAGGGAAAATTCTGGCAGGGGTGTTAATCCTCTCCCGTAGCACATCTCTGTAATGAAAGAGCAATTTGCTTAATGCAAAGTGCAGGAATGAATAATATCACACATAAACAGACATCACTACATTGCCTTCGCTGCTGCTTCTTCATTTATCTTGTTATTTGCTTTTCACAACTGCTAGGTGTGAGCTAGTAGAACATTTCTTTTCGTATACGTCATGGTTCCGCACCAAAATTCACAGTTTTCATGACATGAAGGATTAGATGTATCTAGTAATGACAACTGAAGAGATTAAACCTTAGTCTTAAATAGATCTAGAAGGTCTTCTGTTAAGGATTTAGATAACTGAAATGTCCTCTCTTTAAATCGCTGTCTGCTTAGTACAATATCTACAACACCTAGATGTTTTTGACCGCCTTCAAAGGGACTTTATCTTTCTGAAAAACTATAGATGAAGAACTTGTGGTCACTCTATCTTCCCATCTAAAAGATGTGTATCTGCCTAAATCATAGGAAGCGCTGATTGTTTTTTTTATCTGTGCAAATAACTGCATTGCTGACAACCAGTGTCTTTTGTTTGTCACAGTCACTTTTGAGCTTTTTGGAGCAAATTCATTTGCTCTTAGGGTCTATAAAATATAAAATTTGACGCTTTGGATTTTCAGCACATTGCTAGCAGTAGCACAGTCCCATGCATTCATTACTTCTACTGTGAGACAGGAGACACCCTCTAAATCTGAGGATCAAAATAATTTATTAGGGAATAATGACAGATTAATTGGTGAAACTTGTACCTATAATTCAAACAGGTTTAAGCCATCCTGTAGGATTTTTTAAGTCACAAATGTGCTACTCCGAGTAATTTCTTTCGCTGATAATGGTAATGTTTTCTGTGTTCCATTCAATTGCAGGCTGTTCAACAACAAATGCAGCTTTCAGATGGCCGTTTTTCCCTGCCATGAGTGGCTCAAGGAACATTACGTGCCTGTCGGACTGAGACTTGCTCTTGAGTCGATCAGTTGAAGGATCTGCAAAGATAGAGGCCAGAGTAGAGCGGTCTTCCCCAAAGGTTGAGATGGCTGGAGATGGGGTAGGAGGTTTGCAGCAACTACAGCGACATGGGGTTAAATACAGATACATCAATATCAGGACAAGGGTCACAACACACCCAAAAAGAGTGGTGTAGCCTGTGTTGAACGGCTCCTCTGAGGAGCGCTGGGCTACGACAGTTAGGTTCACTTCTCGTGATTCATTTATCATCCTTGTATTATCCACAGCAGTGCACTGGTAGACCCCCGAATCTATGGACTGGACAGCAAGAATATCCAAGCTACCGTCTTGATTGAGACGTAGAGTTCCGTTCTGGATCAGCTGAGAGATGTTCTCTTGATGAGGAATGATCCAGCTGTAGGACAGGTCTTCCCCGTTTAGTGTTCCAGTGCAGTCCAGTCTCACTTGTTCACCCTCATAAACAACTTTATCAGCCTTTGGGGATATCAGGGATATCATCTTCCCAATTGTACAATTCTCAAAGAAGTGTGCAGAGTGCAGAAAATTAATTGAGATTTGAGGTTCACCGTACTTCAGACACTTGTAGTCATCCTTGTAGTCTTTCACGCTTGCGTATCCCTTCTGCTCCCAGTGCCAAAACATGCGGTACACAGAGCAATGACACTCCAGACTGTTGTTATGCAGAAACAGGCCTTTTTGCACCGCAACAGGCAACAGCACAATGTCATCCATGGGCAAACGAAACAGACGGTTTGAGGAGAGGTCAAGCGTAACCAGGTTGGGGTGGCTATGCTTGCGAACTGAGAAGAACGGGAAGTCTGTGATCTGGTTGAGGCTAAAATAAACCTTTCTGAGACTACCGAGCCCCATTAATGTGTTACTCTCCACGCGGGAAAGACGGTTGTTGTACAGCAGCAACACCTCCAAGGCCGGTAGGTTCTGGAAGTGATACTTCCCCACCACCTGCAATTTGTTGGAAGATAGGTCCAGGTATCGTAGACCGCTGACGTTATGGAAAGCTCCTGGGCTGAGCAAGGAGATGCGGTTATGGGACATATGCAAAGTGTGCAGCCTTGGGATCCCGTAGAAGCTGTCGGCTGCCAGCCATGTTAGTCTGTTATGACTGAGGTCCAAGACAGAAGTCGTGAATGGAAGCAGGTTGGGAAATCTATCCAGACCTAAAGAGCCACAGTTCAGTATGTCAGAGGTGCACAGGCAGCCCTGAGGACAACTAGCTCCAGAGATCCGAAACAAGAGCGAGATCAAAACCATATAATATGTAGAGATCATTCTTTTGGTTGTACTTTGAAAGGATTACATCAGGAACAGGGCTGGCACAGTTGGAAAAACACTTAACACAGGAAGCTCTCTGGTCTTAAATGGTCTTAAAGGTCACATTACATTTGTCATGTCACAAGAGCAGATCATCCGAGCATAAGAGCAGATGGACAGTATTTTGGGCAAGGAATGCACTTAGAATAAAAGTGTAGAACTTAGCGAACTTAGCACTTAGAATCTGTAAATATGATTTATAATTAAAATTTGTTTTACATTGGTTAACGTATTCTATTAGCACAACATACACAGGAAAGCCTACCAGAAAAGTCACTTAGAACCTTCTTAGATCTGGTTCCTCTGTTCTTACTTTGATGTATCAATCCATAATTAGAAGTTCTTCAAACCGATTATCCTGATCTGAAAATATCCAGGAAGTCCAAAGCGTTTTCCAGCAAGTTTTATATTTCCCTAAAACGAAACTCGCACCTTTCCTATGCAGTTCTCCTGAGGCTGAGCACCCTTGTTGTTTGCAGATGTTCTTTCATTGAGTGATGAGTCCACAGAGTGCAGCAATAATCTCTTCCCATCCTTCCCTCTGCTTCCTATTCAGAGCACCGCCTCTCCCTCTCATGCTGTGATTATTCCCGATACGGCTCTCTCTTTCTATCTTTCTTTCTACTCTCTCACTCTCTCTTTCTCTCTTCAATTGTTTAGTTCCTTTAATCCCCACTGGATTTGTCTTTTTCCGTTGCAATTTTTTTCCTCCATACAGACTATCTCTTAACAGGATTTCAGATGCTGTGTTTGTAACATCTTACATTTCATGAAAATCATCAAAACATTTGGACTTGGATGAGAGAGAATCTTTTTTATAGCATGAGGTACCAGTCAGCTTTGACTCCCCCTCATCTCCGCTGCCAGGCAGTGTTTGGCAGCTGTTGTCGGTTGTCTTGGTCATGGTGGTCCTGAGAGAGCTGACTGCTGTCACACTGAATTGGTCTTGGTTTGTTTGTGCTTCTCCAGAGGCCTTTGGCACAGTGTGTCTCCACAGTTATCATCTTGTACATCTGAATGGTATGGTAGTATTGATATTTTATCTAAATGATTTGAATATCTAACTGTTCTGGTTTCATTTGATTTGCTGAACATCTATATCTATCGGATCACTATGATTGAGGTAAACCTTGTTACCTCTTTTGTAAATAATTACATAATGACATCCACCTTCAATTCAAATGTCCATGTTTTTTAATAGATGGGTAAAATATGAGGCCCATGCAAGCATAATGTTTTGGAAAATAATGGATCTTGGAGTCAAGGCAAGTTAATCAGTCGCAGCATGTGACAAATCTAAAGCTGTGAAATGGAATTAGGATGTTTGTTTTTATAGAGTGCCATTCTGTTAGGGTGGCATCTCTTCAGAAACACTGATGTATGGCATAGATAGCTGGCAGCAGTCACATTGACAGAAGCACAGAGTAGCTACTCCCACACACAAGACCAAACACTGATAAGTCTTTCAGTATTCCAGAAAATGGCTGGAAACAGCTTTGCACAATACTACTCTACACTCACACGATCTGGGCACAAAAAGCTTTGAAATCAGTTGCAGCCTTATACATTGATGATAAACCATTTAAAGTCCCCCTGTAGTAGTCAATAATTGTATCCCTTAAAACTCATATTTGATCACCAAAATGATATATATAAAAGTTTTTTCCAGTGAAATAAAAGTCTTCATGCCTTAGAATAGCTTGAATGAGAGAGCTCAAGAGCTACACCCTTGCTTCATTCAGTATATTCAGATCCATGAACATGCTAATTAACCTCGCCTCCATTCACTCACGCCAGCTCAGAGATCCACTCACTCAGTCAACTTACTGAGGTAAACTCTGCATATTGGTATAGCTCTTTACAAGGTCAGATACATAACCGTAATTAATATGATTAGCCTTTTGCTTGACAATGTATCAAACAGCTTATAATGTGTTGCTAATGTAATGTTACACAAACCATGTTCCTGTTCACATCTCAGAGTCAGTCAGCTGTCTTCTAAAATTCAGTAGGCCTAGCCTATCCTTACAAATACATACACCTTTATTGCTAAATCTACCCGATTTTTTATATCAACAGAAAAATATACCGGGATAAAAAGGCAGGCTGTCTTCTCTTGAGCGGTCATAGTTAATGATATGCAAAAGCCCGCCCACATGTTGACGTGATTGGTTACAAATCTGCAATTGCAGTTATTCTCGATTATTAACTTTAAGTGGATTGTGCCTCGGCACAGCACAGCGCGCGGATGAATCCAATGTTTTGAGGATAATGTGCGTGGATACTGTCATTCGGAATCACATTCTACTTCTTGGAAGTATGACCAACATAAGAATTTTCACCGGAAAATGTCATCTGAACAAGTAAGTAATCTACTTTTAATCTGACCAATTAAGGTTTTTCCAAGGTCAACTATGTTTCTGTAACCACTCCGAAGTACGAAGTCTTTTGCTTTTTGCAATGTGTGAATCTCCAGTTGTCACACTGGTGATTGTCGTTTGAACCTTTCTGGATCCGCCATCAAATTGATAAGTTTAATTATATCAAGTGCTGTGAGAAAAGGCTATGAATCTCCACTTCCAACATCCTCACAGCCGAGACATCTTTATGTCATGTGTAGCCTACAGATGTGACGTAATGACGCAAAGACATGCTTGAATTTCCCGCAGAAATCCACCAGTAGGCCTACCACTGGACATAAGACATTGACATAGCCTAATGGTTTGACGTAAAGCATAAAAACACCACATAGACAAACAACATTAAAAACTTGATTTTCACCATAGGGGGACTTTAGTAAACTATTTATTCTATTATTCCTATTATTCGCTGACCTTTCGAATCGAAGTCGCTAACCAGTTTTGGGTGAAAACATTTCTAAAATTAAATCTCAATCACATAAACCCGCAATTCCCACCATTTGTAAAGTCCCATGCTCGAACATTCCAGCAGGACGTCAGGGTGAGAGCGAAGAGTCAGGTTTGGTCTGTTTGTTTTATTTTTTGGAAAGTGCCTAGGCTACTGTCGAGGTCTTTTTGTACCCGGCCTATACCCAAACGTTTTACAATGGTATTTTTCAAAACTACGTTGTTCCAAAGTCATTAAATGATAAACTAATATAGTTTTATTATTCCATGTATTATAATTTCATAGACGTTGCATCATCAAACAGGTTATTCATATAAACAAACAGTAGGTGGAAGCACTTGCATACGTGACAAATTGCATGATTTTAGTCCAGTGAATTTATGCTGAATGGGACACTTTAAATGTCCCATGGCTAAACAGCGGTTGAATTTTACTTTTTTCATTTTTGTTTTGTAATTGTCAGATAAAGCTTCTGAATATCTAGTTATGTCCGCGGCCCGCTCACGTGATTAATAGTCTACGCTATAACACAATGTTATGAAATACAGATTTTTTTAGGCAGTGTTGGTTTTTGCTTCTGATATCATCCATTTAGTGTGACAAAATTATTTTATTTTATTTTTTTTACCTCAGTTTTTTTTTTTTTTTTTTGTGTGTTTGAGATGTTTGTGTTGGTCTGTCGAGGAGTTTGACTCAAGCATTCATTTCCTCCTGCTGACCTCCTGTCTTCAGCAGTGAACTCACACAGAGACTCTGCAGAGGTGATTGATTGGAGACAACGGGCAGTAATTCCTCCTCTGGAGAATGTGCAAATGAGATCAATTGATCGAGTTCACCATGGAGGCAGTGAGGAGAGTCATAATTAGTTACACTGAATAGTGTGCTGTCTGTATGTTTGTTCATGTGGATCTCTGTCTTTGTTAGTGTGCAAGACTGCAGGTCTATTCATCACATTCAATATATTGTAACAATAAGACTTGAGCAAACAATTAAGGGCAACAGAGATTATTCCCTCTATTCATCTGAAATGTCTGTTATCTCATGTATGGACCAAAAATCTTATAGCAACCTGTTGTTTTTTTCTATATTTGTTGCTTGGTTTTACCAATGCATGCTTCAATTTGAACTCATTACTGCAATATGTGTTTTGCGCATTAATTGTCTTTTTGGTAGTCAGAATTTTTTTCAATTACTGGCTAAATGAGGTGCTGTCGCATAATTAGCCCACATTTCCACATTTAAAGTGTAGTACAACGTGCTTTTAGGCCACAGCACAGAGTATTGTATCTTGCCTAATGACTCGAAAATAATGAGAAAAATATTTTTGCTCCATTTCCAAGGATACAGACCCATGACTGATTAATCTGCTTTGCCCTTAATTATGGCATACTTCATTTGGGGTTCTGAATATACTGTAATGTACACTGTAAAAACGTAAAAAGTAAGTAATCTGGTTGCCTTAAAATTTTTAGTTAAAACAATGGAGATTGGTTTAATTAACTGAAACTCAAAATAATATTTTATCTGAACCACATACATGATCTAAGTTGGATTGACAAAAGAAAAAAGGTTGTGATAAATCATGAAAATATTTGTTTATTTGCACACACACACACACGGACGCATGCATGCACGCACACACGCAGGCACATGCCTTTTTTGTTGTTTATGGGCCATAATGGTGGCCTTTTTGCAGTCACGACTTTACCGTATGTGGCTAAACAGAAACTTTTTCCAGAGAGATATTCACTTGAATTAAAGGTGTGAGTCACTGTTGCTGATACACGACAATGTTACTGAATACCAAAAGGGGGCAGTAGTGTTACTAAGACAGCTTGCACCGATGCACTTCATTAGTGAGGCTGTGTCACTCACTGCACCCCCATAACCCATGTCATTTGTTATAATATTCGGAGGATGCGAGGCACAGGAGGGTTCTAGGGAGGATCGCTACAGGATCACTAATTATTCATTTCGAAAGTCTACATCACGCATTCCAGTGGAAGCACGTGTTTCTTTCTTTTCTTATGTATGACGAGAACAAAGATTTTAACTGACATTGTGACGATTAGGGAAATGCACTGAATCAACAAATCAGATATCAATGATTATTATTTTAGTAACAAGCAATTTTCTGTCATTGCAAATAATAACACTGAATAAGATTATTTAAAGCGAGCTATATCTTGTCTTGAGCAGTACCAGTTGAAGACTTGAAGACTTTGAAGTTAAATTAAAAGGCTGAAAGATAAATCTAGGCTATATAGGCTACTTTGATCACAAACTGTTCACTTTAGTTCTCTGTCAAGTGTCAAAGTAACTAGGCGATGCATACATCCAGGATGCAGACAGCGCGTGTGAGCATTCAGGGGAGGGCGAAGTAGCTGATGCTGAGCCAATGGAGATACTCGTGCGGAGACGCATCTGTCCGAAACCCAAACTAACCGCTGGCATAACGCTACTGTCTCCGGTATGTGATGTATGGGGAGATGGAAATCTGATTGAAGTTTGAAGAAGCTCACTCTTATTCACTGACTTTTGGAGATTCGCACGGGCAGGACAAAATGAAAAGGTAATACGCACGAGAAGGTTATTGTTGAAAGTTTTGTCGTGTTATTTTGCATAGCTTATCCTACTCGAGGAACTGTTTGTGCCTGTTTTTGAGACGATCCACCTATAGCATCATCTGTATTTTGATATCAAGATTTAAACTATTATAAACAAATAAATTATAATTTCTAAAAAATATTTTACCGTCCGTATGAAAAGCGTATCAAATAGATAGAAGCAGACAGTTGTGTGTTTGGAACGCTGATGCTTTTAAAAATTTGGTTGCAACAAAACCTTTATGATTTAATCTTGATTTCAGGATGTTTTGGTTGGTGTAGAATGTAGGGTACTGTTTTTTTTATATACAGGCATATTTTTTGAGTTCACGACTGGGTAAGGCGGTCTGTGCAGTGTGTCTTTCAGTGTATTTTCACGGGTTATGGAGATGCTGTTCCGCATTAGGTCAGCACTGCACAGCCCCCAACTGCTATGATGCTGAACTGCTATAGCTCTCAATGATTTGATTAGAAAATGGCCATTTCTATTATGGATAATGTGGTTTAGTGAGAAGCAACTAACTTAATTATTCGCTTGATTAAACAAATCCAATATCAACAAGAGCTTTTATTGTCACAGTAGTGTAGAGCAATAATCTCGCTTAATTTAATCACCTGTTGCATGGCTTTTCTATTTCATCTAAAACGTCATTTTAAATTTGTGATGAATGTTTTTCAAAGCCATTTAACAAGCTAAGAGTAATGAAATCCGCGGTTGTGCTCTTCATCCATCATTTTATACTCATAGGTTGTGTAACCTGTATTCAGGTGTCATTTCCACACCTTCACCTGAACAAAGTTTTTTTTTTTTAGGTTAACATTTGTTTATTTAGCTGAGCAGACGCAAATAAAGAGATGAACTATCTAAAAATAATGAAAAAAATCTGTAATTTACTTATGTTTTTTATTCTGTGAGGAACATTCAATATATTTTTTGATATTTTTGTCCATACACTGAAGTCAATGATATCCAAAATTGCCTGGTTACCAACTTTCCTCAAAATATCTTCTTTTGAATTCCGCAGGAGAAAGAAAGTCATACAGGGTTGAAACGACATGAGCGTGAATAAAGATCCGTTTTGTTTTTTGGTGAACTAACAGGAGTCAACATTAGAATAGAAGAAATTAGTAATATCAA
Source organism: Semotilus atromaculatus (assembly GCA_031834385.1). Taxonomy (NCBI): domain Eukaryota; kingdom Metazoa; phylum Chordata; class Actinopteri; order Cypriniformes; family Leuciscidae; genus Semotilus; species Semotilus atromaculatus. The sequence goes on from JAULUF010000026.1 coordinate 13,058,343, forward strand.
AAGTCATAGTTTTAATGAAGGTTTAGGGTCTGGAGAAAGTTGCTTTAAAGTCAACATGAATTGGTGTTCGCGGCCCTTTTTATTTTTATGTATTTTTAAGTGAAATTTTGAATCAGACAAAAATAGGGCTGTACTTGATTTCATCCATTGGAATTTAATTGTGCAATGGGTTTTTCATATCAGAAGGATGCAAAAACAGTGGCTAAAATAGCTTTTTGGCTATTGGTTAATACAATGAACGGGCTACCTGATGTCCTTTCAGAGAGTTTTTACATTTTGATGAAAGATTATGAGAACAAACAAATTTTGTCTTTTGGAATAACATGTTAAATTGTTCACAATGAAACCAGGAACATGTATTAAAAAAGTAAATCCAAATTTGAGTGAGATGAGAGAGAATGGACAATTGTCTTTGAGAATGGAGCTGTTTGTGGGAGCTGTGCCTCATACTCACCTGTAAACTACTGCTTTAAGCAAGTATGCCGCCTCAGCCGGGGTCTACTGACTAATGCAGGGGTGTTCAATCCTGCTCCTGGAGGGCCACTGCAGCAAAGTTTCAGCTCCAAACCCAATTAAACACACCTCAATCAAGGGCTGTCTCCGAAAACTGATAAATGCTGCCTTTGGAGGACGCATTCAATGGCAGGAAGGCAGCATAGATGTATCCTTCGCTGCCTTTGACATCCCACAATCCTGTGCTTTCTATTCTGTGACAGTTAAGTTAGAAAAATAAAGATGGCGTCTGAAAGTTGCGGTTGATGGTCAGTTTGTGTGTAAATACATTTTTGAGCAACATTTTTCCAATTAAGCCGTTACACATTCGCATTCTCCAATGGTAGAGCCACTGACCCTCTTATCTCCCAGTAATAAGACCATTTCTGCTAGAAACGTCCAGGCAAGTTGGAGCAAAACTCTGCAGGACAGTGACCTTCCAAGACAGAGGTTGGATATCCCTGGACTAGAGGAACAGTTAAAACTTAATGTAACACACTTTAAAGCGTTACAACCACTAAGATGAGGATTTAGAATGAAATGACCTAAATAGACATATGCTAAGATACTATGTTTTTTAAGTGTGACTAAAAATTTCTATTAATTTCTAAATGTCAGACTTTTTAGTTTGACAACTTAGTTCTATTTGATTGTTAGGGTGATGTTTTAAATGCATTGCTGCATCACACTAAACTCTTCTGCCTAATGATTTCGTCTCGTGCTTATCCCTGGAGGCGGTAATTACTGCCTTGCGTGCGGACGTGATAACCTTCGCCTGCTTGGCGATCATTTGCATAATCATTAGAAAAATTAACGTGCACTTTTTCCCATTTGCACCTCAGGCTGATATGCAAGTGGCTGCTTTGTCATCTGGTAATTAATGAGAAGTGTAATGAGTTGTGTGTGCTCCCAATAAACGCCGTCTTTTATGGTTCTCTGTAGTTTTTGGATTTAAGGGATGTGCCTCTTCGCCCCCCATTCAATGTGACCTGACACCAATTCTACTAAATAACACAAAGTCCCCAGAAACAGAACTGTTAAACCCTTTAACTCAGGCACCATGAAGAGAGATACTTAAGGGCTGATTCACAGAAAGCAGAAAGTCATATCTAGAAACTGCAGCCTGTGCAACAATTGTTTAAAGAAAAGAATGAAAGCAAACATGACTGAATGCAAATTAGCAAAGCGCCATCAGTCCTCAAAGCGCCATCAGTTTACAGTCTAATTGTTACATGGATGTCAATCCATGTCCGAGCGCTGAAATTAACTGCCTAATCCAGTCATTTCTTTGAGCAGGTTGGGTGAAGGGGGGCTTCGTCCTTCAAAGTCTCCATTATTTCAGCCCCTCACTGTGCTGTCAAACATCTAAGGTGACTCCCCAATCAGAGATATTTTAGCGGTTTATAAAGGTAAAATCCACTTGTTTTTATCAAAGTGCAAATGTAAAAAGAGACAATTATTGTGCATGGATTTGCAATTATATTCACCATGGTCTTTCCCTCTATTTGCTTAAAGGTTGTATCAGTGATTTCAGGCCCAAAAATAAGTGATCACATTCATCTAATCTTTCCTAACGATCCGCTAGCTGCCCGCCCCATAAGCAGGCTGTCAGAAAAATGCGTCTCTGTAGGCAACCTAGGCTCTGAAATCTGCACACAAAAACAAATGGGTACACCACCACTCAAAACCAAAATAAACAGTGTTCCAACCAATCACCGACAGGGCGCGGGTGTTGTGAGGTTTTGCGCTCGTGCACGGCTGGACGCGAAGTCGGAGCTAAACCCGCCCCTGTCTGTGATTGGTTGGAACACTGTTTATTTTGGTTTTGAGTGGTGTTGTACCCGTTTGTTTTTGTGTGCAGATCTCAGAGCCTAGGCTGCATATGAGACTCTGTTTTCTGACAGCCTGCTTATGGGGCGGGCAGCTAGCGGATCGTTAGGAAAGATTAGATGAATGTGATCATTTATTTTTTGGGCCTGAAATCACTGATACAACCTTTAAAGGTTAGTCTCAGATCTCCTCAAATACATAACGCAGAGGGAACTATAGATGCCTAACAATGGCCTGTAGGGATTCCCTTCTAATTTGACATGTAAGAAAGGGCCTGACTTCCTGTGGAGTGCTCTTCCAACAGAGAAATGATATGGTCACAGGAGATGGATGGCCTCTCAATACACTCACTTAGCCAGCGGCCACTAGTTCCCCTTCACAGCCCCTACACCCTATAAGTTTACAACATTAATTATAGACTTGTTAATAGCTATCTAGAGAACATGCTTACATTAATATGCTTTGAATTTCACACCACCCACTCGCACACCAACATGCCTGCACACACAGACTGTTTGGCGAAAGGTTGGTTTTCTGGAAACAGTGACTTTCATATGCATGCAGAGAGAAGAAAGGGCCATAGTATACTCTAAAATAGCATATATAAATTAGTTTGAACAAGATCATATCTAATATAACAATGCGTTTCAGGTCATGCAGACCAATATTTTGTTGTTGGCAACTATTTGTTGGTGAAGTTAACTGCAAAGATGAGATGTGCAGTATAGCTGCACTTGTGCTTCATCATAAAAAGGTAGGTCTGATTTTAGGCGATATAGCCTAGTGACCATGGGTGCCATTTATATGGTGTCAATTAAATCGATTTATGTGTTTCAAAACGAGTCCGAGAAACCTTTAAAGTCACCATGATATTAAAATGGACAATTCTTATTTTTTCGGAATATTGCAGTAGCCTACTTATAAATTATATCGTTTTTTTTTTTTTTTTCATTCATGTGCCCTCGTAATCTTTAACCAAAAAATAACTTTCCCTCCCACTTGCAAGAATGAAGTGGTCAAAACCCGGGAAACTAATTCGCCACCCTAGAAATTTAATTTTTTAATTTAAAAATGTATGAGTAAAGTAGCCTGTGGTAGCCTAAACATAACTTAAACGATACTTTGACGTTTTGTTAAACACACAACCCATGTCTTATTGATGTTACTTAGAAACATACATTTTAAAAAATAAACATAACTAGGCTACTTCAAAAATTGTGTTTTCGGTATGGTGGGTATATGTGAAATTTACCATCACTCCCATAGCCATTGTATTAGTGTTAATTTGTTTTTGTAATTAACTGCCAAGGGAATTTAACACAAAGAATAGCATTATAAATGTATATTACAAAAAAATTTTATAAATATAAAAAAAACTTTACTAGATTAGCATTGGTGATAACTGGAAACGAAAATTAGCTCAATTACGAGATTTCAACTTGTAAGAAGCGCTCACGTATTCGTAGAGCTCGTATTTACAATTTAACACAAATTACAAATTAAGCTGACCGCTGTATCCTCACACTCACATAATAGAACGTCACGTGTTGTCATCTCGAAATTGCAGAACGACCAGAGCCATTGAAAAACACTTAACCTATTTTTTTAATAAAAAAAAGAAAAAAGAAATTTACGAACGAAGAGAGCTCACAATTTCCCTCTTAATATTTTAGCAAGCATGTCGTCTATCAAGTATTTTGTCCTTTGTTTAGAATCAATACTAGCAATGTCCGAGTCCGATTTGTGAGTGGATCACTCTTTTGTGTCGGTTCTTTTCCGTGAATTTAGCGAATGGTTCCATTTTAATTTCGAAGTTACAGCTCGCGCATTGGTTTGGAACTGATTTCAATCTATTAATCACGTGGCACTTTAGAATGCAGTGAACAAAAATAGCGCTGGGATTTACACCTACAACCATCAGAGGCAAGTGCGTCACATGAGCGACTGCAGGTAAAATATTTTCGGACAAAAGATCATCAGAAAACACAGCTATAATAGTTAATACCACGTCACAGACATACCGGTAGTACCATATTTTTACTGTTTCGTATCTTTACTGTGCCATACTAATGTCGTAGTACGGTATTTTTTTTATAGGCAATTTGATAGTCATTTCATAGTGAATAAATATTTTATTTTTTTAAAGCTTGGTCTTTGTACAGATTTAGCTATAAGGAATGTCTTTGTGTTTTGACTGTGCACTTTATGTTAATGCTAACTTGTGTCAAAGTTGGAACATGGCTAATGTTTTTTTCTTCTCTTTATGGGTAGGGCCTATCTATAAATGGATAGTCAGCATGGAGTTTAAATATCTTCATAGCATTGCCGTTGATGTCGATTTGATTTGGAAGTAAACCTTTTATTTTACCTTTGCTGTTAGGTGACACTGAATAGCTACAACACAGTCCCGTTAATTAACATTAGTTAAAGCATTTGCTAACAATGCACAATTTGTAACATTAGGCTGTTTATTAATGTTTGTTAATATTAAAATGAATAAAAATAGTTGAACAAAAAGTTTGTTAATGTTAGTAAAAATACAACTGTTCTGTTCATTGTTAGTTCATGTAAGCTGAGATTTGTTAAATAATAGTTAACTAATATTAAAATGGAATCTCATAGTAAAGTGTTACCTTTATTTTAGGCACTGAACCTATGTGACAGGTCTCTGCTTATAAAGAGTAATGCAAGTCCCTTAGATTAAAATAAAGATTATGGAATGAGGAAGTGTGTGTGTGTGTGTGTGTGTGTGTGTGTGTGTGTGTGTGCAAGAGAGGAAGATGAGATGAACTGTTGTACAGAAAGCAGGCTTTATTTGTGTCTCAAGTGGTCCTGCTCATTTCACTTCACTGGACTGCAGATTAGTACAGTGGTAATCCTTTTCTCCTTGCTTGCCTTTCTCATGAAAAATGTTTCTCTTAACTTTGACAATTTTTAAGAGCTAAATTGTACACGCTTCCCTCTGTTTCTGTCTCTAGTTTTTTAGCTTCTAAATCGTTCACTCAAACATTGGCATTTGTTGAAGAAGCAACTAATCTAGTTTATACTTAAATCTGGCATTGTGTACAGCAAATATTGTTGGCTCTTATGATAAATTGTTTGTGATGTTTCTCATTTGTAAGTCTCTTTGCATAAAAGCATCTGCTAAATGAATAAATGTAGTCAGTCAGGAGTTGGCTCTTTTTTTTTTTTTTTTTTTACGAAAAGATAAGACATGTTAAGAGATCCTATTAGATTCCACTTGTAGTTCTGTCTGAGGAGCTGTGTTTGTATTTTCCACCATCTAACACCACTGTATCAGTTGAAGTACACGAAGAACAGCGATGCTAACTCTAGCTAGAGAACTAATGCATGGACCTTGAAAAATTGGCTCCTTTACAATTCCTGAAGTGATTTTGAATTGAATTAGCTCCATTCCACAAGATGCTGAAATGGAATGACATGAAGAACTCAATGAATTCACAATGCATATGACTTCATTAGTCCAGTGGTTTTCAAACCTGTCCTGGAGCAGCCCCAGCACTATAGATGAGGGAGATATAAGCTAGTCAAAATTGCCCCCTATACCCTCATTCACTATTCCCTATGTTACTCCACTAATATAGGCCACTTGGAGTAAATGAAAACGAGTGAGTGAATTCGAAAGCTGAGTGTGCCGGAAGGGATGCTGCTTTTGCAGTTTCTGCTTGCTGTATAATCATCATTTGAAACTTCGCAAACTGGCAGCTGCAGTAGTAATATAAGGATTTATCTTGAACTCTGTCATGGAAACTATCATATAAATCTTAATTTAATCATTTATAAATCAATTTAAAAGGAATTCATACCTGTATGATATTACGTTGTAGTCATCGGTGGAAATGGATGATTCAGCTGCAGGGACCATGTTCTGGCGAGACACGGGAATTAATTCGGTGCGGGACTCTCACAGTGCATTTTGGTTATTCTAGTCGTTGAGAGTACATCAGTTGTACTATAGACATAGATTCCTCTTTAGCGGCCTTTCTAATGGGCCGCTATACGTAAGCCGTCCGCCATATTGGAACGGTCAATGCCGGTCCGTGACTAAACCTTTGAAGGTGTTACAGAATCTGAGACTTCTTTTAATTAAAGACACTCTTGCTCAATGTACAGCTTCAGTCCCAACACTCCAGAATATTTCAAAAGGTCAGTGTTTAAAAAGACATGTCACCTTGAGCTCTCTGTGGAAAAAGACAGAAAAGAAAGCAGAGGCAAGGAAGTTAAAAGGGCCATTTGCACGCAATCCTGGGCATTGACTGACTGCAAAGTGCTTTTCTACAAATCTTTTGAAGTTTAACAGAGATCACTGCACAGACATTTAACATTTCATTTATGCAATTTACTTGTTTACTCCTCCTGTGTGTGTGTGTGTGTGTGTGTGACACTCTTGTCTATATAAAGGCAGTGAATACCGACCAGCATCAAGCTTTAAAAAAAGACGCAAAAGTATCATAAAATGTTGCTTTGAATGTTTCTTATTCCAAGTGTTCTGGGGGTATATTATAGGGTTTGGTGAAAAAAAAAAAACTATTTATTGTATCATTTAACATAAATCCTGACCTTGGCCGCTGGTCTTCTGTGCACGACCCAGAAAAAAAAATCTGCCATCATTTAGCCTACTCATCCTCATTTTGTTCCAAACCTGTTTGATTTGGCAATACAAAATAATATATTTTCAATATAACTGCTTTTGTCCATGTATTGAAAGTCAATGCTGTTTTGGACCCCATTGACATTCATTAAATGGACTGTTACGCCCCTTCTAGGGAAAAGGGTGCAACATGAAATACTCTGAATTGAAGTGAATTTGGCACAACAATGATGAATTTATTGTGTTAAATTGAGTCTCTATATTCAGGAGCTGACCGGGTCAAAATATCAAACAAAACTTTCTTATTAAAAACATCTTTCCTAAACCTTAACATAAAATAAAATACAATATAAAAACCTAACTCCCTAACCAGCCAAAGCATCCTTCTAACTTAATACAGTCTGTAATTTACTTTATGATGGGTTATTCTCTCTTTCCTTTGGCTGGCTGGCCTAGTTTCTCTTATCTCTTAAGAAATAGATTGTGGGGTTAGAGATCAGATATGTAGAAGAGAGATCTTTTTCTCTCTTTGTGGTGGCACAGTAAGATAAATGTGTGCAGGGACCCCCAGGCTAGGCATTAGAATAACCTTTTCGGTCTTGTGAGACAGTGTGTTCCTGTTGCATAAATTTCCTGTATAATCATTGCTTACTATAGTGATGTGCATAATGCAGTTAAGAGAGAGGTTTTTGTGCCTTTCGGTGTGAGTTTGACATTTTTGTGAAACGTTTTCTGTGCCACATTACTAGACGTGTTTGGGGGCCAGATGAGCATGTGGTTAAAGTGGTCAGGTTTTGTCTAAATTAGTTCTCTTCCAATAATTGGGCGCACAGTGGTGTAAAGTATTTGAGTTAATGTAATTAGTTACTGTAGAGGGGATGGTTCACCCAAAAATGAAAATTCTGTCTTTACTCACTCTCATGTCGTTCCAAGACTTTTGTTCATCTTAGGAACACAAATTAAATTAATGTCTTTTTGATAAAACCTGAGAGCTTTCTGTCCCTCTATTGGCAGCAAATGACTCTTCTACTCTTCAAAAAGTTCATAAAGAGATTTTAAAAACGTATCCATATGAATTGAACGGTTAAGTCCAAAATTATGAAAAGATTGAATTTAGGCTTTTAATGGTGTGATTCTTCTTCTTCAACTTAAATAAATAAATCAAATAAACTAAGTAAAGATGAATTTGACTGCATTATTTATTTTGTCAAGATTTCAAATATATAGTGATTTCGATATACTTTGTTATACCAATATATCGCAATATTTTTTTGGGCGAGATAATCGTGTAGTGAAAAATCTGATATCGTGACAGCCCTAGTACACACATATGTGCGTTTCAAAAAGTACAACCTGATCTCACCAGCCAATGGTTCCCATGAGAAAAAAACGACTTAATGAGAGTGTAAAAATGCAGGAAAGATTTTTAGGTTTAGGTTTCAGAAAATATCATTAGCTCAGTATAAGAGCTATAGAAGGCAGTTCAAAATCACCAAGATGGAAAAACAAACGTGTGTATGTGTAGACATGATGTTGTTCCCTGCCTTTGGTGGTAGTAGAGACGTTGAGCGGTGAGGCAGTAAATCGTTTGATTATTTGATTCACCAAGGGAATCCTGGAACATATTTGCTGCGGTGTTCACACACACACACACACACACACACACACACACACACACACACACACACACACTCTCACACACTATGATATAAACCCATCCTCTGTGTTCACACTCCTGGCTGTGTTTTCATCCCCAGGCCACTACATCTAAATTTCTTTGTTTATTTTACCTTATGCTCTGTTTAACTAGTTCTCCCCTGCTGACTGCTTCTGTTTACTTCATTTTTTGGGACTCTTTCACAGCCGAAAAGCAAAAAGGGAATCATTTCAATGCTTGTTTATGTATTGTACCTGAGGAAGGAACCATTTAAAAATATTTTGGCTCAACTATGCTTTTACATTAAAGTTTTAGATTAAGATGCTGTCTTTGCACCTTACATTATAGAAGAAATCTGATTTATTCATCATGTTTTCATGCCTTTAAGCGTGTTTCTCAGTGTTTTGTGTTACTTTGAAGCTGTTTTGAACACACCTTGCATGTTCTCCAAGGCCCCAACCGGCTCAACTCCCTTTCGCTTGAAACTCTTAGGCAGAAGTAATCATGTTTTTGTGCCAAAGGCTAAACGCCTGAGAAATGCGGGGGCTCTTGTGATCGGCGACTATCAATGGGAGCAAGAAGAGAGAGGCTGACGTGAGGCAGGAGAGGATGGTGGAGAATGGAAACAAGGAAACAGCGCTCTTTGCATGTACATTTGGTTGGACAGAACATTAGCAATAGCAGGCATGAAAAATTCAGACTGTGAAGGGATGATGGGAACAGATAAAAGTGTGCTCTTTGAGCCTGGATCAATTGTGAAGTTGAGGGATTAAGGCTGATCAGCCTTCTAAATGTTATCTGGAGCTCAGGCACGGACTTGAACCCATCTTTAAGAGGGAATAATTCCTCTGCATCTTTTCCAGTGCAGATGGAGCCAGATGTCTTACCAAACTGTCATGGAGCCTGAAACCAAGAACTGTTTGTACAGAATACTTGATTCATCCAACAGTATGTTTCTGGAGAACTGTCAGCTGTGCCCAAGGCCAATCCATCTTTTCCTCTCAGTATTGTGTTGTTCAGGGTTTCCATCTTACAGTTTGACTCCCTTCCTGTTTAGCAATTATAATTCATCCTATTAAGAAAGCATCTTAATGAATTAAAATATTTCCATGGGATTCCCTGCAGGTTCTATTTCCCGCATAAATCACTGTCATCTGTCTTGTCTGTCTATCTATCTGTCTGTGTTTTTCCCTTGCTGAAGCTCTTGTCTTTGCAGGCTGTAATCATGTGGACTCATTTTGAACTTGTCAAATAAATGCAAATCATTTTTGACTTTTGTCAAACAAATGCAAATAGTCCTATTGCAAACATCTTTTTCTTAATTTAGTTTTTTATTTTCTCTTGTTATCCATTAAAAATACATAATAAAAAAAAACTCTAAACAAGACTAATTTACATAAAGCATAATTTGCATATAGATATTCAGACTTGATTTAAACAAATATTTAATTAATTTGATTATTTACTCTATGTTGACAGTTTGCTTTAAGAAATAGAAAACCATATAAAATATACCTATTAAGAAAATTATTTTGTCACATTATACTTTTTTTTAATGTGTTTTGGACTTAATACCTGACAGATTTTTGCAGCATAACTGTGCATCTTTATTTTTGAATTCTGAAGTTAAAGTTAAAAGTTACCGAAGTTACATTTTGAATCTTCAAATAAAACCCTCAAGTTTTCTTTCTTTTTTTTTTAGGCTTTTATAAACTTTAACAGCTGTCTGTGCATTCTAGTTTTGCTGTGTGCTCTGAGGATTTAAGAGCCTCTTACTGTCTGAAATTGAGAAATGTGCAGAAATTAAGACTGTAGTTGTCATAGTTGCCACCTCACATTGTTACAGAAAAAAAAAAAAAAGGTAGTTTTTACCTTCTTTCAGCATCCTTAAAATACTCGGGTCTGGGTCTGAATACAGCCTTAAGTAAGTGTGGAGAGAGTGTAGAAATTTCTCCCTGTGAGCAGACACTTCATAAAAAATCAATTTCGTAGGTTAGGACACCATTACCGCCAGGTCCAAAAAGGTTTTTTAAAACATAATGGCAGTGAATTCACTCAATAGGGAGGAAATAGATGCTTAGGCTTGGCATAGTTTGTGTTTTTTTATTTATTGTGCAATGTGCATAGTTCTCTTTATAGTGCTAAAAACACTGCCTTACATGCTTCTAGTTTTGTTGCCATCTGCATTCATAGCTTCAATATGCAACTTGTGTACAATATCTTAATGCAACACGTGATGTCTTGGCCTAATTATAGATAGGAGTTCTTCCTAGAACGCAACATAAACATCTGTTTCTCTTCTTCTTGCCTCTCTGCCCTTTTCTCTCTCTTTTTTGCTCCCTCCATCATTCTTCCAGTACTTTATAGTTTGTAATACTTCCTCTGTGTTTTATAGGCAATGCAGACGAGCTGATGTTTATCCCATGGATTCACTGGACAGCATATCCTAGTGACATCATCATCTCCCACAATTCCCACGAGACTCTTCCTTCTATGTAAAATAAACTCTACAGCAAGGGAGATAGACCTTCAAAAATTGGGATTGTTCCCATGTTCCTGACATCATCTTTAGGAAATGAGACTGACGCATCTGTCTTTTCTCTCTACATGGAGGAAAGTCTAACGAAAAGCCAAGAGAAGGATTAATTATACTTACAAAACTGCTCCTTCTAAACCCAAAGAAGAGCCTGATGGTGTCATATGATCTGGACTGGTTGTACTCACTCGCAGTGGCTAGCGGCAGCACTTTTGCTCCAAATGAAACTGATGTTTTTCCTGCATAATTCTTAGTCTGTCTGGAGTCGTTAACACACTGTGTGTTGTAGCATGTGGCTTGGGCCGCTGTAACATCCACAGCATCTTAATTACACATCCGATTCGCTGCCATTTAAAGACCTGCTTTTTTGTCATCTTTACTTATGCTATTACCCAAAAGATGCCCAAGAGATCCTGCTGTCTCCCACACATGCACCTAGTAAGTTTTTGCATATAATGTCTGGAACCTTTCCAGTGCTTCTCTTTCTCTCCAGCATTAAGGTCACATATTTATTCACACATCCCGCCATAATGAAGCCTTTATTTAAGGACGCTCAAGTCCAAATTAGCCTGGTTCAGTGACTATCCAGGGCCATTGGTCCCCGCAGACACTGTGACCTTTGGAGAGGGCCAGACTGCTGCTTTGTGGCCCAACAACTTCACACACACGTCTACCCTTGAGCCCCTGGCAGTAAATAGTGAATGGTAAATGTCAGCGCTCTGGCCATTGAATTATACGGTTTATTTAAATAAGTGTAAGAGCAGATCAGATCGGCCCACAATCTCCACCGGCAGCTTGCCTCCATCCACACGTAAGCCTTCGGCAATCTGGGAATTTTCTCTTTGATTAGTAGGATTATATTGTCCTCCCTCTGATGACACGTCCTGTCCTGTTTTGTTTTTAGTTACAAAAGATGACTTTTTATTTGATAGACAAAAGTTTTTAAATATTAATGCTTTAGCAGCTTATTTAAAAATATTTTTTTCTTAATGATATCCGGACAATTGTATCACCCTCACTCTATTTGACTCCAAAAATTTTACCCCAATAATATGAAACTGAATTTGAATATAGAAATGAAAACATACTCATCATAGAAAAGATTTATTCAAGTCATTGTATGCATGAAGTGCATTTTTGATGTATTTCAGAATAAATTAATAGATAAAAGGTGACGACTAATTATGCATGTCATTCACCAATGAAATTGAACTCATTTGATTACATTGTCTTTTATCTTGCGCTTGCTCTGTTACTGTCTCTCTTTTCCTCTTCCTCACAGCGTCAGACATGAGGGTCGCACCGACACGTTTGTCAGGACTACAGAAAGGGATCCCGCTTGACGTTCCACGTGGATAAGTTAGTTTATCTCTTGTCGGAGTTACACATTCTTTCCATATCTTTTACAACTGCGCGGCTCGTGGAAGACAACGGGAAAGTCTTAAAAGGGCCTGATGCACCTTTTAAGAGCAGCAACGAAAATGAATAAATCATCAAGATGGAGTGAGGGCTAGTTCTTCACAGACAGCGCTGAAGGAAACACTCTTCCCCCCGCCTGCCGACTCCGGAGCGTGCGAGAGCTAGAACTGAGGTCTCTGGCAGACTGACAGTTGCAGCCTCTCCTGCTCTCTATCCTGCCGTTTTGTTGATGCATTTGACTTGATTTTTACGTTCCTCTGCCTTCCCCTCTGTGCCTGTGTCATGCTCTGTTGCCGGCGTGCCGTCCTGGAGCCATGCCCATTCCCGAGATGGCTTTGAACACGGTGAAGTCTCTGTACTGGGAGGTGTTCCCCTCCATGGCCACGCAGCGGGTGTACTGCACGCCCGTGCTCTGGGCCGGGCGCCTCTATGTGCTGGGGGGCTGCAGCGAGAACGGCCTCCCTTTGGACTCTGCCGAGGTGCTGGATCTGGAGAGCCAGCGCTGGTGCGAGCTGCCCCCTCTCCCCACCGCTCGGGCCGGGGCATCCGCCGTGGCCGTCGGAGACCAGCTGATGGTCATGGGAGGCATGGATGCGCAGCAGAGCCCACTGGCCTCCGTGGAAGTATATCATCCTGATGAGGGCAAGTGGGAGAGGAAGACGGGACTGGGGCAGGCCTCCATGGGCATCACCACGCTGGAGAAAGGTAAGAAGTGTTTGCTCCTCATTTTGACCAATTCCTTGAAAAGATTCCCAAATAAAGAACCACATTAAATGCTTGTTTGCGAGGCTGCACTTGTCAATCCACCTAATTTGATAAAATGTACTAGTCAACTTGCATTACCAGGCAAGCTTTTTCTTATCACAGTGCAAAAACTGTGTTTTTTTTCCAATTAAAAGAAAGTCTAAAAATCCTTAAAACTTAAAATAAAATTGTGTACGATTTTAAGACTTGTTTTCAGAGGTTGTGCCCTTAATTATGCTTATTTTCCTTACCCAGTTGTCAAATTAGTCATGTATGAACCTTACTAAAAATTGTTAGTTTATGACAAATTTGACAATGCGGTAAGAAAAATAAGCATAATTACAGACATATTCTCTGTAAACAAGTCATAATATTTTATGCCATTTTACATCTATGGTCAATGACAATAAGCGTATCCAGGAAAAAAAGAAAAGAATTTGTTTCCTGGAAAAGTTTCCACATAGATTTTTACAATTATCAGAATGTTTTAAATCATTAATATGATTACATTTTGGTATGCTTTCATCCATCACACCACATGTCATTTTACAGTCTGGATTAAACTGCCTCATAAAAAGTCAAAATATGTAATATTTTAAGAGAATAATTGACCTTGACACATGGTCATGTCTGTAATGTAATTTTTTTTGTTATGTTTTTCTACATGTTTCTGCATGTTAGTTACTCCACATGACTTTGATTTGACAGACAAATGCTTTTCAAATATTAATAATACTGAAGCAGTTTTTTTTTTAAATATATATTTATTTAATGAATAAATTTGGTCTGCTTACAAAGTACTTGAATTTTATTTTAGAAATTAAAAACCTACTAATCATAGAAAATATTTATTCAATTTATTGAATGCATGAATTTGCATTTTAATGTATCTTAGAATTTTTTCACAAAAATAACATCATGTCATTGACCAAGCAAATTGATCTAATTTTAAGGATGTTTAGATTTTTCTTTTCTATGGGAAAACATTAATATTTATAAGACAATAATATTTCTTACCCACATCACTGTCTTTTCACTACAAGTGTATGTGTAAGTGTTCTGCTGTTGTAGTTTCTCAGAGTAAATTGTTATTGTTTGGTTCACAAACCGCAGTGAACAGCAGTGCGTAGAAGGGCAAAACAAAGTTTGGTTCCTCCCTTCGTCTTTCTGCTGTTTCCCGTCAGAGCACGATTATCTGTATAATCTCAAATGCTGTTATCTTTGGCACAATCACTGCAGTTGTAATAAATGTCTCATAACCGGCGCCTCTGGAGTGCTCCGGATACACCAGCTCCAATTGAAGGAATCAGTCATGCCATATTGTGACACAAAGACTTACACTGCAGAGAAAAGTCTCTCTCACACATTCTCCCTCGTCTCCAGCTTATGTAGGTGTGTGTTCAGGTGACAGTTTATCCAGTTTGAGACCCCGAGGAAGAGTGTTTATTCACAGGGATTCGCTTCTGCTAAGACGTATTCCACTAGCTGAGCCGTATTCAGTGGGTCCATGTTAAAACTAGCAGCAAGACCTATTTGGATTCATGTGCAGGAGAGAGATCTTGTTTGAGAACATGTGGTTCTCTAACCAATACTTCTGTCAAGTCCACAAAATTAGAAATGATCTGTCTTCTCATTTACTTGGAGCAGGAGAGCGTTTGAAATTAGCTTGTGAGGTGTGGGCTAGACGTTTGCCTTTAAAAAAAAAATTGAGACATTAAATAGACCATATCATAATTATGTTAATTTTATTTTTTTCTAGCTCTGCTTAATGTTGGTCAAGGTTCCTTGCACCAAAAATTAGCGATTTACTTTTTTTTTTATGAGCATTTTCTATTCTCTTTTTGGACACTTTTTTACTTCCACTTCCACCTTTTTTCACAATTAATAATAATAAATAATTATTAGTATTATTAGGCATTACAATGTTGTTATTATTATTAATAATAAATATTAATAATTATTAAGCCTGGGTATTGACACAAATTGCACAATTCGATTCAATTTCGATTCAATATTGATTATTTTGGATATCAGGTACAATACATGGGACATTTTCTCAAGGAAAACAAATCTCTTAACTAATGCTGTAAACTATGGGAGTCAGTTGTAGCCTACTAGGCTTCATTAGCCTACTGTAATATTGAAGGTAAAAATGAATTGATTTGTATACAAACACTTAAATTACACTTATTTATTTTTATAATAATAAAGTTATATGAAATATAAACATTTAAATGGTGACTGTCATAAAAACATGCCAGATTTATTCAAAAACATTAAAAATTATAATGAATATGTATTATGGTGCATATAATTAGCAAAATACTCCTCTCTAGACTTAATTTTTCTAGCTGACTAATGAGTTTATGGTCACTGGATATGGTTTTTCTGAGGTAAATGGGACATTACATGACATTGTTTACAAAATGTTTTACTGACGTCTTTCCTCGAAACACTGATTGAGCGATTCCATGTGACAGATTTCAATAAATTGTACTCTATCTTTTAACACACTTTCAGATGCTCATTCATGTTTATTTCGCGCTGTAACTGGTATTATTAAAGGGTTAGTTCACCCAAAAATGAAAATTCTGTCAGTAATTACTCACCCTCATGTTGTTCCAACCCCGTAATACTTTGGTTCATCTGAGAGCTGGATCACTCCTCCATAGGCTTATAAGGGATTGAAACTTGTTCTCCCGAAAAGTTATTAAAGACATCGTAAAAATAGTCCAAGTGACTACAGTGGCTCAATCTTAAGTTTATCAAGCGACGAGAATACTTTTTGTGCGCAAAAAAACGAAAATATCGACTTTATTCAACTATTTATTTCCATCTCGGTCGGCCTCGACATGGTAAAACTGTGTAGCGCTTCTGTGGTGGACGTCACACGCATCACGCACATGACCAGCGTCGGCCCTTTTCGGGGGGAACAAGTTTCAATCCCTTAAAAGCCTGATCCAGAAAGAGTGATCCAGCTCTCAGATTGAATCAAAAATATCTTAATTCGTGTTCCGAAGATGAACGAAAGTATTACGGGGTTGGAACAACATGAGGGTGAGTAATTACTGACAGAATTTTCATTTTTGGGTGAACTAACCCTTTAAGGCGGAAGAGAAGATCATGTGAGTTCGGCGCTGCTGCTTCTCTTGAGCCGAGCTGCGCCAGAGCGATCTCACGACACAGCAGTAATTATGTTTTTGAATTTCATAAGAAAATGGACGTAGTTAAATCTGAGACTTTGTTTCATATCAATAGTAACAAAGCACAAAGATTATTGCGATTTATGACATGACATTATAATAACTGCAGGATTTTGCTACTGTACTGTAACACTTGTTACTGTACCTTTAAGAGGTATAAATGACCTCTGCTTTGATTGACTAACGCCTTTGCATGTAAACGAGTAACAGTGCTTAGAGGTAGGTTTGCTGTCATGTACAATTGATATGAATGTGTAGCCTCTTTTGTGTGTGTGAAAGAACATGAGCACACCAGGGAAAGAGCTGCAGGATTGTGTGTTTATCTATGTGCATTAGTGCGTTTATAATTATGCCTCTGTTGTTCAGTTTCCTTAAAATTGTGTTCCCTTTCTAGGCACACAAATCATACAAGAATACAAATACCAGCATGATCCATGCCTTGCCTTATTAAAACAAGTGCATGCTAATTGCCATATGCCACCACCATGTGGAATGATAATTAAACTTGAAATATCTTATTATACAGCTTTCTGGAATACTTGTTTCTTATTGGTCAAATATTTGTATATAATGAAGGCTAAACGGTGCATTTGATCTTTGTCAATGGCAACCGACCTCATATACATCTCTCCATTGTTTTTCTTCTCGCATAATAAAACATTATTAGATCATTTCGGTACAATTGTTTATTTATTTACTTGGTAGGCATTTAATAAATCTCATAATTTATTCTCAATTTCAGTTGGTTATTGTCGCAAAATAAATCTCAATAAGGTGATCAGGACCTCAGCAAATTAAAGGGGTTTTGTATCATCCTGAAGATCCTGATCCTGACATGACTTTTCTCTCATTTTCAATTGACAATTTATCACGTCACCCTTTACTATCAGTGTACCATCATAATTCGTTTATCCTCTTGTGTTTGAAAAAGCATTAAGGTCCTGAAACAGGCCGTTTGAAGCCATAATTCAGTTTTAGGCTTTGGTATCAAAGACCCCTGTTTTCACCTCTCTTTCTGTCAGTGGAGCTTGTTCTCTTTGATATCCTTCACGTCATCTTAGAAACAAATTGCTTTGAGGTTCCAATCCGTATTTGTATGGCTTTGAAATCCCATTTTCCTTTGCGCCCCTTTGCCTTATTGGAAACATTCTGTATCCGAATATCAATCCATCTGGATCTTGTAAATAACATATCCCATACTGGATTTGATCTCAATGTTAAGGAAGAAAATAGAAAAAGCTGATGCTGTTTGTGATAATGACAATAATAGAGAATTGAGCTGGAGAAGTGCAGCTGTGGCCGGTCAAAACCACAGAAGTCTTATTTCATATTTGTTCTGGTGTGCGGCTGTGCGCTGTTGTCTAGTGAGAAGTTTGAATGTGTGCTGTGGTGCTGTGGTGTGGACGTGTCAGAATCATGCTGACCTCTCACTAAGACAGCATTTGGAGCGGATGGCTATTTAGGCAGGCAAGGTCTTTTTGATTTCAGACTAGCACTCTGAAGACAATGTGACTGTCAGCTAGGGTTTGCCAACCATACTATATAACACAGAATCAGCCTGTGTTAACCTCAAAGTGGGATGTATTTTGTCTCATGTTTTAGTGTTTTGCTCCTGAAATACTAGGAACACTTTGGCATGTGCCATTTTAGTTGTCAGTGTTAAAAATGTCAGAATAGGATGGGAAACAAATCGCAAACGATGAATGTGAAACAGGCAGGTTTTCTGCAAGTTGTGTATGAAAGCCGTAACACGGCTTATGCATAATTGCATATTCACCATTACATTAAAAATAGAAATATTTTGAAATATTATTAAAATTAAAAATGACTGGTTTTCTATTTGAATATATTTTAAAATGTAAGTTATTCCTGTGATGGCAAAGCTGAATTTTCAGCATCATTACTTCAGTCTGCAGTGTCACATGATCCTTCAGAAATCATTCTGTGCTGGTTTTCTGCTCAAGAAATATTTCTGATTATTATCAGTGTTGAAAACCGCTGTTCAAAAGAACATTTATTTGTGTAGTTCTTGTGCTTTGGTGCACATTTTTCACTGGATTTGTTGCTGTGTTAATTAAAAATAGTTGAATTCAAAGTAGGGCTGCATGATAAGGGTTAAATTGATAATCACAAATATTTTGCTTAAATATTATAATCATGATTTTTACTCTCAATTATTCGTATCCGAAATAAATAAATATATACATGTTGCCAGATTGAGAATAATAAGTAAAATACTGTGCAGGAAATGTATCCTTTTAAGAGAAAAGAGAAAACAAAAATCTCCTGACATCTGGCAACCCCACAGAGGAAGGATTAGAAGACTTGTTGCAATGCAAAATAACAGAAATAAAATAAAATAAAATAAAAAAAACATTTCCAGGACAAAAAATCAGCAATGATTATTTTTCATTAACTGAGAGAAGCAGAAATCGTTATCGCAATTAAAATATGATTAATCGTGCAGCCCTAATACAAAGTACTTAAATTAACTGGGTTTTTTTATTGAATTTTTATTGATTTGATAGATTCGTTTTATGAATTTGGGCATAGTTGAGTCAAACTTGTCAGTTACTGGACAAATTACAGTCAAAGACAGATTAACATAACTCACTTTTGACCAAATTTACAATTACTGCGAAGCAGAATTATCTAGCATTATAATTCGCCATAACTTTACTTTTACTTAATCTGTGTCAGCCTGAATTTGACTATTGCATTCATTAAAAACTGTAATACCAGCAGATACATATTTATAGTTTCTGATCTATCCTCCATAATTACATTTTTTAAATATTACAACAGATGCAATGAACTCATGTCAGCTAGGCTGTCATAAGTGTTTGTGTCTCGAAAGCATTTTAGGATTATTTCAGCCAAATGGTGACAGATCTTTTTTTTGTACTTGCATACACTGTCACTCTGTAGACACATTTTTTTATAGTGTTGTCAGTTCTATCTGCCACTAATACTTTAAATGCATCTCAAAAGGATATGTGATATATAAGGTCTTCCTAAATTGTCTTAAAAAGAAACCATTATGTCCATAATTTTCTTCTGCTTAAGTTTGCAACCCTCCAAACAGCACACCTATGGGCCACTAGACTCTCTCTTTCTTTGACTACTGCTTATCTGTATCTCCCACTCTACCATCCCTCTCACTTCCCTGCCATCATTTGATCAAGAGAGCATTCTTGTTGCTAGGCAACAGGTGTGTAAATCTGTGTGTGAGTGTGTTTGCATTTGTGTGTGTGTGTGTGTTTGACCCAGAGTCATTTTTAGAACGGAACAGACTGAGTTGCAAAGCCAATCCATGATTCACTCGCTGATGTGCTCCTCTCCTCTTTCCCTCTTCACAAGAGAGGCAAAAAGAAGTGCTTATTGCCCTTCTGCCCCCTTAATACCCACAATGCCGTTTGTGTTCATCAGATACATCATAGTGAGGAAATCTCCCAATTCACTTTCTCTGATAGATAGTCCATCTGTTTGACCCAAACAGCCCCCTTCCACTGGTTCTCTACAAGACACAGGAGCAACTGTATGTGCATCTCTGTAGTTTTTACTCTTACTTTCTTTTAAAATAAGTACTTACGTTTAAGGAGAGTTTGTCCATCGATTACTGAAGCATAGGTTTTGGGTTGTACAGTATCCCCTGGAGATGATTTTAAAGTATGTCTTTGCTGTAATCCTGGTGGAATCATTTGGTCCACTTTTCGTAGAAGAATGTGATTCAGGCTAAGTGAGCTTTTCCTTTGTGAATTATGCAGAAACGCTGTGAAAGTTCTGCTTCTTCAAACGATAGCTGTACTGTACATGTAAAAATCGAGGTCAGCTCTAACAATGTTCTTCATTATTGAGCACAAAAACTTTATGATGAAATCTTGTTGTGCCATAAGATTGTGTTAATGTTAAACAAAGGCATGGAACAAGAAAATGCCGAATATTTGCTTAAAGTGTTGGGGATGCTGTAGCTTGACAGATGAGTTATGAATACAAATTATATTTATGTCTGTTAATTAAAGCAATGTTGAGCTGTTTGCATTTTTACTATGTTTTGAGTCTTAAATGAGCATGTGCATTTTTAATGACATTCGAGACTCTTCCATACTGATTGACATATAATTGGTTAATTATACAGTAGTCTGGTTAAAACACTAGGAAAATTAATGGATGACTGGATGGATGTTCTTTCTCTGGATCTGTTGTTTCTGTTTGTTTAGATGCAACAGTTGATGTGTCTGTGAAAAAAAAAAAGAAAAGCATTTTAGTTTTGTATCACTTTTCTGTTTTCCCCCCCTGTTTTTCATAAACAAGCTGCAGTGTTTTTGTTCCAATTTACAGAGCAGTAATGTGGTTTTTGAATGATATTACATGAAGGCAAGATGTGCAGTTCATCTGATTTGGCCTTGTTAGCGCATGTCTTAATGCAACCCATGTTGCGTGTAGGTGTGCAAGCTGCTGATAGAATGTTTCTAGGCTAGCATGTGTTTGTCATTTGGTTATCTACAGCCGTGAAGATGATGTCGTGTTTGTGTATGCATGTGTTTGTGTGATCTCATTATATAAATTTGTCTGGGGAGTGAGCTGAGATGCAGATCACTATGGTAACACATCCATCTCTTACGTAGGGACGAGACAACTGTGCAAACAAACACATTTTAAACTCAAATTCTCGAAAAATGAAAGTTTCACTTATTAATACTTTCATCATTATATGTGGTAACTTGCGACACAGATGGTGCTCAAAGAATACAATGTTGCTATTGCACGCACACGATATCCTGACAGCAAGCCTTCATTACGCGCTCACATACATGCAATCTGAAATAAAAGATGCTGAAACCATTAGTCCCTTCCTCTCTGCTATTGTGCAAAGGCTGTTTGATGTTGCTTTGCGACCTCTGTGTGCGGCACACGTTTGATCGCTGTGTGTTGCGCGGGACACTTTCTTCTGAGGAAGCGTGAAGAACGGGGAAGAATACATAAGACTGCTAATTTCCATCATCTCTCTCAGTCCCATCTCTCTTTCTTTCTGACACCTGTGTTGAGGTGCTTATTTGATGCTCATCTAATTGAGCTGATCTAAATACATCCTCAATCACTTTAGAGCTCATTAGTCTTCTGAAACCAGTCAACGTGTGTGTGTGTGTGTGTGTGTGTGTGTGTGTGTGTGTGTACTGTGTATGATTCTGTTGATTCTCTCCTTTGTTTCATTCACAGATCTTTTTTGAAGTAATATTAAATATATATTTCTGTATTCACACAATCGTACTAATCTCAAACTGTATTCCCACCCTGTATTTAGTTGTTGCATTGAAATTATTTTACATCATGGACATCAAGTGTAGCCACTCAACAAATAACTAAAACTGTACCGAAGTACACAACATTATTTGTTTGTTTGAATGTTTATTTACATAGTGTCATATAAACCATCTAAAATAATGCATTTATAAATGTATTCAGAAAGTTATATATACAGGTGAAACTCGAAAAATTAGAATATTGTGCAAACCTTCATGTATTTCAGTAATTCAAATTAAAAAAGTAATTCAAATTAAAAAACTAATATATTTAGTATATATAACTATATACATATATGCATAATTATGCTTTTCAGAGGGCCGACATTTCTGTATTTAAAATCTTTTTTTATTTTTTTTTATTGGATATAATATTCTAATTTTCTGAGATTTTGAATTTGGGGGTTTTCATAAGCTGTAAGTTATAAAATTATAACTTTTGCACTATATTCTCATTTTTCGAGTTTTACCTGTATATACACTATACGGTAAGTTTGAAAAGCCTGCATGTAATCTCATCAAGCCTGCATGTGTTTGATCAAAAATACAGAAAAAAACAGGAATATTGTGAAATAGTATTACAATTTAAAATAATGTATATTGTTACAAAAGATTTATATTTTAAATAAATGCTGTTCTTTTTAACTTTTTATTCATCAAAGAATCCTGAAAAGGGTATTACATGTTATAAAGAAATATCAAGCAGCACTTCATATTTAATATACATCTTGTTTACTTTGGTACAATTCTATTATTTAGTTAGTTATGGTAATGGTATTAATACTATTACATTTTAACAGGCTGTTTTAACATTTTCTTTTAATAGTGTTTACTTTCTAGGTGTCTCTTAAATTTGGAGGATTTCATGCTCTTGGTAACCAATAAAACACCAAAGACAATTTATGTATTTATATTCTTTTTTTTTAACCTTGCATATTTTTACATGGTTTTTGAGGTGGGGCAATTTTTGCAATCTGTCCATGTTGACGGTCATATTTTGTCTAGTTTCTTCCAAATTATGAATTTGAGCCAAAATACAGTAGATTTTGATTGGATCACACCATCGTTGACTTTGAGCATTTTATTATTTGTATTTGCCATTGTCAGAACAGACCTAAGACCCATTAGATTAGAACTAGTCTGACTCTTTTGCATGTTCATCTTTCACCTTGATCTGCGTCCATACACTTCATCAAGGTAGCTTTAGAGAAATCCCTCAGTAAAGTTGAGCTTCTGCTACAATTTAACGCTCTGTGAGGAAGACGATTAGAGAGTTTGTCACAAGACGTAATTGTCTCAGAGCTGGCGACTTGTAACTTTCCTCACCCCACTTAAAGATTATTTTCTTTCCTCAGGGGAGCTTTGGGGGGGGGGATTGTGCTTCTCTGACAGTCAATGCTTTTGCCACAGGCACAGATACAGTCCACGGCTAAAGTGTTGAGCTCACTTTCACAAAATCCAGCAGACGGCTTTACTTTTCACAATCTGTTCTCATGCATGTACATAGTACCATAGGTACTGTTGCCACGTGTTTAATGCATTCAGAAAATCTTGGGTTTGTGGAAAAGTCGTTAAATTAAAGGAGATATGTGTTATTTTGGCACAAAACAGAAAATAATGGCTACTCTTACCACCCCTTCAAACTAGTTGTCCCATACAGAGTTTGTCTGGTTAGCATAAGAAGCCATAACATTTTTCTCTTTTGCAACCAAGTATTTCGTTACATTATGGTTGTTGTTTTTTTGTTTTTTTATCTGGGGGTGCTTTCTGGCCCCTTTGTCTGCTGTAATGTCACAGGATAATCACTAGTGAAAGGTTTGACACTGTCCATGTTTTTGCCATCAACCTATCAATGTTGTTAGTGTGTCACGTTCCTTCAGAGTGATTCGTCATATGACATTTATGGCTCAGCTGATTGGCTCAAAGGGGCTGATTGGCTATGAACAGCTGCCATTTAGTAGCCTGGATGCCAGCTGAACTTAGCCCCGCCCTCAACATTTGAGGTCGGGAAGTTCGGTCTGGACTTGATCCGTTGTGTAGGAAGTATGCCCGAACCACAGCTGTTCGGACCAAACAAATTGTCAGGGCGGGTTTTATACGATGATGGAAAGATGATCAACAGTAACGTAATCATCCACGTCACCAAAGAGCGCTTGGGTTGAATTCGTTTACAACATAGAATGGCTGCCGCTGGAGAATTTAGATGTGTAGATTCAGCCATTGCATATGTTATAGAAGATGTAGACAATGCATTCATTTTAAAAGAGGAACAGAGAACCGCGATCAAGGCATTTGTCGATTGGAAAGATGTTTTTGCAGTCCTTCCTATGGGATTCGACAAAAGTTTAATTTATCAGCTGGCCCGATGGTCGCTAACTGTGCGTTCACACCGCCGCCGACTTGAGCTGCAAAGAAGCTCTGGCTGCCCTGTCAAGGACGCTTGTCAAAAGCTTGACGCTTTGGCCAGTCTGACGTAGCAGCATTCTATGTTCGATCATGAGAGAAGAGAAGTGTCACAACATGAAATGTAAACAGAAAAAAACAAGCAATTCATTGACACTAGAAACCTTTTATAATGACAGCATTTTTATAACCATTTTGGTCACATTTGGTCGGAAAAAAAGAATAATTAGCTATTATTATTATTTGCATCTAGTGCGATTGGTCAAATCGGTGTTACCGTGAGCAAATGAATTGCATTCCCGCTTAAAACGAGCATTCGTAAATATTTCCAATAAAAGTTGCGCTCATCCTCAAATGTGCATCACTGGATCATTATGGACAGGGTGCGATTTGTGAAAAAAAACAGAGGGGGGGATGTTTTGATTTTTTTTTATTGTTGATATAAAAATAAATAAATAGTGGACCATTTCGGATGTTATTGTTCTATCGCACTGACAGTTCACATTACAGCGCTTTATTTAGTTTAATAGGCTATAGGTTACTTCTATTTATCAGCCTCTGCTTAACCACGGATTGATTGCAAAGTTAAACCATCACAGTAGAAACAGTTTTACTGCTGCTGCTAAAGTAATAACGTTAACGTTACACCGTGATGCTGAGCTACAGTCAAATGATAGAAAAGAGAGATGCACTATCTGTGTTAGTCAATTCGCCTCATTCGCCCGAATAATTTGCGTCTACCGCGCTAAACGCCTCATTCGCGCCACGGGACCTCTAGACGCGCGTAAACTAGAGAATCAAGAGAACAAAGCGTCATGCTTCCGCTCAGTTCACATTTTTCAACTTGCGCGGAAGACGTTCGCGGCAAACGCGTCGCCTAATTCGCGTCTATTCGTGTCTTTGCATTGACTTTGTATGTAATCTACTCGCGCAAATAATTAAATTCGCGTTCTGTGTGAACACACCATGAGTGAGTAATCAAAAAACCTTCGCTTTAGCCTCACCGTATATGTAACTTCGGCCATTCTCAGTGGTGTGACTGGGACACTAACTCTGCTTGTCATAATAGAAAGAGAGAAACAGATAATCAGATTGTGATGTTTATTCGGTTTATTCCCGCTTCAGTAATATGCTGAATATGCTGCCGACCTTTCGACACACAGCTCCACAGCCCAGCAGACCTGTAACCGTCTCGCAAGTGTTGATAGGCTATTACTCGTGAGGTGTAACCAATCAGAGAGCGCCGTGGGCGGGACATTGAGCAGAGTGGTGATTACAGAGAGGCTGCGGCAGCTTTATCAGAGCCAGCCAAAGTAGCGCATTGTCTAATAAAATTTACTTTAATCAAAACACGGATCCGTGATAAGTTTTGTCCGTCTCGCCACTAGTGTAGTAGCACTGATCACTTTGAGGGGGGGATAAATTTATCCCCACCGGGGATAAAAATAATTAAGCAGAGGCAGGGATACATTGACCAGAAAGAGGGAAATCCCACGCATCCCCCCCGGCAAATCGCATCCTGATTATGGATCATTGCGAAGTTGTTGTGTTTGGTGCTGCTGTATTGTATTTGCAGAGAAGACGTCGGACTCCATTTTCTCTGAACTAATGTTTTGGTAGGAGCAAAAGTTTACATTGTATGTTTCTCCGGAATCAGCCAGCACGGAGGACGTCTATATTCCAATTAGTTGCTGGCGTTTTGCTGCTGCTTGCCGCTGAACCGCGTCATAGCTCATTACCATAAAATTTTGCTACTTTTAACTTTCTGATTGAAGCTCTGTTCGCTCAAAATGCCTAAAACGCGACGCTGATGGATTTGACGCTCCTTGCAGCTGAGAGAAGCCAGCTTCCATTGAAAATGAATGACTTCCGGTAACTTTGGAATCTCAAGTCGGTGGCGGTGTGAACGTACAGTAAGAAGATGTGGTGCAATGAAAACCCTGTGTCATTGTTGATTTTGATTGGATCACACCATCGTTGACTTTGAGCATTTTATTATTTGTATTTGCCATTGTCAGAACAGACCTAAGACCCATTAGATTAGAACTAGTCTGACTCTTTTGCATGTTCATCTTTCACCTTGATATGCATCCATATACCGTGTCATAGCTCATTACCATAAAGTTGAGCTACTTTCAACTTTCTGATTGAAGCTCTGTTCGCTCAAAATGCCTAAAACGCGACGCTGATGGATTATACTTTTATACTTTGTTTGCACTCATGGAGGACCAAGTGAAAGAAGCAACCGAAATGGGCATCACGGCGATGCAACTCAGCGTGCACGACGAGGTGGACATAACCAGCAGTCGTTGCCAGCTCCTTTTCGGAAGCCCAGAGTCCTCAACATACGTCATTTACTCTGTTGCTCTGATTGGTTGTGTAGGTCTTTTCAATTAAGTGCAGAGGCATTTTATTTCCTTTTTCGGTTGAAAGGCCCCATAATCACAGCCCAATGGAGCAGTATCAGACTCATATTCTGACTAGAATCTGAGTATGACAACGTGAGGCTAGCCATTGAGTTAAATGGGAATACTTTTGGATTGCTTCCTCAATACATTATAAACATCCTTCATCACTCAAACAGAAAGCAATTTTCTTTGAGCACAGTGTTGACTCTTCAGAAAATCAACCTGCAAATTACTTAATAGTAGTTGTCTCTAAAAAATGTATTGGGATAGGGGTATTTTAACAATGGAAAAAATAACCTCACTAAACCATTAAGCTATAATCTTAATGACAAACTTTGAATTGCAGTTTGTAACCCATTTTACTTTTGTAATTGTATGCATTTTGCAGTGAATGAGGGAAAAATAGGGCATGATTGGATTTTATCATCAGGAATGTCCTAGATCATGATTAACTGTTACTACAGAATGCAGAATGGATCCCGGCCGAATGTTAAAATAGTATGCACTTTCACACATTCAGTCTTTATTGGTAAATTACAGTTAAGAGATCGGGTGTGAACAGGACCTTTTCAGGATTCCACTAAATCAGTTCTGGCAATTCCCCAGTAAAGAAGTTGTAACATTACCAGTATGATGCTATGTGTAAACTTTGAACAAGATTACCGGTATATGAGAATGCAAAGCTCTGTCGGAGCTGTTTACGGTAAGCTCCGCTACTTTTAATTGTGTTTCTTTAAACACCCTAGGCTGAAATCTGACAGTTGCACCGCATCTCGTGCTCGAGACCCTGCTTTCTTTTCCATTCATCAACGCTGCGCCTCTGCAAATTTTGTGGAAATTCCATTCTCAGCAAAAGTAATGTGGCTTTTCATTATCTGCAGTTTTTGTGTACTTAGTCCAATAATATAGTAACTATTATGCGTCTTGTGCTTTTACGAGTGAAACCGGGATCGCATCATCTAATAACCTGTGAACTATCCTGAAGGCCAAAAATGAAAATTATTACATTTTAATTAAATACTACAAGACAACATGAACAAAATGCTCTGCTTAATTGTTCACAACGAGACCAGGTAACTTAGGTCAACTTTAACTTCATGTTGGCTTTAAGGCAGTATGTTGCTTTATTTCACTCTCTATGATATAAAAATTTACCAGTCCAGCTATTCATAAGTTATTCACTTTAAAGAAAAACAACTGTATTTGGATAGAAGAAACAGTCAAAATATGTAACGTTTGATATTTCTTTCATTTATCAAGCAAAAATGCTGTCTGAAGGTTTTTGTAAATGCACGTAAAAGAAAAACACTTTGCAATAAGCATAAGACGGAAATAATGGTGAGAGATGGTTGGCATTCCTTTCTACATCAGACCACTTCAAAGTCATTTTAGTGTTTGTGTGCTCTAGGCGTCAGCTGTCTGAGCCCCTGCTGAGACAGACGTACCTGAGCACAGAGAAGATGTGCGGGTCAGGCAGCTTCCTTTCACCAGTCCTCTGTGTTGACTTACCCAGCGGCTGTTATTTAGAGTGCTCTCAGAGTTTTACAGAGGAGAGATAGAGGTCAGAGCTCATTTTCAGCAAGCCATATCTCCCCTTGAGCAGGTGGCAGAAGACTATTCTGTCCCACAATTCCTTGCCTCAAGAGTTCACCGTGAGCTGCTTTGTGCCAGCTGTTACACTTGCAGAGTCTTTGTGAACAGTGGTGTGGCCCAGTGGGGCTCAATGCTGAAAGGACTCTAATGCATTAGCTTGTTGGCCATACATCATTCCCCACTCAATCCTGAGGACCAGCTGGGCCGCTCTACACCTGAATCTGTTCACCTGATTATTTAACATTTACGGTAATAGATGCTTTTCATCAAGAAGAACTCCAGTTAACTAATTGCAGGAACAGGCCCTTAGGAAAGGTTAGAAACAATCATCATTTATTCACCCTCATGTTGTTCCAAACCTGTAAGATTGTATTTTTTATATATTTTTCTCTGAAAATAGCAGACTACAAACTATGCTCACTAACATTTTAATTGGCTACTTATCTTGCCGTTTCATAACAACTTCCTGAGATTTCTGGCTCAGTTCTGTTCCCCCATATTTAAATCCATAATCATCTTTAAATGGGGCCCCCTTAAAATTGTTTATGTTTGTGTGTGTGTGTGTAGCAAGGTTATTATAGTTTCGCATTTTTCATTAGTTTTTATTTTTATTTCGTTTTGAATTTTTGTTTTCAAATTCAGTTTAGTTTTAATTAGTTTTTAAAGTGGGTTTGCTAGTTTATTTTTTATTTTTTGAAAATGCTAAGTTTTTATTAGTTTTAGTGTTAGTTTTAGTCTTTTTTTGTAATTTGGGTTATTTGTCGGGCAAGATTCAAAAAGGTCAGAAAAAGAATTGTGTAATAATAACTCAACAAAAACATCATACAATTTTAGAAATATCTATTCAACAATAAAACTACTTAAAATCAGTGCTTTAAGTGGGCCGGTACGCGCCGGTACTCAGTACCGCCACTTCCAAATACAGCTCTTGAGCGTACCGCCACATCTCCGTGCGCCCAGAACGTGCTTTTAGCGTACCGGTACGCTCATTTGCACATCTGTTTTAATCCTTTGGCTGCGCTGCCGCTTTTCAGAGCGCCCTTCACAATGCACGCTTCCTAATTCGTCCCACCGAGAGCAGAGACTACATTACCCTACACCCTTGAGTTTTACAAGTGAAAAGCGCATGCGTCTCTTTTGCCGCTGTCAGTGTCAACTCAACGTGGGCCGGAGAGGGTGTGTGAAACGCACAACCATAGCTGCTCGGTTAAAATACCATGGATAAAATGAACCATCTTCAAGACTCATGTTTATGTTCTACTCTTCTATTATGTTATTATGTTTTATAATTTATTTTATGTAGCCTACATTTTGTGCAAACATTTTTCAATACCCTTTTGCACATTTTATTTATGTTCAGTTGCTATTTCTCAAGCAAATCCACAAACTAATAGGATTTATAATTTTTTTATGAGGTCGTCTGTTTACTGCTATTGGACTGATTTTTTCTTCTAAAATGACCTAGCCGCTTGCAAATTCTCTTTAAAGTTCGTATGCTAATTATTATTCTGTCATAATTAGCTAAAGTTGATCTTTGTTACTGAAAGAAAGTCTAACATATAGCTTGACTAAGTGATCCAACTCTGCCATGTCCTCTATCAGTAGGCTATGCAATGAAAACTGATCAAATGCGTTATCTATATTTCATTTAGATTTTTTTCTCGAAACACAACGACTTTATTCTCGAAATTTTATTAGTTTATTCTCACGATTAGCCTATTTCAATTTTTTTCTCGAAACACAACGACTTTATTCTCGAAATTTAATGAGTTTATTCTCAAGATTGTATTTCGACTTTTTTCCCCCTCCAAATTTAACGAGTTTTATCTCGAATTATAATGACTTTAATCTCGAGATGGTTTCATAATCCTCTTCCGTAGACTGCTGTATATAAAACCCCTTCAATATATAGTTGTTGTTACCTCAGGGGAGGCTGGGAGTCAGTAAAAAAAACAAAAACAAAAACAAAAAACAATATATATATATATATAGGCTATAGAGTACCGGCACCTCTTTTGGGCCACTTAAAGCACTGCTTAAAATGTACAAATGGGCACAAATATGTAAACAGTCTACACAAAACTCTGCAGTAAGTGCAAAATGTGTAAGTGACCTGTGCCAGGGAAAAAACTAAATAGCCAACAGACTAAAGAAGACATGACCAGCATGTATTCAACAAGGGGGTAATCCATCGACCGGAAGTTGAAGCCGGCCGCGTGCCGCCATCTTGTAGCAGAACTTCACTTGCGTTAGCATTCCCATTGACTCCCATTCATTTTGGCGTCACTTTGACAGCGAATAACTTTACATCTGAGGCGTTTAAAGACTCCATTTGTCCATTATTTATTTCTAAAGACACACGACAATGTATAAAGGGCTCCATTACCTTCTATGTTACATTATGGCCCCGTAGAAACAGTTTTTGTAAAAATAGGCTAACGATTGCGTCATAACCACTCGACGCTCTGTCGCACAGTAGAGAAATTACCGTACAGACAGGAGGAGAAGCTCGCAGGCAATCAATGCATTAACTTAATATGGCGTACTGGCGTTACATTTTAAAATAAATACTATACAAATTACTTACTCCTGCTCACTCACGCCAAGGAACTCTTTGCTCAAGCTCGCCGTCTCTGCAAGATCAACGTTGGCAGTTTTCACGCACAGCTACTAGAATATTTACATCTGTCAGACAGGGTGCACATGTCATCAAGCTTAGTTTGAGTCGGTTTGAGTCTGCGCGTCAGGAACGGAAGTGCTAAAAAATCGCTAAAAATGGGCTTCAACCGTCTCAACTGAGTTCCAATGAGATGGCTCTGTCCACTTCTTATACTGTCTATGGTATTCAACCCATTGAGCCACACAAGACATTGCTGTCTGTGTCAGGGAGCTCAATCTGAGAAAAGAACATGAAAAATAAAAAAATACTTGTGTCCCAACATGCTAACAAAATAATGTAAGTTACTTGCATTAATGAATCAGCTGTTTCAAATACAGCTTTAATTTTTTTTTTTTGTGTGTGTCTCTCAACCAAAAATCTACACATCTTCTATATAGGCCTACAATTCACACCCTGCTAAATTTACCATATATACTCATCTGTATTGAAGCAGCAAACATTCAGTCTAAGAGTAAAATAATGATATAACATTATTTAATATTTGAATCACAGCTTATATAGTGTTTTGACATCGACAACCCAAGTGCATTTTTACCTCAAATTTGCGACTAATCAACTTTCTAAAGAAGGCGCAATCGCTTATCGGATCGACATTTACACACTGACAAAATTATATTCAGAATTTAAAATATTTTTACACCACTCTTTAATGTGTGATTGTGTAAAGGTGTTCACGAGATAGCAACCTCTAGCGAACTTGCTTTCAACTATGGAATGCCAAAGCTGACTTAATTAAAAATAAATAAATACATAAATAAATATACGAAGAAATGTAAAAAAGCAAAAATACATAAATAAATATACAAAGAAATGTAAAAAAGTACAAATAAATGAGTATTTATACTTTTATTTCGTTATTTATGTATAATTGTATTTTTTCACACATTTATTTTTTTATTTATTTCTACATTTATTCATTTATTTATTTCCACTTTTATTTATTTCCACATTTATTTATGTATTTATGTTTTTATGTCTACATTTATTTATTTTCACATTTATTTATTTCTACATTTATTCATTTCCACATTTATTTATTTCTAGATTTATTTATTTCTACATTATTTTCTCTGTATGCTAATGAGGGGGGCGTGTTTTAACTCAGACATCAGCAATCGAGCTCAGAGTGGCAGTGCTGAAGCTTTGAGGCCACAGTGACACCTTGTGGTGTGTGACCAAACGAAACGCAAGAGGTGTGCGGACAATATCACATTTTAAGTCATGTATATCACCTAACTGTATGTAGGGTAGGCTATATAAGGTTAACACACATAGCACACGTGAACAGAAACTGC
The DNA here is from genome assembly GCA_031834385.1 of Semotilus atromaculatus. NCBI lineage: Eukaryota > Metazoa > Chordata > Actinopteri > Cypriniformes > Leuciscidae > Semotilus > Semotilus atromaculatus. Next base: position 13,090,518 of record JAULUF010000026.1, read on the forward strand.
ACTTCAACGGGTCTGATAGCAGACACAAAATTAAGATTTGGACTTTTAATGACTTAATGACTTTTGTTAATTTTATTTTACTGATAACAGCCATAGTGCCTTATTATTATAATAACTGAGTAGTTTATTGATTAATATTAAGAACTTGACATATATGATGATGTATAGCCTACCTAAGGTTTGGGTAGGTATAAAATCAATTTATAGGGGGAAATATGGGCACGACCGGTACTGTTTGAATGGGCATGCTCACTGCGTTTACATGAGCCCCTTTTGTTTGATTTAAGAATAATTCAAAATTGATTACTTTGTGATTAATCAGTATCTAAGAGCAGCATCTATGAAATATGGGTTGCGTTTTAAGCATTTGAATTGTCACCTGTTATGCATACGAAATTAGGAAACGCGAATGTGAACCGCGCCTTGAGTCGCGCCTTGAGTCGGTTTCTCTCCGCGTTCTGCGCTGGTGTGCGAGTCTCATCGACAAAAAAAACACAAGCTATCAGCCCTATCCACCGCGTTTATTGTTATTAATAGTGGATACTTTCATGCGCTTTCATGTCCAAGTGTCTGCTATCAGACCCGTTGAAGTGCAGTTTCTGTTCATGTGTGCTATGTGTGTTAACCCTATATAGCCTACCCTACATACAGTTAGAGTGATATACATGACTTAAAATGTGAAATTGTTCGCACACCTCTTGCGTTTCGTTTGGTCGACTCACACACCACAAGGTGTCACTGTGGCCTCAAAGCTTCAGCACTGCCACTCTGAGCTCGATTGCTGATGTCTGAGTTAAAACACGCCCCCCTCATTAGCATACGGAGAAAGAAATGTAGAAATAAATAAATGTAGAAATAAATAAATGTGGAAATGAATAAATGTAGAAAGAAATAAATGTAGAAAGAAATAAACGTGGAAATAAATAAAAATGGAAAGAAATAAATGAATAAATGTATAAATAAAAAAATAAATAAATGTGTGAAAAAAATACAATTATACATAAATAAGGAAATAAAAGTATAAATACTAATTTATTTGTACTTTTTTACATTTCTTTGTATATTTATTTATGTATTTATTTATGTATTTTTGCTTTTTTACATTTCTTCGTATATTTATTTATGTATTTATTTATTTTTAATTAAGTCAGCTTTGGCATTCCATATTCAACGTCGACGCGCGCGGTGTGCACGCAGGGGAGGGGGCGGGGCTGTGTGTGTGTGTGCGCGCGTGCGTGTGACAGAGACGGAGGGAGAGTTTCCCTGCTCAGGGAAAGGAAATGCAGCTGAACGAATACACTGCGTGTTTTATATAGCGTTAAAAAATGAAAGACATTGACAAAGACGAAAACTAAGGACATTTACTCTATAATTTTATTTTATTTTAGTTAGTTTTGCCAAACAGACATTACAGTTTTAGTTAGTTATCGTTTTTTTGTAATGCCTCGTTTTTGATTTTTATTTCAGTTAACGACAATGTTTTTTCCCACCTAGTTTTCGTTTTTTCGTTAGTTTTCGTTAACGATCATAACCTTGATATGTAGCCATATGAAAATGATTGTAGTCGTTATTTACTGAAAATATTGCCATCTTCCTGTTCAAGAAATTCATTCTAAATACAGCAGTAAGTGCAGTGAATTAAACTAATAGCGTGGACTACTTATATGCTGCTTAGTGCTTATTTTATACATTTTGTCAGTTTCTGAGCTTTACAGATGTAGTCACTATAAATTGTCACTGTATGAAAAAGAGCTCCATGATATCACCTTTACTCTTGGAAAAGCAGCACTGGTGAGTTCATTTTTGTATGCAATATGCATCAGACGCTCTGTGAACGGACTGTGGGTGGGCCGTGGGCTTGCCATCTGAGGCTGAGAGGACATTGTAGCAGTCAAACTCAGCTTGCTAGAGTTGTTTGTAGCTGCTGTTGTCTCTCAAACACAGGTCTCTGAGGATACGCAAATGACTGAAGGTCAGTTGTCAAAGGTCCGTGCTGTACATTGACCTTGAGGATATTTTGTGCATGCATAGAACCTATTTGAGGAAACAAGATACAGGGCTGGATTTAAAGACATAATAAGCATACACAGAATGCCTCATCATGACATACAATGGCAATATGACTCCATTGTTGCAGGCCTCTCTTGTCTCCCGCTCCTGCCGTGAGTCTGAATTTAGCTGAGCAGCGTCAATTTGAGGGAAGGCAGATGCTCCATCACAGCAGGGGTATGCTTGTTAAAGAAACTTTCCTTGGAGTTGCGGTTGATCACAAAATTTAAGATTTGTTCAATCTTCTTGAATGTTACACACTTTACAGAGAAAATAGCAGACTACAAACTACACTCAATGTTTTTAATGTTTTATCTGGCAGTTTATTTGACCTGTGGTTTTTAGATCAATGGGTTCTCCTGTATATATTTATTGTATACTAATTCTCGTAAGTACCCTAAACAAGGAATTGAGTTGGTTTTACATTATTGCCTTCATTCACAGTGCCTTTTGCTGTTTCCCCTCCTACATGAGTCATGCAGCAGCCCATTCAAAGGTGTTGCCTCAGATTATGAATCAAATGTATTTTAAATGCGAAAAAGATCTATTTGTATTTTCGTTATGGATCTCAATGGCAGTTAAAAACCTAAAAAACAAAAACAAATAAAATTAATTATTGGTGTGAATACCTAGTTTATCTAGTTAAAAGGTAATCTTTTTGTCATGAAATTTAATGTATTTGCTATTACTTACGTGATTGCCCCTCTGTGTGCCTTAGGGTGCCAACCCCTGATCTAGGGGTTTAAATGTTTTATTTATTTATTTTTATTGGGTGTGGCAACTTGTTTATTACTTTATTGCTTTAACTAGCATATTAGCCAGTTTGAAGAGCAAAACATTCCTAGAAAAGTTGTGCCTTTAAATTCAAAGCACTGGCACTGTCATATATTACTATTGTAGATTCTATTGAGGGGATTTAGATTTTGTAACGAGTTGTTTCTTTAAATTCAAAGCACTATACCTACAGTACATCCATACAGGGTTTTAAGATGCTCTGTTCTTTCTTATGTTAACACCCTCAAAAGTAGAAAAATAGTTATTGCACCCCCATCTGATTGTGGTCAGGTGAACCTTGAATGAAGATTGAATGGGCAAATAGTAATTTACCCCTGTGTATATCTATTTTTTGTTTCAACTTGGCTGAGCCTCAGGGAGAATTGTGGGGCCGTTTAAGAGGAGTTTTACCGGCAATTTAGCTAATGCTTCTTCTGGCACTTACTCCAAAGTGGCCCACTAAGTGATGAAGGGCCTAGAGGGCCAGTGGGGATAAATTTAACACACTGTTTCCAGCCATCATCTTTTCAGTCACGTTAATCTTCATCTCTCACTGATTTTTCCCTTCCTTCTGTCCTCCGGATTATTATTAGATATTCCTTTTCAACCTGTCTTTCTTTCTTAATATAGTTCCTTCATCCATAGCTTCTTGTTACATCCTTCAGTAATTTTAAATCAGTTTAAAATCTTTTTGCATTCTGCTTTCTGAAACGCACACATTCCACTCCAAAAATAATAATAATAAGCATGCGTCATGCTCATTCAATATCAAATCCCAGGTAGTTCGTTTTCACTTCAGTTTCTATGGCAATGGGTAGCTCTGTGGAAAAGTCAAACCATTGGCAAATAATTAACCCTCCGTGTGGTTTAGTTTGACTCTGACGCAGTAAAGTCGTGATGTGGAGCCCACAGAGACAGATAATTTATTTAGTTAAATGAAAACATAATCATGACCTCTCTAGATCCTATTTTGTGGGCTTCCACCTTCTAGAAATCAGAATTTTTATGTATTTTTATCGATCTCGAAAACAGCGCACCTTGTAGGTTGTTCGCCCACGACTCAGCTGGGTCCCCATGCTAACTGCACGCCGTCTCCAGCAATGCATGAAATGGGCTCAAGATCATCGAGATTTGACCGTGGATGATTGGATGGTCTGATGAATCAAGATTCCTGGTGCATCACGTCGATGGCTGAGCGCGGATACGCCGACTACCAACAGAGGCTATGGCACCTGGATGCACTTTTGGACGTACACAGGCCGGTGCCGGAGGTGTTGTGCTGTGGGCAATGTTTTCTTCCCAATAGCACAATCCCTGACAGCTGTCAGGTATCTGAACACCATTGCGGACCAAGTTCACCCACTCATGGCAACTGTGTTCCCTGCCGGTGATGGCCATTACCAACAGGATAATACGCCATGCTACACTGCCAGAATCGTCAAGGAGTGGTTTGAGGAACCACTGTTAATGCCTTGGCCTCCAAATTCACCTGACATAAACCTAATCGAACATGTGTGGTTCGACTTGGAAAAGTGAGTTCATGCTACATCACCATTACCCCACAATGTACGGGAACAGGAGGACCGACTGTTGACATTGTGGTACCTGATACCCCAGGAGACCTGTCACCAACTCGTTGAATCAACACCTCGCCAGGTGGCCACTGTCTTGCGAGCTAAAGGAGGTCCTTCATGTTATTAGGCAGGTGGTCATAATGTAATGTGTATATATGTATGTGTGTGTGTGTGTAAAGGATCTTGCATTTGAATCAGTCCCTGAAGAAACTAAAAATATGAATAATTGAATAATACATGAGCATGTAAATTTGTTTGTCTGTGCCTGAACGAGAGCAAAAGTTGTGTGCCTACACCGCTATAAATCTCAAAGGGCAATTGTTTGAATTTTTTTTATCTGTTCAGCTTGATATCACTACCCAGCATGCCAGTTTCACACTGTATCTCTTTTTAAAAAATGTGTTTGCTTTCATCTGGTGCCACGAAAGAACTCGGCGTTTGTTGATTCCTTGAAATTCATTGATTATATTGCACTTGTGGAGGAGAATTTAAGCTTTTTTTTCATATTCAAAAAATACATGCAGACTCTTTCACCTGGTGATCAACTGCCGCTGTGAATTTGACGTCGTCGATGCAGCGACACGCTGATCAAGAACTTTCACTCATTAGCGCTTATGTCTCTGAACCTCTCCTGCAGACAAGTGCATTCATCTTGTTCTGCTTAAATGCCACTGCTGCAGTCAGAGTACAGAAAAAACTCATAAATCTCCTGAGAACTGTTGCTCTGTCAACTTTTATTCAGCCTGGAAATTCAGTACTATCACACAGGAGCTAAAGCCCAGCACACAATGTGATCACGACATGGTTTAACTTTTGCTCAACTGAGATTATTGCCATAGTAACCAGGTATGAAATCCTCCAGGTTTTCTATAGGATTTGGATTATGGATTTTATAATGAGTTTGGTCAAATGGTTTGGTATGATATCGATCTGATGGCAGGGAATAGTTGTGGAGTAAATGTTTGTCTTGACATCCAGTGTTGTTTGCAGCCTATTGCGTAGTCAAGTCAAGTCACATTTATTTCTATAGCGCTTTATACAATACAGACTGCTGTAAAATTCATCAATTATGAAACAAATAATATTCAGCTATAAAGCAGCTCTACAAAAGATAGTGTCATTATTCACCTCAATTTATTTCATTGTTGATTCAATTCAGTTCAGTAGAAGTGTCGACATTTGCAAAATATTTTAATTATAATTAAAAATAAATACTTTTATTATACTGTATGCCCTACATACAGTACTTGCATTAATACTAATAAATTAAAAACTAAAATAAAGTAAATTTAGGCACCATTATAAATTATGTACAATACAAAAAAATATATATTTTGATATTTGTTAAAGATTTCATTTATCTATGTTATTAAATTTGTAGTGTTTTTGAAGATGAACTTTTTGTGAAGCTTTTTTTTCAGCTCATTTAGGTCATCTACATGTACAAGTGTTAGACACATGCATTTTTAAATGATTTTTTTTTTTCAAATAAAATCAATAAGCTCAAAAGCTGTTGTACAAACAAATGTATTCACGTAGTCATCAGATATCATTGTTACAGCAGCACATGTGTGAATGTGTAAACATAGAGTTTGAGACAGTAATGGCAGATGTTTTAATGCCCTAAGTACTGTATATTAGTTTCCTAATACGCACACCTTTAAATGAGCCTTAGACTCTTGAGTCTCTTGTCAGTCTGTCTTCATTGCACACTCACACAAGCCAGTGAACAGCTGAAAGCTGCTTTGGGTGATACTGCAGAGGAGAGCCAGTCGTGAGGATGGCACACAGACACACACACGCACGGCTGCCACCCGCCCACGCGCCATCCTCATCCTCATCACAGTCTTTCGCTTTGACCGCACAAACACTTGCTGCTGTAAGCTGATTATTGTACAAAAGTAAATGTGTGCTGATACTCAGCAGTATTTACTTTTTAAGTAGGAGCTGAATGTTTGATGTTCCTACACGCCCCTTTTTGTATTGTGAGTGTTTGACAGTCTATATGTGCGAGTATTTGTGTGTGTGTGGCACTGATTCACCTCATCATGCTCTTCTGCTCCAGATGGTGGAAGCTGAAAAGACGGATTTCTCTGTGGCTCAGCTCTGAGATTAGTCTCGTTTCCATCTCTCTGCTCATTTAACGGCTTTGGTGCGGATGTGTTTGCATATATAGGCTAGATGGGTGTTTCTTCGAGTTCAGGAACTTTTATATACCAGGGTTTGGTTTTTATTTAAACTAATAGACTGCAACTTCTTAAAAATATTTTTGACACGGGAGACACGGCAGACAAAAACAAAGGGTTTTTTTTCACTGGTCAATTTTGAGATTTTGGGCTATTTGTCTTCAATAACATGTATTCTTTCAGACTGTGGTAAAAAAAAAAGTCAAAATACACATTTAGGTCTTTATTTTACTACACTTTGTCTATTAGCGTTTGTAGATTTCTCCTAAATTCAACAAAAGTTGGCGTTCTAAATCAACATGCTGCTCCGCGATACATACACCGTTGGAAAGCTCTCACTCTCCTGTACAATGTTGTCGGATCCAAATGTGGTCATTTCCTTTTTTATCAGCAACCAATCGTGAAAGTACAATGGGGCATTTAACTCTAAAGCGAAATCTCATTGGCTGATGTCAATTTCTGACAATGTGATTCTCAAAATGGGTTTTTTCTCATACTCTGAGCCAGAAATCTCCACTTCTGCAGCACTTACATACACCAAACATTCCAGGTGTATTCCTATCTATATTCTTAAGGTTTTTACAGAGGGGTTTGTTCATATATCATTCAAATTCTGATTTACACAACATTTTATACCTAAAACTGGGGCGAAAATTTTTTTTTTTTTATGGCTGTTTACAGTTTTTTCTGATTAATGGAGTGATTAAAAGAGATATCAAATTGAGCTGTAATTTTTGTAAAATTATGCAAAAAATTGTTAAAATATTATTTAATTGTGTTTAGGATAAATAACACGATAACTATGAAATTAGTCTTTGTAGACAAGGAAGTTGCCCATTTTAATCCAAAAGTGTAATTTCTACCACAGAAAGACTGGTGATCTGAGGTGCTGGAAATAATGTTTGTTCATGACATTCTGGAGAGAAAGGATATAATTCTGGGTTGCATGTGTGTCCTCTGTTGGACATTGCTAAATAGACAGACAAATAAACAGGTGTGAGTGTGAAAATCGTGTTTCAAGAGTGTATATTTTCACAGTTCACAAGGCCAAAAGTAGAAAAACACCCATATATATATATATATATATATATCTGAGTGTGATTGTGTTTCTGAGCTCTTCAGCCTTACAGGAGAGGTTTATTTGGCTTGTGGCACAGTTCCTTTCATATAATACTCCCTCATCTCTTTCCTCTCTCAGACTGTCTCGCTCTCTGTGTCTCCTCCTCATGTTCTCTTCTCTGTGTCATATTGTTACTGAGGCAGATACGATAGCCCAGTAGACCTGACGCCCCTGAATACATCTCCCATAGCGCCAATTTACACTCTCCCAGATGACCGTGGTGTATGTGCTTAGTGTTGAGCCATCCCATTCTGTCTGTCTCAACCCATTGCTATGCTCTCGTTTTATTACCCACACTGACAGAGACGAGAACATTACCCATGATTTCCCTGGAGCACCTCATACAGATGCTTGCAGAGGGACTGGGCTCTTCACGGGAGCAAGGCAGATTGGACAGGAGTGTAAGACATACACTCCCGTTAAAAAGTTTGAGCTTAGTATGTTTTTTTTGGGATTAGGGGTGTAACGGATTGTAGTTGATTGTAGCCATATAGACCAGGCTCCATGGATTGGCACATATAATGAAAGTTTATCTTTTACACACATTTTGTCTTGCCAATTTACACATTCGAACAGAGGTGAAAGAGAACTCAATTGACCTATCGGTAAGCCCCTCCCCTCAAACGCAGATGAGCCAATGGCAGTTAAGTATCAGTTGCACGGGCCCGGAATTCAGACATCTTTTGGTTTCAGCGCCATAGGGTGCTTCTCAATTCTTATTTGCATCCTTGTTTCCTTTCCTCACGTCTCAGCTCCACTCCTGCAAGGGAAGGCTGCAAGGAAAGAAAATGAGGACGAAGGAATCGAATGACAGTTTTTTTTTATACATTGGAATACTTGTTCACTCGAGCGTCACTTCACGGCGTCATCAGCAGCTCTCAACGGATCTGCCCTTATGTTGTATTAGTTTGGTTATTTAAGAAATTCATAATAAATAAAAAATAAAGCAAGAGACCCTGTTGCAATATGTGAGATGTGTGATTTATATAGGGTAAAGTATAAATTAAAATGATTGTGACTGATGTGAAGGGGGAGGAGAATTTATATGTGCGTCAATAAAACACTTCCACTTCCAAGGTGTATCCTCACTCATAACTCCTCTGGAAGCTCCTCACTCCTCGTTCCTCGCCTCCTCGCGGTGCAATTAGAGAATTGAGATGTCCTTCAAGATGGCTGAGCTCGATCGGTTTCCAGGTCATAGGATGGAGGACGGAGGAGCGAGGAAACGAGGAGGGATATTGAGAAGCACCCCTAGAGAAACAACTCTCATCGGTTTTTGGTGCTTTGGTGTCTGGGGTACTTGTAGCACTGGTTCCAGGTATCCTGAGAGGATGGGCATGGTTATCCATATTTTTAATCATCGTACAGCGTGTTTACCAGTGCTTTTCAAAAGTGTGATAAGATTTGCGTAATACGACTGAAGCGTGGTTTATTTATACCGTAAAACTTCAAATAATAGCCGAGTCCCAAATAGACGCCTGTCTCTTTTACACGCCTGGTGTGTCAACAGATTTGGATAAATAAAGGCCGGTCTCAAATAGAGGCCTGGTCTGTTTTTTTTGTTTCGGGTTGTATTTAATCTTCTAAAACCCATCAGATCGTCTGTTTAAGCCAGTTCATATAAATTGTCTCTGGCAACAGTCATCAGAAGTTGATGTCATTTGAATGAGCATACACATATGTCTCCCTTTTGATTCCTCCATCCTTGTCTCAGGGAGGAGACTCAAGAAAAGGAACATTTTAAAAAATGAAAAGGACTTCTTGTCTGTCCTCAACTTCCCCTCCCCCCTCATTGTCAGTGCAGTTCTCTGTTTTTTTGTTTGTTTTTTTAAGAATGAGCCACTGGAAGCAAGAGGGCTGTTGAGCTATTCTATTTATTTTTTATCTATATATTTATATTTATCTATCTATATATATATATATCTGCAGCTCATCGTGGCTTGGCAAATTGAGCATCATTATTTATTCTGAATGAATGTGATAAAATTGTAGTATTTAAGATTTAATTCTTCCTCTCCAAATGATTTTGACATTTGGCATTCACACAACATAAAACATATATATTTTCTTTTTACAAGTAAAAAACTAATGATATTGTTTGTCTTTCTCCAGTAAACACTCGCTCACCCTCAGTCTCTCTCTCTCTCTCTCTCTCTTTTTCTCTCTCTCTCTCTCTCTGACATACACACACATTCACTCACATACTGAATAAACTGTTTGAAGAGAACACTGTGTAGTCCTGCCAGTGCATTTCCAAATATAATAACACTGTGTACTGCCAGAGATGTGCTTTTTTTGTTGCATGACTACGACGTAAATTACGTAAAAACACTGGGATCACTGTGTACTCCTGTCCAAATTTGGACTAACCTGCCAGCACTCTAACCTAATTAAAAATACGCACATACACACTGAGTCACCAGTGGATGTGGGAGGGAAGAGATATACCTAGGTATTTATATGGCACTCACATTTGCTGTACTCTCATCAAACCCTAAGTATGTTTGATATGAAGAAACATGCATGGCGACTCAGCATTTTCAAAAAATTTTAACAATGGCAAAATTCTTATTTCACAAAACGCTTCTCCTCTTTCTTCTTTTTCTTCTCACCATGGAGGTCTATGGCAGCCCATAATACCGCTTGCGGGAAAGTTAATAAATTTGGCACACAGATAGAGGACAGTCTGAACTGTTAGTATAGCAAATTTGGAATCTCTAACTTAAACCCACCAACCGTCCAAATTTGCACTAATGTTTATGCTAATAACCATTGGACTATAGTCATTTGTCTGGATGTGAAAATGCCTTTTTGCTAGTTTTGGAGCTTAACAGACTGTCTGTATGGAAAAGAGCTGCAGGCATATTCAGCTAAATATCTAATTTGCTGTTTCACAGAAGAAGAAAAGTCATACAGGTTTGAAATAACCTGAGGGTTCTATTTTTATGAAATATGATTTTTTTTGTAAACTGTTCTTTTAAGCTGGTTGTTAAATACAAATTAATCATCTTACACTATTCTGAAGTGATGACAAAAGCTTTTGTTAACAGCTTTGCTAGTTAGACAGTATATAGCAGGAGACATTGACATGTACACAGATGTTGAACAGAAAGTGGGATTTAATGCTGTCACTAAGATGTTGTCTTTTTAAATAAAAAATTGCAGATCCAGTCAGATTCTACTCTATTCCAATTTTAGATTGCTTTGTTTCCAGACATCATATGGTAGCACTCAGCACGACTTTCAATGGAGCATCTCCAACTGCTTAGCCTTTCAGTACCTCTCTCTCTCTCTCTCTCTCTCTGTCTGTCTGTCTGTCTGTCTGTCTCTCTGTCTCTCACACACACACACACACTACTTGTTCAACCTCTTCCACCACATTTGCTCCATAAATTGCTACTCCATATGATTCCCATAGGGGAGGGAGAAGTGGTGCCCTGGGTCTTATGTAACAGCATTTCTTTAATAAGGAAGTTTTCTCTCCCTTGTGCAAAGGGGGATGAGCCTCATTAGCTTTTTCTCATTTTGGTTTATAGGTGTATGCGGGTGTATGCCCACATGGATAGTCACACCTTTGACTAAATGTCAGATCTACAGTAACTTTTGTGTGTGTGTTTACATGCGATAGGGCAGGGTTATGTGAAAAGGATTATACAATACCAATAGGCTAGCGTGGAAATAAATATTTAAGTAATGGCACGGCAGCATCTATAAATGTTGTACAGAAAACATTTTGTTGTGTTTAAAAGACATTAAAACTATCTGACTAATATTGTCTAAGTCCACGTCGTGCTGCCAAAACAGCTCTGATGCGTCAAGGTATGGACTCCACAAGTCCTCTGAATGTGTCCTGTGGTATCTGGCACCAAGACATTAGCAGCAGACCCAGCAGAAGTCCTGCAAGTTGCAAGGTGGAGCCTCCATCGATTTTGCTCCAGCACATCCCATAGATGCTCAATTGGATTGAGAACACCTTGAACACCTTGAACTCGCCATGTTCCTCATACCATTCCTGAACAAATTTTGCAGTGTGGCAGGGTCCATTATCCTGCTGAAAGAGAGCAATGGCATCAGGGAACACCATTGCCATGAAGGGGTGTACGTTAGAGGTCTGTAATCCCGCGGCTCGACTGCGGGATCCATGTGATCCATCGCAGCATCTTGACAAGTTTTGATTGCTGAGTGCGGATGCAGGAGGGAAGATACTGATATGTGCGTGGGAAGCGGGAGAAAGAAATGACTTATGCACTCAATATAATTGTCTAATAATAACAGCATGCAGAAGTCTAACTGGAGATCTCAAGCATTGTTTGTGTGGAAATGGGACAAAATAGCCTATAGACACAAGAATGAGACAGAATCTAACTGGTCGGGACTGAAAAATCAGCGTAGACCTCTTCCTATGGGCTTTTGCGGGCGGGAACGGGACAAAATGTGAACGGTTTTGGATGGGAGCAGGACACATATTTTTGGCGGAAGTGGTAGATAAACTTCTATTTTTAAACTGAAAAATCTATCCCGCGCAGACCTCTAGTGTACGTGGTCTGCAACAATCTTTAAGTAGGTGATGCATGTCAAAGTAACTTCCACATGAATGCCAGGACCCAAGGTTTCCCAGCAGGACATTGCCTAGACTAGAGCACCACAATGCTTCTGCTAGCCTGCCTTCTTTTCAAGATGCATCCTGATGACATCTCTTCTCCATGTATTCAACACATGTGACTTCTGACACCTTTCTATGATGGGCAGGATCAAGCCAATGTAGCTTTTGAACAGTGTATAATATATACAGTACTGTGCAAAAGTTTTAGGCAGGTAAGATTTTTTAAGTTTTTAAAAGAAGTCTCTTCTGCTCACCAAGGCTGCAATTATTTGATAAAAAATATCATTGTGAAATATTACAATTTAAAACAGCGGTTTTCTATGTGAATATACAGTAAAGTGTAATTTATTCCTGTGATCAAAGCTGAATTTTTATCATCATTACTCCAGTCTTCAGTGTCACATGATCCTTCAGAAATCATTCTAATATGATGATTTGATGCTCAAGAAACATTTATGATTATTATCAGTGTTGAAAACCGTTTTTACTTTTTTATTTCATGATGCTATGATGAATAGAAACTAAAAAAGAACAGCATTTATCTGAAATCTAAAGCTTTTGTAACATTAAACTCTACCCTTCAAAAGTTTGGGGTCAGTAAGAATTTAAATTTTATTTTTGGGGGAAAGAAATATAATAAATCAATACTTTTATTCATCAAGGATGAGTTAAACTGATCAAAAGTTACAGTAAAGACATTTATAATGTTAGAAAATATTCTATTTTAAATAAACGCTGTTCTTTTGAACTTTCTATTCATCAAAGAATTTTGAAAAAAAAAATTACACAACTGTTTTCAACACTGAAAATAATAATGAATGTTTTTTGAGCATCAAATCATCATATTAGAATGATTTCTGAAGGATCATGTGACACTGAAGACTGGAGTAATGATGATGAAAATTCAGCTTTGATCACAGGAATAGATTACATTTTACTGTATATTCACATAGAAAACCGCTGTTTTAAATTGTAATAATATTTCACAATATTACTGTTTTTTTTTTTTTTTTTTTTTTATCAAATAATTGCAGCCTTGGTGAGCAGAAGAGACTTCTTTTAAAAACTTAAAAAATCTTACCTGCCTAAAACTTTTGCACAGTACTGTTATATATATATATATATATATATATTTTAAATGACATTTTTATAACTATAGGGCCATATTTACTAAACAGGGCAAAATAGTGTGATAGTACAATTCCAATGTGCTGACTGTGGAAAGTTCTACTGTCGATGTGCAAATTATAGGTACAGACGGATCATCTCCATTATGACCAACACAATCTACTAAGAGCAGCGCAAATAAGCATCTGGTTTAAATATACCGGTTTTGGCCGGTAAATAATGGCACAAACACTATTAAATTGACTAGCGCAAACCTTAGTAATTCACCTTGCATGAATAATTTAAATACTCTCCTCCCATAAATTTTGCGTCTGAAAGGGAAACTCCTACAAATGCACTCCCACAAATGCAAATGTAACTAATAAGGTCATCCGCAAAAATAACCCATGTCCACGCCTTTTCAGAGCTAATTTTTCACGTGTCTTTAGTAAATCCTGACTATAGTTTTTTAATGCCAAAAGAGGGTTTGCCCTAACGGAAGCTGTTAATGCTCCAGTAAATCTGGACCATATCTACCGGTACCGGTAGATGTATCGTTTATCTAGATAAACACAGACTAAAAAAAATTGTGTGCCCTTGCTTTTAGTGGTTGCGTAAAGTCAGCCAATCGGATTAGAGATTTCCAGTTTTGTGTGCAATATGGATCAGATGATCTATGAATGGACTGTAGACTGACTGTGGCACTGCCATCTGAAGCAAGTGCATGCTAACGTACTCATCCCTCATCTTTGATTCATGTTTCTATAGCTTCACATGTTGAAATATGCAGTGCTTCATTTATTATTGAAAAACGTGCACTTTTGGTAATATGTGTTATTTAATATCTGGAGTTAACAGTCCACAGAGTAAACATATTGAAAATGAGTGTTGTCTCACACATATATTTTTGTGCTTCTCACTGCATTGCAGCTCTTCTGTTAGGGTTGTGCTATAGTTAAACTCTAATGTATATTTCATGTACTTATTTCCCCTGCCTCACTGATTGTGACGCTGAGTGGGTGGTGAATCTTTTCCTCAGTGCTATATTACTCACAGATAAATACACACTCAGCCTTCTCTCACTGTACATATTGCGTACAGCATTAAATATGATATTTAGTTACTCGTGAAGTAAAATGAGCTAATATGAGATGGCCAACACATGAACACACCCCCATACAAAGTTACTCGCATGTCCACACACACACACACACACACACACACACACACACACACACAGAAACGCAGCTGTGGTTCTGGTAGGAGGGGCCCTTATGTCTCCACTGTGAGGTTCCTATATTTAGAAAGGTCTATAATTTGTGCGCAGGGCTTCACAAACACTAAATAGTCACCAGGGGGACATGGGGGTTGCGCTAAGGGCGCCATAGGGAGAAATGAAATGATATATCGCTCTAATCTGTGTTAAAAAAATTCTATTATCCACCCTCCTAAAAAGAGGTTTGTAATCATCATAAAACGCTCTGATATTAGAGCAAAGTGCAAAAAAAATAACCTGTATAGGGGTCAGTTCAACTTAAAATGGAAAATTGATCATAATTTACTCAATAAAATACAATAATTTACATAATTTTGTTCAAAACCTGATACATGTATCACAAATAGAGTTTTTGCTGAATGATGCATCACACAACAAATGAGAACCAATGATGTTTGAGTGCAGTTTTATCTCCACCTTCTTGGTATCACTACAATGATTTTGCAATGATTTTGATTAAACCCAGTGATTTCTATAGATTATATCAGGGCTTTTCAGTCTTTTAGATGCCATGGACCCCTAAATATTATCATCCTTGTCCAAAGGGCCCCCATTCTAAAGGTGCGGTTAGATTAGCGAAAGGTTGCAGCCAAAAAAAGGTCCATTGTCAATAATGTAGTGTTACATGAAGCACCACTCACACAGAAGTCACTTTCAAACCAAGAAGCTCTCTGTTGGTCAACACGGCAAATTCGCGTGACCAACTTGAACATGTTGCGAAAATCTCCCTCGCACGAAATTCCCGATTGCATGATTTCTATTGAAATGCCTGGGTTTCGCCCGTAAAAAACCTTTAAATGAACCTAAATGAACCTAAATGAACCTAAACCTAAAATTTAAATGATAAAGGTTTAAAATATTATTCCAAAAATATTTTGTTACTGTTGTTACATTACATTATTAATACTACTCACTATAGTATTATTAATTCATATTTTTATATCAAATTTGATTTATTTTTATTTGTTGTTTAGGTAAATCTAATTAGTATTTTTTTTTTTTTTATTATTTTTTTTTATTACTGTTTTTCTCTATACATTGTTCTGATCATTACAGCAGTAGGAAGTAACCAGTGACAAAAATCCATTGCTTCCTTAGTACAGTAATGCACTTAATAAGGAAGTTATGTCAGCGAATGAAATATGAGTCATTGCCTGGAAGAAAATGACATGATTCGTTAAAAACCACTGATTTGTTCTTGACCGAAATACTACAAAATTGTCTGGGAATAATGACAAGTGACATGAGGGTGATTAAAAGATGACAGATGACAAATGAGCTGTCTCTTTAATAGCAGGTTATTGTGAAATTGCCCTACAACATGCAGTAGTGTGACAGGACATGTTGGTTCCAGTGTTGTGATTCTAGTTCTGTGGCTCTCAGGCTGCGAGTCACTTGAGATTTAGCCTGGCGTCCTTTACGGCAAGTTCAGAGCATGTGCCAAATTTTTGCTGATTGATTTTTTTTTTGTCCTAAGCAGTTGTAATTGTGTTGGTTTCAGGCCAAACGTAACCAGACAGGCTCTTTAAGCGCTGTTCAACACCAACCTGACTGAGACATCTGCCTGAGCAAGGCTACTTTCCCCTGCCTCTTTTTCAGTGTGATTTAAAGCTTTGGTCACAGCGCAGCATTGCACTGTAATAAATGCTGCTAGTCACCTATGCAGGGCGAGCCGCTGCTTGTGTGGACTTTAAAGGGTACCTATTATGGATTTTTGAAAATTGCCCTTCATGTAGTGTGTAACATAGATCTAAGTGAACGAAAACATCCTGCAAAGGTTTAAACATGAAAGTTCACCGTATACAAAGTTATTGTCTATCAAAAGTAAGAGTCGACTCTTGAGTCGCTGATATGAATCGTTCGACGAACGATGCTTTTCCTTTGTCTAGACTCTAGATGACGTCAACTTGACAAGTTATTTGAATAAGATACGCCCACTCATTTCGCGCGCCGCAGACACCAGTGAAACTTCAAAACATGTCGACGAGACGCTGTGTTCTGAAGTGCGAATCAAAAGCGAACTTTTTTTTCACTGCCCAGGGACAAGCATGTGAAGAAGCAGTGGCTAGTTTATATTTACAACTTTACCCGAACCTTCTGCTGTGTTCGCGTCATTTTAATGACGATCGCTTTACAAACAGAAATGCTTTCAAGTGTGGATTCGCGAGCCGGCTGATACTGAAGGAAGGTTCAGTACCAAGTTTATTTGGATCAGCTTCCTCCTCCGAATCGCAACCTGTAAGTATTATTAATAATTGTTGCTTTTATGGGTTTTGTAGCATGCTCAATAAGTGTGTGTGTGTGTGTGTGTGTGTGTGTGTGTGTTGTGTAAGTTACGCTCAGCGCAGCTTCTAGGTCTAGGTCTCCAATGTAATTTTTTTTAAATATGTGAAATGTTTGTCGTTGTTATTGGAGTTGTCATAAAGAATAGAGCAATACCTGTAGTACTGCAGTGCTTTATCAATATGTTTAAGCTTTGGGCTAACGCAAACAATAACCACTGGGTCATCTGACCAATCACCGCAGATTAGCGTCACGCAAAGGCGGGGTTTTGAAAATGAATCGCCGAACGATTCATATGGGAGTCACTGAGCAAATCCGGTAAAAATAAATGCATATTATAAGACAACAAAAGTGTTTTTTGTCATTGCATGCTTGTAAAACTGTTGTTGGGGACTCCCAGAACAATATTAGGAATATTTTAAATGCCATAATAGGTGCCCTTTAAGTTTAATTATTTCCACTTTATTTTAGTTATTTATCACTTAAAAGCATCGTATCGATTACTGTTTTCCAGTTTCTTTTTCTCATTGCTGCTTCTCTCAAATTCAAATGAGAGATGAATTTGACAGTCTATTTAATGGCTTATTTTCTGTTGTTTGCTTTAATGCAGTGCCAGATTAATCAAGGGGGATTGTTTGGGCTTGCATTTTCACAATGCTGATGCATTCTGCCAGAGTACATGAGTCAGCCTTAACTGTTGCTCTCCTTATCCTTATTATCCTCATGCTCAGTGTCAGACTTCAGTATAGTGCTGCACTAAGGTACCATTCATCCCAGTGGCGTAAATTTAGTGCTCTGATTGGCCGTTGACTATAAGCCAAGGGTTTTTAATTAGTGGATGTGGTTTGATGTGTCCAGACCGCAACAGCAGTGGCCCAGCATGTCCTGCAACCTGCTCCCTCATTACTGTGCTGCAGAAGGCAAGCATGTGGTCAGCTTTAGGTATTAGGTCTTGTTACGGATGCAATGATATAAAAAAATATGGCTGATGGTGATAGCCTGATAATTATTTTTATGTCATGAGATGGATGGCTGATATTAAAGTTCGATACTATTTTGATTGTTATTTACAATTTTAAAGTTCCCATGTAGTCAATAATTTTGATCTTTGATCACCAAAATGACATATTTAAACTTTAAATTTTTTCTGTGAAAAAAATTTGGTCATGCCTTAAAATAGCTTGAATGTAACTACACAATTGCTTAATTTAGGATACACGGAACCATTAATATGCTAATTAGACCTGCCTCTGTCTAATTCACTCACGCCCGCTCAGAGATCCACTCGGTCAGCCTACTGAGGTAAACTCTGCACATTGGTATCGCTCTTTACAACGTCTGACACGTAACAGTAATTAATATGATTAGCCTTTTGCTTGACTACGTTATCAAACAGCTAATAATAACCATGTTCCCGTTTGCCACCTCTGAGTTACACGGCTGTCTTTTAACTAGCATCCTTAGAAACGCTTTGAACAACTCTGAACCTCATGCACAATTCACCCACTTTATTGCTAAAAGTACCTGATTTTTCATATCAACAGAAAAATATACCTGGCTTCTCTTGAAACTCCACTGCTTCAGAGCGGTCATAGTTAATGATATGCTAAAGCTCTCCAGCAAGTTGATGTGATTGGTTACAAGGTAGTTTGTGACATAAGAAACACCAGCGATTTCAAACTGCGTTTTTGAGACTGCGATTTTAAACTGCGGTTTTAAAGAGAAAATACTCAGCAATTGTGCTGACATGAATTTGCACATGGTTTGTCTTAAAGCATATTAAAAACACCACATAGACATATAAACAACATAAAATCTTTAAGTGAATTAGGCATTACAACATTATAATGCATACTGTGAATAATGGATATTAATTTTAAGTTATTAAATTATGTTTTTTTAAAGATTAAATTTAAGTGAGCGTTAGATAAAAAATAGAGAGAATTACCATAAAACAAACATGTTGAACAGCTAAACAGATGATTTAAAAAAAAACAAAAAAAACAAAAAAAAAACTCTATCAGCCAGTAACCAATATGCTATGCTACCAATATTTTGTATGCCTAATGTTTTGGTGCTATAAATACATGCGGTTACACTTTATTTTAAGGTGCTCGTGTTACAGTGTAATTCCACATTTGTGTACATAATAATTAACTATATGCACTTACTATATGGTTAGGATTAGGATTTGGTTTGTTGCATTTAATTATGCATAATTTATAGTTATTTAACTACATGTAACGTGTAACAAGGACACTGTAAAAGAAGAAGTTTTATTTATATAGTGCCTTTCCGTAACTCAAGGTCGCTTTACATTTGTACATTGCAATACATTTACAAACCCACACACACATTGCAAACACATAAGGACACATATGGCCACATTATCCAGACTACATGTTTAATAGATATGTTTTTAGCTGAGTCTTGAAAGTAGCCACAGAAGAGTTTTACGAAGTGTAAGGGGTAGTGAATTCCATAATTTAGGAGCATTAGGAACACTAAAGGAGCTTCCACCTACAGTGGACAACCAAAAACGAGGGATGGACAAGAAACCAAGTTCAGATGATCTACTGTAAGGGACCAGGCAGGGCCGTACCAGTGGAGTAGATCAGCAATCCAGACAGATGTGATTAATGCATGAATTAAGGTTTCAGCATCAGCTAGAGTGAGAGAAGATCGAAGACGTGCAATATTACGAAGATGGAAAAAAAAGTTTTTAACAACAGAGGAAATATGAGAGCCAAAAGACAAGAGTTGAGTCAAATAAGATACCAATGTTACGGAGAGATGACGAAGGCTTAACATGAACCCCTTCAATATCAAAGGACAGGTCCATCCTTTTGACTGAGGCACCAGAGCCAATCATCAATATTTCAGTTTTGTTATTATTTAGTTTGAGGAAATTCAGGGATGGCCTATCAGAGCTGGTGGTAAGATAAAAATGTCATCAGCATAGCAATGAAATTGATGTCCATGTCATGCGTAGGATGTCACCAAGTAGAGTGGGCCAAGAACTGAACCTTGAGGAACACCCTGTGTAAGCAGAGCAGTGGCAGATCTATACCCTTGTACAGTGATATAACACTTTCTGTCGCTGATGTAGGAAATGAGCCAGGACAGGAGAGTGCTGAACCAGTGCGACCTTGAGCTACGGAAACTAAAGCGACCTTGAGCTACGAAATCAGTGATGCCGATATCAGAAAGGCGAGAGATGAGTATTTCATGGCAGACTGTGTCAAATGCAGCGCTTAGATCAAGAAGCATCAAGATGTTTATTAACCCTGAATCTATGGACAGAAGAATGTCATTAACCACCCGAAGAAAGAGCAGTTTCAGTGCAATGAGATGGGCGAAATCCGGACTGAAAAGGTTCAAAAAGACCATTAGCATCTAAAAATGATCTCAATTGTGAAGCCACAACCTTTTCAAGAATTTTGCTTATGAATGGTAAATTATATATTGGCCTGTAATTGTCCATGTTTAGATGGTCAAGGTCCGTTTTTTTAAGAATGGGGGTCACCACAGCCATTTTTAATTCTGCTGGACCAATGACTGATGCTAAACTACAGTTTATCATAGCCTATGTGTTATAAAAGGTGCAACCTCATAGACACACATCTTAAGCAAAACAGTAGGTAGGTGTAGGATCAAGCTGGCAGGATGTGGAATTAGACTTCACAATTAGATCAGTTATGGCAGCAGAGATAGTAAGAGTGAAAGCAGAGAGAGTTTGTTGAATGAGCTGAATCAGCTAGCATCAAATTAACATTTTAGTCACTTGTATGAGGGGTGTCTTTGGTAATGGATTCAGTGATAGACTTCAATTTGTCTGATAATAATTGAGAAAAGCTATTCACAAGCACCCCAGAGCCAGAAATAACATGTTGTGGTGGATTAGTGAGATTGTTAACCATAACAAAGAATGATTTGTGCCTCCACATGGAATTCTTAATGGTAGAGGAGAAATAAGAGGATCTTACAGCGTTGAGGGCTGTATGGTAGTTGAGCAAATGTTCTTTAAAAGCCAGAGAGTGCACAATGAGTCCAGTTTTCCTGTAGAGTCTTTCTAGGCCTCTAACCAGTCTAGTTTTAACTGGAGCATGCTTCTCAAGTATTTGGAAAAAAGCATTATTATAAATACAGCAGATCTCTGACAGTTAGATAATAAACATTCAGACAGGGTAGAAGCCCTTATTGAAACAGAGAAAGAAGATGGATTCACAGTATTGATTTTACGATAGGTGAGCATTTTCCTTAAGTGGTGATATCATATTAGAAAACTAAAACTGAAGTTTATTAGTTTGTGATCAATCAGATTGTCGCCATAACCCGATGTCGGACAGACATTGGATTTTGATTGGAAATGAAAGTCGGGTTGACGTCAAAGCCAAAAAACTTTAAATAGGGCACTATTTGAAGAGCAGCCATTTGGGTGTCTGAAACCATTGTGGACGTTATTGAGTGCACTTACTCATAAGACTATAAGAATATTTTTCAGATATTGGCCTTTTGTTGTTGACTGAGTTTTGCTGTCATTAGTCATGTTCGCACTGATAAGATGATTATCTGTAACTATGGGCACAGTGGTGTGCCTCAAGATTCATCCGCACGTAATAGTAAAGCCGAAGCACAACCCACATGATTAGCGTAACAATGTTCCTCCGCATGTAACTTGTAGTTGTATGCTTCAACCCCTAGAGGGCCAAAAGTTACATACCCTGAGTCTCAATGTCCATACTATCCATCCTAAACATTGTGGATCCGTGCTCACTATAATGGCTAATATTGCCCACAACCCATTGTGCTTTGGAGGAGGAACTACAAACACAAGTAAAAAGTATTAAAAAACTACAAAACATGGTGGATATGTGCTACCAACGTTGAGATGCTTAAATGAAGGTTTGAGTGACTAATCAAAGTTTAACCTGAAAAATGTATTTAATGTTATCAGTGTTATATTTCATCTGCAATAACAATGTGGACTTTTATAAAGATCCGTTTGGCCAGCATCATTATGCATTAATATGGGGAGAGTCTCTGCATGAAAGACCCGCGACTGCAGATCAACGTGCTACTGGCTTTTTCTCTGATACGGTAGGAAACGAAATGAAATGTGGAGGATGTTAACTGTGACAAGATGATTGACAGGCCAGTTTACTGTGACAGGATGCGGCAGAGAGCAAAAGACGCAATTGTATGAAGTGATAGTATGTCCCAAAGCTTGTCTACTCTTCTGCAACACACTCAAAAGTATGTACTTTTTCTTCACAAAAAGAGTACATACTTTTATGGCATAGTATAAGGCGAATTGAGACGGAGCAATAGTGTAGCTTTAAAAAAGTTTTACTCCGAAAGAAATGAACACTTTTACTTAATTTTAGTACTTTTCTAATCTGTGATTTGAAGTAATTTCTACCCCTGGGAATAAACTTTTTTTTTTAATTATTAAAATAAGAATATTCGTACATTAAATAGGTTCTTGACAGAGAAAAAATGCTTGTGGCAGATGTTTGTGCAGGTGCTAGAGTGGAATAGATATCACTTTCAGATAAAATGGCTTGAATTCCCTCTCCAGCTCTCAGTAAAAGCTCAGCTGTTCCAGTAGCAATCAAGCAGTTACTTTAATCAACACCATGTATCGAGCTGACTGGTCTGAAATGTATTTCTTGTATTTTAAAATTTTAGAAATACATTACAATTCCCTTCAATCATTAGGAAATGACGAACTCTCCTCATATTTTTCACTTTGAGTGTATTTGAGGTAATAACATTGCTGCTTGTACCATGAGACCTGAAGCCATCTGTCTGTTTCTGCTTGACTAGCTCAACACCCTCTCCTGTATACCACTGGAAAACAGCTCTTAATGATGTAATCAAACTGACGATTAACACACTTCCCTGAAGAGACTCTCATCCACTCAGCCCTGTGGGGAAGTTATTCAGTTTAAAGTCCGTTTCAGCAGAACGTGTCTGTGTGTGTGTGAGCTGAGGTAGAGTTTGCAGGACGTTTCTGTAAGGGAATATCTATCTATCTATCTATCTATCTATCTATAGACAGACAAATCCATCAATCCGTCTATCCTTCTGACTGACTGAACATATATTAAATTAATATTAAATTGATAGTGTATATATATATATAATTCATGTCACTGCTTTCAGACTCGTATTCTTGAAAGTTTTCTATGAGTGAGTCGTCTCAGACCTCTGTAACATTCAAATTAAACTCTTGATCACATGCAAACTCATGCCTATACTTTCAAACTGGATGTATTGCATTGAAAATGTCATAAGGATTGAACAGAGCTCCATTTTTGTACGTTTTAACGGAAAACCAAACTGTCATTTTGAGATTACACTGTTCTACTCCACAAGAGTGAATCCAGACTTCCTGTGTTGTGTGAGATGTCAGTAGTAGAGATGTTCTGGCTGGTTGTGTTATGTATTCCGCTTGTGTTTTGTGCCCTTTTATAACGCTAATGGCTTGCCTTTCCTGTAACTTCCTGTTTGACTCACTGTTTATTTCTAGAGTAGAGGAAAGGCTGTATGGGAAATATTTTGGGGCTGTTTTTGATGGATGTTTGTGATGCGGCATGTGTGTTGGTGAGGACTAGAAGCACCTCTAACTGTGATTAATCAGACATGTCACGAATTCTATCAGTACAAGCACTTTCTTCCAGCTCACGGTTGCCAGCAAAAACCAAGAGAAAACAGAGATCACTTCTTTCTCTCTCTCTCTCTCTCTCTCTCTCTAGATAGGAGATAGGGAACACACACATATAAAGAATATTTTAAAAGCTTCATTATAAATTTACATTTATTTGTATCACATTAACTCCAATAATAAGATATTCCTGTAGTCGCTGCCTAACTGTTTCGTGATAACATTCCATGTGAAGCTATAATGACGAAATTACGTGGTCTTTCGTTGTTCCCTTCTAATGGCTTCTTTATTACACATAAGTGCCCTGCTCCCTCCAAAGTCCCCACTTCAAGGGCTCTGGCCTTCAGAGTGAGTAGGGACTGAGGGATGCTCACCTAATTTGTGTTGGAGCAGGGCTGGAACTGAAGTATGGAGGAAGGTTGGCTACCCCTACTCTATGCAATGGCAATGGATACTAAAGTCTTCAAAGAGCATGCAAAAGCATTGTAAGTGTGACTCATTTTATATGCCAAATTTTATAGTCTCATATGATAGAGTTGTGTGACTAATAGAATAAATTGAAGTTGTTATTCACTGATAGTAAGCTGTTCATTGTTGCAATCAGTTCATTGAAAGAGCTTGAGAATCTGATCAGTCTGATTTGTGAATCATTCAGACATGTTTTGTGAACTTGTGATCAACTGATTAATTGAAAAGATTGAAAGGAACAGTTAATTTACCAATAAGAGTAAATAATCACTTTTTTTTAAGTCAAATTCTTGGGCAGCATTCCATGTGTCTCACAGAGAAGGCAATTCTATAATGATTTGCGACAGGCTACCGTATTTTCTGGAATATAAACAGTTTTTCTTATCATCTGAAACATGCTGTGACTTGCATCCCAAAGCGACTTATATAATGTTATTAACGTCAAGCATGTGCAAAACATGCACATTTGGATTTTTGCCGTATGAGACAAATGTGAGCCTATGTTTATTTGTATAGCGCCTTTTTCCACACGTCAGTAGTTTTAGTTTTGCTTTAAATTTGTTTATAATGAATATGAATGAAATTGTTTAAAATTCCAAAAAACCTATAATTTTTCACATTATTTCTGAATGTAATAATAAAGAAATTGTATACACCAGTATGACTCATCTGTGTATTTTTTTCTCTCAACAATGCTCTTGTTTTCCAGGAAATATGGTACATGCAAAAAATAAATCCAAGATGGTGAGACTTAAAAAAAAAATAGACTTAATAATAATTATTAATGCACAGAGTAGTGAAAAGTATTGCTAAAAATAATTTACAGTTACTAAATGGATTATTCTACACAACATTTTCTTTGTGCTATTTATTTGTAAGCTTATGAGAGTGTCTTATCTTTAGCTTACCAACATGCTAATGTCAAAGTGTTGAAATCAGTTGCAAATGTAGCACTATTTTTGTGGCACAACAGTTAGTGTCGTTCTATGACGTTTAGTATGCTGCCTATGTAGACAGCAATGAGATTCTCTCTGTCTCGGTCTCGCGCACACTGTTCTTGCACTACTTTGTAAATGTTTCTGATTTGTGTTTGCATAATCACTCAGGTGTGTTCTCTGGGGTGCCTGTGTGTGCACACGTTTCTGGGTTTGTTTTTACGCACTCAGCCTCTAGCTGCTGTTGTTTATCATCAGTCTGTCACCTCGGGTTAATGCTTCTGCTTAGTGCTTGACGAATGCCGGAAACCATAGTGTGTGTGTACTGTATGCGTTTGACTGTGTGTTTATATCTAACTGAGGATCTCAGACTCATCGCCTCGGTATTCACTGCACAGCTTGTGTTTAGTACTATCAGTATGATGTGTGAGGTCTGTCATGGTCTGGTGCTGCTGTATATGAGAGGGGATCATGTTAAGTGTGTCAGCTCTGCACGTAAACAACACTCTCTAATGAGAAACTAATCATCAGTAAATATTTGCACTTCCACACATGGTCTCTCTCTCTCAGCAAACGGACTTGCCCACTTGTTCAAGACTTCACGGTAAATGTTCGCTGCTCATTTGAAGTGAATGGTTGGATTCCGGAATCAACTGCCACTTCAAAATATATCCTTTGAGTGGTGTTTAATCAAATTATTAATACATATTTATCCTTCCAAATATTAAACAATTTGAATGACTTTAAGCTTCTGAGATTTTAAGTATTTTAAGTTATAGAATTACATGTCTGCTCACTGAAGCATGCTCTCTCTTTGAAAGAAGTACCCAACACATGTTAAAACATATTTATTCTTCTACTGTAGCTGACCCTGAAATTCTTGGTCACTGGGGTCACTCAGGCCTGACACCCACGTGACCTATTCTTAGTTAAAGAATTTACTTTACACTTTATCACTAGAGAATAATGATCAATATTGACTGAACCTCTTACAGAGAGAAAGTAGCCTAAATCTGATCAGTATGTTGTGGGGAAATTTCCTGATCAGAGCTTCAACTCAGACCTTGAAGAAGCTGTGTGTGTGTGTGTGTATGTGTGCCCATGTTTATGTTACATTGTGGGGACCAAATGTCCCCACAAGTATAGTAAAACCTGAGATCACCTACATATGAGGAAAACAGCTTATAAATCACACTAAGTGATGTTTATTGAAAATGTAAAAATGCAGAATGTCTCCTGTGATGGGTAGGTTTAGGGACAGGGAGAGTCCCCACAAAGATAGCGAACCAGACGTGTGTGTGTGTGTGTGTGTGTGTGTGTGTGTGTGTGTGTGTGTGTGTGTGTGTGTGCGTGCGTGCGTGCATGCGTGCATGTTTCTGGTACCCTTTTGTACAGGACCTGACATTCACGAGGTGAACAACTGGTACGCAGGGTAGGTGAAATGACCATCTGACAAGACAAACTGGAGCCCAGACACTTAAATTGGTAGCTTCAGTGGAAATTAGATCTGTGCCTTAACCAATCAGAATCATTCAACCTGATGTGTTGACGTGTGTGTCAACCTGATGTGTTGACCATTTTTAGAAGTTATTACAAATATTTGAATAACTGATGAATTATTCACAGTACAACAGGGAATATGATTTAAGAATGTAAATAGAACCCATTTTGTGCTTTCCAGTTTCGCCTCTTTCTATTTGAGAGTTTCACTTATTTGCATTTAATTATTCAATCCCATTACTGATTGGTTCAAAACACTCTGCATTATTTCTATCTCATTTCCTGAATGGGAATGAAGTAGTTTCTGTTCTATTGCAGACATCCCATCTCTCCTGGAAGGTCTGGGAGTCTCCCGCATATTGATCTCCCAGATACCCGCAAATTATATAGAGTTATTATATAATTTTATAATATTTGGGATGGGGTGCTATCTCCCGGAAATGTGCTTTTGCAGGGTGGGATGTCTGTGGGATGTTTCATAGACATGTACTGTAGAGAAGAGTTGGAGGTTATTTATATTATTTTTAATAGTAAGGTCACCTGAGAGGCATTTATTCATCTCTCCCTTTCACGGCAGTGATAGAGAATTTCTCATATTTATATCGTCCTCGTATTTATTTTTTTTGTCCTCTTCAGAACAACAGCTCATCACACACAATGTTGACTTGAACAGCCTCTTGTGTCTAATGGTAGCTTGTTATCAGTTGATTATTCTTTTGCATTGTGTGTGTGTGTCTGTGGCTGTGGCGAGTAAAGGTCAATGTGAAATAGCACACTGCCACTTCAACGGCTCATTGTAATCATTGGCCTGAAGAGGAAAAGATCATTAGAGAAAAGAGAGGAGGAGAATCTGTCATTATGAACTTTTGTTTTGCTGCATGTTTTTTCGTTTGTGCTATGAATACTAAAGACAGTCTCTGAAAGAGCACTGATGATAGAGTGTTGAGAATAGAGAGTATATAGAGTGATATAGACAGCCATGGTTGAAACAGAGAAATGTACCAGAAGCTAATACCAAATAAGAAGGAGAGGGAAAAACCTGTTGTGAAAGGAGTAAGTCAGAAAATATGCTATAATTAAAGGGATGGTCCACACAAAACTGAAAATTCTGTCATAAATCTGTCAAAAAGTCTGTATGACACAAAACAAGTAGATGTTCAGCAGAATGTCTGTGCTACTCTTTATATAAACGTGAACGGTGACTAGGGTCTATCAGGTTCTAAAAATCATAAAACCAGTCAATGCAACTTGTGACTTGAGGTGTTTTATATTCCAAGATAGTTGTCATCATACCATGGTCACGTCCTTATTAATTCATTTGTTCCAGCCGTGTTCTATTAATTAATTTGTTTAGTTCACTATAGTTGTACCCTGCCCTGTCTTCACTCTTTGTCTGGTTCACATTTAGTGGTGTTGTTTATGCCTGTTCGCCTGGTGAGAAGTATATTTGCTATTAAACTTCTTTGGAACATTATTCATCTGTCTTCGCCTGTCTGCTTGCAAACACCCTGTGACAATAGCTTTGTGTGTGGGTAAAGACTCAAATTTAATTTATTTACTGATCTAACCCTTTATCGTAGCCATCTCATTGACATTCATATATTCAAATATGGCGTGTCAAGGAATCATACCAGGATTGACGTCGTCATAAGTCGTATTCATCATTAGGATCTTGTGTATCTCGTTACTCCTCATAATATGACAAATTTTAATATGCACATATTGAAATTGCACATGTAAGATTTAACTTAAAACTCATGTACAAATCTTCATAAGACTTAGAATGAAGCATATAATTTGTCCAAGTTAGACTACTTTTATAGTAAATTTTTCTTTCTTCTTTTAATATTTATCTGTTCACCCTTTACTGTCATTGTATGGAACCTCCTTCTGTGGATGCATCAAAAAATCGAAATCAAATGCATCAAAAAATGGGTTTGGAATGACAAATAAAGCAAATAAATGTTTTTGGGTGAACTTTTTCTGTAAATTGTTGGGGACATGGACAATAACAGGGCTGTGAGGAATGGATTTACAGTCTGTTCAATGGGCCTCATTTATGAAAATGCAGAATTAATGTTCGTATGAATCAATTGGAAATCCATGAATTAGTTAATTGATACAGTAAATAGGCAAGAATGATTTTATGGAGGATTTATGAATAAATCCAATCTACTCATGTCTAAATGTGCCCTACAATTATGCATCTCATTCATACAGCCTAGAAAACATTTGGTAATACGTCTTTCCATACATTTTCAGGGGGAGATAACATGGCATTACATGTGGCAGACAAATGCCCTTAAAACTGTACGAATAAACTGAACCTCTCTCAGCCTCATTTCTGTTCACAATCAGTTAAATATGTCATGCATGCGAGTATATTAAGTATGAGTTGTGTTATGGGAATTTTTTTATTTTACATTGATCGGTAGTAGATTACTAGGTCATGTGTTTCTACTTACAATGGATAATGCAAAGGAATGTCATGTGATTTTGTTATTTGGGGACTTTCCCATTTATGTATGTTCATATTCATAATGCCTGGAGAGGCAGGAGCATGACTCCAGAAAACGGACCGGGTCAGAGGTCATCTAGGCAAGGGGGGCTAAAGGGGTTAGTTAGTAATAAATCTAAACCAGCAATATATAGGTCCTTTTGTTTTTGCCAATGATAATGTCTGTGGAAAGTTACTGGGAGGCAGGCCTATAGGGCAAACAGCCTTGGAAAGAACAGTATAAAGATTGCTCTGGTCTGTGTTCTGTGTGTCACTCCTTTGCACGGGTAACTCTGTGAACTGGACTGAACCTGTTTGTTCTTGCAAGAATAAATACTTCTCTTTTTATTAATTTGACTCTGAGTGTCTCTTACGCAGTGATGTTGTTTGATAAGAATGTTTGCCACAACAGTTGGAAGAGAAAATTTGAGAAAGGTCAGACCCGCTGGTGTCGTTTTAAAGGTGATGTTTACAGCAGCAGACCTGCCTTCTATTAAGATGTATTGTTAAAAAAAACCCAGCTAAGTCACTCTTGCAATTCAGCCCCATTTCTCCTCTTTTCTGTGTGCCGCAGATAAATGCTAGAGGTAGTTCCTGTTTGAAATATCATCCCTTTATCATTTCTTTCTTTGAAATGATTTGAATATTATGGGAGAATACAGCGCCTCAGTCCAAAGCAGAAAAAAAGGTTATTGAAAAGGTCCTGTCATTTCTTTTCTCTGAATATAAAAAAAGGGCTGTTTGGTTTTCAGTGAGTCGCCGTCTATGGTGCTTGATGGGAACAATGTTTTCCAGCGTGTGTAAGCAGTTTCCACCTCTTTCATTCAAGAGCACTGTGTTGATCGAGGGGCAAGGAGGTGCACAAATAGAGCTGAATAACAGACTGTCATTTATTGGTACAAACACATTCTCTTCCTTGTTTGGATGCTCTCTATCCCTTTAAAGCTGTGCAGGATTCCTAAATTTAATCCTTCAGTGAATTAGTGACATTCTTTCTCCTTCTCCTTTTAGACTTTGTAGAGGATGCATCCTGCTGTTATCAGTTCCATGTTCTGAGAGCCTCTAGTGATTTTGAATATTGATTGTGCTTTTGTGAAAGACAGAAATAAGTGGCCTTTAAATGGCATGATGGGCGACGATGCCTGTGTTATCAGCAGACTCTTGTTGGGATGACTGAAGTCTTCAAGCTCATATTAAAACACTGCGCCCATCTCCTGCCACACCACCTCTGAATCTCTCTGTAAATATCAGTCATTTAACTCACCCGTCACACTGAAGATGCAGCACTGCTTTTGGAGATCAATCAGTTCTGGCTTTTTGACAGTGATCTTACTTCAGTTCAAGATGCATCATATTCCTGTCTAAATCACCATTTGGACAGTATTCATTTTTGTAAAATGATGCTTTAACGCTATTACAACTTGATTCGTTTTGTAAAGCAGAAATTGTTTAACTTTTTGATGCCAAGGAACGACAAATGTGTGTCTAAATGGACTTACTAAATGCATAAAAACCCATTAATACTTTTTTCCATTTAAAAGCTAATGCTGATAATTGACTAAAATAATCATGATAAATATAATGAATGAAATGTGACCAGTATTCAGAAAGTAGAACGAAACTTATATTATTAAATTGTTTATTAATATCTTGCATGCATTTGGTCTTATTTTGTCTTAGACCCTCAAGGACTTCCTTAGTCCCCATGGGGTCCCTGGAGCCCAATTTGAAAACTCCTACTTTGAAAGACATTTGAGTTCCAATTATTAACTGATGATGTCTGTCACCTGTACATTACCATTCGAAAGTTTGGGGTATACATTTTTTTTATGTTTTTGAAAGTCTCTGCTCACAAAGACTGCATTTATTTTGATCAAAAATGCAATAAAAACAGTAAAACTAAATAACTGTTATCTATCTATTTCAATATATATTAAAATGAATTTTCAGCACCTTTACTCCAGTCTTCACTGTCACATGATCCTTCAGAAATCATTCTAATATGATTATTTGCTGCTCAAGAAACATTTCTTATTATTATCAATGTCGAAAACAATTGAGCTGCTTGATATTTTTGTGGAAACTGGGATTATTTGATGAATACAAAGTTTTTGACAGCATTTATTTGAAATGGAAATATTTGAAATATTAATATCTTGTAGAATTATATATGTCTTTACTGTCTCTTTGAGTTTAATGCATCCTTATATGAAATTAAGTCACATTTAAAAAGTATGTGTAAAAGGAGTTGTTACATTGCTTTTGTTATTCAGTGAAAGTTAAAATAAATGAGGAGAATTGTTGTGAAAATATATTGCAATCATGAATATTCTTATTTCAAGATTTGATAGAATTTGATTTCTCAGAAGACATCCAAGTTAGCCAAAATACAGTAGATAATTGGATTGTTATTTTTACCCAAGGATTTTTACCAAAGAGAAAGATTTCGGATGGGATTAAAATCACAAATGTCTGTACTAGTTCCCTCCTCAGCGACAACTAGTCCTGTGCGAGTCTCTGGCTGTAACTCCTCTAGTCTGATGTCTCCCTGTTCTGGGTTCAGTGTCATGGTACATAATATTTGGAAGGGTGCTGTGGAATCAAAGCTGAAGATCAACTGCAGGAATGATCATGTGCTTTGGCTTTAGGCAAGGCATCTATTTTGGGAGAAAGCTTAACCAGTTTATACATCCAGAAAGAGTTGTGATGAGATTAAGACCATATTTCCTGCTTGCGGTCATGAAAATAGAAGAGGAAGACCAGCAGCAGGTGGTCTGTTTAATAAGGGTCTTTCTGTCATACGGGAAGGTTGGAAACAGCTGTGTGATCGGACGAGCACGTTTGTGCATTTGTTTACCAAATTACAGTTGCCATGTGAATTAATACATGATTTGTTTGTTCAGTTGTATGCTCTGGTTTGATGCAAGCTTAAGCATGTGTGTTTTTCTCTGCTTTATCTTGTCAGGCCACTACTTCCTAATTGTCTCAGAGTACGTGTTTGGTTGCTATGGGGTCTCCCTGGGCGACGAATGTTGATCAGAACAGAGAGCTGTAATTAGAAGTGACTGTGTGTGATTGGACAGTGCAGTCGTAGGGGGTGACGAACTCAGCGAGGGTGCAGAGGGGAGAAATAGATGAATTCGAGGTGGGTGGGTTGAGTTTAGATTGATTGGGGAAAACAACTTGTAGATGAAGGCTTGGGTGAAGGTTATTCACTCACTGTATATCTGTGATTTTTAAAGCACTGTGCTCCCAGACTACCATTCCCATAACTCATTGTTGGCACAGCTAGCACGTGCTGTACTGTCTGTACCACTGAAAGTTTGACTATATTCTTATTTGGGTGGTTGACAAGATGTGCTTTTTTTAAGGTCCAGTGTTTGATGAAGACAAACTGACTCTTTTTTTGTCCATGTTTTATAATTTCTAGCATGAACAATTAAATTTTTTTTTGTAATTTGCATTCTGAATGCTCATATTGTTACTGAAATGTATTTTCATCTTGGCAAACTTTAAAACGTAACCCTATAAACGCTTAACCCTATAAAGCCTACTGTATCATTCATAAGAAAAAAACAACGGGACTTGAGTAATTAGTTTTTAGAAAAATATAAAAAGACTTTATTCTTTCCTGGCTTAGATATTTGATACGCTAGTTTCTAAAGCCTCTAAATGATCAATGTGATCAAAACTAACTGAGAATGTTCTACACAATCCACTGCATTCCTTCTTTATTCAGGTTGATAGTTCAGACTTGTTTAGTAAGTAAAAGTCCTTTAAAGGGATGGTTCAGAGTAATTTCAATCTAGGGTCCTTTGCACCATGACCTTGAGCCAAACATCCCTCCAGAAGCTTTTTTCCCCTTGGTTGAACATTATTAAAGTTAGAGCTTATTTATAGAGATATCAGCCGAATGGCTTAGTGCAGGCGCTAACGGATCCAAGGTTGTATCTCGTAAATTACCCCAGTAATAATGCCCGGAATGGTACCAAACTTCTACAGTAGTACAAATAGTTTCTGCACTAATAAAACGAGGCATTGGAAAGTTTGTAAGCGAAAGTCAAGGTCACTTCCGTGATTTGGGAAAAGCCCAAAAAGATATATATTTTGTCCAAGGGTTAAACTTGTTACATAAAAAAAAAAAAAGATGTTTATTTTGTTTGTTAGGCTTTACAGGGTTAAGATGTATGCAATAAATTTTAGCAAACCTAAAATCTGAAGTCTGTTTATAAAAGCATTGGATATGGTGCAATGTGGTGAAATATTTTCCCATGCAGAACGAGTGACTTTTACAATAATGCCCGGCTGAGTTCAGTTTGGCCGTGGATTGACCTAACAGCGTGAAACACACCGTGACATTAAATCATATGCTAAGACATTATTTTGCTTGTCACACCGTATGATAAATCAATCACAGCATAAATTGTATCTAAGCTATGTAACAATAGACAACGATTGCAGTAGTTTAATGATGTATTATTCAGTTATTTGCACTATAATGACATGTATTATGATTATAATACACCAAATAGTTTCTGTACAAGAAAAATTCCTTTAAAAATCTAACAATATATATTGTAAAGATGTCAGAAACATGAAAAGAATATGCGCTGATGCTGTCCTCAGTCCTTAGGGCAAAGAGAAGCTATTAAAAAGGACAGAACCATTTCCAAAGGCTTGTTTAATTTAGATGAAATATATGGCCAGGGACTTGCTGTGACAGAAAGTTGAAAAGTTCTTTTTAAATACAAAAAGTTAAAGTTTTTTTTCTGAGTAGCCAGGAATATGTACAGTGCAATATATGGATATTATTTTTGATGTCTTGTTGTGAGAGACAGGTTGCTTAACGAGTGGTTGACATTCAATAATGAGTGAACACAGACACATTTGTGATTCACAAATGAGTGAACACATTTGGATTCTGTCTGTAGTCTGACAACTGACACCGTGCCCTAACCAGACACTATGATATGTTTCTAGCAACAGGCAATTTGTCCTTTCGCACTGGACTGAAACAATGCGCTGTCTGACATAAAGATTGACAGTAATGAAGAGTGATATTTTGGAGATAATATATACCACAAAATATATGACGAGCATTCAACAAAATGTCCAGCTGATTGTTTTCTCTGCCTTGTATGTTTACGACAAAAACTGAGGAATGTCTCTGTGGAATTGCTTGATATATTACACATTTTTATAGAGAACAGGGTTACACTTTATTTGACAGTGTCCTTGTTACAAGTTACATGTAATTACTGTAGTAGTAACTATAAATTATGCATAATTACATGCAACTAACTCTAAACCAAAACCTAACCCTAAGTACATGTAAATTGTTATTACTCAGTCATTAAATGTATAATTACACTGTAACATGGACACCTTGCTAAAGTTCAATTCACATTTATTTGTATAGCGCTTTTCACAATACATATTGTGCTTTAAAGAAAATGCATGTCTACATTACAATTCGGAGTGATCAGAGGTGACTGTGACCAAGTAATGGATTTGTACTGGTAATGACTGGTGACCAAGTAATGGATGTACATATATAAAACAAACACAGCTAACAATGTATTCATTTAAACAATGTAGCCTAATACATTCGAGGCAGAAACAATGAAAAAATGTGTTACCGAAAACAGCCATGAAAAGTCCCTTTGTGTAATTAACAGTGTAATTATAGGGTGTTTTCACACCTAGTTCATTGGAACCCTCCAAACGCTCTCGAATCACGGTTCAGCGAGTATGTGAACAAACCAAGTGATCTCAGACCCCCCTAAAGGGACCAAAAAGCGAGCAGTTCGGTTGTGGGTCCGTTTGTGGTTCGATTTCTTTGTAATATGTTAAGCAATGAGGTCCTGGTCCACTTAGTGTTTCGTTTCGTATTCGTGAATTTCTTTTGTACACATGAATTTTGTTTCATGCATGTGAAATTGTCTACGCATGTGTGAATCAAGTTTTTGGGTTTAAGCAAGTTTAAGCTGGGATCTGAGTTCTTTTGAGGTTGTGGTGTGAACAAGAAAGGGTCTGAGTCTGAGATCACTTCAATACAGAAGAGGAACCGGGACCAAAAGGAACACCAAAAGGACTACGGTCACTTTCGGCTGGTTCGCTTTCTGGTTCACTTTAAGTGAACTGGGTTTGGTTATTTTAAAACAAACTATATGTGAAAACACCCATAGATGTAATTACAGAAATTAATTACTTATGTAATTATATGCAGGTATTTTTATATGCATCAGACGTCAAAAACTGTTTCATTTTCTCATAATATACATCACCAGATTTTCAATGATTCTCAAATGACTCGCCAAATGAATCAATCTCTCTAAATCCCTCCTTTCCACGAGCTACTCTGCTCTGATTGGCCAGACGGCTCAGTCTGTTGTGATTGGTTTACCACGTAATTCCCATTGCCATAACACCGACAGCTCTGCGTGTCCTGAGGCTTCCTACACCGTAAACTAAACACAGTAACGAACAATGATGTTGATTTTACCATATCAATCCGAGCGCGAGTCCGATGATGAAACACTAGAAGAAGAACCATTCATTCAACCCGAACCTCCATCGCAAGGACGACTCGAGCTGGACGTTTCAGTGATTCACTACTCAGTTTGAGTTAACTTACATTATGAGATGTTGTTATTCCTCACCATCAGCATTAACAAGTGCATGTCCATCAACCGATTATTTTACTTGTACTAATTTATTTACAGAGTATGTTTCTAATATATTGCGGTGAACACGTGGAATCTGTATCAATAGCGTGGAGGCTATGCAATGTATACATTAGCCGAGCGTGAATGACTAATTTACTGAATGACATAAACATTGGTAAAACAAATCTTGCTTCATGCTTAATCTTTCCTCAAAGTAGTGAGAACGTCTGAAAATCTGCATTAATAGACTCAGTTTTATGTTATAGTGTCCCACAGCTGATCAGCTGACTCATATATTTGAGAAGCAGTTGTCAGTAAAATAAAGGTAACAGGAAAAGTTTAGGATTATACTGCTGTAGTATCCATGGTAAAGATGAATTTTAACCACAGATTCTTCACATGCTCGTCCTTGGGCAGTGAAAAAAAATTTTTTTACGTCACATTGTAGAGCACATTTTTGGATCCTGCAGCTTATCTGGCAACCTCGAGAGGGGTAGGGGATACACCGCACTACAGTCATTTGAAAGTGATTGCAGTACCAGTTTTGGCCACAATCTTACATACGGCTCCTTTAAAACTTTGCAACTTTTCATTCACTTAGAGCTACAGTATATTACACACTACATGAAAGGTAATTTTCAAAAATCCATGATAGGGGCCATTTAAAGACACCTATATAAAGTGGGACCGGAAAACTTGTGAGTACATTAGTTTCTTAAGCCATTAGATGCACTGTTCAGATATTACTGTCCTGCTCTTTCGTTCAGTCTCGCTGATGCATTACACAGTCTTGAACATGTCAGACCATATCGAATCAAACTGGATAAATCATTTGTGGTCATCAGAGTGAATTCAGTGAAGAAGATGAAAGAGAAGATGGTGGTCATGATCTTTGAATGTTGTTTTCCTCTGTCATTTACACACAAGCCTTGAAAGACCTCTTACTTTCACTGTTGCTTTCTCACGGTCTCCTCTCTTTCTGGGTGATGATGTAATAGATGTGTAATTTTTCAGTTGCTAAAATACTTTCTCCTTTCACAGTCAGTGAGGATTTTAAATTGACCGTTCACCCCAAAAATTTAAATTCTGTTATTGTTTATTCATACTCGTGTTGTTCCGAACCCGTATTGGTGTTTAAATGGTTTTATTCTTCAGGAATTGCTTTGCAGCACCCGCCATGCAGACAATTTAAAGTGACTTGTGGTTGTCAAGCTCTAAAATAGGACAAAAAAATTCTTACCAAAAATGTTTTCACATACAAAAAGCCACAAAAATTAGATAAAGTAGATTTCATGTCAGAGTGCAGGTAAGAGCATTGCTTTCAATGTTGCTTTTGAGCCCTAATCAGCATTGCAGTAATCCATTTTTTGGAGGGCATTTGAATGCATCAGTGAATGCATGCAAATACATAGACGACCTATTGGCCGCTTTGGAACGTTGCTGCGATACGTCAAAGTGTCCGCCATTTTGCTGAGGGCAAGACTGCTCTGTAATCAAACTCAAGTAAACAGGTGAGCTGCGGTTTTTCTGGATAAAAAAACTAAAATGTTTTTACATTTATCAACCGATTTCAGTGGTTTGTATGTGGTGTACAAAAAGTATTTAAAATCTCGATAGTTAGACTTATAAAATATTTTTTAATAAGGAATTGTCAAAGCTCAGGCTTGTCATTTTTATTCTTGGATAAGATATAGATCAGAGATATAATTTATTTTTCACATTAAATTAAATAAAGTTTTCTTATTGTGGATAAAGCATTTTCTGTGATTGACCCGATTTTAGCAATAACAAAAAACTGATGGATCCTTATGGTAATACATGATATGGTACAACTACATGATATGGTACAACTACAGTGCAATGCAAATAGTAAATATAAGATAAAGTGAGAAGTAATAGTAAATAGTGTAGTCAATAAAATAAACAAACAAACAGTATACAGCAAATAAAATAGTAATGAATAGTATAATTATATAATATCATAAGTACAATAATACAATCATAAAAATATTGATAATAGCATATAGTTTATGTATAATACTATAATAATAGCAATAGAATAAGAAATATCACAGCATACAATTACAGCATACAGACAATAAAAAATAGTAAGTTAAATAGTGACTATTAATAGTACAATAATTCAACAGCATAACTATAATAGATTGATCATCGCAAGTGGTATAATATTATACTAAGAATAAGAAAAACAAATACAATGTAATATCGCTGAGCGCCCGCTGATTGACGAAACCGTTAGATCAAATTTTTAAATAGGCGCTATCTTTATAAATAAACCACAGATTTGAACCACTACATTGTCGACTGAAAAACTATTAAAACTACACTTCGTGACACAATATAGTAGTATTTTTAAATTTCGCGCCCTTTCTCCTCTGAATGTTACTATTACTTTATGTCATGACCAAATACAACCAGAACCAAATGTTCAGTCTTGCTTATGAAAGGTAATTCCTCGAGACCTGTTTTCAAATGTGTGGCAATTTGTACAGCCCCACGCAGCATAAGAAACAGGCATTTTTCTCAATTCCCGGTATGAGAGGTATGGGAAAGTTGCCCTCCGCAATATGGCGGCGCTGTTGACGTACGCTCCAGCGGCCAATAGACTCCCTATGTATTTATGATGTCTATGGAATGCATGACCAGGACTGCATGTGCTCTCTCCTGCCACCTAGTTTACTCCCCGGTATCTCTCCCTATCTGTCTCATTTGTACCGCATTTAACTCTAGTCACAGGTTGCTGTCCCAGAGTACCGCAGATGTCTGAGTCAGCAGCTGCTGCAGTCGTGCTAAGAGTCAAATACAGACATACAGAGACTGTTTTACTAACATACATTTATCTCTCACAGTCTTCTTAAGTGCTCCATATGGTGATCATTAATGCTGTGTCCTCCTGGGATTATCCTGATGTCTTCATGTTTGTGTTTCTGTGCTGTCGTAACTCGTACTCTTTCATCAGACTGAGTCAATACTCCTCCTATGCCCTCTCTCGCATACTCACGTCTCATTGACAGTTCAGTAAAATTAAAACTACCCTCAATATCAGGATGTTTTTCTCTTCAACCATTGATTGAATGCACATCTCTCTCTCTCTCTCTCTCTCTTTCTCTCTTTCTGTCTCCATCTCCATTAGATGTTGGCTGTGCTGCAGCAAGGCTGTTCTCTTTGCTGATGCTGCATTTCTCTCCACATTCATATTCTAATTTCACTGCGGTGCTGTATTTTAGCATTCCCCTTGAAAACTTCATGAAGGTCACTTTTACATTAGAGTTTAGCCTAAACTAAACTAACAGTTTTTCAAACATATTAAGTCATATCAAAGTGGGATGTATTTTCTCTGGTGCTATGCTTAATTGTAGTCATGCATTACACGCATTGGATTAGTTACAGTTTTAGTTATCTCTTTAGTTAGTTTTCACAATAAATTCCATTTTGTTAGCTAGAGTTATTTATTTACATTAATATATATATATATATACATTTTTATTTTTTATTTTACTATTTTGGAACTTGTTGAAATGGTTAACCAGCTGAAAGATTCTTATCTAAACAATCATTTTCCAAAGAAAGACTAATTTCTCAAACTATAAACACAAGTTGCAAATTTTCTTTTCAAAACTCTAAACACAAATTAATCATTTTACACCATCGTGTTGAAAGCACCAGCATTTAGAAACCATCACAATGTCATCACAACCTCAGTTAACACACAGTTCTCATTATGTGAACATTAGTATGCAAACTAGCTCACACAGCAGTCAGAATGGGGATTGTAAAAATAGCACAGATGAGTTATTGGCTTTAGATGCAAACAATGCAAAAGTGTTTGCATTAGAGGAAGAGTATAAGTATTGAATTAAGTCATTGCCATTCCTTTGAGTGCCAACATGCCTTCTTTTAAAATGTAAATTAGGCTCTTTATAGATTTTGTTTGAAGTTTGAGGTTTGTACAATTAAGTTTGTAGTTTTAAGATATTTGTTTTAAGTACACTGTTTTCAAGTTGTTTTCTTAACATTCAAAGTAGCAAAGTAGCACTAACCAGTCTGAACAGGCATGTGAATTCAGGCCAGAATAAGCCGATTTTTTTTTTACCAGAAGGTTTGAGTAAATGTCTTTTAGCGACATACTATATCTTTTGGTTGAGCTATAATAGAAAATGTTGTGGGGAAGTAAAAAATTTTGGTTTAGTTGCTGTATGTGAACATGTGAATTTTTAATGTTCTATCCCCTAAGGGAAGAGAACAAATGTGGACTGTGAGGTTTAGAGTTGGAATTTAAGTAAACCTTAAAATAGCTGGAGCTGAGGGAAAAAAGAGCACGTCTACAGAGATTCTGCACTCCAGCACGGAATATTTTCCACTGCTCTGTCATTTCCTGATTTGTTTGTTATTAATTTGTTTAATAAGAGAGATGTGGGAGACTTGGAAACAGAGTTCAAACTAATTTCAGTATCTTTCTCTCTGTCCCTCTCAGATGGTAAGGTGTATGCATTGGGCGGGATGGGCGCCGACACGACCCCTCAGGCCTCAGTGAAGCTGTATGAGCCGACAAAAGACCAATGGCTGCCCCTCACCTCCATGCCCACACCCCGCTACGGAGCCTTCTCCTTCGTGCGCGGTAACAAGATCTATGTTCTGGGTAAGGCCTCACAAAATTGTCTCATGAATCTGAATAATTCTGTTGTTTGTCAGAAACACACTCTTGGTTCCCTAGGAGTAATAAGACATGACCAAATAATAAAAAAAGGCAGGCAAACACACAGCAGTGTCTGGTAAAACATTTGTTCAGTGTGAAAGGGGAGCCGCAGTTCAAATCCAAAGCTACCATATTGGTGTTTTTTTTTTAAATGCTCAAATTCAACTAATTTTGACTGCTGCTGAACTTTAACATTTTTATCAACATGAAAAGAAAATTATATAGTTCTATATTAATACAGTTAAAATGTTATTTATTTCTGTGATGTCAAAGCTTAATTTTCACCATCATTGTCATTACAGTGTCACATGATCCTTCAGAAATCATTCTGATATGCTGATTTGCTGCTCAAGAAACATTTCTTATTATCAATGTTAAAAATATGTGCTGCTTAATATCTTTTTGGAAACCGTGATGCATTTTCTTTTAGGATGTTTTGATGAAGTTCAAAAGAACAGCATTTATTTGAAATAGAAATCTTTTGTAACATTATAAATGTTTTTACTGTCAATTTTGATCAATTTAATGCGTCCTGGTCGAGTAAAAGTCACTGACCCCAAAGTTCGGAACGGAAGTGTTATAAATAACATACATTGCTCTATTAACAGACGGTGTAGGCTAGCCAATAATTATAATGCATCTTATTTTTCTTGTCAGACTGTGTCACAATATTCTCTTGGAGCAGCAGATGTGGTAACAACACCTGGTAATTGTTCATGCCGTGCCAGGGCTGATAAGAACTGTGGAGAGGAGTCATTTCTCTGTAGGGGAAGTGAAATCTGCACGGCAATATGCTGCAGGGATCTGACGCTTTACAGTAGAACTGTTCACTTCTAACATTGGTGTTGGAAATCACAAAGGAGCATTAAATGGAAAGCTCCACTGCTGGTTCCAATGATAAAATCAGCCTGTCTTTTAAAAGAACCACAGCCTTAGGCTGTAAGTTACCGCCACTAGTCGCCTGTTTTGGGCTGAGGGAAAAAAAACAAAAACCTAAGTGGCTATTTCCTGCTCTGCATGTTAGTGTTTGTGTATTAGAGTATGCATGTTTGCTCATGTATATGTTATATATAAGCAGGCAAATACATGTAAAAAATCAGTGTTGGTGAGTATATGAATCACCAGTTGGTCAGTAACATTTTTATGTTCTAACAATTCAAAATTGTGAAAACACAAACGTGAACGATGCTCGGGATGGTTGACAGGCCAGTGCTGCATCGTCATGAAAATGTAAGCCTTGACAATTTAAATATTCAAGCACAAAGAAGATAGTGGAACGTTTTCTGTGCACAAACATCCGTAGTGTGCGCCCAGAAATCACGAATACTGAATTGAGCTCTCTTTCACGTCGTCTTGAGCTTGAACAGACTTTTTATTATGAAAAATTATGTCAAAATTCCTGTCTTGGCAAGTATCCACTTCGTAAACGACTCGCCTCGTCATTTGTCTTAAGTGAACTCTTAAAGGGACAGCAGCCTAATATTCCTGCTGCTGTCTGTGTTTTTAATGTCAATCAAGCAACAAGAACAATCTCTCATTGCTCTTGACTGAATAAAATGTGTAACTTTAATAAGGATTAATCTATGTTTCATAGCTGATAAAAAAAAATAATTCTGGCTGGTAAATTTTCTTCTGTCAATGTCCATTGGAAGTTGTGGCAAAAAGTTAGTTTTGGGCCCTGTATACAAGTGAAATTGTTGGATGTTTTAAGAGACTTATTCACACCCACACATTTGTTTATTTAATCAGTAGAGCCGGACACAATTATATATTTTTTAAATAATAATATATAGAAACTTTTAAAATATCAAAAGTTTTTATTTTTGTTTTAAGATTAGTGTGTGTGTGTGTGTGTGTGTGTGTGTGTGAGGAAATGGAATGAAAAACTGAAAAGAAATGTATACCTTTACTGCAATGTAATGTAGTTGAACATGTGGAGTGGTTAGATTTTTGTATGTGTAAGATTGATAGTTGATCAGAGTGTGTTTGTCCCCATGGGTTTGATGAGCATGCGAAGTGGTCAGTATGGGGTCTTGTTTTGGCAGATTTGTCCTCTTTCTAACCTCTGCACTGTGGGACATTCTGTTCAGGTCAGACACAAGCCTGTGTGCAAGGTGACCGAGCCTTCTCAGTGGCTGGTCCTAATCTCTGGAATTGTCTACCGGTTCATATAAGAACAGATTCTCAGACTGCTGAAATGTTTAAGTCGTTGCTTGAGACCCACCTGTATTCCTTAGCTTTCATTTCGATTTGAGTTTTGCTACTGTGGCATTCTACTGTGTTTTTTGTTTTGTTTTGTTTTGTTTGTTTATTTGTGTGTGTATCCTGACATTAAGCATTTTGGTCAACTGTGGTTGTTTTTAAATCTGCTATAGAAACAAATTTAAACTTGAACTTGAACAAGGATCAACTGCCCTGTCACTCTTTGAGAAGTAAATAAAACTGTGGCTCCCTACACACACACGCACACACACACACACGTGATGGGCAACATCATCTTCCCACGCCAACATATGATTGATCAGCCTAGTGAAGCAGACGCGCCCTCATTACTGTGTTACACACCTGGGCTGTCATTCTCTCGCTGCAAGTACAACGGTGTTTTTTTACTTCTTTTTACAGCTCACAAACTGAATATTAATGTGGTGAATTCAGTAGAGATTGTTCATATGCATCTCCTCCTAAAGATCACCACCCATTTGCCTCTGGGATAAATAAATAGATTTATAAATAACTTCATCATGCTTTAATGTTTTTGGGGACTTTTATTACCAATAGACTAAAGTGATTTTTCTTAAGTAAAGAGTTTTTTCGCTTAGATTTAATTTTATGTAAACATAAATAGTTTATTTATTTTTTCTGCAAAGATTAATTTTATTTGAGTTGGATGAATGCAACTCCTTTACAACCCCTCCAACATTGTACCTATTATGAAATTCTTAGAAATTGAAATATAATGTGTGAAGTAAGTGAAATATTTTCCCTCTGGACTCATGATGATTCTCCTACACTGTGACACAGTTTTGTCTTGATGGTTAGGCTTAAACTTATTGATTTGACATCACAGGGAATAATTCATTCAGAGTCTCTTTGTATGCAACCTTTGCTTTTGCTTATATCCCTCCTTGCAGTCTTTAACTTTCTTTCTATCTCTCGGTTTCTCTCTCTCTCCCTTTCACTTGCGCTCAAAGGGCCACTCGCCTTTGTATTGCTTTGGATACAGTTTGACACTTAGAAAAAGTTTTGGCTTCCTCTTGGTGACAGCAGTAAAGTTAAGAAACTTAATTCTGTTATTTGTCTGTTATTTGTTATTATTGCAGGACCACAAATAGAGCCGCGGCAGAATCACATTAAGGCCAAGAATGAGGAATGTGCCTGTATCACAGAATGCTCATTTAC
This sequence comes from Semotilus atromaculatus, assembly GCA_031834385.1. NCBI lineage: Eukaryota > Metazoa > Chordata > Actinopteri > Cypriniformes > Leuciscidae > Semotilus > Semotilus atromaculatus. Next base: position 13,134,344 of record JAULUF010000026.1, read on the forward strand.
TTTTGATTTACGTTTAGATGCGCCCCGCGAGGTCTATCACTGAGCGCAGACACTCGATCACACGTCACCCAGATGCACCACGCCATCTCCCCAAAATAAAATCCCTACTGTGCGTGCTAATGTCGTTACCTCTGGAGCAGGCAGGAGAGCGACGTGACCCCATTTGTAACTTTAAGCTGCATAAAGCTGTATTCCATTGGTGTTGTTTTCATTAAGCTGAATGAAAGGAACCTTTCGCTAGAAGACTGTGACCTAATGGCTTTCGATTCGCTGAATAGCACGATTCTATGGGATTTTCTCACGTTTTCTGTGCTGATTTTGAAAGAAATTTCACACAATAAATATATAAGCATGATAAAATATGTGAATGGAACTGAAAACACTACTCTTATTTTTAGTTGTAAATTAGCATAATCAAATGATCTTCTTGATGTACAGATTCTCTATGGACCTAATCTGGGATGGAAATCATCAAACATGACAGTTAAGGTCCTCCTGCTCTTTCAGAAAGTTATAAACATAAAGGTGAAATGTGAATTTTCTGTGCTTATACAAATTGATATTGCAAAGATAATGTTTCCCAACAGGTCTTTTATTATTTAGACAAATAAGCAGTAGCGTTCAAAAGTTTGGGTTCAGTAAGATTTTAGTTGTTTTTAAAGAAGTTTTATTCAACAGGGACACATTAAATTGATCAAAAGTGACCGTTAAGACTCATAATGTTACAAAATATTTCTTTTTCTAATATTTGCTGTTTTTTGTAAATTTCTATTCATCAAAGAATCCTGAGAAAAGTTCAAACTAAATTGTTAATAAATGAATAACTATTTAAATAAAATAATTGTTTTCAAATAAATAAAATAACTGTTTTCAACATAATAAGAAGAAATGTATTTATTAATTACGTGAATCATCATCATATATTTTCAATTCAAAACTGAAATATTATGAAAAGTTGAGTAGTTTGCATCGCTAGATAGTCTGTTACTGTCAGTCGCTGAACATTTCTACCGTAAAACAGTTGTCTATTACTCGCATCTACTTACATCTTTCACAAACTCTCGTTGCGTTATCTCAATCACGTACATAGTAAAGCGCTATACAAATGCCTCATTTCAAGCATCATTTAATTTAATTTTGACATTGACGAGTGCTGTTAGACCGCTGAGTTAGAGCAGCCTAAAAATGTAATCGGCCTAAAAAAAATAAATAATTAATAATAGAAAATAAGATTTTTTAAATTTTATATAAGATTTTTTTATTCACAACTATTCCGAATATTTTTTTTTTCACAGCTCAGACAAAAGGATTGTCTCTGGTCCCCCCACAAACTCTGCCTATGGTTTGGGCCAATAGCAGCCACACTTCACTCAGCTCAATATCTCACCCATACACGGCTCTGTTGAATCTGCTTGTGTCTTTGCCCTCTTCTCCTCAGCTAATTTCTCACAATTTCGACCACAGAGGCTTTAATGATTGAAAGCGGAAGGCTGACATAGTTGAAAGAAGTTAATTAGAGGTGTCCAGGAAGGTCAAGAGAATAAGTCCTCTTAAATGGACTGCTATAACCTCGCTTCTTGTAGAGACGCACTGCCCTGTCCTCAATTATTTTTCCTCTATCTGGTACTCTCTCACGCTGCCTTGACTGCATTTCCATTTCTGGCCTCCTTTCTCCATCTCTTCTCTCATCCACATTGTTTCTCAGACAGGTTCTTTCTCTCCTCCTTTTGTTTTCTCTTGTGTGTGTTTTTTCCTGGCTCTCTGTTGTATCCCAGAGGGCTCTCAGTAATGCCAAAGCTGGGAGGAGATCAGTCACATTGTGAATGCATAGACAAGGAAAGAGTACGTGCGAGAGGGGAAGAATAAGAAGGGGGGAAGGAAAGGCATACCTTTTAAACGTGAAAGTTTTTGATGCCTTCTGAGCTCTCACATACATAAACAATGATACACAACCTAGAGTTTGTTCACTTTACATTGTTCTTCAGAGAGGTTTATGTATGTTGTACTGTACTATTTGTTGTATTGATAAGTCGCAACTGATTTTGTTTCAGGGCCCAGATTAAACATTGGACTTCAAGTAGCGACCCAACATAGAACCCAAACTATTTATTGTAGAAAAGCAACAGAAATCTTTTTAAAAACACTGAAATCAACATTTCAATTTTTTTCATTTTTTGTCAGTGTTGACAAATGTGGTCTCTTGAATTTTTATGGTTTCATGTTCTCAACCAGTAATGTTTTTAATGCTGTGTGGTTGTGGTTGATTTTTGTCTTTTCTTTTTTGATTCACCTTGTGTAGTTTTGTTGACGTTTTTTTAATGATGAGGATATGTCCCACAACCTGTTCATGTTGGCATCTGTCTAATTTGGCTGCTTTTACCTAGTGACAGAATCCTTAGTGCCAAAATATCACAGTGTTCAATTGGGCATGTGACCTTTAACATCAACAACAAAAACATGAGAGACAAGTCCTAAGTTTATTTTGCATCATTTTTAGTTTGATTCACCTAAAAGGGAGAGTTCTGTCATTGTTTACTCTTCATCCAAACCTGAATGACTTGCTTTCTTCCGTGGAACATAAAATAGCATAGTTAGATAAATGTCTGAGTGGGGTTCTTGTTGTCCATACAATGGAAGTCATTGGGAACCAAAACTGTCTGGTTATCAACAATTTTCAAAATATCTTCTTTCTTGTTCCATAGAAGAAAGCAAGTCATACAAGTTTGAAACAACATGAGGGTGAGTAAAAGAAGACATAATTTAAATTTTTGGATGAATTATCCCTTTAAATGCACAAATATATATTATATGGCAGATCTCTTTAGGGTCTAACCAGTTGAGAAACACTGGCTTTAGACCTCAGTAAGGGTACAGTAGATGCCATATTTTTAGATTTGACTCAGATGTTAAATGAAAAATTATTATCAGATGAAAAAGAAAGGTCGGTTAAGCTAATATGTCGAATTTTAAAATCCTATGTAATGCTGTATTTATTGAGTAGTTCCAGATTGTTTTGTCCACTGTGACCATATTTTCAGTGCTTGTCGGCTGAATGATTTGTACCCAACAACAGTATGACATGAACTTCCATCCATCACAGCCTCATTTTTATTTTCATCACATTAACTATTCTGTCTTTTTTGACTAATGTCTGCTACTTCTACATTCTCACAGAGGTCCAACTTACAGATTCATTGTGTTATCACTGAGAAGAGCTCACTGTTTTATAATTTTTCTGCAATTTAAAAATCCCAATAATAACAAGCTCCTCAAACATATTCCACATACAAAAACATCATAAAACCACGTTCACATGACCTCAAGAGAAATAAGAGCATTTGATATATTTAGGGATGAAATTGGAAAAGCCAATGAAATTGAAACATCACTTTTGGTGAAAGTGAAATAAATAATTGTTTCTATTTTTCCCTTATGTGATTGTTTTTTTGTGGTTGAGCACTCTAGTTGAGCTTTTTTTTGTCTAATTCTAGCAATGATAAGATCCTGTTTTGGTTTGTGTCTACCAAATGCATTAATGTAACAAAACAAAACCATTAGCTGACAATAGTGATGTGTCCTACAGAATGTGAATTTCTATTTCTTCATTACTTGCATGTGTATATGTTACTGACTCCTTAGGATGATCATTTGTGTTGTAGTCAGAAGCGCCATGCACCTTGGTCTCATTTGTAAGCAGGAGACAACTGACGTGACCTAAATAATTTCATTTACAATAATAAATCCTAAAATTCGTCATTATCTTACTTTTTGTGCCTTTAGTCATTCGCTCACTCAAGCTCTGAGGATCTCCCGTTCTTTGCTCATTTTGAGTCTGACTTGTGAATTCAGTGAATTGATAACTGGAGACTCGCTCTGACTGGATCATATGAATTAGTGAGTTGTTGACTTGAGAAAAGATGCAATCACATCTGTCTAATAACTAATTCACAAATGACTCATTCAGTGCGATTTGTGAACCGATTTAACGGGTTAATTGAAAAGAAATCCGCTCGTTCACGAATCGGACACTGCTGTCGCATCTCTGAGCAGGTGATGATTTATTCAGTTCAAAATAACAAGGAATAACATGTTTTTTTTATGTAATGTAATTGAGTAAAAAGTATGATATTATGGTTTGGAATGTATTGAAATAAAAGTAAAAGTTTCCCAAAATAAAAATACTCAGATAAAGAACAGATACTTGAAAAAAAGTTTAAATACTTTGTTACTGTCCACTACTGGCTGTAGGTGTGCTGTTAGATCTGTGTGTGAGTGTGAGTGTGAGTGTGTGTGTGTGTGTGTGTGTGTGTGTGTGTGTGTGTGTGTGTGTGTGTGTGTGTGTGTGTGTGTCAAAGACCCAATAATATAGGCTGTCAGCTTGTCTGAGGAGACCAAAGCGTTGTCAGTGAGTCGTGACGTGGTAATCGCACACACACTGGCTCCCTGCAGGACGTGACACAAGTCCTATCAGAGTGATACCACCCCCACCCCCTGCCACACACACACACACACATACTCCCTCTTAATCCTCCAACCCTCTTCTTACTTTCCCCTTCGACAGGTGGGCGTCAAGGCAAGATGCCAGTGACCGCACTCGAGGCCTTCGACCTTGAGACGAAGAGCTGGACGCGGTACCCGTGCATCCCCAGCCGTAGAGCGTTCTCCTCATGTGCTGCCAGCGACAGGGCGTTTTTCAGCCTGGGCGGCCTCCAGCAGCCGGGACCCCACAACTTTTACTCCAGACCTCACTTCGTCTCCACTGTAGAGGAATTTGATTGTGAACAAGGTGAGTAATCTCTTTTCCTGAGTCTTGAACATGAATATTAATATGTCAGCTCATTAGTATGTCAAGACATTTTTAACAGTTGGAGTATATAACTAATAGTTGTACTGTAAAAAGATGTTTTTTGAAGCCAAGCTTTGCTAAGGGCCATAGGTTTTTGAAAGAAGTCTCTTATTCTTACCAAGGTGGCATTTGTTTGATAAAAAAAAAGAGTAATATTGCAAGTTTAAGTAACTGTTTTCAAGTGTAATATATTGTAAAATGTAATTTATTCCATTCCATTTATTCAGCATCATTACTTCAGTTTTCAGTGTCACATGATCCTTCAGAAATCATTCTAATAGGATGATTCGATGATCAAGAAACATTTCTTATTACTAAAAACAGTGCTGCTTAATATTTTTGTAGAAACCATGATACATTTTCTTAGCATCCTTTGATGAATAGAAATTTTAAAGACATAGCATTTGTCTTTCTCACAATCCAAATGCAGTTTTTAATGGGAAAATCCAAGATCTTTAACCGTGTATCAGGCAGTGGTCAAACACAGGGTAATCAGTCTAAACAATGACAGGAACAAAGGCGAACAGGGAAAAAACAGAGAACAGGGAGATGATCGAAATGGACAAATACTGGAATGCAGTGTTACACGTACAAGACTTCACAAGGAATGAATGAGGCTACGTTTACACGTGGCCGGCTATTTTCATAAACGCAGCTGTGTTTGCTAATGCAAACAGACGAAAAGGGTTAGCACCAACATATATCCGACTGCTGCTCTGAATGCATCCATGATCACCAAAGCCAATTGAAAATGTAAACATAGGTCGCACTTTTGACGCAGGTGCAAGATCTGTCGCATACTGTGACGTCGGCTGCTCCGTTTTTCTCAGTTTACATGCAAACTAAGTTTTCCAAAATCTCCACTCTGGCTGGAGTTTTTAGAAAGAATCATTTTCAGAGGCGAACTCTCCGTTTGCTTTGTAAACGAAGGTCACAAACGAAGGGAAATGTCTCCGTTTTTCAAAATAAACATGTACGTGTAAACGGGACCTAAGTGTACATGGTCTAAATAGGCTGAGACTGACAAGGTAATGAGATACAGGTGTATGCAATCAGGGATGATGAGTCCGGGCAGTGAGTTATGGGAAATAACTCTAAATAAGAGTCAAGTCAAGTATATTTATATAGCGCTTTTAAGAGTGCCCTCTGGTGGTAATGATGGGCACTCTCACCGGTAATCGTGACAACATTATTGTGCCAAGTGACATCTTTGAATATACATACGGCTTTTTATTCCACAGCATCTTGCTTTACAATCAATATAAAAAAAATTATGAAATCATGAAACATGGAAGGGATACTTAAAGCAGTCTTGACAACATTTTGGTGTCTTTTGCATGGTTTTTCTCTCTTTTTTTTCTCTGTTGCTGTGGTTGAAACCTCTGACAGTTGGGCTTCAATCTCTTCAGCCTCACTATGGGACGGGAAGGAGAAAGATTGATGTGTTGTTGTGTTCACTGTACATACAACAGCATCGGAGGGGTGGAAATATATTTGTTTCTCTTTCTCTCTCTCTCTCTTTCTCTCTCTCTCTGCACAACAGGGTTCACTGGTATAACGACTTGCTTTCTTGGCGAATACCTCTAAGGTCATTGTGAAAACTGCGTAGTCAGTACCCTGGTCTTATAAAATGCACATTTTTTTAATCCATTTCTTGTATTGGGGAAATCAACAGGGACACACTGAATATTTATTCGCCTTCCTCTGAGCATAGGAAGTATTATTCAGTCATTATGCACAGAATCCAGCAATATCAGCTTTAGATTACGCTGACTGGCCAATACACTGTTTTAAGAGAGTTTATGAGCCATTTAAATGTACTGTTGCCCTGCATTAAGTAACATCCTGCAGTGGAAATAAAATGTAAGTTGATCTTCAAGACAGTTAGTAATTAAAATAGTTAGTAAGGATCTGATATAAAAAACATCATATGTGTTCAACTCACACAGATTAATCTAACATACATACATACATCTGAGACCACATAAAAAATATGGGCTTCAAAATCTGATTTAGAATTTTAAACAATTTCACAAAAATTGTTATTCTGATAATATACTTTTTAATTTTTAAATGTTTTAAATATTTAAATATTTAATTTATTTGTCACTTCTTTACTTTATTTTAAAAAGATCATTTCATAATTTAAAAATTAAATAACAATAAATACATTTTTATTACATTTAAAACATGCAAAACAAAAAACGCATTTTCACTAGTGCTCTCAAAATTGTGGTCCCCAATTTTGGTCCTTTGTGCTGGTTTTCTCCCAGTGTTCTCCAGCCTAGTTGGCTTTTAATTAAACTATAATTCTCTGTTTTGTTTGAACAATTTTTCCCCATCCCCAGGAGGAGAACCACTCAAGGAGCTTTTAATTGCGCAAAAAAACAAAGAAAAGTATTCTCTCATCTTAAGAGTCAAACCCCAACGGGCCACCGTCCCTTATCACAGAGATACGTGTTATTGTCTCTTTCATCTTCTGTCGCTTTTCCTTCTTAATCCCTTTGCGTTTGCCATTTTGTATGTGTGTGTACGTGTTTTTCAGACTCTGTGCTCCAACACAGAATGAAGTCTGATCTGTCCTCTTGATATAAGGGTCATTCTCACCGACCTCTTAAATTATATTCCTGCCTGCCTATATATTAAACCTCTGCTACACGAATGTCTCTATCTATTACACTCAGCCAAAGGGACAAATAGAGAAGGACAGAAGGGACAAAAATCAATATGAAAGTAAAAAGGTTCCTGGCTGTTTAAACACCAAGCCACCTGTTTGGATCGTACGTGCTTTTTAGATTTAAAAAAAAAGAGCTGGAAGTGTCAACTTAAAATAAATTGTTGTTTATTTGGTGACGGAAAGCGTGAGATAAGATGTGCAGGGGTGACACGAATGGGACTGGTTGTAACCTGCTCAATTTTACCTTTTAATCAAAGGCATTTGCATTTAAATGCTGCTGTTGCGTGCTCTGATTCTATGTGCTGTAAGTGTGTGAAAGAAAGACTGTGTGTGTGCACTCAGGTCTATAGATGAGTGTGTACGGTTAATGGAGGCTAGCGCGAGTCCTTCTTGTATAAGTGGCAATCACTAATTCCATTATCCATTACCTATTACTGTAGAGGCCGTAGAGAAAAGCTGCCCAGTGTAATTACCAGCCCACGTTTACAGGCCATATCCTCAATTACACATCACTGCTCTCTAATCGGCCCATTTAGCACACATAGGACCACATGAGTCGCCATGCATTACAATGCAAAAGGCTTATGCGTTGTATATTGCAGCCTTGATGTCACTGTAATCTATAAGTTTTATTTGTATTGGATAAAATGCAGTCAACTGGTCATTATCACAAAATAACATGAGAAAAAAGAGGCTAATCCATTTCCTTGAACAGTAGTCAATTGTTGTAGTCAAAAGCTACCTGCTGATATCCGTACAATCACTGACTTGGCCCTCTTATTTAGATCGGATTTTAATTCAGTTGTTGTGGCATTTTGTGTTTTCTTTGTGACATACATTTTGTTTTTTATATTTTGTTTTGTGGCATTATATATTTTATTATATTGTGCATTATATTGTTGTCCTTTTATATATATATATATATATATATATATATATATATATATATATATATATATATTTATTTATTTATTTATTTATTTTTTTTTTTTTCTGGAAAGCACTTGGTTCACTTTGAGTGTTGTAAAGGGCTGTATAAATAAATGTTGATTCACTGATCGATCGATTGATTGATTGATTGATTGATTGATTGATTGATTGTACAGTTTACTGGTATTTTTTTTATATTTTATATTTGATTGCAGTATGCCGTCACTGGTTAATCAGAATTAAGTATTACAGAGAGCTGTGAAATAAGGATCGTTAGTCATTGGAGCTCGCTGGGGCCAAATTCATTAAAGTAGTCTGTGGTGTTACCTTGGAAAAACCTTGGAGTATTTCAATTAAGTGATTAAATTAATTTTCAGTACCAACATGCCTATTTGTTATGTAAAGTAGCCTTATTATTGATCGAACCGTATTTACAAAATTCCTGGTTCAATTTCTGTGGAGCTATAATGTCCACAGGAAGCATGTCAAACTGAATTGTATAAAGACTTGTTGATTAATGTCTTCTATTGATCATGGCAGCAGCTAATCAGATTCATTAGATGTTCAAATGATGCAGAAAACTAAGCAGACATACATCCAGATGGACAATGGATGCTATTTTCAGCATGTTAACCAGTACCTGATTTGCATTGACTGGGTGCTAAAACAATGCAGGCATTGTAAATGCAATCAAGGGACACAATTGTTTCTGTGGCGCTGTTATTCTCAGTGCTATTTTAGGATTATTTCTTTACCATTATAGTATTTATTCTATATGTTCAGTTTTTCATTTTAATTTAAGTTTTAGTCATTTTGTTATGTGCTTTTGTCATTTAATGTAAAAAAAATTGTTGGTTTAACTTAAAAAAGTAAGTAACCTGATTGCCTTAATTTTATTCATTGAAATTAAAAATTTGAGTTACTTCAAAGGAGGAGATTGGTTTAATCAACAGAAGCTAAAAATAGTATGTTCTCTGAACCACATTATTTAGTTGTTTTTACAGTGTTCTTTCAGCTTTATTTCAAATAACAACAACTATTTGTAATAGTTTTAGTTAATAATAACAACGCTGTTTATTCTCACCACTGCAGAATGAGAAAAAACATTTGATCTGGTGACGTGATTCTGATCGCAAATATTTCGCCTGAGAATTTTGTCTTTCCTTTAGCCTGTAGCAGATCTGTTCAATTATGAGAGTTGGGTAAAGTATGATTTCTCTTGGTTGTTTATGGTAGAACTTTAGTGCAGGTCTGAGTCTGACAGAGGAATCTCTCCCTCAAGCGTCCTCAGAGCAGCGCCACATAAAAGACTAAGCGGAGGCTTGTTAGAGAGGAATCATTAGTATGAGCGAGCGTCCTCGGTCTGCCTGTTCCTCAGCTCTCCTCTGCAGCAGGGAGACCCTTTCTTTTGTATTAGTTCATTATAATCGCTTTAGTATATTGTTCAGCATTGAATTCCTTCCCTTTAAACCTAAACTTCCCCGAGCATGGATTCTTAATCTCTTCCCCTTATCACATTCAACTCCTTTGTTCATTCAAAAATTAAACATTAACATAAATCAATTTAGGAAGGTTTTTCGTGCAATTAAATAACTAAGCCTTCACAGCAAAAATAAATATGGTCTAGTAGTCTTTTTGTTAAAATGATTTTAGTTATGCCTATAAATGCAGGGAAAATGAGAAGGACTGAGTGGGATTTGAACTCTGATGTACTGTATGCACTGCCTGCGCTCCGCTCATGAATCTATTTACTCAAACACATTTTTAATACATTTCTACAGTTCTTGGCTTTTTAACAAAGATTTGTTACTGCTTTTTTTTTATGGCAAAGAATATGTACCGGTATATAATAATGTGTCATGTGAATATGGGCAGTGCTCAAAGTGGGAAGTGTGCCAGTAGTATTATTTTTTATGTACAGTGGTATACTATGTACGTGATTGGTGGTTTAGCACATTTTTTCATATTTCAAAAGCGAAAAGCGATGATCTGAACTTGATTTAATAATAATAGTTCATAATCTGGCTTTGAGTTAACGTTGATTGATTGTAACAAAATGTTGTAGAATTGTGTTTGTGAAGTCAAACACGTATTTATGTAATATTATGTAATATTACTTGAGAAATTAATGAAGAGAAGAGTTTATGCTGAATTGACTGTCATAGATGGTGTTACGGAAAATCACGAAGAGCGCAGTCTTCCGGGTGACGTCATCCGCCATCTGTCGGAAAAAGCCGAACTCTAATTGCGAGCGCACCTGATAGAGATTAACGCGCTCTTATAATGAATCAAAGACCAAACACTGACAGAAACGAGACGGGTGAGAACAGCGCTTGTCCTGCGGGGTTTCCAGTTTTCTTTGTAACCAGAAGTTATGAAGTATGAGTAAGAAATGCAACAGAAATCGGATGTACATCAGTGATTAATCAACCCGAGACGCTGCTGGTAGGATGACTGCTTGAGGCTTGATTAACTCATATTCTGAGAGACATTTTTTATTCAATTTTAATTCAATGATTAAAAGTAGCCTATATACGATGTATATATGAATTTAAATCTCTAGTAAAATGTGAATATTGTTGCATTGCAATGTCAAGATGTCTGATTGTAATTAGTTGTTGTATTCTTTTTCTCTTCCTGTGTGGTTTAAAAGGTTATCAACCTAATTTGAGCTTTAACATTTCTACTGAAGAAATTACTGTTTGAAGAAAATCTAACTGCAAATGAAGTTCATCTGTTCCAATGTATTGTGACATGAATGGAAAGTAAAAGACTGCAAGTCAAGATTGTAACAACTTTAATGAAGAGTGAAAGTAAAAGCCATTTTTGAGATGATTCCTGTGTCCGTGGTTGACTAAGCAATTTTTCAAGTTAAATGCAGAACTGATGTGTAAAACCCAAGGAGAAACTTGACAGTTGATAACCACAGCTGACAGCCCCAGCTTGAAAACACAGTTTGGCGATCAGCATAACAGCAGTGGACTTCACATTTGGGGCAGTGCAGAACGGCCAAGCTCAGACGGTGTGTCATTGGAGCAAGAAGGTGAAGGACAGGAAGGTTGCTGTTGCTGTTGGAGTGTTAAGTGAATAAGTTGAACATGGCTGAAGAAGCAGTGGGGAAACCAATTGAGCAACTTAAAAAAGAAAGGACTGCTGCAAAAATTAGTTTCACAAGACAAGTCAATTTCCTTAACAGAGAAGCTCACAGGCTCTTGGAAGACGAGCTCAAGGAAGAGTTCAAGAGGCTCTCACTCGTCACACGGAAGGTTTTCGAGACAAACGATGATTACAGATCTGGACTTCTCGCTGATATGGAGGCTGATGAGAGCAAAGATGAAGAGCCATTGCAGCAGGAAGCTGATATTAAGAAGACGGCAAGTGAGTGCGATGGGAAGTTTAATGAAGTTGAAAGAATTGTTCAAATTAATCTTTGGTCAAGATATGGACTGCACGAAGTGACTGGTGCAATATGTGCAGCAGAGAAAACCTGTAATCGAGTAGCAAACAAGGCTATTGATAGCAGTGAGTATGAAAACTATGAAGTGCAACTCGACTTTCTTGAAAAACTTGTTAAAGAGGCACTGAAAGCTTTGTCGAGCTGGGAGAAATGGACCCCTGATGACGAAAAGAAAGCTTTGGAAGGACGTGTGAGGAGGCTAAAGGAAGACAGCAATGACCTCGAAGCAAGGAAGGGTGAGTTTGCTAGAGCACGGAGGGTCGCTGAAGATGCATTAGTCGCAAACCCCACTATGGCACACGCACCGCCTTTTGTAGCTCAAAGCAACCCCATCGTGAGATTCAGACCTGCCAGTTTGCCTGTGTTCGATGGAAACAAGAGAAACTTCTATCGTTGGAGGAAGGACTGGGAAAAACTTCAACAACAGGGAGAACCTTCTGGGTCTGTGGAAGTCAAGAAAATTCAGGTATTAGACAGTATAGATGCCAGGATTGTGAAAGATCTTCGTTTGTCCTCTTACAACACTGCTGTAGAGATTTTCAGAGTGCTTCAAAATCGATACGGGAACAATTATGCGATTACAATGGAAATTGTGGAGGAATTAGAGAGAATTCCTGCGATGAGAGGAAACCAGCCACGCAAAATGATCGAACTCGTCCAAACGGTGGAAAAGGCTTTAGTGGATCTTACTGACCTTGGAGACACGGGGGTCATAAAAAATCCTCTTGTAATTAAATCCATAGAAAGTAAACTTCCTGAGTTCATGAAGAGGGACTGGCTTGCTTTGGTGACGGCTCCGGAAAGTGAGGTCACATCAGAAAATCACTTTGATAAACTTCTCGAGTTTTTGAAGAAGGAGGAAGGAATCTTTGAGCGACTTGAGCAGCTAAGAGTCACAGAAAAAGTGGAAAGGCAGGACAGGAAGCCAGAGAGAAGTTACGCATTCACTAAATCAACAAAGACAATTCCGTTTGGAGGTGTGTGCATTGTGTGTGGATCTGAGAAGCACAAAGGTAAAATCTTCTTTTGTGATAAATTCAAGGAGCTGCAATTTGCAGAAAAGAAGGTAATCCTGAGAAAACTCGGGTTATGCAGAAGGTGCTTGGGGTATCATGAAGATGACAGCAAGTGTAGAGATGTGTTTCTGTGCAGGAGAAGGGAATGCAAAGGAGGAGGCTCTGCAGATCATCATTACCTTTTCTGTCCCAAAGGGGAGACCAATGCTGAACATCAAAACAAAGTCGCCATCAAAGAGGGGAAGAAAGGAGGTAGACTAACTGTGGAACAAGAGAAATTTCTCTCTGAACTTTCTCCTGAAATGGTGGAAAGGTGTATGAAAGCGTTTACCAACAGAGCTATGAGGGAAAGTTCCAAAGAAGGAAAACTAGGATTGTTGGAGGGAAATGAACTTCAGGAGCTTCCAGTCATCATGATGCTCAAAGAGGTGACGACCAATGCAGGACAAACAATTGGAACTCTAATTGATCTGGCATCTGATACAAATTATATAACTCACAAGGCTGCCGATAGGCTCGGATTGAGTGGAGAGGAAATCAACCTGGTTGTTCATGGAGTGGGTAAGATGGCTATCCGTGTAAGAACCAAAAGGTATCTCCTCAGAATTCGAGTAAGAACACCAGCAGGAACAGAGAAATCCCATCAACTTGTCTGTTATGGTTTAGAAGAGATTGCAAGAATGCATAAGAGTGTGAGTCCACAGCAACTGAAAAAGTTCTTTCCAGACGTCGACTTGGCAGAACTAAAGAGGCCTGAAAAAATAGAACTTCTTCTCAGTCATCGGGAAGGAAAGCTTGCGCCACAAAGGGTAAAGATTGTAGGAGATCTTGTCCTTTGGGACAGCCCACTTGGAAAAATGGTAGGTGGGGCACACCCAGACTTGTTTGAAGAGATACGTATGACAGCTTATGAGTCGAAGACGCATTTTGCAAGATCAATGAGAACTGCTGTGGCCAGGTATAGAGAAGTCCGTGGTGAAAGTGAGCCGCTGTGTACCTCCAAAACCTCAAAGGAAATTGCCTGTATTGATGGAAAAAGTACATTTACAAGTGGTAAGGAATTCCTTCAATGGTGGAGCTGGGATAGTATCGGAGCTGCATGCGAGCCAAAGTGTGGAGGTTGCCGCTGCGGGAGCTGTCAGCCGGGAGGGAAAGAGATGACTTTGGCGGAGGAGAAAGAGCTAGAAATCATAAAAAGTGGCCTTACTTATGTGCAAGTGGATTCTCATAGCGATCGACCTCATTGGGATGCAAGGTACCCATGGATCCAAGATCCTGTTTCTCTTCCTTACAACCGGAGCGGCGTGGAATCGACATTCCTGAGAACCGAAAAGCAGCTTGGGAAGGTGCCTGAGTGGAAGAAAGTTTACACTGCACAGGTTCATGAGATGGTTAAAAGAGAAGCTGCAGTAAAACTAACAAAGGAAGTGCTTGACAAGTGGGCAGGTCCGGTCTGGTACGTAAGTCATCTAGTTGCACCAAACCCACATTCAGTCACCACACCTGTGCGTCTTGTGTGGAATAGCAGCCAGAAGTTCAGGGGACTGAGCATGAACGACCTTCTGTTAAAAGGTCCTGATGTGTTGAATTCTATCAGAGCCGTCCTGCTCAGATTCAGGAAAGGAGTGTTTGGAGTGTTGGGAGACATCAGAAAGATGTATAATTCGGTATGGCTGGAAGAACGAGAAATGCATCTTCACAGATTTCTTTGGCGAGACACACCTGAGGAAGAAATAGGAGAGTATGCCATAACCAGGGTTAACATTGGAGATCGTCCGGCAGGTTGTATAGCGCAGTTAGCAATGAGGGAGACCGCTGGTTTGGCAGCTTTTGCTCACTTGAAAGAGGAGCGAAGAGTCCTAGAAGAAGACTGCTATGTGGATGATATCCTCACATCTCAAAACGATCGGAAGAGGCTGGTTGTGATCGTGAAGGGCATTGAGGAAATCCTAGAAGCTGGTGGATTCGCATTGAAGGAATGGGTCTGGTCTGGTCGAAGTGGGAGGTCCGGATCTGAAAAGACAAGGAAAGTTTCAAGCCTGATTCCTGAGAAAACTGTAATGCTTCCTAATCAGCTGGTAGAGGGGGATGAGAAGGCCCTGGGAGTTGGATACCTGGCGGAGGAGGATAGATTGTATATAATGACTTCTGTAAATTTTTCCAAAAAGAAAAGGAAAGTGAGAACTGAGCAGGATCTCCTCGAAGAGGAAGTTAGGTTGAAGACACCAAATCCATTGACGAGGAGGAATCTTTTGAGTCAAGTAGCAGGACTCTATGATCCACTTGGTCTAGTCACACCAGTGAAACAAAAGGGTGCGATTCTCGTTAGGCGAGCATTCCAGGAAGGCGGAAGTGGATGTCTAACAAGACATACATGGGACACTGCGCTTTCTGAGGGAATCCGAAGAGAAGCTATTGATTTGTTTGAAGAGTATGTGCGACTCCAGAAAATAAAGTTCCACAGAAGTCTCACGCCTGAGAACTGGAAAGGAAAACCATGGGGAGTCACATTCTCGGACGGGAGTGACACAACCTATGGTGCAGTACTATACCTCAGGTGGGATACCAGTCAAGGAGTGGATGTTCGCCTAGTTGAGTCTAAATCCAAACTGACACCACTAGAACTGAAGGGAGATCCAGTGAAAGCTGAAGTTTGTGGCGCAGTCTTTGCAATACGTCTGAGGAAATACTTTGAAAAACATGGACGAATCAAAGTGGAGAAATGGTTCCATCTTGTGGATAGTCAGATGGTGCTGGGAGCCATTCAGCGTGACAGCTATGGGTTTCAAACTTTCTTTGCAAACAGGATCGGAGAGATTCAGAAGACAGGGGCAATTGACGACTGGTGGTGGATTCCAGGGAAAGTGAACATCGCTGATATTATCACACGAGGGGCGAGCTCTAAAGATCTTGATGAAAACTCCATGTGGCAAAATGGACCAGAGTTCCTTAAAGAGTCAGTGGACAAATGGCCTAAGAAATCAGCAGCTGAAATTGCCGATAATGCTAGAGAAAGTGTTAACAAGCTCCAGAGGAAAGTCTTCTCGGCAGCAGTGACTAGGGCCCAAATGGAGAAGATAACTGAAGGGAAGAAAGTATCAGTACCTGAGGAGTCGTTTCGCTGTAAGATGCTGAGCACACTAATTACTGGAGGACTAGTGGATGTCGAAAGATTCAGTAGTCTGTCAAGGTTGGCAAGAGTCATCGGCTGGGTGTGGCGCAGCGTGAGAAAATGGCTGGGAAAAAGGAATAGAAGGTCAGCAGCTGGGAAAGAAGATAGAGTTGGAATCAGTGGAATTGTGCTGACAGTGGAGGAAAGAGAGGATGCTTTAAAGGCACTCTTTTTGGCGGCACAAAAGAGTACAAAATTCCCTGAGACTACACTGTGCAGACTGGTTGTGGTTAAAGAAGAAGGCACAGGACTTCTGGTGTGCAGAGGAAGATCTGAAGCTTTTGGAGGAGATAGACTCACCATTCCACTATTACCTATGGAAGCACGAGTATCATTGCTACTGGCTCATGAGGCACATAATGTAAACCATGAAGAGATTGCTGGAACACTTCTGAGGATGAGAAAAGTAGCATGGGTGGTGAAAGGTCGGAGATTGGCCAAAAAAGTGGTGGAAAGGTGTGTCATCTGCAGGAAAGCACGGGCAAAGAAATGCAAGCAGATTATGAGTGATCTCCCACCTGAAAGGAGTGGACCAGCTGCACCCTTTGAGTTTGTTACAGTGGACCTATTCGGCCCTTATGAGGTGAAGGATGAAGTGAAGAAAAGGGTGCGATTGAAGGTTTGGGGCATTGTGTATTGTTGCATGGCTTCAAGGGCTGTTCACACAGATGTTGTAAGCGACCAATCCACTGAAAGTTTCTTGCTGTCGTACAAGAGGTTCACTGCTTTGAGAGGACATCCCAGAAAAGTGTGGTCAGACCTAGGCTTGAACTTTGTGGGAGCACAGTCAGCCCTGAAAGATCTGTACGAATTTTTGGAGCGAGTAAGGAAGCCAGAATTTGAAGAGGAAGCCGGGAAACATGGAACTGAGTGGGTTTGGAAGTTTCATCCAGCTAACTCACCCCATAGGAATGGAGCGGCTGAGGCTGCTGTTCGTGTGGTGAAAAGAGCTCTTCTCAATCTAGGTGGCGATGGTATCTTCACGTGGGGGGAATTTCAGACTTTTCTGTATATGGCTGCAAATCTGGCAAATGAAAGGCCGATAGACGCACGAACTCAAAGTCGTGAGTTTTGTTTGGAATATGTGACACCGAACTCCCTGTTGCTTGGAAGAGCAAACCCAAGAGGAGATCCAGGTGATTTCGATTTTGCTGGATACCCATACAAGAGGTTAAGGGTGATCCAAGGGGAAATTAACAAGTTCTGGGAAAGGTGGAGCCAGTTAGCAGGACCAAACCTGTTCATAAGGAGTAAGTGGCACACAAGGGAAAGGAATGTAACCGAAGGGGACATTGTCTGGGTTGCAGACCAAAATGCTCTGAGAAGTCAATACAAGTTAGGAAGAGTCACGAAGGCAAATGCTGATCCTAAAGGTATTGTGAGAGATGTTGAAGTAAGAGTTTCCTCAAGTCACCCAGTCTTTTGTTCAGGACCAGAGAAATCGGGCACGAGGAAAATCACCAAATGTGAAGTCACTAAAATTCCATCAACCATTATTCGTAGGGATGTTCGGCGATTAGTTGTATTGATCCCAGTGGAAGAACAGTACAAGGACTTGGAAGGAAAAGTGTGACCTCTTGGATTCAAGAATCAAGTAGGTCAAGTGGGAGGTGTGAAGTCAAACACGTATTTATGTAATATTATGTAATATTACTTGAGAAATTAATGAAGAGAAGAGTTTATGCTGAATTGACTGTCATAGATGGTGTTACGGAAAATCACGAAGAGCGCAGTCTTCCGGGTGACGTCATCCGCCATCTGTCGGAAAAAGCCGAACTCTAATTGCGAGCGCACCTGATAGAGATTAACGCGCTCTTATAATGAATCAAAGACCAAACACTGACAGAAACGAGACGGGTGAGAACAGCGCTTGTCCTGCGGGGTTTCCAGTTTTCTTTGTAACCAGAAGTTATGAAGTATGAGTAAGAAATGCAACAGAAATCGGATGTACATCAGTGATTAATCAACCCGAGACGCTGCTGGTAGGATGACTGCTTGAGGCTTGATTAACTCATATTCTGAGAGACATTTTTTATTCAATTTTAATTCAATGATTAAAAGTAGCCTATATACGATGTATATATGAATTTAAATCTCTAGTAAAATGTGAATATTGTTGCATTGCAATGTCAAGATGTCTGATTGTAATTAGTTGTTGTATTCTTTTTCTCTTCCTGTGTGGTTTAAAAGGTTATCAACCTAATTTGAGCTTTAACATTTCTACTGAAGAAATTACTGTTTGAAGAAAATCTAACTGCAAATGAAGTTCATCTGTTCCAATGTATTGTGACATGAATGGAAAGTAAAAGACTGCAAGTCAAGATTGTAACAACTTTAATGAAGAGTGAAAGTAAAAGCCATTTTTGAGATGATTCCTGTGTCCGTGGTTGACTAAGCAATTTTTCAAGTTAAATGCAGAACTGATGTGTAAAACCCAAGGAGAAACTTGACAGTGTTCCTATAGCTCAGTTTAATGAATACAAATTGTATGTGTACAAATAGTGTTGTTGGGTTATTTTAGTCACTTGTCTTTCCTTAACACGTTTTTCCTCCCTTATGTGTATGTTTCGTTCATCCCACTTGTTGACATTGGTTTTAGAGTTCATCAGTGTAATCGACAGACACTAAAGGAACCGTGTCTCAATGTTATTTGCTGAAAACTTCTTCCTGGTAGTTTTTTTTCTCTTCCATATGGCTTACAAATCTCCTCAAGCCTCCTCAATCCCACAAGTCTCATTGAGGGCAGTGATCGACCCCCACAGCTCAGCGATGAAGCTCTGCTAAAAGCCCCATTTTAGCTCCAAGCCAGTATATTACATAATACCACAGAAATTATACAGGATAGGATAGGATATTATTCACCTTAATCTTAGAGGGTTTATAGTATGCTCACAGTGTACACAGACGGTTTTCCTGGAATTTCTTTTTCAAACACTCAAAAGCAATTTTTTTCAATGACTTCCATCCGAAATCAAGCAGAATAGTATGTATGGACAGTTATTGCATGTTTAATCTGTTGGGATTTGTCAGGCTGTATTATGAACTACCTTTACAAATGGCTTTTTAGTTTAATATCAAAGCGATTCTAATTGTGAGGAAACTTTGAAGTTTCTCGCTGTTTTCCCTCCGGCTTTTAATTAACAAACAAAATGCTCTGGCATAGGCATAGTTCATCCCAAAATACAAATTCTGTATGAAAACTTTGTCTTCAGTGGAACAGTGAAAAGAAATGTTGAAAATAGTACTGCTCACTCTTTTCCATGTAAACATTATAAAAGTATTGTAAAATGTGTTACTTTTGCGCTATTGTCCATATATTCTGAAGCTTTGTGTGAGGAAAAAAGCTGAAATTTAAGTTGTTATTCACTGAAGCTCTTACATATGGTGCTTTTTGGAGGATCCAATTTTGAGGTGAACAATCCCTTAACATTTTTATTGTCATACAATAAATCCAAGTGACCCTTAGAGAAATATTGTAATGCATTTTGCACATACATTTTTAAAACATTTATAACATGCCAAATCAATTAATAAAATGTGCGTGGATAAAAGTGAAGTGTTCACCAGAGGATCGCTGCCCATAAGGTCTGATTATCCTCCGGCCAAGCTTCCTCTTGTCCATCTGCCAGTATTTATGAGTTGAGATTTCTCTCTCTTTGTCTTTCTGTCTGTCAGAGCTAATTGAGAGTGCATGCAAAGAGCCTTTGACATTTTAGAAGAATCATAGCATAATCAAACACCTTCCACGGTGCTCTTTGTGCCTGTTTGTCTCTCGTTCTCACCCTGTCCCATTTCTTTTCTGATATTCATTTTTTTGTCACTCGCTGTCTCATTGTCTCCTCATGTGCTGTCACCTTCAATACTTTCATGTCTTTTTTCTTTCTGTACTCCATTGCTTATGTTTGAAACGTTGTTTTCTTGGCCATTCTTCCTTAGCTTCATGCTACGACAGATCAACCATAGTTTGTTAGCATGAATATTAAGATATGCATTAACATGCTGTTCTGTCTGCAAGTTTGACTAAGAACGACTGGCAATTGCACAAATGAAATTCAATTGATGTATAAGAACGTTTAGCTTGCATTAATTAGATATTTTTATGTGTATGATCAACAATGTGGCACCACATTTAGCTCTTAGCTACAGTTTTACATAATTATGCATATGCATTTTTTGCACATGAGAGTTTGTGCTGCATCAAAAGCATTCATCAATTGAAAGTACTACAGTGCTTCTGTGAACACATTCACCCAGCGCTGTCACAGAAATAGATTGTATTTTAAATGACAAGGTAAATTATTATTTCAATTGCAATCAACTTCAAGAAGGCAGACAAACAAATGAATGCAGATGCACAATGACTGGCGGAAGTCACCCTCGAAACACAGCATAAGAGAAATATGTAAATCATACTGCCAGCAAAAAACACTGAGCATGAGTAATTACATTACATTACATTGCTTAATGTCTCTCATGAACAAAAGGCTCAGAGTTAAGATTACTAATATTACTCTGTTATATCACTAGACATTGTAGTCACATCCTTTACAGTATGACTGAATACGATCCTGTAATAAAAAAGTTGTCAGCCATCCCCAACATTTTTCATCATTTTCACAAAGCTTTTATGAATGTCTGAACATGCAATATATCTAAAGAAAGAACAGAGCCTCTGCTCATAAGACAATAACAAAACGTTTCATTCTAGCTTCATGCATTCTTTTTTCATCAACACTTAAACATTTTGAACAAAAAGCTGAGAAAAATGGCTTTTGAAAAAGCTGTGCATAAGCAATGCTTTTATCGCTTGTTTCTGCTTGTTTCTCTCCTGTGTTTTGATCCAGAGATTCTGTACACTTTCAGAGGATGCACAATAGCGCCCCCAACCATATAACAGGGAAAACACTTAAGCCAGAAAATTCTGTCAATGGTGGGAAAGCGCTGGCTGTGTCCAAAATCACACACTCTCTTGAGTATAGGTAATTATTTTGAATAAGTAATTACTTCACGACCGCTAAAAAAGTATGTTTATTTAGAATGAATGTGTGTAGTATTAATGTAATCTGGACGCACTACATTCGCCATGTTGTCATTATCATGTGAGCTACCAGCATCAGTTATGCTGCTTCAATGCCATTCACAAATACTCTCCCATGGCCATCGTATGCACACTTCAGAATGTCACCGGAAGAAGGCCATCCCGGAACTTTTTGCCTACTTTTTTATGAGTACTGTGAATTCGGACATACTTTGTTTGTGACATACTCTTTTTTGCCTGCTATATAGGGAAGTATGCAATTTCAGATGCAGCTGTTGTCTCATAAATTATGGAAAATTCCATCAATGGCGGGGAAAGAGTTGAAGGAGTTATCATGAGAAATCAAATTTTCCTTAATCTTTTGAGATAAGAGTTCATTGTACTTTAAAAGCATGCTGCAGGCTTCAAAAATGACTTGTTCTGAAATTTAGAAAAATTAACTTATATGAACAGCGACATTTACATATTACTGATTAGGGTTACACTTTATTTTAAGGTGACATTACATTGCACTTACTCAAATAAGAGTAAGTACACAAATGAATTAACTACATGTACTTACTGTGTTACGGGTAGGGTTTGGTTTATAGTTACTTGTTCTTACTAAACTAATAACATGAAATTATGCATAATTTATATCACATTAAAATAAAGTGTTAAATGAGAAGCTGAAGTTTATTTTATTATTTTTTAATTTAACTTATTTATATTTTTTACAAGATCTCTGATCTTAACAGTTTGTACAGCACAAGTCGGCCCGGGTTGTTCTGTAATCTTGTGACACTAGCTATGTTTCCATCTAAAGTTGTGAATTTAACTTATGCACAAACTTGGAATATATCGCATAAATCATTTGCGAATAAAGCAACGTTTCCATCCCATGTGTTCAAGAGAACAAAATAGTCACTTCTTGGGAAATTGGTGCAAAATATCTGTATTAAAAATAGAAGTCACTGTAATCGGGGAAGCAACTGTGTCTTTTTTCCCTACATCAGAAATGACTTCTCAGCGCGCACAGACAAAATGCAATAAAAGCTGTCATGTTACCCTGCGTTCGGATGCCTGGTGTTTTGGAAACGGAATCATGTGAGACTCTTCTGGGAGGTCATTATACCCAATCATTCTGATGACAGACTTTGGCTCAGGCATTTCAGAACGATCAAACCAACATTTGAGATGCGGTCCGCTGGTTAGCCAAGTTATCCAATTACATCCACTGAGGCAGTCACAGCTTTTTTTTTTGCTGCACATCAAAGGATATATTCGTTTTATGCACTATTTCTCATCAGATAAAAAAAGAATGTTGCACCTCATTTGAGCGCATAAGTTCTTTTATGTGCATTTTTAGAATTTATGCACATCTTGACGTTTCCATGCAGTGTTTTTTATGCGATATACCAAAATGTGCATAAAAATAAGTGGATGGAAAAACACAAGCTTTGCAAAGAGGCTTTTACTGAATCTTTAGGAAGTTATCCCTAAAATGTATATTCTGTCATCATTTAATCACCCTCATGTTATTCCAGTCTTTTCTTTTTTCTAAGGCACACAAAAGATTTTAAAGAACAGGTTAGGTGCCCATTGATTGTAAGGACAAAAAAAACTCTCAAAAAAACTTCTGAGTTCCACATAAGATAGAAACTAGAGGGTGAGTAAATGATAACAAAATTTTAAACATCACTTGAAAAAAAAAGAAAAAGATCAATTTAAAAAGGTCAAGTTTTGCCTGGTTAATATTGACCAACTAGCACCTGCTTGTTTATATTGTCTAAATAAAATAAACTAAAATTGCAACTTAGAAATTTCTTTTATTTTAACTACAATATGATCCCTTTAATAAAAGTGAGATTGGTATGGTTGGTTTAGCTACACACGATGGATGTTTTTGTATACATAAAAGCACACAACCTCTCACATTCGTTCTGTGCACAGACTCATTACCTCAGCCTCTGTGTGCTGTGCCGTACAGGCAGTGTGTTCATTCATTAGGCGTGACTGCTGCTATTGTCAGCTTGTGTTCTCTGGGCTTTTCGTACACGAATGAGTGTGACGTTAGCAACAATACTGGGTCCCTCATCCTTATTCACTGTAAAAGCATGCAAAAATGGCTTGTGCACCACCAACGCAGGATTTAATACAAACTTCCTCCCTTTTTTAAGGAATGATAGGTTTTTCCACTGTGCGAGTCCTTGTCATTGATGTCCTGCTGTCACATCTTTTACTCCTCTCTTGCTTTATCCCTTGTTCTGACCTTACACATTCCCTCCTAATACACTCCTGTCATTTCTCTTTATTTTCAACTCTCTTCTCCTGCATCACAAGGACCTTCTGAACCGGCGTCTCTGATAGCACAAACTCCACATGTGCTCCTCCGCAGCATCACACTGACTGATATAGTGCACAGCTCTCGTGGATTAGCCCATCGATCTGCTCTAATCAATCCCACAGTCCCCAGAGTGTGCAGGAGACTATGAGAGATTCATCTGGGCGTGGATTTGCGATTCACTGTAGAGATCAAAATGCCACTTTCATTCCATTGTGCTTGATTGGATATATTTGTATGTTACTGTATTTTGATAAACTGTACAGTAAAAAAAGTTTAAAAAAACAGTCATTACAATTAATTATTCATTATTAATATTCATATGAATAATAGTTATTCAGAAAGGCATGCATAATGCTTTAAAATGAATTACAAATTTAACCAAATATTTAAAAAAATATATATTCTTTAGTTTTAACTAAATTGTTAGCCACTTTTTTAATAAACATATGTAAAATTATGACAACTTTGAGTCTTTATAGTTCCGTTTCAAAAATTAAATACTTTGTTGAATTATACAAAGCATATTTGCTATAAGGAAATTATAAATGGAATACAGTTTTGCCTAAAAAAGGGGCTTTACATTATTACATTAATGTTGACACTATATCTAGGCCTATAACTGGTTCTGTCTGAATTAAGGCACATAAAATTTTATTATTGGAACTTACAGATTAATATACAGACATATGTCTTCACTGCACAGTTGGCACAGCATTTTCTTTATACAGCATTATGTTTTTCACAAGGAATCCCGTTGTTACACTTAAAATTTGTATTGGCTAAAAAGACAGTTACAATCTCTTTTATTTTTTATACAAAATATTTACAAACTTGTTAACTACATTGTTAAATA
This sequence comes from Semotilus atromaculatus, assembly GCA_031834385.1. Lineage (NCBI taxonomy): Eukaryota > Metazoa > Chordata > Actinopteri > Cypriniformes > Leuciscidae > Semotilus > Semotilus atromaculatus. The sequence goes on from JAULUF010000026.1 coordinate 13,158,659, forward strand.
TATGTAAAGGAACTCCTAATGAGGAGTTTAATACTCAGAGGAAAAAAAGATAATGTTAGTTGATCGGTAAGTTATCACCATGGTTATCACGGGCTATGGGCGCCGCCATTATTTGTTTACAACACTGAACACTGATGGAGCTCGACTCGGATTTACAACATGCACGATCATCCATGTCTCCCGAAATATATGACAGTAACCCCAGCTTCACTGTTGTGCTGCTCACGCGACGCTCACACGTTGCTCCTGCTCCCGGTGTGAATGCACTCATTGATTAAAGCTGCAGTCGGCAAGTCTGGCAGATTGAGTGGACTTTGGCAACATTTTGAATGTTTACAACTCTCATGCCCCTCCCCACTATCAACGAATACCCTCCCACAGAGTTCGTGCTGATCAGTGCGTGTGCACCAGATTTTCTGTGAACGTGCCCGTCTCATCAGCATCTATCAACATTCCTCCAAAAAGCCGAACTTTATCCCTTCATCTGGACATGTTTATACACCTAATGTTACGTTCACACGGATTTCAGTGCAAACAAAGCTAACGAACCTGCCCAACAAGTGCTAACGTAGCTATCCATACCAACACATTTGGGCAAACATACTTAGATTACTAACATAACACTAAGAAATAAAGTAACTGGTTGATAAAGCACAATTACCTGTCGAGAAGAAATGTTGCAAGCTCTGCATCCAGCTTGAACCCAATTAAATCACGTAAATCTCTCCACCTTTCAAAATGCCGATCCGATTGTAACTTGCACGAGGGGTGGCGTGTGCACGACCTGTGATTGACAGTCAGATCTCACACCCCCCTGCGCTGATTGGACCCGATGATCCGGGAGCGTCCATATTTGCACAACAAATAACACGCTCCAGGTGGAGTTAGAAGCTCGTTTTTTTCCCTAAAACCACTTTATTTATGTTGTTCTGTCGGATTATAGTGTCGATTTCACTGAATATAATCCAAAAACAATTTGCCGACGGCAGCTTTAACATGCACGCCGAAAAAAATAAGTGCTGCTCACGCGCCGCTGAGGCTTGGAGTGTGAAACGGACGTTTTATCTACAAGATGTGTGTTTGGCTCGAATTAAATATTACATAATGTTTAGGTTATTACAAAAGGTGAATTTGCTGGTAAAGATATTAGTGTGCAATAACAAACTGTTTTGTTTTTACTAGTATTTTTGTTGTTGTGTAATGTAATTTAAAGTGAATGAAACTTAAAATAAACATTAAAATACACTGAACTGTTGTAATAAATGATGAGCGCTGAGCATGTCTGTCTCTGCCTCAGTGCCAGTCAAAGGCCAATTTTGAATTTAGCAGTTGATCATGTGACTCACTGAACGTTCTAATCACACCGGTGTGATCGTACGCTCCAGGGTCCAGCCAAGACTGTCCACACTGGTGTGATTGTACGTGTCAAAGGGTTAAAAAATGCAGGGTGCAGGGTGGTGTTTTTAAAAGTTGATCTATTAACTTGACATGGTGGTTTAAAAACGCGGCACGAGAAACTGAAAAAGCAGACAAAGCGCAACGGTCAAATACCTCTAAAAGCATTTAGATTGAAAACAACCTTTTCTCTTGTCATCACCACTAGGCTAGGGGGAACAAAGTCCAAGAATTTATATTAAAATAATTTATTTTGGTCAGAGGCTTTTGGCCATAATCAGGGGCTTAAGCCCAGCTACTTACAAGAGGACAATACATCTGTTTTTATATTTTGAGCTATTCAGAGACGTGTCAGAATATCGCTCCTTTATGATCACTCTGTCAGGGTTCTGTCACTTCTGTCTGGTTTATTTCTTGGTTTTGTGACAGAGCTCTGACACTCCTGTTTTGTCATGACTTTGTGTGGGCGCGCGGCTTTAAGCGTTCTCGAGCTGTGCACTCTCTTGTCTGTATGCCTTGTTACATGTGCGGGCCGTGGTGTTTGGATCCCGTCACATCTGTCTAGTTTGGTTTCGGTTCTGTGTCGGGATTCGGACATTCATTCTTTGCGTGTTTGTCCTCTGTCGTGAGCGCACAGAATGATCTTACGCTTGTTCTTGTGCGCTTTGTCTTAGGGTTAGGTTTAGTGCAGTTTCAAGTTCGTTCAGGCCGTACGCTCCTCTGTCCACTTGTGTTGTGTTTTGTGTAGCACACGGTTCATGTTTACATCTTTACACTTTAAGTGATCTTATATGGTCAAGAAAGACACTCACAGTATCGGTGTAGTAGGCCTACTGAATCAGCTCTGAATTGAATAGCTTTTGTAAGTTTAATAAGGATTAATCTTTAATTTATACAGTTAAATATGCAATGTTATTTGATTATTTTATTCAATTTCTGTACCTGAAAACTAATGTTAGACCTACCTGAAAAGCATAGTTTGTTATTAGTATCTTTGCTCTATTGTATTTATTTGTGCTATTGCTTGTGGTTAGATTATTTGTTTCTTTATTTCATTTGACAGCAGTCTTTTTTTTCCTGAAACATACCAAATCATACCGAAACCGCGAACCTAAAACCGTGATACAAACTGAACCGTGAGCTATTTGAAACGTTGCAGCCCTAGTACAGTGTCACAGTCGGATGATAATTCAGAGTGAGAGGTTTGTGTGGCGAAAAAGGCAGAACCCACCATTTTCGGGTTCACATTCAGGTTGGGGTAGTACTGTAAGGAGACGAATTCCATGAACTGCGATTGTTGCAGTCGCTACCCCATAACTGCGGGGAACACGAAGTTTGCCAACAGTGAGTGCAGGCACTTCACAGTTTAAACACAATACGCTAGTTAAACACAATCTTAGCCTCAAGCATAGAGTATGTGGTGACATGTTAATAAATCAAAAAGCAACGCCACTGCCGGTTGCTTTTAGAAGACAAGAGGTTGTAATGTTAAATCAGAGCACAAAGGCATTGTAATTTCTGCATCTATTATCAAAGTATTTATTAGTAATACACTGGAAATTAGTGGAAATGTAAATATTTGGTTAGTATGGTGATTTACGGTCTGTTCTCCTAAATTTTTTGGCTGTACCCCTAAAAAATTCAGTTAGGGGCCACTGTGCTCCTAGTGAAAAAAATTTGTCTGGAGCCCTGATATATATACATTTGCATAATTTGCAATAAACTTAAACCGTATTGTTTTTATATATACAATCAACATTTATAAATGAGAAATTGTATATTTCTCTATCGTTTTAGTCAAATTATGCTTCATGGTATTGTAGTTCTTTCCCTCATCAAAACTATTTTTCAATTAAAAATATATATATATTTTGCTTCAAATCAAAGTTTGTAGTCTTGTATTTCACCTCGTAGCTGATTGATTTGATTCATTTCTTGTAATGCTTTAACAAAGACTTTTTTTGAAATCCCTATGGGATAAATGAATGGAAAAAATACTCCCGGAACCAGACTGATAAACACTGTTTTAACACTATTTGATCTTTTAAAATCAACATTGATGAGACAGTTTGTGTGAAAATTATTGCTGATTCGTAATGTTTTGTAAATGCAGTTAGCAAGCAGTTTATTCGATTTTGATAAGTAGATACGAGTTGGTTTTGAATGCATGCCGCCGAGTGAACTGACGTGAAAGGGACTTGAAGTCATGTCTAAAATACATGAAGAAAATATGTAGACAGACACAGATAGAGAGACATCTGTAGATTGAAAACACTCATAAAAATTAGATCACTGTAGTGTAGATCAGAACGAGGGGTATATGCTTGTGTGTGCATGTGAGTGTAATAGAAAGAGAAGAAATGATTGATTTGTGAGCTTTAAATAAACTCAGGGTCTCATCTCCAGCTGGGTCGTTGTTCTGAGCCTGCAGAACTGTCAATCACGCAACACCTCCTGCTCTTTAGCTACAGAGAGAAGCGCAGCTGTGTGCATGTCTGGTTCAATAGCAAGCGACAGGTCGACAGACAGACAGACAGACACGCAGACAGGCAGGCAAGCAGACAGGTAATCTAAAGCAGCAGTTCAAAGAGAAAGTGCAGTGCTTTGTAGACTTTGCTATGATGTATGACTCCTCCTTTCTTATTTTCAGCTCTCGAAATGAAGAGTACATGATGGTAAGATAAGAATAGATTTTCATCATATAAGTTTATCTAGGGAAGTACTCTCCAATTAGTGGACTACAGACCAGATTTGGTTCCAGCAAACTGCAGAGACGATGAAAAAGAGGCATACTTAAGCATACTTAAAAAAGAAGTAGGCCTACTTATGGAAATAATGTACTTTAAAAGAATGAGCGAACTGAATGTAATGTTTCAGGACACTTAATTGCATGTTATTTACAATTAAATAAAAATGTATTATAGTTTACATGTATATTAAATGCAATTAGTTGAATTTAAGAGTGATTTTTTTTGGCACAGTTAAGTTGGACTTATGTGCATATTTATATGTAATGGTTAAAGTGTACTGGCAAGTGTACTTACAAGCATTTATGGTAATCTAAAATATACTTTAATTAGATTTAAATTGAAACTCATGTCATGTATTTAAAGGTATACTATGCAGGAATTTTACCTTAATATAACAGCTTCAAAGTAATTTCGGTGGTAAACAAACTCATAACAGGGCGAATCATCCTGGTAGTAAAGCTTGGGGGGGTCGCCGCTGGAAATACCAGCAATGCAAGTCTGAGAGGGGCGCCCCTGACAAATCTCGCGAGAATCGCGACTTGCTTTACGGCAACGACGTCACACACAACAACAACATATGAAGCACGAAGACACTTGCGCTTATTTCAGATGATGGAAAAAGCAAAGAAAACGCGGTAGGAAGAAAGTAGGAAAAGGAAGGCTTTCACTCGTTGGCGCAAGTTAAAAAGTAGCAATGGATGCAACAGTGATGCTGACCTGGCGATCTTGTTGATGGACTAGTAAGTAAATATCTTACTTGTAAACTTGTTTGCGTTCTATGTTGTATGTTGTTGCGCAACTTGCGCTTGCTTGTAGTATGTCATTGTTTTTATGATGCTGTTCATTCATTCATTGGTGATAATTAGACCAGTCCAATAATTTCCACATATGTTTAGCTAGATTTCGATTATCATATTTTGCGTTATATATGTTTTATTGCCTAGCTTGCCGCACAACGCTGTTGACGTTGATTCCTGCGATTATCTCGATAACAGTTGTCAATATCTCACATAATTATCTTGTGTAAACGAGCACAATTTGCAAACTATTATGATAAATTGCAATAATCATGTCTAATGACATCATAACGGCCAATGTTATGAAATAATGCGACGTACATTTAACTTTATTGATGTCATCAGGCATTTTGTAATGTTTACATTACAATCAAAAAACATAAATGAAATTATACATTAGGCCTAGACTATATAGGCTATTTACTTGTGATTTAGCTGCAATCATGTAAAAACGTTATAAGCTGCCAAACGCGATAGGCTACTTTATTATTATAAAGTAAAGTACTTTATTATTATAAAGTAGTCTAACACTTATATTATATTATAAGACATTATCCGATTTTGAACATCATCATTAGTTCAGTAGACTATGCAGTATATGCAATAGCCCAATATTTTTTATGAAATCGTGAAACATTACCTGGTCAATATCTTCGGTGTCTTGTGCCTGTTCCATGACCAACGCTACTATCCTACGGAACAGGGATGGAAATTTGCACCAGCCAAATGCGGGTGATTTTGTGTTGTTGCAGGTAAACTCTCACCAACCGGCCACCGTGGCGGGTAAATAAAAATAACATCATGCAACGTTCGTCTGTTAGGACAAATTAGTTTGAATAAACGAGTAGACACTGATTAGCAAGACCTAGCAGTGAATGTGCTTTCCATTAAATTAATCACACACACAGTAAACAAATCCTTAACCAAAAAAACAAAACAAAAAAACAGGGCTATTCTGGTGGGTGCGGTGATGCTGTGGTGACGCGTTCATGTAAGGGTGGCGCTGCCAAGAAAGCTCCTAAAATCTGTCACAAATAACAGGCAAAAGTAATGATTATGAATATGTAAACTATAGCAAAGAGATATTTTAATTATTTATTAATAAACAAGTATTTTCTTTGTCCGTGTCAGTTGCAAAGATGAAGTTGACGATGCTGATCTTGATCTTCGCAGTAGTGAACGCGCAAGAGAGAAATGCACATTTCATACGAATTGCATAAGCAGAGAGCAGTCTGTGTCTGTTTTCTTTCGTTTTTAATAGTTCTGTTTAAAAGTAGACATGTCTGTCTGTGAGGCTATAGGCTACCTTATACGCTGAGTTTCGTTCATTTATGAGACGAGCTCCAGTTCACGCGCCGTCGCCTCCGTTTCGTGATTATCTACCGTTTGCTATATTTAATTATTATTTATTAAATCCAGGCAATTGGTTGATGAAACATTGATTAAAATTAAGATACAATTAATACAAAACGAAATTCACTTTAAAGAAAGGTTTTGAGCTTTCTGTCTCTGTGAAAGTTTTAAAGCATCTTTTAGTGCCGCTTTCACAGTGGTCACGTCTGTAACATTGTTTTTTCCTCATATGGGAGCTGAAATGAATATCAGTTCATGGTTTGTGTGTGTAGGCTATTAGAGAGAAAGAGAAAATGCCAGTATTTCATTGAGACTTGAGATTAAATAAACGGGTATTGTAGATCTTGTAGTATTAATTTTCACATGCAGTTACACATTGTCGGTTAAAAACAAGAAAGTGTCTGGTAAAAACATTGAGTGGCTGGTAGATTTTGAAATCCACCAGTCACAGTGGCCGGTGGACAAAAAAGTTAATTTCTATCCCTGCTACCGAACAGGTACCGGTGTACAGGGTGGGGGGTGTATTTACGACAGTGCAAGTATTGCACAGCGACTCTGGGGGTCGTTGTTTGACAAAAACACAATTTCTGCATAGTATACCTTTAAATATATTTATAATTACACATTTGTAATGATGTACTTTAAATGGGTCATGACATGTTTTTTGTTTTTTATTTTATTATGTTCCCTTAGGTGCAAATATAGTATTACTATAGTTTTTTGGACAATTATTTTTTTTTTATTTAGTGATTTATGACCATTTCCCACCCTGTTTCTCCTCCTCTGATTCAAACAGTCTGTTTTGGGGTGTTTCCCCTTTAAGAGTTCAGTGTTAACGCCTACTGTTATGATTGGCGATCGTCAGTGCTTATGCATAAAAAGTAGTTTTAAGATGAAATACATTACTTACAGTTTGCGGCATCGTTGTTGGGCCCAGAATAGTGGGCACGGCCTGATCTTTAAGCAAAGGTTTTCTGGCAAAGCCAGCATCATACTGCGATTTGTTCTCAAAATAGTCATCCTTGAAATGTAGAGAACACACGCTTAAATTAACACTGCCGTGACTGGGACGTCCATTTCTCCCTGCCATCAGCGTATTCAAACATGTTGTTTGTCCATAGTCAGTAACAGCACATCTGCGTGGCATCGCAATCTTCTTGTAAACAGACCCACTCGCTGCACGTCGACTGAACACCTGTGGGCGTGAGCACGATGCGATGATGCGAAATGAGGCGTAGTTGTCTTGCGCTGGAGGCGGTCATATGCAAACGACTGGTACGTCACTTCGTACCGTGACGTCACTTCATACCATGGATCCACAACGAGCTGTATTCAGAGCTTGATTTAATAAATTGCTCGTTTATAATGGGCTATGGCCTGGAATACTTTGTTCCCTTCACCTGTCATCTAATCGACTCAGATGAATACAGATACATCTGAGAATGAAATGTGATCTACAGATGAGATCTTATATGGAGACAAGCCATCATCGCTGTACACATGGCTATAACCATCAGATTTGAGCGTGTCTGTGTGATGTAGAGTTTCAGAGTGTTATCTCTGTGAACTCTGATCCTAATTCAGCTCCATTTGCGTCTCATGCACATTGAGAGAAAGAGACAAACACTCAGACTCCTGTCAGCGTGGAGTAACTGGCAATTTCAACCAATTTATCTTGTGGTTTCAGAAGGGACAGTGGGGGGTAGAAAATTTTCCTGCATGCTTAACCGTTTCTCTTTTCTTCTGTCCATCCAAATCTTTTCTTCTCTGTACTGTTCTCTCCTTCTCCTTTCAATGTGCTGTAATCTCATACAATGAGATTACAATGGATTACAATGAGCAGCCTACCTCTTTTAAAAAACAGTCTGACCAGGCACACTGGGCCGCCACACTTCATTAACTACCATTTTGTATGTGTGTGTGTGTGTGTGTGTCTGTGTGTGTGTGTGTGTGGGGGGGGGGGCAAAGACAGACAGGCTGAGAATGCTTTTTTTGACAGCTGGCAGGAAGCTATGTTTTATTAGTAATTTATTGTTAATTTATTGTTCTTAGAAATACATCTGAAAAAACCGAGGTTGTCTTATATTCGGGGTCTAGACTTTTACATGTCCATAATACACCCGCAACAATAGTTGGTGCCAAAACGAATGTGCCAAGAAATACTGTGTGTCAGAGTGTAATGTTAGAAGATCGCAAGCACAAAAAAGACAGTCTTAAAAACGCAAACAGTCAAAGAAAAACCTACCATCTAAGAGCTGGGTGACTGTCATGTTTGCCTGCCTCACTGACGGGATCATCTTTGAAATGTGCTGTACAAAAGACGTATAAAAGGTAGTGGTATGTAAAAATAAATTCATATTTTTGACAAGCAATAGAAGTTTTGTTCCTGATTGAATTAGTGTGTTTGAACTAAACAGTTAACTGAATGATTCAATGACTTACTCATATAGGCAATCACTTGTTTAGTTCCTGAATTAATCAGTGTGTTTAAATGAGTCTGTTGTGAATGAATCATGTGTCTGAATGAATTCCTAAATAAATGATTCACTGACTCACTCATAAAGACATTCTCTTGTTGCCACCTACTACTAGCGTAACTATTTAACATGCAAATAAGTCTCAAAACTCCCCAGCACTAATGCTCGTGAACAGAGCGGGGGCGGTAATACTTCCTTCGGAGTGGAGAGCGCCTTTCTGAAGATTACACTTAGGGCCGCTCACTCAACCCAGAATGCCCTTTGTCATATGATGGTTTGAGAATCTGTGAAATAAGTAATAATGGGTCTAAGGTTATCGAACTCGAATGTTGTTTTAATAAAGTTGTGAACCTTATACCCGTGTGGAGAAACTGAGTTAGCAAAGATTTGTTTTGTGATATACTCACTGTGAAGTTTTTTTTCCGTTCATTGCTTAGGGGTGAAAAGAAGTTTGAAATACCTTTGCAGCAGTATACAGTACTGTTAGTAATAGCTCATGCTGCTGAGAGAGACATTTGTGCTGCGCTTTCCTCTCAATAACAAAATAAACACTACAGAAATGACAGCAGAAAAGAAAGTAGTGTAATTGACCGTTTGCAAAGCCCCCCTTAGTTATTGTCGCTATGTCCGACGAGCTACGCCGCTCTCACGCCACACCATGTTCTCACGCAGTGAAAAATACATCGCAGAGCAGAGAGACTGACAACACGCTGACAGACAGGACAGACCAGCTTACTTTTCAGTTACTTTTGATATTAAACATATTAAACAAAGTCTCACCTTTCAAATTTGGTCATTTTTTTTAAGAAATTTAAACAATAAATACCGTTTTGTGGCTCTTCAATGTGTCGTGACAGATCGCTGTAGAGCCTCAGTTAAAGCTGCTCGTGAACCGATCATCTCTTCCTTCTAGTTCATCTATAGCATCAAATACACATGAATGAACATAAGAAGGAATGTTGTTTTAACCGCAGAAAGGCGTCAGTACTTTCCGTTTTTTAAGTTCAAATCCTCCCATGTTAATCTACTAACTCTCCTGACTGTTTTGTCAGACAAAATGGCGGATGGCAAAGTATGAATGGTCAGATCACCTGTCAATCAAGCTCCCTGTGAAGGGTCAATTGGGCACAATCCAGTCAAGTCACGGCACGTTTATTTATACCACTTTATACAATATATTGCTTTAAAGCCACAAATATTATAACCATTATCTATAGGCCTACTGTAATTGAGCATAGTGCTAAATATACTCTTCTGGAACAAACACAGACATTTGTGGAGTGATACAACAATGTAAAGTCCCAGTGCTGGTGGATTTTACTACTAAAATTCACTCATATTAGCCAATCAAATCTGAAGACCAGAAGAAACTGGTGATGTTTTGAATTGTGATTGAAATTAATCACAGAGTGAATATGTTTAAAATACAACTCTGTTGGCCTCAGAATTTCAAGGAAAAGTATTTTTCTTATGACCCTTATTAAAGTGGTAATCCTCAGAAGCAAACAATACTGGAAGATATTAATTTCAGAGTCAGGAAAAGGTTGGGTAACAGCTGAGTACTTCTCATCCTCAGCACATCCTCCTGATACTTTAAGCAGGAGGGATATTTAGTCCAGTGAGAACAGGTCAGAGTGTGCATGTGAGGACACAGTGGCCTATAGAGTATTTTTCAAACAGACTGCATTTCTTTGAGGCAGGCAGAAGGGAGAATGTGTGGGATGAATTGAAAGATGCTGAATGATCTTAGAGATCCCAATAGTGGAAAGAGATGTCAGGTGGCTGAATGTTACAGCAAAGAAAGAAATGGAGCGAACAAATTTTAAAGTGCCCTCAGAAAGAGTGAGTGAAGAGCGACGTTTATGGGAGCATCTGAGATAAGTGAGGGCATAAATTTGCCCCCAGGCAGATGGTTCATGCCATGTTAGGGCATCAAAAATATTGAGAGATATGACATCTCAGCTATTTGTTCATCACTAAAGCTGTGCCTCAAGACATCTGTACAGTTCAGGGCAGATGTCTCTGAACTCTCTCTGTCTCTGACTTTCAGTGCCCGCTTCTTTTCTTTTATTGCAGTCATTATGGTACATTATGGTTTTAATAGTCAACTGTGGTCGGTCCCCACATGCATGGAAACCATGGAGGTTTTTGAGCAAATGACCCAAGCCATGAAAGCCATGTGGGAGACACAGGAATAGACCTTATTCAGAGCAGCACCATGACAGGTATGAAAAGCTGCAAAGCTCCTAGATCACTTGTAATTTTCCACAGCTCATAATGTCGGCAGTTTGTCTCTTGAAACTTCTTGGAAAGATATTTTGCTGTTTTGTCAGCAGAACAATCCAAAAACGCATGAAATGACAGTACAACACTGAAGAGACTGATATCTATCCCTCACAGCCTTGGTTTCATTCCCACTAAAAATCAAAGATGATGCTGCTGTGAATAAGGTTCACGATGATGTCTTTACAATGCTGATTGAATGAAATATTTGTTTTAATAATGAAAACTATAACATACTTGATTATAATTTCCATTATAATTTAAATGTAATATAATATAAGAAATAAAAATAAATAAATATATTATCATTCAAAAAATATTTTGATTTCCGGCTTTCCGTGTTTTCACTGTTATACAGTAGGGGGCGCTATGACACATCTTCTGAAAGAATACGTCATCACCTTCGTGTGCATATAGACCATTTCAAAGGCTATTTGTAGATGTAGATAGTGACGTGTTTGGCCCTCAGACGTTTCCGGTTAGTTATTGAATGGCCTGATCAAAACTCTCTGTGATCAAAACACAGGCGAAGAAGAAGCAGAAACATACGATATGTAAGCAGATGCATATGTAAAATAACACGATCATCAACATTAAGGGCCCTATTTTAACGATCTGAAACGCAAGTATCAAACGCGAAGCGCAAGTAACTTTGTGGGCGGGTCTTGGGAGCTGTTGCTATTTTACCGGCGGGATAAATGACTCTTGCGCCCGACGCAAGTTTAAAAGGGGTTGGTCTGAAATAGCTTCATTATTCATAGGTGTGGTTTGGGCGTAAAGTGAAATAAACCAATCAGAGCGTCATCCAACATACCCTTTAAGAGCAGGTGCGCATGTTGCATGGCGGATTGTTATTATTATGGCGGATTTACCAGGTGCGCACCAGGAGCGGTTCACAGCCGAGGAGACCGCCGTTCTTGTCAGGGCAGTGAAAGGCAGTGAAAGATGTGTAAGCTAGATTTAGGCCTACATTTTTTTTTACATCTTCATGGACACCACAGTGATTTCCCTCATGTGTTAATAATTTTCCTTGTTATAATGTATGATTTGCAAAAAAAAATTTGCGCGGGTGCAAAATAGGAATGACACATGCGTCAGTGTACAAAGTCATTTGCGCCGGGTGCAAGATAGGGCCCTAAATCACATATAAATCAAAACTGCTTAATGTTAATGAATGAAATGTCAACCCAGGACTGTGAAGCTTTGGGGGTGTTGATGGACTCGATCTATTTCATCTGTGTTTTGATGATCCGATATGGATTTAAAAGCTGATGGTCTGTTCTTTCTTTTTATATTGCATATTCAGATATTCATACAACAAAATATTATTGGGGCCATGATCATTTTGTTAAAAATGATTAAAAATGCTTGTGGTGGCTGGCAACTTCCAAAAAATGCTGGCGGGGAAAGAGTTAATATTTTTTAAGTAATAATTATTGGCAAAAATTACAATATTTGACTAATTAAATATAACTACTTTTAGATGGTTGTCAATGGAGAAAGTTGCATTTTAGAGCTCCACGGTATAGTTATAGCAGCGGTAGTGATCCAGTATCATTGATATACTATTATAGTTTTTGTACTATAGTATTTTAATTTATTTTCTGTTTTAATTTAAAAGTTTTAGCTTTTTTTTCTAAAGTTTTAGTTTATTTAGGTTTTTTTTCAGTACCTCAACTTAAATCTAAACTAAAATGAGAAATGCTGCATTGGGCAACTATCTGGAATACAAAAAATATATGATATATTATTTTATTTCAATTTATTTTATCAAATGTTGTCATGATTTTAGTTTTAGTGAACAGTAATAACCCTTGTGTGATCTTGACCTCCTCTCTGACCTTCATCCTCTGGTGGTTGTTTTCACCTGTGTGCAGGTGTGTGGTTGAAGGCCACGCGGGGCTGTCGCATGAGAGAGAAGCGGGCGGACTTCGTAGCCGGCTGTCTCGGTGGACGGGTCATCGCTGCGGGCGGACTGGGTAAGTAACTGCCAATGTTGAATAGATTATGCAAATAGGATCAACTGAGCTTAGAAAACCGGGAACGAAATCAAAAAAACGCAGTGCAGGGACATGTCATTTTTCAGAACAACCTGCGGCAGAAACGGCCTCTTAATAAAATGCCATATCAAGCAAATGGATTCATTATGTCAGGTCTTTATGTGCAGCCATGAATAAGTGCTGTGCACCAATGTCACCTAGCAACAAGAATCTACCTCACAGTACATCAACAACAATTACAGGCCACATCTGAACAACTCTACGAACTCTGCGACCTTCTCTTAGGAAGCAATCTGCGTAATTTGCATTGATTTTTTTTAGCGTGTAGTTCGATCAACATTCCCTTATCCATTTGTTTCATTCATAAGCAGAACTTAGTTTTAATTGGAAAGTCAAAGAATCACACTTAGCTTCATTGTGAATCTATGAAAATGTGAAATCGCTTAATGACAGCTTGTTCCCTAGACTGGCATGTCTTTAAATGAAATGATTTGTTCATTTGGCTCTTTACGCTCCAGTGAAGAGGCTCTGAATATCAGTCTCAAATACTGCCTTATTTCTTTCCAGTCTGTTTGTCTGTGGCTACATTACTAGAGGGAGAAATCGAGATTTTTTCAATAAATGTCAGCTCAAAGAGTGGGCGAGACGTTTCTGAATGATATTTAGGGCAGAGCATTACAGATTATACATGGCACATTTTTATTTAATCTTTTTCTATGTCTAGAAATAGATGGAATTTCAGGCATCACAGGAGCCGATGGAGGATTGTGTGCGTGTGTATTAGAATGTGAGAACATTCACATTTGACTACTTCCTTTTTCAGCTGCTCGATTTATCCTCTTTTAGTTGTTGTTACCTCTTTCTACCCCGTCTCCCCTTCATGTCTTCATGTCACGTTGCAGGTGTGTCTTTTCCTCCCTTCGGTTTTAGTCACTGCTGTTGCTGTTTGTTTTCTTATCTGGTGCTGTTTCTGAGCTATTGCTGTGTCTCTTTCCGTGGCGGTTTAGTCTTTTCATCTTCTTTTTCTTCTGTTCTTCTTTTAAACTGCCGTTGTTGGACACTCGGACTATACAGAGTCAGACTTAAGCGCACACACACACACACACACACAGACAGATCTAATGATAAAACGGCAAGAGATACTTCATTCCCTGTAGCTCCTCATGTCTTTGCAGAATTAATGGCTGCTATTAGGTCCATATTGGAGATGATGTTTGGGAAATTGCTCTTCAGATGATTTGCTCCTCAATCATCTATGGCCTCATTCAAATGTACTCTGTTAGACCCATATGTGATCATTAGTTAAGGCATTACAGCATTTCCAGGGTGAATGTATTAAGGTAATTAGGATAATTAGGATTGATTTACTCAATAGCTGTTTTGTTTGTCATATTTGGATGATTTTGCAAAAAAAAAGTCCTTTTTGCCAATCGGGATAACTCATTTTTCACACTCTTCCTTCTAGTCCCATTCACCATGTAGTGAATGATTGACAGTTTTATGCATTACATGCATGACTGCGTAAAATGCCTCAGTTGCTTAATGTTCTCTCATGTGTCTTGTGAGTTCAGCAAGATATGAGCAGAGATACAGTTTCCACTTTTCCATCTTCTCTTTCCACCATGACAGCTGCTCTCAGTTGTAGCTTGAGAAAACCTGGCATCCTGTTGATGTTTACATCGTTACTATAACAACCATTGTAGATACTCTCGATATTTACAACACAATATGAATAAACAAATCAGATTATGCTTTATAAATGGCTTTTATGTTGTCATTGTACTTTTAACAACAACAACAAAATATTGTATGTTTACTGTAGTGATATACAACAACAGCAACCAAAAATAATTGGACAAAATAACAAGGAAACATTATTTTCAGTTTTGACCCAAATAGAGTAGCAATATGCAAAATTTGTTCAGCTGATATATCAAGAGGCGGCTTGTTGCCAAAGAATTTAAGTACAATTGTTTTAATTTATCACCTGAGAACACTAAAACCAGAACAGCAAAAAGAGTTCAATTACCCAAATTTAAGTACCCAAACTTTGGTTTTGGTTTCAGTTTTCGACTAAATGAAAACATTCGTTTCAGTGCATTATTAGTTTACATATTGTCAGTTTAGAAACCAAATTAGATTTGTGTAGTTTGAACAAAGCCTTATGAAATCTAATTTGCATTATGTATTTCAATTTTAACATTTATTAATCTCTTTGATTCCTGCTGATGGTTCAGCTTCATTTGCTGTTAGTTGCTGCTGAATATGTAGATTTAACATTTAAATTTTGTTATATATATATATATTGTATTGACAACTTATCAATGAAATATTTACCATTTTATATTCTGCATAAATGGATGTTTTTAAATAAAAATTGACAAAAAACAAGTTTTAGGGCTGGACGATATGAGGATATATATAACATTGATATAAGTGATCACCCGGATTTAGACCTACCTATTTTATATTTAAAGCATTCACAAGTAAATTTGCTTTATGTATTTGCCTGGCATCGAAATCAGGCACATATAAATGTCAGGAAACACGATTCCTGGCTGCATGTCAATATCCATGGATCACTGAATCTTTGGTAAGTTGTAAGGAACACTATATCGACTCCAACCTTTACCCTTTTGTTTGTTGAACTGTTTTATAGAAATCGATGTCACGTTTGCAATTGTGTGGATAATTAGGGAAAATTGCATTCTTGCTCGTTTAAAGATCAACATTAAAAACAAAACAAGAACCTACACAGGGTATGTATCGAAGAGAGTTTGAGTCTTAAATTGATCGTTATGCACAGTCTGTGTCTATAATATTTGTTCTTCATGCTAGTAAGTGCTCAATCCCCAATTTTACAAAGCGTTGTTGAGAATGGCAGTAATGTAGCGGTGTAATTTGCCAAGTGATTTGCATACTCTGCATATGCATGCTTCTTGTGTGGATGCAGTCAGTTTTGACTGCAAAAGTTTAGGTTATTTGATTGGATTTGACCTTTTATGGCATTTTGCCTGTTAGAAATGCATGCTCGGTTTGTGTTCACACTTAATTCGGTTCACTTGGTTCATTTGGTCCGGACCAACAAAAAAAAAAATTTAGTCCTGATCCTATCACCGAACCAAAAGATGTAGGCCTACCTAAAGTCATAGGGATACATTCACAACCTGATTGGTCGGCTTATATTAAGTCTATTTCGCGGCGGAGCTTACGAACATCCAAAACAATGTTGTGTGTTTGTTGTAGGTGTGTAGCCTACATATGATGCCATTTTGACCAGCCGATAACTCGTAAAGAGCTTATAAAGTGTAAAGGAGTCAAAACAGCATCAGGAATCCCTCCTTCACACTCACACAAACGATCTGCTGTGAGGAGACGCGATTCTGATGCCTGTACAAAACCAACATCACGACTTTGACGGCGTGAGCAGTCTGTCCTTTTTTAAAAGGTTATTTTAAGGTGAGGTAGAATTAAATGTACGGCAAAACTCAGCATTTTGTTTGCGTTCCCACTCTGTCACTTCACGTACCCCAGTTTGGGAACTTAAGTGAAATCATTCAGCAAAGATAAATCCAACCTTTGCAAAAACAGCTTCTAAAAATCTGCCTTAACAAATATGTATTTGTGTGAACATAAGAGCGCCTTAGGATGCGTAGCAACATGCAGGAGCTTTCGACTCAACTCGACGTGACATTTTTGATTACCGCGAGCGGATTCACCCAAGTGTTTGTTCTACCAGGAAATTATGATAACAATAGTCACCGCACCAGCCCGTCCATATCATCTGCACTTCAATTTGAGTAACCATGGAAACTTAGTGTCAGGTATCGCATGATGATTTAGGTCTCAGCACTGAAGGCAAAAAAGTGAAAACACCCAGCCTAGTCTAACTGACCTTGGGGGAAAACGAGTAGATGTTCACTGCGACTGCAGTGTTTAGTGCCAGGTTTTACCAAGGAAACTTTGTTTTTATTTATTTATTTTGCAACATCAGAGGAAAAGTTTCCTGAAGCATAAGCCACAGAATCTGTAGGAGTTACATCATTTGAAGAAATCTGCATGGCGCCACCTGTTCAAACCAGTTTTAGTCCCAAAACCCACCAGGTGGCAAGTGCTTCATCTGCGAGAAACATCCGCAATGTGTGTGTGCTGTGAGTGAGAGCGCTGTGGATGCTGTGTCCTAATGTGGAGAGGGTGTTGTGTTGATTGAATGGCTAGAGAATCTGTCTAATGTGCATTATTTTCTGTGAATGCTGAATGCAGATCATATAGGCTATTCACACTGAAACATTCAATACTAAATCCGAAAATGCTTACTTTAGGCTTTAAAGGTCCCCTGACATGAAATTTTCACTTTCTGAGGTTTTTTAACATTAATATTAGTTTCCCTAGCCTGTATTTGGTCCCCTCGTGTCTAGAAATTTCAGTCGGTGTAAACCGAGTTTTGGCTATCTTTCTCTGCCTGTGAGAAAATGAGATCTCAGGCCCCGTCCACACGGACACGGGTATTTTTAAAACCGGGACTTTTTTAACGCGGTTCGGCCGTTCGTCCACACGAAAACGCACTGAAACCGAATATTTTTGAAAACCCCTGCTGAGGGTGAGTATTTTCAGAAACGCCGGTTACGTGTTGTCGTGTAGACAGTGAAACCGGGGTTTTTGCCTTGCGACGTCAGAGTGTGCGCCGTTATCCGCTGTGTTTGACGTCAGATTTGCGCCTACCGGAACCGGTAATAACTTTTTGTTAGGCTTCTGATTGGCCAACGTGGCTTTACGGTTAGGGTTATTTCGCCGCCTGCTGGCGTGGCATGCTCTTGACCGCGCTTGATAGCGTGTTTTTGCGTTTTCATGTGGACGGGATTTTTTTTAAAAACGCTGGAGGAAAAACTCCGGTTATAAAAATACCCGTGTCCGTGTGGACATGGCCTCAGACGGGCTGATCTTGAATCTCCCCTATATGACGTCATATAGGGGAAAGTTACCTCCCCCTTCTCTGCTTTGCCCGCACATGAGAAAACGAGCTAGGAAGTACGAACGCGCGCGTGCGATTTTAGTTTATCCTCGAGAGATGTCATGGCGTATGACCGATCGAAGCACAAAAGTTGAATAGAGAGATATAATGGCTTGCAAACGAGCGAAGCATGGCAGTTGATCAGTGTTCGGATGTACAAATGAACACAAAAGTATTTTTTAGTTCCTTCATCCGAGCCTCTGAAGAAACAATGGGTTCATTTTACTTTCTCTGGAAATGCGCCAACACAACTTTCCAAAGTTTTGGATGGTCCAAACATTTCACAGACGACTGTTTCGTTTCCTCAACTTGGGCCAATACAGAGCTGGCCTCGATGAACGAAAATAAATCGATCGAGCTACCAAGCAACAATTCAAGTTCAAGTTCAGACAGGTAACTTAATCTTTCTCTCAAAATCGTTCAATCGAGTTTATCTGGACAACTCGTTATGAAATCAATGACGCACGTGACTGCACTTACTGTATATACATCATCGTGTTTGCATTGGTGAAAGCATTAGAGAGAGTGCAGAAACTGCGTTGTCTCGCGATCAACACACTGACTGTCATCTGTTTGCTCAATGCTCATCACAGCAACATTTTATGTGATGGGAATAGATCTAAATACTTTAAAAACTTCTCACGATTCGTTAATCTCGATAGCTGTATTAGTAAAAACGTATAATAGCTGTAGTAAAAGTATTCGAGAGAGTTTCACATGTAATACGTAGCTATTTCATATGCACGCATGTCAGCCAATCACAGCGGAGGCCGGTTACACACAGCAGACACGCCCCTCGAAACAGAGCGTTTGGGCTCAGGGCAAAAATCAGGCTAGGAAAAATGCCTTTTATTTCTAAATTATGACTATTTTTGATCTAAAAAACATACTAACATTATAAGGGCAACCCAGGAAACATTATAAAATAATAAAATAACCCCATGTCAGGGGACCTTTAACATGTGATATCGGAGACATCTGGACGAGCAGTTTTCTGTCCTGTATATTTCTTGAATCAGGAAGTGTGCCAATAGTTTGCAGCACAGCCATGGATTATGCTTTGCTACTTGCTAGTTGATTTTAGGTGGTATTAGGGGAGGAGCATTCTCATTCTAGAGATCATCTGATTGGACAAAGACCAGTGTAGTGCAGTGTAGAGTCATCAATATTTTTGTGCATTTTCTCAAAAGGGACAGACCACATTTTAAGGTTTTAAGGATAAACAATGCAGATTTATTTTCACAGCCGCCTTTACTCTTATTTACCAAGGGTGCCATATTAGTGAAGGACACTCTATATAATATAGAAATAAATTTATTAGGGCTGTCAAATGATTAATCACGATTAATCGCATCCAAAATAAAAGTTTGTGTTTACATAATAAATGTGTTTGTACTGTGTAAAATTATTTTGTATATATAAGTACACACACATGCATTTATATATTTAAGAATTTTTTTTATTTATATATATAAAATATTTATATTTATATATAATATAAATTATATATAAATCTATATATAGTATATACATGCAAATATTTTTTAAATATATACAAGCATGTGTATGTATTTATATATATAAAATAATTATACATAGTACAAACACATTTATTATGTAAACACAAACTTTTATTTTGGATGCGATTAATCGTGATTAATCATTTGACAGCCCTAAAATGTATACATATATATATATATAGAATATTTATTTTAAAAATATTATCTGGAAATATTATTTTAAATGTTGACATTATCTATAATCTTATGTATAAGATTAATCTTATCATTTCTGATCATTTGTGAAAGCAGAATGAAATGGTAATATATCCAAACAATCTGCAAATTTGTTTAATTTTTATTTATTTATTTAAAATGTAATATTTATTAATAGTAATCATATAATAATAATAATAATAGTGATAATATTTATTTAACTTATTCAACACTAGTTTTTAATAGGCATAAAAATACATTTTGTAAACAATAAAAACTTGAATGGACCCCCAAGCACCGAAAACCTCTGCATTAGCAAATAGATTACCTCACATCCAGAGTAAATGGTTTAATCCCCTTTTAAATGAAAAGGCAACATTTGATATAATTTATGGTTAATAACAAAGTAAGCCATTGTTAAATTCAAATCGTTACACATTTTGAGAACTTGAGTACATATGTGTGTTTTTATGTTTGTGAATTGCGACGATGATTTGTTCTGTTGTATTGTGTGTTTTCAGGTAACCAGCCGTCCCCGCTGGCGTCAGTGGAGAGTTATAACCAGCTGAAGAGGAGATGGGAACCCGTGGCCCCGTTACCCAGCCCTCGCTGCTCCTGTGCCTCCATTCAGACCCCCAACATGCTGTTCCTCATCGGAGGGGTGTCCCAGGGTCCCAGCAATGCTGTGGAAGTCCTCTGTTTGAAAGAGACCGTCTGACACACACATGCACACACAATACTGGACAACTATAACAAATCCTCACATGCTGTACTTTTTCAGAGTGTAGGCTCTGCAAACCCACACACACATACTGACGTCAAGTTGACGTGTGTGTCTCTGACAAATTCACAGACTTTCCCCTCAGAGGACGCATCAGCTTTATACTTTGAATAGTGGAGACAATCTACTGGGGCTTGGACAGTGTTCCACACCTCTGGACAGAAGAGTTTTGGACTGGAGATCTAAGACAAGCAAAAAATATATAATTATAGAATATATAGAATAACATATATTGATATATATATATACTGTATAGAGAGAGAGAAATATGTGCAGACCTACACAGACAGGCACACGCAACACTCCAGGCGCCTTTGAACTGTACTGCATTTTTCACTATAAAAGCAGGGTAATTTTCTGGCAAACTAAAGAGGAACTTAGGGCCATATCCACCACGCTGCCACAGCACCCGTCTGAGGTAGCATGTTTAGCACTTTTTGTACTATTGACAAACAGAATCTTCTGCACGAGACTTCAGAAGTGGGAGGCGGATGCTTGTACGTGTGTGTTTTTGTACCTTCACAGCCATGAACGTGTGAAATAGAGCATTGTTATGAGTGGAAAGAGCAACTCGTATAATGGCAACTCACTGATGCCTCACTGTAGCATGAGACGGGAGATGGATGAGAATGTGGTTAATCTTGCCGGCTAATTAAAGGAATGTTCCGTGTTCAAAACAGGTCGAGCTTGAGAGTATCTGTGACATACTGTCAATTAGCACAGACAATAACTTTCACGTGTCCGTCAGTTCGTAAAAACAAGCAAAATAGATGTTTACAATAATGTTCTTATTTTTGTATCATGTTTTTTATTAAAGTGGAGTATTAATTCTGTTGAAAAAAAATATTGGGGTGGATAGGAAGTCTCTTATGCTTATCAAGATGCATTTATTTGATGAAAAC
Source organism: Semotilus atromaculatus (assembly GCA_031834385.1). Taxonomy (NCBI): domain Eukaryota; kingdom Metazoa; phylum Chordata; class Actinopteri; order Cypriniformes; family Leuciscidae; genus Semotilus; species Semotilus atromaculatus. The sequence goes on from JAULUF010000026.1 coordinate 13,180,123, forward strand.
AACAGTAACATTGTGAAATATTATAATTTGAACATTTTGTAGATTATTTAAAGATTTGTTCCTGTGACAAAGCTGAATTTTCTACATCTCTGCAGCATTACTCCAGTCTTCAGTGTCACATGATCCTTCAGAAATCATTCTAATATGATGATTTGCGGCTCAAAAAAAAATCTTATTATTATCGATATTGAAACAAGTTGTGCTGCCATATATTTTTTTGGAAACCATGATAAAAAAAAATCAGGACTCATTGATGAATAGAAAGTTCAAATGAACAGCATTTATTTAAAATATAAATCTTATGCAACAACAACAATGTCTTTACTGTCAAACGATGTAGAAACCCTGACATAGTTTTAGAATGTCATGTATAAATTTACAGTAGGGATAGTACATCATCTAAACACTAAAAACACACATATAGTATGGGTATGTCTGAACACCAACCATGCCAGAATTTGAAAAGTTCAATAAAACCTTTTTTAGACTTACGTAGAAACTGTCTTTTAATGGTGATCCCAGGGTAATGCCCTGCCCAACACACTGATGACTGTAAGTGCATTACTGTAAACATGTAGCACATTTGTTTGTACGAGCTGATACACTTATACTCTTGGCTTAGTAAACTTGTTTTGAACCCAGAACATTCCTTTAATACCGATGAAGTTTGGAGAGAGGGAAAGTCTGATAGTGTTCTTTTTTCAAAACACTAAATATTATTCGACATTGGAAATATGTTTGCTGATCAAGTTCACATGCAGTGATATTCATATTTAATTGGAAGCTGTGTTTCTTCAGGGTATGAGCTAATTCAATAATTTAGTTGAAATGACATGCTCACGTGATCTGTTTCTGAGTGACCCATTTACAGGACATGAGATGATTGACGTGGAGGAAGACAGAGGGATCACTTCCCGTAATTTGTGATGAGATAAAACCCTTGACGTAGACCTCATTTGCCTAATTTTTGGGTTCACCGGTGCTGTGTGAGGGTCTTGTATTGCCCCCACTGATGATTTGACAAGGGTATCGGGTCACTGAGCTCATTTAGCATGCCGAAAACAGAAATTCTCCGTGTCAGGAATTCACAATGCTTTGCGACAGGTTTGTATGCACTGAATTCAGGTGCATCTTCACTTTGAGAGGTCAGTATGGGTTTGATTTATCTGGTCTGCGTGTGCTTGTATAAATATGTGCACCCACACACCGATTATCATCACGTTCTGTCTCAGATGGTTTGCTGACCTGTTGTTATTGGGTGGTATGTTGCCTGAGGGCACAGTAAGACGTTCATACATATTCATACTGACCGTTGTTTGAGTGCAAACGGCTGTTTGTGTGTTTTAGTTGGGATAGTGAGAATTGAATGTCAAAAATCACATCAGAACAACACATACAATCCACATACTTGTTTCAGATTAACGCCTCCCCAATAACTGTGACAATGTGCTGGCTGACAGCGGTCTTGTGCATCATGTCACTGTGGAAACGGACAGAAAGATGGATATTTCTGCCTGTATGAAGCCATCACAGGCGTCCTGCTCACAGACAACAGAGGACTGGAAGATGTGCGACAACGTCAGAGGGTTTTTATTTTAGTTCGGCCTCATTAATAGTCTCTGCTGCAGGCTAGCTCAGATGGAGAGTTCATTTTCACTTTGCTTTATATGAGGTTAAATGTCACAGAGGTTCAAATCTGAAACACCCTCCAGCACCGCAACAGACGACAATGTGTGAATAGATGATCTGAGGGAAAGAGATAATGCCGAGAGAAATATACCTCTATTTTTCTTGTCTACGAATTCTGCAACAAGACACATGACACATATTTTTGCTTTCACCCGAGTCTCATTTCTGCTGCCTCTACGAAATGGAAACACCTTTACTCTTGAAAAAATGTCTCAAGATGTTAAACAGGCTGTTTTCTAAATTCATTTGACCACGAGCTGAGACTTCAGTGGGTGAAGTGAGCTCATATTTTCATTTCTAGAGGTGCGAAATGTTTTACTCGAGTTTATTTCTGAGGTGTCATTTCAGTTCAGACCTTTCCACAGTGCTTTAAATTACTTTAGGGAATTCAAATCATTGGACTCTGGGCTTTTTTTATTATTATTATACAAACATGTTCAAATGCGTTTCGTCTTTTACCCTTGTTTGTATGTAAATCACTTTGAAGTAAACGCTGTGTATGATCACCTAAACTCTAAGTAGCAGTTGTTTTGCGGTGATTTTTCATGTTTCTCCATGTGCTGAATATTATTCTCTGTGGTGGGTTGTTAAAATAATGCAGTTTCTTCAGTGTTTCGTGGGTTTGTTTTGTTGATTTGTGAGGTGACAGGTTGTCATGTTGACTTGTAATCTGAGGAGCTGTAGAGATGGTCTGTTGTTTCAATATGATGTTGTGCCGTCATATAGTGGTGTACTAGTGGTAGCCGATGGCCTCTGACAGTCTTCAATATGCAGTGCCGATACTCTGAGCGCATTTCAGCTTCTGACTCATAATCTCCATAAAAAAACAATCAAAACCCACATTATTTTACTGCATAATCGCTAATCTAGACTGATAAATCTTGGTTTTAGCCCTGAGCAGAAAATACAATTTTAGGTTGTTTTTCCACATCTGAAATATTGCCATGACTGAGGTAGATGAGCAGAGACACACGGTCGGCCCAGGGGAACTCACAATGTCCCATGAGATTACACTGCACTCATCCACACAGCGAAAGCTGTTTTACCCTCTAGCATACTGTTGTCGACCACACACTGATTCAATCTCTGTTGTTACACTTTGAAAAACTGGTAATCCACGTTTATTCTGTGAAGAACAATGGGGACAGTAGAATTGATGTTGTATGAGGACCGTAGGCATGAACCTGTGTGAGTTTGGACAACATTTATTCACAACTAGACTATTGATGGCTGTTGGTTGAAGCTTTATATAAAACCACTAATATTTGAAACAAATCTCTTTTACCTGTTTTAGTGGGATAGTTCACCCAAAAATGTTCACCCTCACGTCATTCTAAACCTGGACGGCTTACTTTATTCTGTGAAACAGAAGACGGCATTTTGAAAACTATACAATGAAAGTCAATGGGGTCCAAAACTTAAAAAATTCAAAATATCTTCTTTTTGTGTTCCACAGAAGAAAGTTCCACAGATTTGAAACGACATAAGGTTAGTACATGACAGAATTTTCATTTTTGGGTGAACTATTTTGTTAAAGGTGCTGTACTGTAAGTTTGTAAGTGCTAGTGTTCCAGTATTTTGCTATTGTAAACCACACAATCTCTGTTGAAACTTCTCCACCATGCAAAGCCACAAATGTTTAAAATGATTGACAGAGTCTAATTGGCTCAAACAGAGTGGGACACCCCCTGATTTTTATTTGTATTTAATTATTTTTTTTGTGATTGTGATTTCTCAGGACACCTAGACCTATTTCAGTGATATCTGTCAGATTATAGTTACATTTTCAACATAGTTACAAGTGTGGTATTCCCAGAATAGCTTACAGCACCTTTAATGTTGTCATCAGAATGAATAATAGTTTGAAAGCAATATATAAAATGCACAGATTATCAGTGAAATCTCTTGACACCGGTTAAAGCCCCCATTGTATGTTAGCAGACATTTGAGCTGCATATCACACAGAGAACTTCACTTGAAACTTAATAGATGGGTTGACATGGTTTGGATTTAAATCTGAATTGTGTTGAACCGTGTTTACACACAATTGCGAGTCCAGTTCAGTAGTTCAGTGCCTATATATGTGAGGTAGTGCCTCTACTGCGATTTCTGTAATAAACTCTTTGAACATATGTGATCCTGTGTGTTTCAATGTTTCCTCCTTGACATTGTGTTGTTCACACACAGATTCTTGCATTTAAAGGGCTGGGCATTTTGCCCCTTTTTACAATATGCAAAATAAGTCTCTGATGTCCCCAGAGTGTGTATTTGAAGTTTTAGCACAAAAATTCCCACAGATAATTTTTTATAGCATGTTAAAATTGCCACTTTTTGAGGATGAGCAAAAACCCTTTCAAGAAGAGGGCAGAGCTTCAAGAGCTCATGCAACAAACAAATAATCTCTGAAATGTCAGCGGTCAGTTCATACCGGAGTTGGGAGGGGCTTGTGCAAAGTGACCTCAGTTTGCCCAGAATCTGCGAACTGCTTGTTCTGAGACAGTGCTTATGATTTATGGGGATTTAAAAAAAAGCACTGGGCGGATTTCACCCAGAGCCTTGCTCCATCTATCTATTGGCTATTGTAACGCTTGCCGTAAAGCAAGTCAAATTTGTAGTTTCTTATGTCTCATTCGAGATCCGCTACCTGATCTGCCAAACTTGCATAGTGCGGCTACAGATGTGCCGTTCACCCTGTTACAAGTTGATGAACCACTGAAACGATTTTTGAAACATTATTTTAAGGTACAAAATAATCTTTGGTGTTGCTTTAAAGGTGCAGTGTGTGATATTTAGTGGCATCTAGTGGTGAGGTTGCGAATTCCAACCAACCAAAGTTACGATGGCCGACAGGAAAATATGTCATCGTCTGAGACAGCTAAGGGGGTAATCCATCGACCGGAAGTTGAAGCCGGCCGCGTGCCGCCATCTTGTAGCAGAACTTCACTTGCTTTAGCATTCCATTGACTCCCATTCATTTTGGCGTCACTTTGACAGCGAATAATTTTACATCTGAGGCGTTTAAAGACTCTTTTTTGTCCATTATTTATTTCTAAAGACACACGACAATGTATAAAGGGCTCCATTACCTTCTATGTTATGGCCCCGTAGAAACAGTTTTTGTAAAAATAGGCTAACGATTGCGTCATAACCACTCGACTCTCTGTCGCACTGTACAGAAATTACCGTACAGACAGGAGGAGAAGCTCACAGACAATCAATGCATTAACTTAATATGGCGTACTGGCATTACATTTTAAAATAAATACTATACAAAATAATTACTCCTGCTCACTCACGCCAAAGAACTCTTTGCTCAAGCTCGCCGTCTGCAAGATTAACGTTGGCAGTTTTCACGCACAGCTACTAGAAGATTTACATCAGTCAGACAGGTTGCTCACGTCATCAAGATAAATTAAGAAATAATGTTTACTTTATTATTCAGTAAAACGATATGTTGTTGCGAATATGATTGTTACTTGTTCTTCATTCTGTGTTTTAATTGTTTGTTTGTATTATTTGCACGAAGAACAACAGGAATTAGCTAACTGCATGCTAATATGGATGCCTAGCTGGCTAGCTGTGTGACTTTACCTGGATTGACAGTAGCCTACATCGCATCGCCCTATTTCCCTTTCCCTAAGTGGTTACTCCACTTGTCAGGCCGCCATTGTAAATAAGAACTTGTTCTTAATGACTTGCCTGTAAATATAAAGTTTTTTTTTTTTAAATTACGAAACACGCTCTGTAGTAATTTGTCCGTTTAGGGTTACTGTGAGACATGTCGGCGCAAAATGGCTATTTCAATGTAAGGGGACCCGCGGTGTATGTAGATAGAAATGGCTCATTCTAAGGTAATAAAAACATAACGGTTCATTATGTAAGGTCTTACACCACTGAAAACATAGTTATTAGAAGAAAAGGATGCAGGACAAGAAAGTTCTTACTTCAGCAATAAATATAAATAAATAAAATATGTGATGTTTATCTAAAGTCATTTTTGTGTATTATGGTTGTATTGGATCAAAGAAGGCCTGCAGCAAAGATATTGGTTAATAAAGCAAGATTAAATAGCCTACATAATGTCAATTTGTGTAATGTAATATTTAATTATTGCGGGTTTGTATACCCTTTTAGGTTTTCATTTCATGTTCTTATTCATTTTGAGGAAGGTCTGTTTTTGTGCAAGTGAGATGAGTAAATGCCTACTCACATTTAGTCTAGAACTACAAAAGGCTATCCATCATGTTTAACATATAAAATCCATACACAGCTCTGCACTTACTCCTGATTTCCCTCAACATGGGGACAGAAGAGGTAGGCCTATCTGTCAATTCATGGGGAAACAAAATAACTTGCGTTACTTATTTGAAAAAGTAGCTAACTCAGATATTTTGTTGCAAATTTAAATGTAATACTTTACTAGTTACTTGTAATCCATTGCCCCAACACTGGTCGCTAATGTGTGATGTGGCGCAACAGGCAACGACGTAGTCGAAAGTTTGCATAAAAAAAATAATTACAAACAGGCTCAGTGTATAACAAAACAAATGCGTTCTTCTGTGTGATCTGGACCAAAAGAATTGTGATTTATATTTTCTTTATTGACCGGTGTCCAAAACAAAGATAAACGAATTGCCCCAAAAAGTCACCTCCATTAATTTTTGGATGAACACAACCAGAACATCTTCAAATGTCACTATAAACTCATGGCAAGACAGAGATTACAGACGTCTTGTTTCTCGCCTCGCCTGTTGTGGTTGATTTACGACTTTGTGGTCTGGCAGCTGCATGTCAAAATGACACTGATCTTTTGTTTCCCCTCACCTCATATCTTTCTTTAATATTTAAAATAATAATAATAATTGATCCTTTTATTTTAAACAGGCTGCACAAATAATTAGATGAAGGACGTGGCCAAATAATTCATTCATTTGCATCAAACATTAATTAACAGTGTTTTAATAAGCCTTTGAATCTGTTCTCAACTAGGCTATTAATACCGTAATTAAACCGCAGCAGCCAATACTTATCCTAATTTCTGCTTTTTAATTTCTCCGCAGTGTGTGTGCTTTGGATCATTATTACTCATTCTGATTAAAGGAGCGATATGTAACTTCAGAAATATTACTCTCGGTTCCCTGCTGTGTTTTGGGTGAGGGGCTTGTGGAGGTGGGATGAGAGACAGGGAAAATATTTATTCACTGCCCTGGCAACTGGATCAGGCATTAATCTCAATTCAGGGCCATGAATAACTTTCCTCTCCGTGTCTTTTTTGATTGCATAATGTTGACACCCGGGGTCAGTTCGCTGACTAATGCCGAGAGATGTATTCTGAGGTAGGGCTGCTTTTACGTTAATCGCATTAAATAAATAGCCTATGTTAAATCCTCACAAGACTATTTTGACTTTACGGTCTTTAATCCGAGCAATTATAATAAGGCTATATTTTGTGTGTAAATCAATCAACACTAAGTATTCATTGTGTTTTAAAGGAAATAGGCTAAAAAGAATACGATCAACCAACCAAACACCATATGAAACTGTAGCCTTTGTAACACTGACACCCAGGGGCATCTGTTAGTATTTGTTTATTTTTGTAAACTATAAAAGTGGAACTATAGAAAGAACTTAGTTTAAATTTTAATTGCATTTGTGCTTTCTCCTCTTGTCCATGTTAATGATTGGCAGGCTATAGGCCTATTTGTGTAATGATAACTAATTTAGTGTCATATCAGATTAGACCAGAGATGAATACTGTTATATAAAAATCAGCACAGCTCAGCAGTTTATTAAAACTAAAGATATTAAAATACACGTATGACTTGTAATTGTAATTAAGCACATTCAAATTGAACTCAGTGCTAATTTCTCCATCAGTCAGCCCTGATTACTGCTTCATTTGGAGTTATTATGGCTTTACAACCACTAAATCATTTTCAGATCCAAAGGCATAACACTGACAGAGATTTGTCACGTCTGGTGAATGACACAAAAGCAAAATATTAGTAATCCATGAGTAAAATGAATAGTAAAAGAGTTTTATAGGCTTAAACATTATTTGCTTTTTTAATACCAATAAAAATGTCTCTACAATCTGAATTTGAAGAAATATCGTAGTATCGTTCTACAGTGTTGCAGTTCTGGCGCCTCCACCTTCTTTCTTGAATGCTTCTGTTAAACACACATACTGTAACTGAAAAATGAAGCACTGTTTATTTCATTTGTATATTATATGTTGTGTATATGTAATGTGTATCTTTGTTCTTATCTTTTAATAACAAAGATAAGTCCATAAGTCCGAAAATAATGTCAAAGATTTTTATCTTCGCCACTTTGGCCATTATGTCTTCCATTCTTTTTTATTTTATATTTTGTTATATAAAACACCTCTGCAGGTGTGAGTTATCACTGTTGATTGTCTTGATGTGTTTTGAACACAGTTAAATGGAATGTGACACTTAGTTTGTGTATGCCCTGAGGATGGTCTTTTGACCGAAAGCTTGGCGATTAAATTTGCTCTAAAGGATTCAAGTGTGCGGACAGTTTATTTATTTTTTGAGTTGTTTAGTTTTGTCTGTCTGGCACCTTGTTTATCGTGAGTGCGGTGAAACGCTTTCAAATATTTTGTTACCTTGTAAGGCTCTGTTTTTAAAATAGGGACATCAGTTTGTCTGTAATGCTCAGTCACTTGCAAAATAGTAAAACCAACATGAAAAAGAATTGTGATAAAATCTTGAATCGTGATTTTCCTGAAAAAAATCGTGATATGATATTTTTGCCATATTGCCCACCCCTAATAGAGTACAAGTTCTCCATATTTGTTATTGTATTCTGAATAACATTAGTAATTATTTGTGCAATGAGTGGCCTGGATACCTGTAGGCCAGAGGAGCTTATCCTCGTGAAGTATGCAGTCAGCATTTTGGAAAAGGTCTTTAAAGTTCACGAACTGATAAAACACACACCTTGTAGCCTGTTAAACACTTAAACACAAATGACTGTCTTTGACGAGTATGTTGACATGCGGGTGCGTGTTTAAACAATTTCTCCACTATATACTGTATATATCGGGAATATTGAAATGATAACATGTTGCATTTATATCCTTATTATCACATATATAACCCTTTTTTTTAGGTTATGCAGTCTGACATTCAACTATCAACATTTATGAGTAGGCTCCTGATAACAGAATCAAATTCAGCATTAAACTATCATCTCGATTCCTTCTGTCTTTTTAGAAACCATACACAGTTTGTTGTTTACGTGAGAGAACAATGGGCCCATGTGCAGCATATCATGTTAAACAGGTTTGTGATCTATTGGATCTGGATCCCCCATACCTGAAAATTAAGCCATTGGACGACTTATTGATATATTTACTATTGAAAAGTAAAGTTTCTAAAATGAGGTTTTTGTGGCAATGTTTAGAAGATACATTTTAGGTTCCCCAAAGAAATTTAAGTAAACAGTTCTTAAAGGAACCACTTTATTTTATTTACCAGTATTCTTAGTGTGAGGAACATCTGAAGAATCTTTTTCCACTATAAAGAACCTTTTGTGCAAGGGAAAGGTTCCATGGATGCTAAAGGTTCTTCATGGAACCAGATACCAATGAAGAACCTTTATTTTTTGGATTTTTAGTTTTCACTGCGGTCTGAAGTGGTACAGGTCCAGACAAAATGCAGCACCCTCATGAACTAGGCCAGATTTCTCTAGATCCTATTTTTGAAAATCTTTAAATAGTAAGAGCAGAGGGCAGAGGGGATTATGACTCAGATGTCTGAATGATTCACAGACTTGAGTGATCGAGAGATGCATTCGGTCGGGCAGGGATTTCATGATCCAGGTATCCTCTCCCCATCCAGGCTCTCAGCCAAACAAAGGACCCCAAATGTAAAAATGCACATGTATTATTTGAAATATATAGTCAAACCAAAAATTATTCAGATACCAGATATCATTTTTTAATATTTTTTTACTAGTGGGTGCATGACACTATAGTTCATTTATGTCAGTGAGGATAGCAAAATAAAGTAAACTGTTACATATTATACCCCAAAATACATACAGTCTTCATACAGTGGCTTACCAGTAAAATGTTTAATAATTTTGGACCAAAAATTGTTCAGACACTTTGCCCTGACCATGTTTAGCTTAAGTTGTTTTTCTTTAATTGCAGATGCGACCTTTTTACACCACAGACCATACATTTTGGTTTGACTGTATATGCAAGACCTTCACAGATCTGGAACCAATATGTCTAAATGTATTTTCACCTATTCCATTTTCAATGAGGAAGTGGAAGAATTATTTCATATTTTGTGGCCTTAAACCTAAATGATTTAAATGTAACAGGTAAAAATAGGAAGGTTGTGTTTTATGTTCAGACATGAGACCCTCAGAGAGCCCTTGAACCTGAGGAACTGAGGAATGGAACATTCTGTGCACTAAATGTTGAATTATAGCAAAGCTCTTGATCTTGTTTCAAGCTAATTGATTCAGACATGGATTGATATGAATAATCTCTTGCCATCATGTGATCCGAAATAGTCCTTGTGCTGTATCCCAAGCCAGTTGAGCACCTTCGCTGAAAGGTTGAGGTTTCTTTTACAGTTCGGTCAATTTTAACTTCAGTATTTTTCTGATATTTTTAAAGGGCATACACGTTTGTGTCCTAAATCAGACATATTCAGTGTTGTATCATCATCATCTTGTGGGGCTTAAAGGTTTATTGGGATGTCTGAATCAGGGAGAACTCCAGGAAAGTGAAACTGCCAGATGTGATCAGCGGAGAAGCTTGTGTTTTTTATTGTCATCTTTTCGTGATGGGTCAACGACTCAGTGAGGATTCTGACGACAAAGAAATTGATGTTGCTGAACTGCAGGAGTGGTATAAAAAGTTTGTGGTGGAATGTCCGAGTGGAACCCTCTTCATGCACGAGTTCAAGAGCTTCTTCGGTGTAACTGGAAACCAGGAAGCGGCAGATTACATAGAAAACATGTTCCGTGCTTTTGATAAAAATGGGGTAAGTGATTCAATTTCAGTTACCTTACACAAAGTAGGCATAAACACTTTGTAGGAGACTGTGTTTTTTCACTCAAAAATACCTTAAAAATATCATATATATTCCTATATATAATATAGAGGCATATGTAATGTATGTAGGCTACGTGAACTAATTTGAATTCTTAGACTTTCTGACAGTTCATTCCTATTTTCTCATTCATTTTTTCGTAGGACAACACTATTGATTTTCTGGAATACGTTGCAGCCTTGAACCTAGTGCTGCGAGGAAAGTTGGAGCACAAACTGAAATGGACTTTTAAAATGTATGACAAGGATGGGAGTGGCTGCATCGACAAAACAGAGCTCAGGGAGATTGTGGAGGTAATCATCCCTCGTGTCCTTTTCCCATTGTCAATCACATCGACTTAAACATTAAACGGATTACAAATTCTTCAGTGGTTTACTTGATTTAAGAAAAAAAGAATGAAAACCATTCTGGTTGTATTTGTACTGAGATACTGGTTTCATCTCTTTTAAGTGAGATGTTTACATGGGATTAATCCAGATGATAGCACGACATTTGTGTGCAGAGATGATATAACACTGTAAAGAAGACATTTATGCATTTATGATTTAAATAGGCACCTTTTACTTTACTTTTATAGTCAATCTACCGACTAAAGAAAGCCTGCCATGGTGAACTTGATGAGGAGTGTAACCTACTGACCCCAGATCAGGTGGTGGACCGAATATTTGAGCTAGTGGATGAGAACGGAGATGGTAAAACCTATGATTACTTTTCTAGATAGTCACTAAACGGCTATAGCCGTTTACATATAGCCATGTGCATAAAGGCAGCCTTTATAAAGCAGCTGATGCTGAGTTTCTGTCCTGCGTCCACAGGGGAGTTGTCTCTGGATGAGTTTATTGACGGGGCGCGACGTGACAAGTGGGTCATGAAGATGCTGCAAATGGACGTGAACCCCGGGGACTGGTTCAATGAACAGAGACGCCGCAGCTCCAACTCCTGAACTCTATATTCACCAAAACCACTCCCGTTTATTTTTTGACCAACAGAATTCAGTTTATCTGCATGTATATATTCATGTTTTCTTTATTGTTCGTTCTTGTTGCTAGGATCTGTGGATGGCTCACTTTAAATACTGATCTATTATTCTGCAGATGTTTAACTTTTTGCTGCATATTGCTCTGTTTATAAATAACAGTTACAAATGGCCATATCTGATGTTTGTAAAAATATTTCTTGAAGGTAAAAATTGTAAAAGTATTTGCATCTATACATTTCTCAAAAATAAAACTCATCAATCATATATTAAATACACTATGAATTAATTTCACCTTTTTCTAATTTCTTACAAGCTCACGCTAAATTGGTGACATGCATTTTGTCAGTTGTGTTACATATAGCCTAATCAATGGCAAAAAGAAAAAGTAGCCTAATTCTACAGTAAAAGAATTGCCAATCATATTGCAGACTGTTTCATTAAAACTGTGTTATAGTCTGCTATATTGTTATAACCTTACTTTTAGCCTCAGGATGTCATCAGTTGTCACCATTTGTCAATTATACACAAATGTCACTTTTTCAATATCAATGGTGCTACAAAAACATAAAATTGTATAGGATATTTTAACCCTAAAAATGGCAAGACCATAAATAGAAATCAGAACATTTATTTATTGCTATTTTCCATACTCTTATGGCACAAAAAAACGTGACTTTTTTTTTTAAATATCTGTAGGCTATCCCACAGGAAACGTCGCCATTTTGGGGGTATAAAATCGTTGAAACAAGAAAGCTTGTTTGGTATGCGGGTTACAAAATTATAGCCAAATTTTAAAAACATTTATTCTCTTATCACTTAAACTAAACATTCTTTGTAAAATTCTGTTGAACAATAAGCATAATGCCTATTTATGAATATATTAGGGTATAACCTATTTATACCCCCAAACTGGCGACAAACTACAGACAGATTATGAAATATTTAATTAAATTCATAAAATTTCAACACAAAAATAATAAGCTAACGCTTAACAACAACTTTGTAAACATGTAAATCCCCTCCAAATATAGTAAATATGTGAAATACATCAACTTTTATCTGAAAGGAAGTAGATCCCCCACTACAGGTGGTTATGTTGTTTTTAAATGCTGTCCCCGAATGACCAAAAGTAGCAAGATCTAAATATTCTCAACAAACACCCTTTCAACATGAAACCAAGAAATGAGACATACACTTTCCCTGCCTCTCAAATGTTTGTATCCCACAGGATACGTCGCCCATTTTAAGGTTTAAAATATGAATTAATTTAATTAACATGGATATCCTTTTTTTTCAGTCTATGGGATATATATAGCTCTTGCGCTCCCTGACGCTAGATGGCACTCAAAGCCTTTCAATATACCAAATTTTTTAAACCTGAGCTAGAAGCCAAAGTGAAACCAGTGTTTTCGTTGTTTGAAGGGACCACATATTCAGCTTTATTGTTGTGGTGAGTTATCAGACCACCAGCTCTAGCCAACACACACCGTATCATAAGGAATCTGTACTTGAACGTTATGTTTGTACACCTAATTTCTTCGTAAATGGTTGTCACTGTTTATATATTTGTGTGTTGTAACTTTAAACAATGATTAATTGCATTTTCTGTTGACCAAAACAATGATTTTTACCGTTTCATGATTGACTATGAGCCTGTACTTCATTTTAGATATTGTTAGTTAGTGGAAAAATACCCACAGTGAAGTCCCTGCTCAAACGTCAAAGATGGACAAGATCGTACGGATGAAGGTAAATTAAAGTTGCGGCAGATGTTTTCATTCGAGTAACATTAGTTTTTTTTTTACTTGCTGAGTCTTACAGTTTTACTTTTCAAATCTCTGTAAAGATTGCGCCTGTACAAGCATTTGGAAATTATCCTCAAAATTAATAAAATAAAATAAAAACAAGTTTCAATGTGTTGGGTGCTGGCTCAATTGACCTGTAATACAGAAGAGATTAAATCCAGAGGCAGTATGGTGCCATTGTTAGGAGACTGGTGTGATTTTTGTCATGTTTGCCAGGTTTCACAGACAAGGATTAAGCCTAGTCTCAGACTAAAATGCATGTTTGAGCTGTTTTAACTGAAAGCAACTTGCACTGACATATCTTAAAATATGTTAGTGCCATTGTTTTGTCTCAAGATGCACATCAGTAATGTTTTTTCTATGCCACTTAATCCTGGCTTAATCTAAGCCCTGTCTGTGAAATCAGGCTTTTATGTTCTTCCACATTTGTTGTTGCTCCAGTGCAGCTCAGGATGGCGGCTGCTCCACATGAAAGGAGATTTGTTCACCTGTCCGTCCACCGATGCCCTGGCGCACTGCATCAGTGAAGACTGCCGCATGGGAGCAGGGATCGCTGTGCTCTTCAAAAAACATTTTCGTGGAGCTGAGGAGCTTCTGGCTCAGAGTGAGTGTGACTGTGAATTATCATTACTGACAAGTGCACTTCATATAACACTCAAATCACATGCATTTGATTCTCAGTTTTGTTTGTTGCCTTCTGTTTTGCGTAGAGAAGCAACCTGGGCAATGTGCAGTCCTTACAAGATCTGATCGTTTTGTGTATTACCTGGTAAGATGGCTTTTAGCGTTTATTTCACTTTAATTCACATCTGTTCTATGTTTTACTAATAAATTAGGATGAGAGGAGAGTTTTCTGGACTTACCGCTTTCTTTGTTCATCAAAAATGACCTTTTCAACCTTTTTTCTGCATTAGGTCACAAAGAAAAAGTACTACCAAAAACCCACCTATGACATTCTCAGAAAGAGCCTTGTGTCTATGAGGGAACACTGCTTGGCCAATGGCGTTAACAGTATATCCATGCCTCGGTAAACTTACACGTTTAATAATATCGCTATTTTGAATTTAAAGGCAGATATTTATTTTAAATGTAATTAAAATAAATCATTTTCTCTTGCTAGGATTGGCTGTGGTCTGGATAAACTGAAATGGGAAAATGTGTCTTCCATTATTACAGAAGTCTTCCAGGACACAAACATCTCCATCACTGTGTACTCAATCTAGACCACAGCAGGTTCTTAACCGTTCTTAAAGAATGGTCAACGGTTTGCTTTTTGTTCCAATGGAATTTCACAACATGCTGTATGGTGGGTGTTTCTTAGTCTTGTTCTGGATTGTATAATCACTTAAGAATGTAAAAAGACTGTTCTATTTATATACACTAAGAATTTCGATGTTCTTTAGCACCACTAGAGGGTGCATGTTTGACTATTTTACTTTTAAAATCTGTCAATATTCTCCCAGATTACCTCTGCAAAAGCATTTAGAAATGATGTTGCTTGAATCTCAAAATGAAGAAATTGTATAATTTTGTAAATAAAGTTACAGTATGTCTTCAAGTACATATTTTTCCAGTAAAATATTACTATTTAAGTGCACCACAATATAAATTACCCATAAATAATTATTCAGAAATTCTTATTTCCAATTGATTCTATAGTATAGCAGTTCCTGGAGACGTTCAAAAGTTGTTGCTTAATTCGAACCGCTTACTAGCATTCTACTGTTACCATGTCTTTCTATGGCAGAAATGGTAAGAGTAGTATGCAGTTCTGAAGTCATTTAGAAGGCTGTGCCCATTGCCCTCCAAAGGTCGCATCAGTCGGCCACGTGCATCATCGAGCTCTATCGTTTCAGTGAAGCAACCATTATAAAAACTATTTATTCCTTGTGAGGCATAATTACTGTCATTTCTTTCTTACTTTGGAAACAAATGTAACCTGTGTGTATAGCCTTCAAAATGAGACGCAGCTAAAATATGCAGTTTTGATCCACTGCTTTAGTATAAGCAGCGTTGAAAAGCATCATACCTTTATACCGCTGTCTTTAGATTGTCCTTATGATTGGAAATTGACTCATGTTTATTGCATTAACATACAAGGAGACTATTCACTACACCACTTTGCACTATCCCATTTCAAAATATTAGACAAAATTAGAATATTTAACCATGATGTTTAGAGCAAAGCAAACTATATTTTGGTTTGCAAAAGAATATACTTGGAATTAACTGAAAAATTATCAATTCCATGCTTGGAATTTACATTCCAGGGCCTGTATTCATAAAGATTCTAACTCTTAATTTAGCTTAAAAACGTTTAAGCAGGAGTCTTTAAGAGCGATTCAGGACCGATCTGAGAGCAACTCTGAGTAAGGAAAAGACAAAAATGTTCATCTTAGTGAGGAGGCGGGGCTTACCCCGTTGCTGTATGACACAATCTTTTGAAGACTGTGATTGGTTGGTTGTCCAAGAAGGAAAAAAAGAGTGATTTTTAAGTATAGGGTCTATTGTAAGCCTTCACTTTGAAATGAATGCGTAATTTTTCCTATTTGACCGTTCTCACACATGTGTATATTTATATTCGTAAACATATGTGTATATAAATCCTTTTTTTAATTTACCATGCTGTTAATTTCCTATAAGGTATTTGATTGGCTTAGAATGATAAAAAATTGTTCCACTATTTCCAATTACATTGCCTATTTAAGTGGTGGTTTGAATGTTGGTTTTAATGTATCAAACATGGAATCAAACCCAAGAAGGGCAGGAAAGCCCAACTGGACAGAGGAACAGTGTTTACTGTTAGCCCAGTTAGTGGATGAACACAAGGCCATCCTTAAAGGAAAATTCGGGCCGGGTGTCAATCTATAGCGTCTTATTAACTCACTGTCATCCATTGTCTGCAACACATTTCTTCTCCCTCTTCGTCTTTCTGCCATTTTCTCCTCTGCTAAAGAAACTCTTAAGCCTCTTAAAAGTCCTCGTCCGTGCTCCTAACAATTTTGCCCTAAAGACCTATTTTAAGGGTTAAGATGCTTTCTGAATGACTTTTTTCTTTACTAGAATTTTTTCTTTCATTTTAAGAGTAAGCGCCCACATTTCTTAGAATTTTGTCACTAGGAGCTACTCTTTGCATTAATATTCTTTATGAATACGGGCCCAGATATTTGGCTTCTAAAGATTTTCCTAAAATTTTACTCTATAAAAAAGGAATATTAACAGCAGCTTGTTGCTTTGCTACTTTGTACCTCATCTACCCCTAAAAGGTGAATTTTAGTACCTTAAAGTAGTAATACATACCCTTAAGGTATTACTATGAACTTTTATGGGCAAATAAGGTGCACTGTTAAAAGACATTAAGACACAAGCTAAAGGTACATTTTTTGCAAATTGTTTCTAAGAATGTATGATATTCTTTATATTTAAGATACCTCACTAAATACTACATGTGAGTGTGGTTTGAATTCATTAATTGGATTATAAACTTATGTAAAGTCAGCCATGTGATGTTGCAAGAGAAATAGTGTTGACAGAAGAAACAACACTGCTAAAATGACAGGTTGATTGTAATAATTTGCTTTGAAGTACCAATTTCCTTAAAGGCAGTTCATTTGCTGTATTAAACAATCTTAATCATAGGCCAGGAGTGGCTCTTTATCCTACTTTAAAATATCACACAACTTCTCATCATAATAATCATAGCTATCTTGACAGTCTTCCCACGGTGCAAAGTTATCTTCCTCGTTCTCAACGAAAGTAGACCAAACATACAGAAAATCCAAAGGCCTCATCATGCGTAGTTTACATCCTGCTCTAGCTAGCGCCTGAAGTCCGGCCTGTATCTCTGGTTCTTCCCACTGGAAAAGGCGGGAGCAGTGGATATTAAGGCGCAGTGACTTGCGTGCTTGCAAGATCTCAATAAGCTTAGCGGCGCAGGCTGCGCAAGGGCTCGAGGACGTGTACCAGGTCACTGTGTACTGGAGTGACTTGTCGTAATAGGCCAGCACCAGTTGAAAGAAGGCCTCTTCCGCATGTAAACCCATATGCTCATCCTCCAGGTAACCACGAAGGCCGTCTGTCTCTGTAGCGGCCCCTTGAATGTCTACCTGGTAGCACAGGAAGGTCTTATTGCGCCCGGAAGAATATTCCACGTTTTTAAACTGGAACTTGAAGAAGGTGGGGTTCATTCTGTCTCTGTGGGAAGAAGGAGGACATTTGGAGTCTTAAGTAATGCCTGACAACTTTTTAAAGCTTTCCTGTTTTCTGATTTCAGCAGAATTCCAGCAATTAGTGCAAACAATGCCTAAGACATAAACTCACATAGATATTCCCTAGTGAGAAAACTGGAATACACCACACAAACCAATTTTAAAACACTAGGCATCATACACATTTGTAAATGGTTACAGAGAAAAATCGGGCATCATACAAGACTGAGATTCACATATTACTAGACTGGTTCTTCCGAACGCAACATACTCATGTAGAGACATGCACCTCGCTGCTAGGAGACACATGACAGAGGAAAATAATGTGTTATAAAATATCAAACGTGTTCTCAAACCCATATTCTCAGAGTGATTAAATCAAGTCTGTGCCTTTCATAAACTATACGATTTTCTGTGAAATCTGTCATTTCCGACTGGCCACAACCTGTAGACTGGCTCTTATTTTCAGCAAAATCAGGCAAAAAAAAAAGAAAAAAAAAGGTTGTGTGTTTAAAATAAGAATCCATTACCTTTTTGCAAGAAGTGTTTCTGCTTGGGTGGCCACTAATAGGCCTACAGTGACTCAAAGGGAGTTAATAGAGCTCTTTGTTTAAATATATTCTTATACAATCTAGAGTTTAATTGTGATATTTGGAAGAAGAACTGATTGTCTGATAAGACGAAAACTGAACTTTTAGCCTCATGACACTACAAGACTAAGTCAATGGCCACTTAAACACCACACCTATGTGCTTGGTGAACTTTGAATTTTAAAAACCAGACATTAATGGTAAACAGGTCCTCTCTAACAGCTTCTACTCTTCAGAGTAGGATTTGCACTAAGTTGGATCAGGGTTGTGGAGATTTGCTCCCATTAAAACATGAGAGCAATTCATCCCAGTGTGGTTTCAGGTCTGGGTTTGTTCAGGTCACTCAAGTTTTTTCACATTAGACTCAGTAAACCTTATAGACCTCACTTAGTGAAGTCACAGAGCTCTTCTGCCCTGTAAATCTTTTAGGATATTGTAGATTGAATGTATGCCTGATTTTATGCTACTGTTGTTACTGTGGGTGTAGCTGAAATAGTGAAACTGGTTAATTAGTAGGCGGTGTCCACATACTTAGTCATTAAGTGCCAAAAGCATCATGGTTTAAGGATATATACGCCTACTAGTCTGTGGCAAGGGCAGGAAAAATCAAAAAGACTATAAAGAGAAATGGATTGCGCTGAATAGCACACAGATAAATCCTAAAGAAAAAATATATAAAAAAATCACTGGGGTTTAAAGCAATGCCCTGGATTTGTCTAATTCACATTGTTACCCAGCAGGATCGAATTTGAGATGTATCTGTTGTCAGAGGTGATCCCACCAAGTATTACTTCTAGAATGATAAATACTCACGCAGTAAGTTTTAGTCTATCATTAGGTTTTAATTTGGTAAAATGTATTTTAAGTGAAATAATGTTAAAATGAATCGTGGTGTCATTCATGCTGCATAATAAAATGTGAAACAGTTTATCTACAATTCTTCTACCTTGATATTAGATGAAATGCAAACATTTATACCATGCTGTTGTGAATTTTAAAGATACTCAATCCCTTAAAGATGCATATCAGTACCTTAAAGTAGTAAAAAAAAAAAAAAAAGTTCCCATTAAATCGAAATTTTAGTATGTATATGTTAGTTTTAAGGTTATCTATAAGCTAGTGTGCTCCAAACCAACGGCAAAATTCAGTCTCTTACAGTCTCTCACTTCCGCCAATATGGATCAATGACTTAAAATCGTCACCTGTTCACACATTTACTATTTTCTACATGGTGAATGGCACATAGTGCACTAGGGATAGAAAGCGATTCAGACAGTGTAAATATGCTTTTCATTGGGGTGAATGAAGTCCACCGCAATGCGCGCACAGTCTGCTCCGGTCCAGAGACCGGATATGCGCAAACACATTTGAATTCTGCACAGCATGCTATATTTTAAAATGACATGGAGGAGATTAGAGAAGAAACGGTAAGAGATTAGGAGGATGCAGCTTTACCAAGCTCAACGGCTCTGGCCAATATGATATTAACAAAACGCTATTTGCTTTTTTTTTTAAAAAAGTCCGCTCTATCTTCCTGTTTCAGTGTAAATTATGTCAACACATTGAATAGCTGTGCATTTCAAGGCACTTAATTTGGCCTTTAAGGTACTAAGGAACCATAGGGGTAACTAGGTACAAAACTGTCCCATTAAAGGTACTGACCCAGTGAAAAGCTATTTTTGCAATAAAAGAAATTCTGAGGGTGTATGACTGTTTTCACTAAGTGATAGAAATAGGGCTATTACTATGGGTTCCAGTTAGTATAAGTGAAAGATGACGTACCCTACAATGATCTCAAATGGAGGCAGTTCCATAGGCTCCAGCTCAAACTCCTCATCTTTGACAGGGCCTTTGGCTCCTTCTGCTATCTCCCCATTTCCTTGCGGCATCTCCTCATCTTTTTGCTGATTTTCTGGGGTCTTTTCCGACTTCTTCGTCATCTTTTCATCTTTAACCTTGTTCTTTTCTTTCTCCTTTTGAGGTTTACTCTCTACTTTCTCCACTTTTTCCACTTTCTTCTCTTTCTTTTTCATCACACTGCCTTTACTGGGAGTCTTGCTGTCCTTTTTGTCCGCCATGATTTAGCTGTGCGATGAAATGAGTCTGCTAGATGGCAGCGTGTAAGGGGTGCTGTTGATTCAGTGTGTGTGAGTCAGACAGATGACAGCCTGAATATGTTCCTAAGTCTGAGAGTTGAAGATGAAGATAAAGATAACTCACTGTCACAAACAGGAGCTGGTCAGAGAACCACAAGGGAGGGAGATTGAAAGGGCAGCTGCTCTCTTGTTTCCATGCTATAAAAAGGCCAAAGTATAATGAAGAGGGGGGTTTTCATACATTCATTGTTTAAACACACCAGCACCCATTTGTTCAACGAGTGCTTCAACTAGCCTTTTTTCCAACTCAGTTTCAAATATGTAATGAGCATTGACATATAACCAGATATTTAATCAGGCATTTCCCTCCCCTTCTGATCAGGATATTATTGCTGTTCACACACCAACAACAGGCAGTTTATTAATAACTGTAGTTTGGCAGAGAGTTCAGAATGACTCAGTCTCTTCACATAGTGAATGCCATAGTTCAGTTTAGGCCCTTACGACCCTCACATCAAGGTCGTCTAAAGGTCAGCACTGGCCAGTCCCTTTTTTTGCATTCATTTACCCATTGGCAAACTGTGTCATTATTGTTTACAGATACTTGAGTTGTGTTGGAGGAACTGAGTCACTTTCTAAAAGATAACCCTTGTGGAGTGAAATACAGTGTATTTTAAGGTTATTTTCTGTAAATAGAGTGCTGATGTCCCCACTCTACCCATTAAAGTCATTACTAGTTCCCTTCCAACTTTTGTACACATTCTTGAACCTCTTCCAGAGCCGGGAAACCTGGGAAAGTCCAAGCATGCTTACTGAATACTGCACAGTATACACTACTGCCAACTATTTGAAAAAATACTATGTGAAACAGAAGGCGTTATTCCATGTTAAAAATTATCATCACATGTTTAATTCCACAAATCTGCCCAGCATCTTTTGGCTAATATTCTGGTTCATCCATAACAATAGAATGGAAGATCAGTGCATTATGTATGTTATATGACGATTTAGTAGGCTCTGTTAAGCTACTTCACATTTTTAGCAAATGTGTTATACCATTCGAGTCCTTAACATAATGTGCATGGTATACATAATGCTGCAGTAATAGTAAGAGCAGTCCCACATCTCTGACTTATAGGTTACACTGGTTATGGACCATAAAAAGCAGGTGCATTATAGGGTATTTATTTTAAGTGTCATATTAAGTCTTGCTATAAAGGTTGTATATACAGAACACATCCTAAGAACAGAAATGTTTGATCAGTTATGAATTGTTTAAATATAGACCTGAGTTCAGACCTGAAGTGTTGGGTCATGTATCGTCCATTATAAAAGTGGACTTCCACATTGTTTGGTAAAATACAATCTCACCTCCCCTGAGCCACAGTATTTAGCTGAAGAGCTGCTTCTCAAACGTTTTTCGTTCACATTAATTAATTATATAATGCTAGATTTATTGTATCTGCCTTTGACAGATAATGTCAAACTCTTAACTGAAGTGCATTATGGCTATAACCATAATTTTTGTGGTATTCTGTGGTCTGACACACAAATTTTATTTTTACATTTTTTTAAGTGCACCGTGCTTAAAAATATTGTTTAACACTCACATATTTTTAGTTTCTCCATACTTAATTATTTTGATCCAATGGTACTTAATTAAATAGAAATCTACTTACTCAAATATACTTGTGTATAACCCACTCGTTTTTCTAATAAAATTTACAAGTTAAATCTGCAAACAAAAAAAACTTCAGCTGTACATTTTATTTTTTCCTTTATTCAGGCTTAAAATTGTTTTATACAAACATGTTAGACCATCAACAGCAGTCATTTTTAAAACTCTGTTCTAGCTCAGAGGTGTCTAACCATGTGCCATGATGCGCTAAGTGACTCAAGTCACATACTAGTTTCACCACATACCTAATAACTGTAAGTGTGTTAACCAGTGAAATTACCTGGTGAAGTATTTAGTTGGAATGAAAACCTATGTAAACACAGCACAATTACACACATCTGCTCTAGCTACAAATATAACATATTGATAAACTCAGTGACAGTGTATGGTTGTGCATTTGTCTGTGTGTGTGTGTGTGTGTTTGTGTCTGTGTGTGTGTGTCTGTCTGTGTGTGTGTGTGTGTCTGTCTGTGTGTGTGTGTGTGTGTGTGTGTGTGTGTGTGTGTGTGTGTGTGTCTGTCTGTGTCTGTGTGTGTGTGTGTCTGTGTGTGTGTGTGTGTGTGTGTGTGTGTGTGTATCTCTACATATCAAACAGGAACAAGATAATCAGGAACTGAGCATCTTAAAGTGCTTAAAGGAGAACTCCGGTCAATTTTAACATTGAGCTAATTTTTTTGTACATTTGGAGTGCTGTCAGTACAGACAACAATGACAAAAATCGGTGTTGCCTACAACGTGTTATCTTCTTTTTAAAATTTTCACCCTGTTGACTTCAATGGGGCAAGTTTTAAACCTGCTTTTAGCCTCTTAACATCCTTGATGTGTCATTACAAGTGCACAGCCATGTGAGTGGTGTTATTAAGAGTGAACACAGTCAATCTGACTGCAGTAGATGTGAAAGATATTATTAAAAATTATGTTAATTCAGCCAGCTCACATACCTGTATTTTCTTCCTGTTTTCGGTTGAAGTCCAAAGTAGTCGATTATCGAGTTGCTCCTCCTCGAGTTGCTCCTCCTCCCTCCTTTTTAAAGTGGTGAAATCATGTGTGTCTTTTAGCACTAACACAAATTCACACTATATCAGCTGACATTGGAACTATCCCATAGCAAAGCAAATGTAATTGTTTTCAAGTCACCCCTGGTTTATTAGATTAAACATTATTGATAATGATCAACTGTCAGAGTTTGAATGCTAGTAAAATAATCTGTGTTAATGTTCAGTTTTAAATGGGTCAATAAAGCTGTGTTCTGTGTGTCAGTGTGTTCTTATTTAGTTTGAAAGAATATTCATTATTAAGGGTATATGTTTACACAGCAATGATGTACTAAAATCTGAAAAGTTTTTCCTTTGGGTTTTTCTTGCACAGGCGACACCGTTGTACAAACGATGCCCATTCACACCATAGACAGTGATTCAGACCGATCTAAAAAGACTAACAACGCTGTATTATTTATGCCAGGCCAGTAGCTGGCAATTAAATAGTCGCTCATATAGACTGAACATGTGACAGCATGCGTATGAAGCAAGGGTTATATCCGCCGGAAACTGAAGCTTCCTCTGGGGGCCGACATTGTAGCTGGCTATCACTTGCTGTTAGCATCCCATTGGCTCCTATTCATTTTGGTGTCACTTTGACAGCGAATAACTTTACATCTGAGGCGTCCAAAGACTCCATTTGTCCATTATTTATTTCTAAAGAAACACGACAATGTATAAAAGGCTCCATTGCTTTGTATCTTACTTTATGGCCCCGTAGAAGCCGTTTTTGTAAAAATAGGCTAATGATTGCGTCATAACCACGGGACTCTCTGTCGCACAGTAGAGAAGTTACCGTATAGACAGAAGGAGAAGCTCGCAGCAATCTTTTACTGTCTAAAGTCAGCCCATACTTCGACCTTGGAAACTTCTGATCATCATTCAAGACAAGTATTGTGTTATAGGTGGTTAAGTTGCTCCAGGTCATGCTTCGCCGTCTCTGCAAGATTAGGTGATTCAGATTTGTCTTGGCACAGCTACTAAAAGATTTACAACTGTCAGTCAGGTTGCTTGCGTCACATCTACGTCGTCCAGCTCAGTGTGAGTCTGCGCAGTACGCTTGGCTATCAGGAAGTGAGTGCTCCTATTGGGCTTCAATTCTCTTCGTTGAAATCAATGGGGTCGCTGTGTCCATTTCTTTTACTGTCTATGGTATGAAGTTACCGTTTTCACAAATTCACATTTGTGAAGGTTACACGGTGAGGATAAAGGTATCGTTTTCAAAAACTTGCATTTTGAATCCTGTTTTCAAAAGTTTGCGTTTTCATGCCTCCAAATGCCGTTGTCATTTAACTGAATGGCCAAAAAAGTTTCCGTTTTTAGTTGAAACGGCGTCGTGTACACGGCCCCTAAAGCAGCATAAATTTGATGTTGAGTTTTATAAGCTGTTTGTTATGCATAACAGAGAACAGTTTTTAAATGAATTAAACACTAGCCTACATTTGTCAAATCAAATGTTCCAGTCTACTGGAAATATTTAAAATCTAATGGCTTGAAAAATGTTATGCATAGTTTAACTGGAATAACTTAATGAGGTCACAGTATATCTTTATTTAAAATGGATGTTGTATTCAGCCCCTGATGTATATTATAGTAACGGCCCATGCTAGTTTTAAATGTTATTTTTATAGCAAATAAAACTCACCAATTTACCACACAAACACACCTACACATTACCAGGGACGTCGCTAGTGGGGTGAAAGGTGGTGACAATTATAGCACAAAATCCAGCAGTTATACTATATAGGCCCCTGTTGTATGAATAATTCTAATATTTAAATTAGTTGTATGCCAGAGATTTAAATGAAAACCACAAAAACATGCAATTTGGTTAAATATTTTTCCACTTATCTGCTTCTCTTACCTGCATAAAAATGGTTTAGTCCGATCTAAGTATTTATTCTATATTCAGTCTGTGACAAACATCAGATAAAACTAGAAAAAGTTCGTCGAGACAAACTTTAAGTTGGCTTGTGAAAGTTTGGACCAATAAGTTTGAAGAAGTTTAAAGTTTAAATTAGTTTAAAGTTTAATTAGTTTATAGTTCAGTAAGAAAGAAAGAAAGATAGATTAGTTAGAAAGAAAGATAAAAAAAAGATTAGTAAGAAAGAAAGAAAGATAGATTAGTTAGAAAGAAAGAAAGAAAGAAAGATAGATTAGTTAGAAATAAAAAAATAAAAAAAGATTAGTAAGAAAGAAAGATAGATTAGTTAGAAAGAAAGAAAGATAGATTAGTAAGAAAGAAAGAAAGATAGATTAGTAAGAAAGAAAGAAAGAAAAAAATAGTAAGAAAGAAAGAAAGATAGATTAGTAAGAAAGAGAAAGAAAGATAGATTAGTTAGAAATAAAAAAATAAAAAAAGATTAGTAAGAAAGAAAGATAGATTAGTTAGAAAGAAAGAAGGAAAGAAAGATAGATTAGTAAGAAAGAAAAAAAGATAGATTAGTAAGAGAAAGATTGATTAGTAAGAAAGATAGATAGATTAGTTAGACAGAGAGAAAAAAGATTAGTAAGAAAGAAAGATAGATTAGTAAGAAAGAAAGAAAGATAGATTAGTTAGAAAGAAAGAAAGATAGATTAGTAAGAAAGAAAGATAGATTAGTAAGAAAGAAAGAAAGAAAAAGATTAGTAAGAAAGAAAGAAAGATAGATTAGTTAGAAAGAAAGAAAAAAGATTAGTAAGAAAGAAAGAAAGATTAGTAAGAAAGAAAGATAGATTAGTTAGAAAGAAAGAAAGAAAAAAGATTAGTAAGAAAGAAAGAAAAAAAGATTAGTAAGAAAGAAAGAAAGATAGATTAGTAAGAAAGAAAGAAAGAAAAAAAGATTAGCAAGAAAGAAAGAAAGAAAGATAGATTAGTTAGAAAGAAAGAAAAAAAAGATTAGTAAGAAAGAAAGAAAGAAAGAAAAAAAGATTAGTAAGAAAGAAAGATAGATTAGTTAGAAAGAAAGAAAAAAAAGATTAGTAAGAAAGAAAGAAAGAAAAAAAGATTAGTAAGAAAGAAAGATAGATTAGTTAGAAAGAAAGAAAAAAGATTAGTAAGAAAGAAAGAAAAAAAGATTAGTAAGAAAGAAAGAAAGATAGATTAGTTAGAAAGAAAGAAAGAAAAAAAGATTAGCAAGAAAGAAAGAAAGAAAGATAGATTAGTTAGAAAGAAAGAAAAAAAAGATTAGTAAGAAAGAAAGAAAGAAAGAAAAAAAGATTAGTAAGAAAGAAAGAAAAAAAGATTAGTAAGAAAGAAAGATAGATTAGTAAGAAAGAAAGAAAGAAAAAAAGATTAGCAAGAAAGAAAGAAAGATAGATTAGTTAGAAAGAAAGAAAAAAAAGATTAGTAAGAAAGAAAGAAAGAAAAAAAGATTAGTAAGAAAGAAAGATAGATTAGTTAAAAAGAAAGAAAGAAAAAAGATTAGTAAGAAAGAAAGAAAAAAGATTAGCAAGAAAGAAAGAAAGAAAGATAGATTAGTTAGAAAGAAAGAAAAAAAAGATTAGTAAGAAAGAAAGAAAGAAAGAAAAAAAGATTAGTAAGAAAGAAAGATAGATTAGTTAGAAAGAAAGAAAAAAGATTAGTAAGAAAGAAAGAAAAAAAGATTAGTAAGAAAGAAAGAAAGATAGATTAGTAAGAAAGAAAGAAAAAAAGATTAGTAAGAAAGAAAGAAGGATAGATTAGTAAGAAAGAAAGAAAGAAAAAAGATTAGCAAGAAAGAAAGAAAGAAAGATAGATTAGTTAGAAAGAAAGAAAAAAAAGATTAGTTAGAAAGAAAGAAAGAAAGAAAAAAAGATTAGTAAGAAAGAAAGAAAGAAAGAAAAAAAGATTAGTAAGAAAGAAAGATAGATTAGTTAGAAAGAAAGAAAAAAGATTAGTAAGAAAGAAAGAAAAAAAGATTAGTAAGAAAGAAAGATAGATTAGTAAGAAAGAAAGAAAAAAGATTAGAAAGAAAGAAAGATAGATTAGTAAGAAAGAAAGAAAGAAAAAAAGATTAGCAAGAAAGAAAGAAAGATAGATTAGTTAGAAAGAAAGAAAAAAAAGATTAGTAAGAAAGAAAGAAAGATAGATTAGTAAGAAAGAAAGATAGATTAGTTAGAAAGAAAGAAAGAAAAAAGATTAGTAAGAAAGAAAGAAAAAAAGATTAGTAAGAAAGAAAGAAAGAAAACAAGATTAGTAAGAAAGAAAGAAAGATAGATTAGTTAGAAAGAAAGAAAGAAAAAAAGATTAGTAAGAAAGAAAGATAGATTAGTAAGAAAGAAAGATAGAAAAAAAGATTAGTAAGAAAGAAAGAAAGATAGATTAGTAAGACAGAAAGAAAGAAAAAAAGATTAGTAAGAATGAAAGAAAGATAGATTAGTAAGAAAGAAAGAAAGATAGATTAGTAAGAAAGAAAGAAAGAAAAAAAGATTAGTAAGAATGAAAGAAAGATAGATTAGTAAGAAAGAAAGAAAGATAGATTAGTAAGAAAGAAAGAAAGAAAAAGATTAGTAAGAAAGAAAGAAAGATAGATTAGTAAGAAAGAAAGAAAGAAAAAAGATTAGCAAGAAAGAAAGAAAGAAAGATAGATTAGTTAGAAAGAAAGATAGATAGATTAGTTAGAAAGAAAGATAGATTAGTTAGAATGAAAGAAAGATAGAGTAGTTAGAAAGAAAGAAAGATAGATTAGTTAGAAAGAAAGAGATTAGTTAGAAAGAAAGAAAGAGATTAGTTAGAAAGAAAGAGATTAGTTAGAAAGAAAGATAGATAGATTAGTTAGAAAGAAAGAGATTAGTTAGAAAGAAAGATAGATAGATTATTTAGAAAGAAACATAGATAGATTAGTTAGAAAGAAAGATAGATTAGTTAGAAAGAAACATAGATAGATTAGTTAGAAAGAAATAAAGAAATAAAGATAGATTAGTTTGAAAGAAATAAAGAAAGATAGATTAGTTAGAAAGAAAAAAAGATAGATTAGTTAGAAAGAAATAAAGAAATAAAGATAGATTAGTTAGAAAGAAAGAAAGATAGATTAGTTAGAAAGAAAGAAAGATAGATTAGT
Source organism: Semotilus atromaculatus (assembly GCA_031834385.1). Classification (NCBI taxonomy): domain Eukaryota; kingdom Metazoa; phylum Chordata; class Actinopteri; order Cypriniformes; family Leuciscidae; genus Semotilus; species Semotilus atromaculatus. The sequence goes on from JAULUF010000026.1 coordinate 13,208,323, forward strand.
TAGAAAGAAAAAAGATAGATTAGTTTGAAAGAAATAAAGAAAGATAGATTAGTTAGAAAGAAAGATAGATAGATTAGTTAGAAAGAAAGAGATTAGTTAGAAAGAAACATAGATAGATTAGTTAGAAAGAAAGAAAGATAGATTAGTTAGAAGGAAATATTAGTTAGAAAGAAAGAAAGATAGATTAGTTAGAAAGAAAGAAAGATAGATTAGTTTGAAAGAAATAAAGAAAGATAGATTAGTTAGAAAGAAAGAAAGAAAGAAAGAAAGATAGATAGATAGATAGATAGATAGATAGATAGATAGATAGATAGATAGATAGATAGATAGATAAGAAAGAAAGATAGATTAGTTAGAAATAAAGATATATAGATAGATTAGTTAGAAAGAAAGAAAGATAGATAGATAGATAGATAGATAGATAGATAGATAGATAGATAGATAGATAGATAGATAGATAGATAGATAGATAGATAGATAGATAGATAGATAGATAAGAAAGAAAGATAGATTAGTTAGAAAGAAAGATAGATTAGTTAGAAAGAAAGAAAGATAGATTAGTTAGAAAGAAAGAAAGATAGATTAGTTAGAAAGAAAGAAAGATAGATTAGTTAGAAAGAAAAAAAGATAGATTAGTTAGAAAGAAAGAGATTAGTTAGAAAGAAAGAAAGAGATTAGTTAGAAAGAAAGAGATTAGTTAGAAAGAAAGATAGATAGATTAGTTAGAAAGAAAGATAGATAGATTAGTTAGAAAGAAACATAGATAGATTAGTTAGAAAGAAAGAAAGATAGATTAGTTAGAAGGAAATATTAGTTAGAAAGAAAGATTAGTTAGAAAGAAAGAAAGATAGATTAGTTTAGAAATAAAGAGATTAGTTAGAAAGAAAGAAAGATAGATTAGTTAGAAAGGAAGAAAGATAGATTAGTTAGAAAGGAAGAAAGATCAGATAGATAGATAGATAGATAGATAGATAGATAGATAGATAGATAGATAAGTTAGAAAGAGATAGATAGATAGATAGATAGATAGATAGATAGATAGATAGATAGATAGATAGATAGATAGATAGATAGATAGATAGATAGAGTTCATAAGTACATATAGAATGGGAGTTTAATTGAGTCCAAGGCTTTAGGGAATTTAGATTTGAGTTTATTTGGTGTAGACTACTGGGCCACCGTAGTCTTGGCTCATTTTGAACTGTTACAATGAAAGTCAATGGGATTTTTATGATTTTTAATATTAATTTTTAAGAAATCTGAAAGTCAAATCAGTCTGAAAAGATATAGCACACTAAGTCAGAACAGTTTGAAGGTCTGACCCGAGTTTGGAGTTTGTAGAGTTAAAGCTCTAGGACGAGTTAGAGTTTAAATTTTAGAGTCAGAAGAATAATAATAATAATAATAAGTTTAAATAGGATTTCAGTAAGTTGGCTTTCTCAAGCCAACTTAATTATAAGTCCCACCCCAGCTCGTGAACAGAACCAATCAAAGCTGAAGATAACGATGAATTTTGTGAAAGAGCAGGAGACTAACTGACTGAAAAATGTCGGGGAAAAGAAAACATAAATCAGGGTACCAGAAACGCCATGAAAAGAAGGAGAGGGAGGCCAGGAGAGTTGTTGTATCCCAGTCGATCAAGACGTTCTTAAAGACAGGTTTGTATAGTTATTTCGCTGGGAATAAGAAAACTTCCGTCTACAGCCTGCCGGGTAGGCTACTGTCACTTTTCATTATCGGTGCACACCACAATCGACCGAATGATTACGTGGTCAAAATTCCTGTCTTTTTACACTATTGTAAATAGAGTTAAAAAAAAATGACACGAGTCACGACGCATTGGATTATGCATCTGACCTGCCGGCTGATGATGTAGGCTGATCAAGAAAAATACAACACTCTGCACTTTGATGAATAAATGTATTAGCTTTAATTAATAATATTACCAGTTCTACATCTTTATTAAAAAATAATACAATAAATGGTTTTATGTTTTAAATTTGACTGCATTCTTGATTGATTTCTTTTTGATTTATGAATTATAACAGACTGCTGGGAAAAAAAAACATTATTTATAATTATACTTTTTTAAAATTGGTTTTATTATTATTTAACAATTTCTTGCTTTTTGTTAGTTCCCTTTCGAACGGTCACTTCGTATTGCATAGCTACGCAGTGGGGAAGCTCCTTTTCCTCGATTTACTGAAGCATGTAAAACGCATTTGCAGCTGCACCGCTAGCACATTGAGAGTCTGGCTTGCTCATAGGCCGTGCTGCGGCAACCGCACATCTATTAGCGCGGGCGCCTCTGATGTGCGACCAGTGAGCTAGCCCTACGTCATTACGTCAGAGCCCGCCAAGGGGGCGTGGCCTTAGCCTATAATAGTCCCCTGAATTCGCCATTATAGCAGCATTTACTCCTTCAGCGACAACTTCACGCCTTCTCCGTTGAACAAGCCCTTCAGCCTGAGCGAGCATCATTTCAGCGGACTACACCTTCTCAGTCGTTTTATCCTGACGCCGTTCACCTGTGGCTATCCGGCGTCGACACAATATCCTTTCTATTTTACTATTCTGTGTTTAAGTGTGTGAGGCGTTGTTTCGAATGCCTTGCGCAGATGCGGGCACACAAAGAGAGAGTATGCCTGTACTGTCATATTACATTATGCTCTCCTTTGGGACGGCAAACCGCCTCTCACGCCCCCCCCCCCCTTTCTTCCCTCGTCGAGCCTCGACGGAAGAAACGCGCGGGTATATGTTCGCGGGGCTTGCTCTCTTTACAACACAAGAGAGCTACCCCGCCCTAAAAATACATAATGCGATCACACGGCTAGCTCTTCTTTGGGACGGCGAACCGGCTCTCGTGCTCCCCCCACTTCTTCCCTCGTCGAGGCTCGATGGAAGAAGCGTGCAGCTAGATGTTTGCGCGGCTAGTTCTCTTTACAACACAAGAGAGCTACCCCGCCCTTTGTTTGCACATCACACAGAAGATTTTGGCTGGAGATTTTATTATTGTCAACAGGCCCACTGCACTGCGTGGGCACTACCTCTACAAACAAACGCTGTTGTCACGGCCCACGTAAAGCACAAAAAGAGTATGTTTCACAAACACAAATGTTTTTTTTCACACAAATGGAAGTTTCCCCCTTCACTAGGCGGCCCCCTCCCAGTTGTTACACTGACTTTGCCCCAGGCAAAAGCCTGTGCAGTCAGTCCAACACTCAGTATGTGCACAAATCACAATGTAAGGGTATCAGGTCCCCCTGTGTTAGGCGGCCCATCCCAGACAATCCCTAGTTGCGCTGGCCTGGCAAGCCATCCCCGATAACGCTACCCCGGTGCCAGGGCCCTTGAACCAGCGTCGTGCTAGATACTGTGCTGCCGAAGTCGTCCTCGCACCAAGGGTAAAGAGAGAGGGCTCGTGTCTCGCGCTAGCCGGACCACCCTCGAAAAAACCCCGCAAAACTTCCCACAGCTCCCTGTTCAGTTCAGGCGGCTGGGGATTTTATTATTGTAAACAGGCCCGCAGCAGAGCGCGTCTCTACAAACAAACGCCGTTTTCATGTCAACCCAAATAAAGCACAAAAACAGTTTACAATCACAACACACGGGTTCACGGTCCCCCTTCACTAGGTGGCCCCTTCCCTGTCGTAACACTGACTTCCCCCCAGGCGAAAGCTTGTACAGTCAGTCCAACACTCAGTATGTGCACAAATCACAACGTAAGGGTATCAGGTCCCCCTATGTTAGGCAGCCCATCCCAATCAGTGTGTCAAACCCTAGCCACACGGGTGCTGGCCTGGCAAGCCATCCCTGATGTGTCGAGTTGGGTCTTAAACACTATAAAGCTCTCAGACCCCCAAAGTTTCAGGTGGTTATCGAGACTTCGGTGAGAAGCAACATGGGTCACGTGCTTCTTGTCGAAGTACAGAATTTATTAGCAAAAGGGGCGATAGAGCTAGTCCCCCTGCGCTAAAACATTCAGGTTTCTCAGCCGCTATTTTCTAATCCCGAAAAAAGACGCGGTCTCAGACCCATACTAGATTTGAGACATTTGAACAAGGCTCTCATGAGACAGCCTTTCAAAATGTTAGCTATCAAACACTTCCTCGTGCAAGTTCGCCCGGGGGATTGGTTTGTTACAATGGATCTGAAAGATGCATACTTTCATGTTCAGATAAACGTATTCGCCTTCGAGGGTCAGGCTTATCAATACACCATTCTGCCATTCGGTCTGTCACTAGCACCCCTTACATTCACAGTGTATGGAGGCAGCGCTCTCTCCCCTGAGATATCATGGAGTGCGGGTGCTAAATTATCTCGGCGACTGGCTGGTGCTGGCACAGTCGAGAACTGAGCTACTAGCTCACAGGGATTTGATTATCTGCCATTTGGAATGTCTGGGTCTCACAATCAATGTTTTCAATAGCAAACTGACCCCCAGCCAGAGCGTGGTGTTTGTGCAAACGCTGGCAGCCTCGTTCAGGGCGCGCGAGCGCGCACCCCTAAATAAATTTCAGAAACTTCTCAGTCTCATGGCAACATCATCATCAGTCCTCCGTATGGGATTACTGTGCATGCGCACGCTGCAGCACTGGCTGAAACGCTGTGTGCCAACCCATGCATGGCATTCAGGCAGCCTGCGCATCATGGTGAATCACGTTTGTTTAAGGACCCTGATTCCTTGGCGGGCTCAGGACTGGTACCACAAGGGTGTGACCATGGGAGTAGTTTCCAGGAGGAAAGTGTTTTTTACAGACGCATCCAACCTGGGTTGAGGAGCGCTGCATGATGGCAAGCCTGCCTCCGGCCTCTGGTCGAGCACGGAGCAGAGCTTACATATCAACTGTCTGGAAATGAAAGCAGTTGGTTTGGCCCTGAAAGCATTTCTGTCAAACCTAAAAGGTCACCACGTCTTAGTCCGCATGGACCTATAGGTGTCAAGGCTCATTCGACTAGAGGCATGGCCTCGTCGGGCTTGGTCATCTGGCTTTCCCATTCAAGATATTTGTGATGTGGCCATCTGGTCCTCGCCTTCCACATTTATGAAGTTTTATAATATGGAGGTGCCTTCCCTGCAGGCAAAGGTGTTTTCAGTATGATTAAGGCCCAACGGTGTCTGGTCTTGTCTACAAAATGTTACTGTGCACAATCACATACACTTTTATATAAAACCCGTTTTTTATTTGGACGGTTATATTTTCCTATACTAATAATCCTGACAGTGTCTGGTTCTATTAGTATATTATGTTGGTTTTGTTACTCATACGTATATATTATTCTAGACCCGACGGTGTCCGGTCTGTTTTATATATATACTTGGTTTTCTGGCTTGTTCTGTGAGCTCAGGGGTCCTGAGTTGCAGTGGCAACCAGTTACTTATGGTGCGGCATTTTGCATGGCATCCCCAATGCGTATAGCTATGCAATACGAAGTGACCGTTCGAAAGGGAACTATTCGGTTACTCAGCCCGTTCTCATCCCAAGGCGTAATATAATGACGATTTTGCCAAAGCGTCTATATCGAACGCGCATGGCACCCTTTAGCGTCAATATGAGACGCCGATATATATGGGGCAGAAGGCGCCTCCTAGCGGTCTAACCCTAACCCTACACCATACCTAAACCTACCCATCTCTCTGCATGTTATATTGACGCTAAAGGGTTCCATGGGCGTTGGATTTAGACGCTTTGTCAAAGTGTCAGAATATGACGCCTTGGGATGAGGATGCGTTGTAACCTCAGTTCCCTAAGAGAGGGAACAAGTATTGCGTAGCCAGCCGCACTATAGTAAACTGGCGAGTTGTCGCTTCAGTCTTTAAACCTGCTATAATAGCGAATTCAGGGGACTATTATAGGCTAAGGCCACGCCCCCTTGGCGCACGTGCCATTGGATGTGCAGTTGCCGCAGCACGGCCTATGAGTGAGCCAGACGGTCAATGTGCTAGCTGTGCAGCTGCAAATGTGTTTTACATATAGGCTCCAGAGTAGTTTTTATTAGTTGTAATTTTTATATAAACATTTAACTTTTAAAATAAGGTTTTACAACAACATCACCATCTTCTGTTATATGTGGGCCTCCATGCTCATCTATTGTTCAGTAGGCCTATATGATATTGGTGGAGGGTGGTGGGGGGCCACATCAATATTTTTTCAGGGGGCCCCGAATCCTCATGATTGCAGGCATCCTTTGTTGGCATAGAGATTGCAATTATAGGCAGGATGGCAATTTCTTTTGAGGTTTGGCAAGAAGGGAGGGTGACAATGAGAAAATGAAATTGCAATCGGAGCCATTGCTACTGCTGTTTCAATATGGCTGTGCCATTCCTGCACGAATGTTGGAAATTAAATGTCAAATGGACTTTGCTTTTCCATTTCAAATTTGGCAGATGTTGTAAATGACGTGTGCACAAATAGAAAATGCAACTGCAAGTACAATTTTGCCCAGAATATGATACTGTAGTATTACTGAGACTGAGTGGGAAACTGAAATCAGGATTCACATCCCATATCCACACACTCACAAATGTCCATTATATCTGCACTGCAGCAGTGCCACCCCACCTTACACATAAATCTGTTTGAAATTGAGTTTATTGATTGAATGTCCTTTTTGCTATTTTCTCCTCCACATGATCAGAATACAAGCACACATAAACTCCACTGTTAAGATACAGAACCTATAAGTGTGTTGTACTTATAACTGTAAATGCATACACACTGACATATGTGATCGTGCTATGAAGACAGTGAAATTGCTTGACCTTTGGCATATTATTGCATGACAAAGTATTGACAGTTATGACAGGACAAGAAGTCGGGTTTGATAAAACACTTTTTACTGAAATGGAAAAGTCTTTTTCACACAAAAAGTCTTTAACACACACCAAATCTTCTTGATATCCCACAGGCTTGATTTTTTTCCATTCAACTCTGCAAGCTAGGAGAGACTACAGTCCACCACCAGTGTTCTCCAATTTCCCATATTCCTGAAATGTAATTATTTTCAATTACTGAACCTGCCTGCAGCTTTCTAGGGGGTAGGTTTTGTACACAAAGAACCCCCACAAAAAGCTTGTCAGATATACTGTATGTATACTCTGTTTGACCAATTCTTTCCTTAAATAAATATAAAGCTAACTAATATATATACAATATTTAATAATGTTTTGCTGGAAATGTAAGGAAATGTTTTTCTTACAGGTGTTCTGTGAAAGCATTTGGCTGCAAGAATAGTGTTTTTGAGGTTCTATAACATGCTGATGGAAGGAGAATTATTATATAAATATTTGACAATTAATCAAGTGTGCACGGCCTGATCCTGTTGCATTTTGGAGGAGTGAAAGTTAGTACATACAACTGCAATCTGCAGTCTGCAAAAAAGGCAACCAGCATCTGATTATGAGTAAAGTCATAATAGGGTAACACTATATAATAACTTTCATTACATATATATTTACTTTTGAAAATTATTATAAATTGTTACCCATAATAATTAGTTAATTTTATATAATTTAAGGCTAGCCTTTTGTACATGATTTAAAGGTGCCCTAGAATGTGAAATTGAATTTATTTTGGCATAGTTAAATAACAAGAGTTCAGTACACGGACATGACATACAGTGAGTCTCAAACACCATTGTTTTCTCCTTCTTACTTAAATCTCGTTTTTGAAAAACACCCCTGAAAAATAGGCGAATCTCCACATAACACCGACTGTGACGCAACATTAATATGTACGACTCCAAAAATTTGCATATGCCAGCCCATGTTCAATGACAGGCAGAACTGCGCAGCCGAAGCATGGCAGTTGTTCAGTGTTTGGATGTATAAATGAACACAAAAGTATTTTTTAGTTCCTTCATCCGAGCCTCTGAAGAAACAATGGGTTAATTTTATTTTCTCTGGAAATTTCCAAACATTTCACCGTTGGCGACGAGACTGTTTCCTCAACTTGGGCCAATACAGAGCTGGCCTCGAAGAACGTCTGAAAATATATCGATCGAGCTAGCAAGTAACACTTTCTGAATGTGTAATTGTTCAAGTTCAGACAGGTAATCTTTCTCTCAAAATCGTTCAATACTGTATTTACATCATCGTGTTTGCATTGGTGAAAGCATTAGCAGTGGCGGATTTAGCACATTGGGGGCCCAAGGCAAAGGTATGTATGGGGGCCCCCCATCCGATCTTTAAAAGAGAACGAAGAAAAAAAAAATACCGACTGAATGGTGGATAGGCAGGTAAAGCTAATCTATGGTAAAGTAAAGGTTGGAGAGGAAAATTTACAATTTCAATTTTATTCTTGTGGTATTATTCCGATCTTGATTCAATTTGGATACATATTAGTAGCCTGGTAATACCGGACTCTGCTACTTCACTTTGCTTCGTAGACAGGAGCGAAATGAAATTAGCGGAAGTAGGAAGTCTGATGTAGTCAGCCTAACATATTAGGTAGGCTACAGTAGATTTTCTCAAGAAAGAAAATCTCACCTAAAGCTGTAAACATAGACTACAGCGCTGTCAGCTGGTATTTATTAAAGGTTAAAAATAACAACTCAAATTAAATATAGGCCTAGTGCGGTTTTCATTACAACAACTTTATAATATTTTAATGATATAAGTAAAATAATAAATATGTAATATAGTGCACATATTTATAGTGCAAAATACTCATTTATACTAATACTAAATATATTATAAAATAAAAATTCTAGCCAACTTACGTGGTCATTAAATGGCTTTACTGAGGTAATAACTTTATGTGACATTGTAGTCTAACGTTACTCCAGCTATTTTATTGTCCTCTTTCCGCGGTTGAAAAATACTGATTGGTCGATATTACAGTATGTATAATTTCGCATTGACCGTGAGACTCACGCAATTGACCATTTTCACACGCTCTCACGCCACACATCCATTTTCTCACAAAGAGAAAAATCGCGAAGCAAACAGGACACTGACACCGACAGACTAGACAGCGAAGGTTACTTTTGATATGGAACAAATTCTCAGCTCTCAGATTCTGTCAATTTATTACGAAATTCAAACAATAAATACCGTTTTGGTGCTATTTTGTGACAGATCGCTGTAGCGCCTCAGTTCAAATGGCACGTGAACCGATCATCTCACTTTACTAGCCTAGTTAATAGTAGGCTAAATAAACACGAATGATCAATAGGTGTGTAACGTGTGTTGAAAGATACAGTAGCCTACAACCGAAATGTATACAGTCCTGTCACTGTGTTTATCTTTCGCGCTGCGCACCGTTATGGACTAGTCCATTTCATTGTTAAAGTAGGGGGTGTGTAGGGACAGATAACCATGAACTGGACATTTTAACTAGCCTACTACTTTGTTTCAACGTATTTCTTAAGAATATTAATAACATTTACCATGCTTTTGAAGCGTTCATGATGATAAGGGGGCTTTTTCCTTTTTACATTTTTTTTTTAGGTTGGTTGGGGGCCCCCCTATTACGACCGCTGGTAGGGGGCCCCAAGCAGCCGCCTACCTATGCCTCTATGTTAAGACCGCCACTGAGCATTAGAGAGAGTGCAGAAACTGCATTGCAATGATAAGATCTTTATTCTCGCAATCAACAAACTGTCTGTTTGCTTAATTTTTCACGGCAACATTTTATGTGATGGGAATAGATCTAAATACTTTAAAAACATCTCACGATTCGTTAATCTCGATAGCTGTAATAGTAAAAACGTATAATATCTGTAGTAAAAGTATTCGAGAGAGTTTCACATGTAATACGTAACTATTTCATATGCAAGCATGTCAGCCAATCACAGCAGAGGCCGGTTACACACAGCAGACACGCCCCTTCAAACAGCTTTCAAATCAGAGGCTAAAATCAGGCTAAGAAAAATGCCTTTTATTTCTAAATTATGACTATTTTTGTTCTAAAAAACATACTAACATTATACACTAAAAATAAAAACCATTCTAGGGCACCTTTAAAAAAAGAAATGATTTGCAAAAAAAGTATGTTGCTTCCTTTTGGGTAATTCTACAGTATTTATAGTGAGAGACATATCAGGCACAATCCATGTTTTGCATTTTTGAGGTGTTTGGTTTGATATCAGTAAAAAGAAAATTCTGTAAAGATCTCTTTGCAGTTAGGACCAAAGTATCCTATAGTTAGCCTTCAAGTAAATCAGAGTGTCCAAGTTTTTGGGCAGAAATCTGCAATGTTCTGGTCTGAGAGTCTTGCTAACCAGGTTAAATATCTGGTCCACTGATGTGGTTGTTGCTGGCACGGTAAAAACTTTCTTGGCTACTTGTGAGAGCAATGGGAAATCGATGGACTTCCGTTTCCAGTATTGTAGTGGATCCTCATCTGTGGGTTCTTCATGGAGATATGTGGACAGCTCCTGCTCCACTGTCTTGGCCTGGGCGGTTGGCCGCTGCTTAATAAAAGAGAACAGCTTGCAGCGTTTGGACGGTGACGGCTGGGCCTCTGAGTGATGTTCTAGTGGACTCAAAGGAGTATGCTTTCCAACTTCTTCCAGCAGCACCTGTTTGTGCCAGTCGTTGTCACTGCTCCAGGACAACTTGAACTGTGGGTCCAGGGTGGTGGCGGTTACGTAAAGAGGGTCCTCAAGAATGCCTACCAGTCTGCGGTCCAGAGCTTGAGACAATCCCATCACGATCGCAGAGCACTGGTGAGTTACGACCTCAGCCAGGTGCTTGCGCAGACCCAACACACAGGGCAGGCCTAGGCTAATGGACACGTGCTTGTCACCTTGTACCATGTCTGAGGCCTCTTCGAAAGGCTCCAACACTTCAACCAGCTCCCGCAGCACCGCTTTTTCTAAGTTACTGAGAACTAGGTCATTTCTATCCACAATGTCTTCAAGAAAATCCATTGACTCCACCATTTGGCGCAATATCTTTAACTGAGCGTTCCACTTGTCCATGGATGAGGGTCTTTGCCAATTTGTTGAGGTATTGGAGCCAAACACTTGGACAAGTTTTTCAGGAGCCACTGTAGCAATTACGTAGTTATAGAGGTGGGCTGCTTTGCTTAGAGGAATTGATATCTGAGGGGAAGCGCAAACTCCTTCTTTAACACACTGAGCTAGTAATCGAGCAAAACAGTCTATCCTACTTCGACCAAGACACTGATCTAAAGACTTGCGGTTCTCATTGCTACTGATGGCTTCTCCTGCTCCAGGCTTTTCATTGCTACAAACTTCCTCCCCTTCCTCATCTTCTTCACCGTTTCCAATGAGATTGAACCCAGGAAGACGAAAAGGAGATCTGTTTTCACAAGGCGAAAGGTCAGCGACGACTCTGAACACTTTTCCAGACACACCATAGGATTCTGAGATCTCATCAAACTCGCTGAGCATTTGCTGAGTGTTGCTGTGGTCTGTTAGCGGTAAGCAAGCCAAAAGAGCAGATCTAATGTGCCAGTCTGCGTTTATGAAGTGGCAAGTGACTCCAAGATACCCAGCACCCACAAAGCTGCTTCTCCACAGGTCAAGGGTCACACTGCAGGACTCTGCTCCTTTTAGAGCCTGTTTGGCAGCTAGTTGCACTTGGGAGACATAGGCTGGTAGGAGCTGCTGCTGTATGTAATGGCATGGTACCGGTATGTATCGAGGCTCCAGGAGCTGAAGAAGCTCACGGAATCCCTCATATTCAATTATCTGTGTCGGCTGCAGGTCTCGGATGATCATCTTGGCGATGGCTTCTGAGATGAGGGATTGCCGAGGGTCACTGTAGTCAAACTTGTTCATCCCAGGACTGCTTTGAGAGATCACTCGACCGCTTGGTGGGCCAGTACAATTCTGCATTGCCTCTCTTTTCACATCTTTCTTCCTCACAAACTCATCATACATGGCCTGATGTTTGCGCTGTGGATGTGACATGATTATATAGGTAAAATACATGTAGAACTCAATATATAAAACAACGTAAACACACACACAAACAGAATATTAAGGGTTCCCACACTTTCTGACTGGGTTTTCAAATCAGTCATTGGAGACTAGCAAACACAGACTTTTTAATAATCTTTTTTTCTTTTTCAAATTGCACAAAGCACATTTTATCCAAATACTGTAGTGCAGGCTATTAATTATATTTTTTAATTTATTTATATGACTTTTTACCAGCAAAATATTTTTATTATCATTAATCTTTAAATTTCCATGACTGTGGGGACTCTGAATAGTGTATTAAAAGTGGTCATACATAGATGAGTGAACATCTCCACATTTGTCTCGTTATTAGATACAAAACACTGTTACATACCAAAATTAACCCTTACCTTTAAATGTGTAACAAAGTTAGAAGTAACTGTCCGTTTAGCCTGAATCCTTGTGCCACAAGCCTTGCAGTTAGATTCGATTTTGCCATTTTCTCCCTCACAGACGATATTGAAATAATCCAGAATGGAGACCCTAGATTTTGACGCCATCGGTGATCTTGTTATCTTCCACGATATGAACAATAGCGTAAGAATTACACCGAATAAAAATGAAAACAATTTGTTATGCTCTTTTGTTTTCCGAAATATCAGTCTAGCTTTGGGATTCAATAGCCTCGTCTCAGCATAGAGTAATCTGACCGAGATAAAGCCGTGTTCACCCGATCTGACACTAATCGCATCGTCCTATAGTTGCGAAAATGTCTTCTCGGATACACGTCTCAATAAAAACATAACACACATCCCTCAGATCTGCGGGAGAGAGCAAATTATGTATTTTGGCCGGTGTCAGCTCCGACCGTAAACATCGCTATCCGCTAGCAGCTCTTTTGAGATGAACACCAGGAAGTAGACAGCGAATGGACAATTTATTTATTTATTTATTTATCATTCCGCCTCTATTTGTCTGTTTTGATTCTATTCGTGAACAGGCACCCACAACTTGATAAAAGCGTAATGATGAAGTAACCACAATAAAGAACGGCATTTCTTATAATTTTCGTTTTGTACATAACGTTTTGCCAATTGAATGCAGATTTAATATCTTACTCTAGCAAAGCAAGCACGAAGGCGAGGACGCGCCTGATACTTCTGCTCATGCACGTTTACAACGTCTTTTGTTGTTGTTATTGTTTTTAGGTTTCAGCAGGAATTTTTGATGACAATAAAATGTTTCTTTGTAGGTGCTGGGTAGAAGAATTACATTTAACATGATTACTAAACCGTTTGCTGCTTAGATTCCTTTCAGGTAAGTGCAGTTTATGGCTTGCATGACACAGAAAACGTTCTCCAATAGAAACATAATGCAACTATAATGGATTTGCCACCTTTTACAACTGTTTCCCAACTTTAAAAGGAAACAGAAGACATTTACTATGAAATGTAATTATCTGACAGGTATGATTCAGCCACATAGAAACTGTTAGAACAATTACTTTATTTACTGACTAAATTTGATCTGATAATGGCATACAATAATGGCAGTTGTTATAGTAATTGCATTTTGGATGAAATGTTCGAGCAGAGCAGGATCTAAAAAACTGAGAACGAATCAAATCTGCAGTAAATATATACATTTATAATTTGTCTGGATTCAACTGCAATACTGCTCAAAAGCTCACATGGTTCATCAAACATTTTATTAGGTAAACTATTTTATACAATAAAAGTGATTTCAACAGCGAAATAGTTCTAAGAACTAAGGGTCTATATATGGTTAATAAAAAATCCATAAATAAAGATTATAGATGAACGTAAATAAGGTCACTGTCATTCATCTTTTATTTCTGGTTGAGTCTTCTCTGTCTTCTCTTGTTTCTCCTTCACCTGGGCCTGCATCTCTTTCCTTGTAGCAAGTATTGCACTTTGTAGGGATGCAATCTCAGCTGAGAGAGTGATGACTGGGGGAAAGAAAATGTGCTTTAGTTACATAAAGTGTTAACAGTTAAATAAACCCAAAATACAAGAAATAACATTTCCCTAAAAACAAAAACAGCGCTAAAATAAACTTCAACTTGGGCCAACTTGGCTTAAAGTAACTTCAAATTTAAGCCACACACAAATGTGCAGCAAAGCACAATGTTTTAATATAAATATAATGCACAGGGATCAAATCAAATATAGCATAAGCAAGCCATAGTTATAGAAGACATCACAAAAGAGCTCACCCTCTTTAAAAGCAGACTGAGCTTGTTTCAGACTTTGTGGTACAAGGATCCCAAACCACTTCAAAGGTTCTCTGTGCTCTGGTGTGGATGATTCTGCCATTGTTTTTACTTGAGGGTCTGTCTCTTCTTCCTCCTCTTTAACCCCCTTTTGTTTGGTATTTATTCGCCTCCTAAGACCTGAAACATTCAATGATTTTGTCACAAATCGTAAAATTCCTTATTACAGTTGTAGGTCCCTAAATCTATCAAATAAATGGTATAAAAAAAAAAACGCAACACTGTGGAAAGACTCCAAATAAATCAAAATATTGATATATTAAAGGGATAGTTCACCCAAACATAAAAATTATGTCATTAATTACTCACCCTCATGTCGTTCCAAACCCGCAAGTCTTTCGTTCATCTTCGAAACACAAATGGAAATATTTTTAATGAAATCTGAGCTATTTCTGTCCCTCCATTGACAGCTAGGCAACAACCACTTTGCCACTTTAAAAAGCTCATAAAGAGATCGTAAAACTAATCCACATGAATTGAGTGGTTGTGTCCAAATTTTCTGAAGAGACACAATTTTCTATGATGAACAGATTGAATTTAGGCTTTTTTCCCCCCACATTTAAACAGCGAACATAAACAGAAGCTCAACTGAACCTGCTTGTCGCATGAGAAAAAAAAAACCTCTGCGTGACACATTGACACGAGAATGAACCTCATTGATTTCTTACGGAAGCTCAAACGTACTGCGTAACTAGAATAAATCTCATTGGTTCTTGCACGTTAAGCAGACATGCTTGAGCTTCCGTTTCCACAAGTGTGAGTTGATGAATGTTTAGCTATATGTGAATAAAAGCCTAAATTCAATCTGTTTAACATATAGAGCGATCATGTGTCTTCAGAAAAATTTAAACCACTCAATTCGTATGGATTAGTTTTACAAGTGTCAGTTGTGTAGCTGTCTATGGAGGGACAGAAATTGCTCAGATTTCATAAAAAAATATTATCTTCATTTGTGTTTCAAAGATTAACAAAAGTCTTATGGGGAACGACATGAGGGTGAGTAAAGTCAGTGAAGTCAGCAAGTCATGCCTACCTGTCTCTTTCGCACTAATGTCTTCTACTGTGTTATTTTTCTGTTCTTCTGTTTTATTCTTTCTTCTCTCACATTTGAACTCAGCTGTTCCACCTTCCAACAAGCTGTTATTAAGGCAAGCACATGCATTTATGTAAATAATTAAGAGTTAATACAAGCGAATATTTAAATGCATATGATGACATACGGACCTGGCTTCAACGTGAACAAGCGGCTCCATCGAACTAGCGTACTGCAGAGCGGATACTTGCTTATTTCCCATTGAATAACGTGTCTTGGCAATAGAAAACCATCCCTGTATAACAGAATTAAGGGAATTTTATTTACAGAAAAGGTTTGATTCCATCCATTAAATTAGTAATCAAGTGTAATTGCACGTTTCACCTCTTCTATAAGGGAATTGAGTTTATGTCGCTTCTCCTCAAGAGCCTCGAGCTGGTCCATGAAAAGCAGCAACTGCTCGTTCAAACGAAGATGTTGATCAGCACGCATTTCTGTCATTTTAGACAGACGGTAGAAAACAAACGACTCAAAGAATCAGAGATGTATTCCTGTTGAACGCATAGAACGCTATCAGAGAGTTGTTTAGAACCTCCTTTACCGGTCATGTGGCAAGTCACATGACATCAGTTCGATTTGTCACGTTGAGATTACGTAGGTTAGTATGATTTCTGTGAATACCATATATACTTCACATATTTTTGTATTATTTGTTTGTGCTTTCTGATGAAATCATTATTCAAGCACGTATATAATTTACACAAAATATTACCCAAACGATTGAGTTGTAATAAATATTCACCCAGTGTGTTTTGTGTAAACTGAATTGCTGAATATCTCGCCTTTTTTGTTGTTTTAATTGTTGTTAGGTTTTTTGTAATCGTGCATACGATATTCACGGCAAAAAAAACACACAAAAAGAATCACTTCCCATACCGGGAGTCGAACCCGGGCCGCCTGGGTGAAAACCAGGAATCCTAACCGCTAGACCATATGGGAGTTAAACATTACTGAGAAAGCAGACAATTTAAATTAACATGTATATACACAAGTTTCTAAATATTTGTATTTGTCTTAGATAGTGAGACTTTCGGGGTGAGACTTTCGCGTTCATTCTTTCAATATCGTATCCAGCGTTGCAAAAGTCAATGATTAAACTTAAAGCTCAATGGCAGCCGTTAAATGACTAGCTAACTTAAGTTACTCTTAAAGATGCAAACATACTGCGTGGTTGTATGA
This sequence comes from Semotilus atromaculatus, assembly GCA_031834385.1. Lineage (NCBI taxonomy): Eukaryota > Metazoa > Chordata > Actinopteri > Cypriniformes > Leuciscidae > Semotilus > Semotilus atromaculatus. The sequence continues at coordinate 13,224,762 of JAULUF010000026.1, forward strand.
TGGTAAATCGTTGAGTTAGTACTAAACATACTAGTTGGGAATTTTTTTTTTAATGTTCCCATGCATCACCAAAATAAAAATAGTAAACCACTAACATAGAAAACTGAATAAACAAAATAGTGCATAAGTATTGAAGCCCTATTCCTCCTCTCACAATCACCACCTCCGGTAGCTCGCCGTGATCGTATAGTGGTTAGTACTCTGCGTTGTGGCCGCAGCAACCCCGGTTCGAATCCGGGTCACGGCAGGGATGAGTCCCTATCACGGCAGGGAGTGTGCTTTTTATTTTTTTCCCCTCCCTGGTTTAAGCTTCATTTTGTCATGCCCCGTTTTATTTAAATATTATAAAAGGCAAAACGTTGTCATTCATAAAATATGCATTTCACGAGCATACACTATTCTCTGTCAGATGTGACGACATGCATGATCCGAGGAGATCGTCCAATTACAAGCCTTGTAAATATCACGAGGGGTTGTTCCTCCCACGGAGGCTAATGGTGATTGGGTAGCGAGAATCACGTGGGCTTACAGTAGGATGTGACTCGGTGGCGCGATGTTTCTGCAATTTGATTATGTAGTTTTATAGAGGCTAGAGCAGATATTAACACGGTTCATTTCTGCGTTCTCCAGCTCCAAGAGGAGAGTTAAATGCAACATATAGAGCACATTTTCAAACGCGGGAAATAATCACATTTCTAAGATATTCCACAACTCATCACAAAGTAAGTACAGACGTATCAAGCCAATCGATTGTATTATGTTATTGCCACGTTATCTGGTGCAAACATGTACCTTAAGATTAGGAGTTAGTTTTTATGATGCTACAATTTATATATTTTGTCTCATAAAGGTTTTTTTTTCCCTTTCATCCACCTTTCCAGATGTTAAAGGAAGCAGAAACTATAAATCATCCCTATTGGCCACGCAACCTGTCTATTCCCAACTATGTGGCTAATGACCGTTCAATGTCAGAGATTCTCATATTCCTGTTCTCTGTGTCTGGGACACTGCTGCTTGCCACCTGGTCATTGACTGGGCGTAAGGTGTCTGGGAGCAGGCTTAGCGAAGGGAGAAGGTTAGCTCTGTGCTGGTTCACTGTGTGTGGCTTCATCCACGGGGTCATCGAGGGATGGTTCTCTTTATACTACACTGTCATTCCTGGAGACCAGAGTTTCCTTTCTCAACTGTGTGAGTGAGGTTCAAAGTCTGTATGACTTAGTTTATCATTAGTATGTTTTGAGATAATACTTTTCCCTCAAAGCAACACTAAGATTTTTTACCTTAAAATAATGTTTGCAAAATCGTTTCAGTGGTTCATGAAGTCGTAACAGGGTGAAATGCACTTATGCCTCCGCTTTGCGGTCCTTTATCTGCTATAACCACGCTATGTAAGATTGCCAGATCGTGTTGCGTTTCTGTAGTTTTAATGAGACATAGGACAACTACAAATTTGACTTGCTTTACGTCAAGCGTTACAATAGTCATTATTTTGTTTTTCTTCATTTCTGATGTCGCAATACATCATACTTTCATGAAATCATGCAACATGCTCTACCTCGTCTGTGGACATCGTTCATTCCAAAGCCGCTGGATAAACAACGAGCGTGTGTGCGACAGTAGGCTGCGGTATTAGGCTAAATTATTTACAGCGGTAATGGACAATTCCGCTTCCAACCAGTAGAGCGACCGCAGAGAAAAAGTTACTTGGTGTTGCTTTAATGTCTCATGAACATTATCATTACAAAGACCTTAATTATTCATGCACAGTCCAAAAATTGTGAACATAAGCTGAGTTCAAGTCCCCTCCTGGGAAGTTCGTATTTACGAGTTGTGAAGTCCTAATGCTGTCTTTACATGCTATCGGAAATGTCCTACTTCCCACTTCCCAAGTCATGATTACGAGCTCATCATGTTCAGGTGCCCTGATGTCGAAAAGATTAGGAATCATGTAGGGCACCAGGTTTATTCTTACCTATTTCTTGGGGAATCTTATTAAAGCCATTTTTTTTAAAGATATTTAAAGGATTAGTTCACTTTAAAAAAAAACTTTTGCTGATAATTTACTCACCCCCATGTCATCCATGTTTTATACACAGTGAAAATAGCCAGTATTTAACCTAAATTCCCCCCCAAAAAAAAAATAGGCAAGCTGACTATCTAGAAAGCACAGTGGATGTTTATACCACTGTCAACGAATGCGACGCTACATTTTATTAAGAATGAAAGGATTAGTTCACTTCTAAAAAAACTTTTGCTGATAATTTACTCACCCCCATGTCATCCAAGATGTCCATGTCTTTCTTTCTTCAGTCGAAAAGAAATGAAGGTTTTTGATGAAAACATTCCAGGATTTTTCTCCATATAATGGACTTCAATGGATCCCAAACGGTTCAAAGTCCAAATGACAGTTTCAGTGCAGCTTCAAAGGGCTTTAAACAATACCAGACTATGAATAAGGGTATTATCTAGCGAAACAATCGGTCATTTAAAAAATAAATAAAAAGTTTAAGTTTTATAAGCACAAATGTTCGCCTTCCTCTGTTCTGTGATGCGCGTTCGCAACGTCACGTAATACGCAATTACGTTGAAAAGGTCACGCGTAGCCGGAAGTACCGAGTCAGTGTTTGCAAATGTGAGGACCATATACACATATTCAAATGTCTTTGTGTCAGTTTATCATTTAAAATGTCCATTTCGTGTGCATATCCTGGGTGTTTTAATATTAAAAATGCTAAAAGAACATTTTCGTCAGGACAGAAGCGTGACCTTTTCAACATAATTGCGTATTACGTGACGCCACGAACGCGCATCACAGAACAGAAGGCGAGCATTTGTGCTTATAAAACTTAAACTTTTTTATTTATTTTTTAAATGACCGATCGTTTCGCTAAATAAGACCCTTTTTCATAGTCTGGTATTGTTTAAAGCCATTTGAAGCTGCACTGAAACTGTCATTTGGACCTGAAGTCCATTATATGGAGAAAAATCCTGGAATCCTTTCATCAAAAACCTTCATTTCTTTTCGACTGAAGAAAGAAAGACATGGACTTCTTGGATGACATGGGGGTGAGTAAATTATCAGCTAAATTTTTTTAAAAAGTGAACTAATCCTTTAATTCTTAATAAAATGTAGCGTCCCATTCGTTGACAGCGGTATAAACATCCACTGTGCTTTCTAGATAGTCAGCTTGCCTATTTTTGGGGGGGGGGGTTAGGTTAAATACTGGCTATTTTCGCTGTGTATAAAACATACAATACGGTATGCTTCAAATGATTGTTCATATATATATATATATATATATATATATATATAGATATAGATATAGATATGCACTTTTTTAACGTCAAGACAAGATAATGTAGCTAAAGACTAACAGTCACAGCATCGATCTTTTTCCCCTCTCCCATGTTAAAGGTCCGTCTAACTTGGGAACTTGGATCAAATTGGTCTCAGAGATTCCCAGTAGTAAATACAATTTACTAGAAAACTATGATCTCCTTCAAGAAAACAATTTTAACGATAGCATGTAAAGGTGGCGTAATTATGACGTTATGTGTTGGTCGGAACAAGATGGTATAAAGCACTGAATTAAAAAAGAAAAGGTAATTGAGGTAAAGGTAAAAAAAAAAAAATTAAAAAAAAATTCTCACAATTGAATTCTGACTTCTTTTCTCACAATTGTGAGAAAAACCAGAGTTTATATCACACAATTCTGGCTTTATATCTTGCAATTCTGACTTTTATTGCGACATAAAGTCGAAATTACCTTTTTTATTTTTTATTCTGTGGCAGAAACAAGCTTCCACAAGATGTCGATATACCCTTTCTACAAAAAATTTTTTTTTTTAAATCTTTATATAATTTATAGAAGTGCTGCAAATTAATTATTTATATTAAAATCTAAAATCGTTATGTATTATATCATAATTATAGTATTTATAATTATAAACATATGTTGTATTTTGTTCATAAAATGTAAGTTTTATTGTAAATTAACAAAAAGTAATTCTACAACAAATTTACCACAGACGATGCATATATTGCATCCAGTTAGCAGTCTCCCACACACATTATTTATACGTTTGAATACCAAACATGCTTTTTCATCCTATATAGGGAAAGAATATTCCAAAGGAGACAGCAGATATGCAATGTAAGTTATACACATGTTTGTATGTTAATGCATTAAAAATGAGTCTATAGATTGTATTATACATAGGCTAAACTTCTTTTATGGTATCTTCTTTTCAGAGCGGATAATTTCACCGTTAGTATGGAGACAGTGACCGCGTGTCTGTGGGGTCCTTTCAGCATATGGATTGTTCTGGCCTTCCTTTATAACTGTTCTTATAGATTTGTCCTGCAGCTCATCGTATCTATAGGTAAGACATGTGTCCTCCTACTGCATATGGAATTGTAAATATTGATGATATAGTTATTTATTCCACATCTCGTCAACTTGAGAAACAATGTGTGTTAGAGGGAACAATTCAGTCTAACGTCCAACATTACTTGCAGGTCAGCTGTATGGTGCAGTCCTCTACTTCTTCACTGAACACAGAGATGGATATATTCACAGTGAATATGGCCACCCCATTTATTTCTGGTTCTACTTTGTGTTTATGAATATTTTGTGGATTATCATCCCTCTCATTCTTATAGCAGACTCATGGTGTCAGCTATCTACCTGTCAATCCATGTTTGATAAAGCAGCACAAAAAGGGAAGTCTAAAAGAAGCTAGACCAGTAGAAAATAGAAGGAATATGGAAAAGAAAAGAACTGAAATTATGTACAGTTCTTGATAACATAAACAATATGTTGAGATATACTTTAATAATATTACAGCAATTCGCTCAGAAGAAAATTGAAAAAGCTTGAAGTGTAATGTGTCATATTCATTACATTAATGAAAATATGATGTTGATTAAATGCTCATAACACTGCTCCAACAGGGTAATGTCATTTATTTCTGTTGTTAAAACAGTCGCACTATATCGATTCTCTCTGCTCGGGGGCCTTTCTTTATGTTCTGTTGCAAATGAAAAAGTAAGCTGATCCAATTCTGCTCATATCACAGGTTACTTTTCAAGAGCCACACACAATGAGAGCGGGTGCCTAAAATAAGGGGTACAGCTTTTTATCATTCTACAAAGGACAATTTAATTTTCTTTGAATATGTGAATTTTATATTTAAAATGAAAGTCACTCCACTTCACTTCTGTCTCTGAGCTCTAAAAACTAAGCTTAATCTGGTCTTTATAAGAACTTATATATTTTTTCTAATTATGTCTTGCTTGGCTTAGTGAGCATTTCATGACATGGTGATTATATGGCTCATTTTTCCTTGATGTTAAATACTAGAAAATATTTGATTTTATTATATACCCAACAATTAATACACAACTGCCTTGTGTTGGCTTTGTGGATATATATATATATATATATATATATATATATATATATATATAAACATACGAGTTTTGTTGAATAATGATGAAATAATATAATTTAAGAATCAAAATGCCGAAACCCGGGATCGAACCAGGGACCTTTAGATCTTCAGTCTAACGCTCTCCCAACTGAGCTATTTCGGCTGTGAGGACCCCTACTGGACTGGAGCCATAATTTTTTGACCGCTACTAGTAGTCATTTTTAATACTACTCAGAAACACATAATTTAGGGATGTCCCGATCTGATACTCAGTATCAGTATCGGCTCCGATACTGCCATTCTTGGCCGGATCGGGTATCGGTTACACGAGGCCGATCCAAATCCCATATTGTGCGAATACATTGTTTAGCTCCACAAAAGGCCCAAATACATTATAAAGGACCATAAAGTTTTCGTGCACTATATTATAAGTCTTCAGAAGCCATTCTATAGTATAATGTGAGGTAGAAATGAATATTTAAGTCATTTAATTCAAGTTCACGTAAACTTTTCCCTCCTCTGCGGCTTGTCAGACATTCTCCACTCGCGTTCGGTTACGACAGTCAACACGACACTCTCCAAGATTATTCAATGTTAATATTATTATACTTGATCTGTAGATAAAGGTCTATAATTTCACATAAAACAACTTTATTTAGTTGGACTGTATTGCTGTACCTTAATCATGTTACTTTCTCCCGAGTGTCTGTTAGATCACATTCACAACAATCGAGTAGAGAGCTATGATTGTTTTTCATGCGCACAGTAACTGAAATTTAAAACTGTTAAAAGAAAAGGCTGGATAAACTATTGCAAGATATTGTATAAGTAAGGAATAATTGACGACAGGCCGTTGAATTATTAGAAAAATAATGCACACCCGAGGTGGTAATGCGGTCACGACGCGAAGCGGAGTGGCCGTTACACCTCGGTGTGCATTATTTTTCTAATAATTCAACGGCCTGAAGTCAATTATTCCGCTTATACTACAGTTACCACACCTCGAAACATTGTTAAAATAATGTATTTCAAGACGTTTGTAAAGTTTTTGTCATTAAAACGCTCTTGTATGTAGGACTAATTTCCTGCGCATCTAATCCCATGCCTCCGCTGCTAATTCCAAAACGTCATTTTCGAGTTAGTAACGGAGGTTTGAGCCTCTGATAGAAGCAGACTAATGCTGGACACACTCAACGACTGGCTGAAACACTCTCTGACTGTTCCATCGACTGCAGCAGATTTTAAACCCACTAACCCAGACTGTGGACACAGACTGAACGCGCTGAACACGCATTTGGGCATGATCAATCATAATAAATTACATTCATAACCGGCCTTACAGTATAAGTGTGTCCCTGGCTTTATGCAGTTATTAATGCAGTTATTAGAGAGAGAGAGAGAGAGAGAGAAGCATATGTGCGTCAATATTATTATTTATTTATTAATTCAATTCGTTTTAATTAGTTCGTTCATGTTTTTTTCTTCTAATATTGACAGTAGACTAGCCTAATAAATGAAACACAACGTCCTTTTAACAACTATAGGCCTATCAATAATTATTTATTTGTTATAGCCTATTATCTGCAATAATTACGAAAACCCGAGCAGGACTATAATTTTTTTATATAGGCCTATTCAGTTTAATTTTCTATTGATTATAGATAGGACTATACTTTATTTATTAAAATTAAACTGCATGTTTCCAATGATTGTGAAGTTAGACATCGAAAATGGCAGATCAAGCGCATGTGGCTACATGTTTTTCTTGTTATGAATTGTATCCTATTTTCCGTTATTACAGTTGACTACGCGAAGTGATATAGAACTGTAATGCGGTCAAGACCTGCTGGAACTACTTTAGCCGTACGTTTCCCCGAAAATAATTGCACACCTTAGAACGTTCTCAACCAATCAGAATCAAGCATTCAACAGCCCTGTAGTATAATACACTATACGCATCAATATGTCTTTCAAGCCCGTTTTATGCTTCTGCGTCGAATCGACGGCGTACCCCCGCAGACCCCTCTGCGTCGCCGCGAACCCCTCTCCGACCCCTCCGCCGTAGGTCGACGTGCACCTCCAGAAAATGTTAACTACGCGTCAAGGCGACGCAGACCGCAAGGGCTGTGATTGGTCAGATTATACATCATTTCCGGAGTGTAGCTTTTCCGGTTTATGCGTTTCCCCCTGCCGCTATACCGCCATTTTTAAAGTGACCACTGCACTGTTTGACCACTTTTTCTTCTGCGATTAAACATTTGCAATAAAAGCATTTGTTGTTCACCGTCGATTAGCTCCAGCTGCAACAACCAAAACACAACAACAACCTAACACACAAAAGGTTGATTATCATCACACAGAGTTATAGAAATTCTACTTGATTAAAAAAAAAAAACTGCGCTGGAATCGGAATCGGTCGATACTCAGAATTGTTGGTATCGGATCGGTTCTGAAAAAATGGTATCGGGACATCCCTCTTATTCCCAAAAGATAATTTTAGTAATGAAATCATGTTCATCTTCAAGAAATCATCTTCAAGATCAAGACACCACAGTCATTTAACAATATACAAAATAAAAAAAGTGAAAAATAAGTGGCATTATGGGGTTGCGGAAACATCAGGCAGTTCCCATGGTAAATACACAATACTAACATAACGAACTGTTAATGAAACATATAGCTAGTGAAGTAATATAACGTTACAGCGCGCTCCTCCGCATTTGCGCGAGCACAGTATAATGACAGGAATGAACAGGGAAGTGAGAGACTTTTTTTTTTATTTCGTAACATCAAATTACGAAAATACCCTTTGAATAATGCCACTGACATATAGTCTGACAACATCTCATTCTGTACGCAGATGATACTGAATCAGGACAACAAGTTTTTCTCAGGCATTCTTTACTTAAATGGAGACTGACATAAAAGTCAACATCTTTCACTCACGTCATTCAAAATAAAAAGTCTTGATTCAGAAAAAAAAAATTGTTTCCTTGACTGCACACTCCTTTGAACCCATTCAAAACGGTCTGGCAACAAGCAAAGAAATCTACTGGTGGTTTTCTATCGCCCTCAACAGGAAAAGCAAGGGACGAACTTATCCATTATAGTTTTACTCTGAACTTAACACAAGAGGTCGCTCTTTTATAATGTTTGAAGCAGCCCTCAAAAGTGAGCAGAATTGAATCATAAATTCCTATAATGAATTATTAAGGGTTTAGGTTCATTTTGTCACCTTTCCTGCTTAAGATTAAAAAAATTATAATTCTCTCTGGCAAAATGCATGATAATATTAAAAAAATTGCATCAAGTAGGCTATTGGTGTATTTGTATAAATGTTTTTGACAAAGTGCTTCCGGTTCCATTGTCTTGAAGTCAATGGGTTTTTGGTTAAATGCCTGAAATAAGGTTTTGAAGGTATGTGAAAGATATTTTCACATTTTATTCTACCACATAAAATACATCAGTAATATCCCCTCGTGATTTTTAAAAAAGCTTTAATTTTCTTGAAAAAAGCAGTCACTAACAAGTGGCTAAATGGGACTACATGGGTTGCCGGGGACATTAAACGTTATCATGGCGAAAAGGACAAATTCACTTTCACAGTTTATAATCGTGTTCTTGCAAACTATTCCAATTTAAACGTTCAGAGAAAATTAAGACTGAGAGAGTTGTTGCTTTTACTTCTGCCAATTACATTCAGGCTTCAGTTCATAAAAACATTGTGCTCATTTTTTATTATGAACAGATGTTTTAAAAAAACAGAGAGAGAGAGAGAGCTTAGTAACAACTGCAGGCCTTTCAGTTTGCATTCAAATTTTTTTAACATTTAAAGGACAAGTTTGGTATTTTACACTTAAAGTCCTGTTTTAAGATTGTTTCTGATGAAATAGAACGGTTAAGATTGAAATTTGGACACATGCTGCTGGCCCGAGAATTTTCGGTTTCTGTGGTAGCACCCCCCTCACCTCCACAATGGTTGCATGGGTGCACTGGAACAATCCTTCATAAAACACATTAAACTTTAGTTTACAAAGACGTGAAACTCATCGAGTGGTCTGGGGTGTTCACTGATAAGCTCACACAAAAATCGCTGCAAAATAATCTCTTTTTTTAATATCCATTAGACTCTGCCTGGTATTATAACAGTGTTTCTCACTTACCATAGAGATATACACTCACCGGCCACTTTATTAGGTACACCTGTCCAACTGCTCCTTAACACTTAATTTCTAAGCAGCCAATCACATGGCGGCAACTCAGTGCATTTAGGCATGTAGACATGGTCAAGACAATCTCCTGCAGTTCAAACCGAGCATCAGTATGGGGAAGAAAGGTGATTTGAGTGACTTTGAACGTGGCATGATTGTTGGTGCCAGAAGGGCTGGTCTGAGTATTTCAGAAACTGCTAATCTACTGGGATTTTCACGCACAACCATCTCTAGGGTTTACAGAGAATGGTCCGAAAAAGAAAAAACATCCAGTGAGCGGCAGTTCTGTGGGCGGAAATGCCTTGTTGATGCCAGAGGTCAGAGGAGAATGGCCAGACTGGTTCGAGCTGATAGAAGGGCAACAGTGACTCAAATAACCACCCGTTACAACCAAGGTGGGCAGAAGAGCATCTCTGAACGCACAGTACGTCGAACTTTGAGGCAGATGGGCTACAGCAGCAGAAGACCACACCGGGTGCCACTCCTTTCAGCTAAGAACAGGAAACTGAGGCTACAATTTGCACAAGCTCATCGAAATTGGACAATAGAAGATTGGAAAAACGTTGCCTGGTCTGATGAGTCTCGATTTCTGCTGCGACATTCGGATGGTAGGGTCAGAATTTGGCGTCTACAACATGAAAGCATGGATCCATCCTGCCTTGTATCAACGGTTCAGGCTGGTGGTGGTGGTGTCATGGTGTGGGGAATATTTTCTTGGCACTCTTTGGGCCCCTTGGTACCAATTGAGCATCGTTGCAACGCCACAGCCTACCTGAGTATTGTTGCTGACCATGTCCATCCCTTTATGACCACAATGTACCCAACTTCTGATGGCTACTTTCAGCAGGATAATACGCCATGTCATAAAGCTGGAATCATCTCAGACTGGTTTCTTGAACATGACAATGAGTTCGCTGTACTCAAATGGCCTCCACAGTCACCAGATCTCAATCCAATAGAGCATCTTTGGGATGTGGTGGAACGGGAGATTCGCATCATGGATGTGCAGCCGACAAATCTGCGGCAACTGTGTGATGCCATCATGTCAATATAGACCAAACTCCCTGAGGAATGCTTCCAGCACCTTGTTGAATCTATGCCACGAAGAATTGAGGCAGTTCTGAAGGCAAAAGGGGGTCCAACCCGTTACTAGCATGGGGTACCTAATAAAGTGGCCGGTGAGTGTACATATCAATGGAGTTGGACAAAAACTATGATACAACCTGTTGGAAAGCATCTTTTGCAGCGATTTTTGTGTGAGCTTAAAGAACTTGTCCTTTAATCTCAATTAATGCCATGTCTTATTAGGTTGTTCCTTTAGAGTGTCCATGCAATATTTACATTAATTACTCAAAATGAAGGCATAAAAACAAAAGCTTTTCGTCCCTGGGTGGGCTCGAACCACCAACCTTTCGGTTAACAGCCGAACGCGCTAACCGATTGCGCCACAGAGACAAGTGGTCAAGGCCACCAGTATGTTTCATTAAGAAGAAACCCTTTCTGTCTAAAAGCCTGAAAACAAATAAATTCCATATTATGACGATGAAATGCGCAAAAAGCAATTCTGAGGTCCTATAAGTCCTTCATGGGAACGCTGATTTGTAGTAGGCGTAGTTACACTAAACTTGACACTAGATGTCACTCTTTAATAATGCATGAGGAATGAAATAACCACATAGTGGAGTTCTACATTTGTAACCTCATGAACTGCTAACTTAGATCATTTTAAACTTGCATGTCATGCCTGTCAGGCCTAATGCATGTTTAAAATCATGACTAACTGCCCAACATACATACTATCAATTCATAACAGTGCAGTATTGTACACAGTGTACTGCTAATTAAGAGTAAATGTTAATCAGGCTTTGTATTCAATGGTTTAGCCATCTGTCTTTGAGGGTAAATGTGTATAAACTCAAATCAGTATTACTTTCAGAATCACTAAGAACAGAATCTATAGGCTAGGATTACTAACTGCTGTGCAGACCTACCTGGTTGCACTCATTAAATGTAGAGACATCACTAATGAACCACTAGAAGGCGCAACAGTAAATTTCTGAAAAAGTGTTATGAATAAATGTTGCTGTGTCAATGCAACATTTACATTAATTACTCAAAATGAAGGCATAAAAACAAAAGCTTTTCGTCCCTGGGTGGGCTCGAACCACCAACCTTTCGGTTAACAGCCGAACGCGCTAACCGATTGCGCCACAGAGACTGGTGTGTCCTTCACGAATGATTCCACAACAAGAACAACCAGAAAAACCACTCTGAAATCCTGAATTATACTTATACCTTCTTTCAATACATACCACTTCTAGCAGGGACCTTGCAGGGTTGCCAGTAAAGGTATTTGTTTATCTGTAAACAAAAAAAGTGAAACATTTTTTTATTTTCCAGTCAAATAACCATAGCTCCTCATACCTCCAGAGAGTACTGTGGCCAGTTGCATAAACTGTTTGGATTAGTCTTAAGTTAATCTAGTTTTTTTCCATCAAGACTGGTCCTAACTTTGTAAAGTCAGTTACATAAAAAGGTAGATCAGTCTACTTTGAATTGAAAAATTAAGAATCATAACCCCTAACTACTAGTTGGTCAAACAGTCTTAAAATAGAGTCTGAGTTTATGCAACTCTCCACTAAGCACATCATCTTAATAAGTTTTATTGCATTTTTTTTAACCAAACTTCATTTGAGCTCATATAACGACTTATTTGGAATTAATGTGAACGTGTCTTCCAGTTTGGTTTGTGTGCATGTCAAATTATCACATCTTATGTTTTATAATTTAAATACGAATAAGCCAATAAGTTGTTTGTTCAGGTGTTCTCTTATTGATGGTCTTATATACAGCGAATTAATTGAGAATATTTTTAAGTAATATTTGATAAACGAAACTCTTAAACTCGTAATAACTGAAACAAACAACACTGGCTCAACACATGGCGTCAGTGTGTGGCGGTGAGGTAACGTTAAGGCTATGTGACTCTGAAAAGGGCGGCGGCGGTATGGGTTTGGAAAACGTGTTTGGAAACCGTAATTATTTTCCAATTCCCTTTAGTCATTTTCCAATTGGGGAAACATTATGAGGAAATGTTTTTAACACTGAAAAAAATTATAAAAAAATAACACGAGGTGTGCATTACTGTATTTTGTTTCATGCCGTTTACGCTTATTAAAACAGTTTATATTCATCATTGTTGAGTATACATTCTCAGGACATGCAGAACGTTTTCTTGGCATCGAGTAACGTCAGTCATTTCCGACATTTCAAAGTTTAGGCTAGCAGCTACTGTCCGTGCCGACGCCACCACAATCGTATATTAATACTCTATATTAATAACAACTCTCACTGACATGCTATTATCTTGAATTACTTTTATTAATTAAACTCTATTACTTGTCACATTGTAGCTAGTCACATTACTTATCACTTCTTTTTGTTGTTATACAACGACTTCTCGTCACACACGTCACCACACAGCAATATCAAGAAACATCACTGTAAAAACGGAATGAATAGATTGTTGTTGTTGTTGTTTTATACTTAGTTAGGGTACAATAATCTTACCTCTCCAACTATCTTACGCTTTGCAGAAATTACAAACGTAGTTATTCTTCGTTGTCATCTGGATCTTTCTTATGTGAACGTAGCGAGGAGGCGTCGTCTGATTGGCCGACTCTATCTGAAGAATGTGATGTCATTGGCTACGCAATTAACTCATTAAAAACTTTAAAAATTTAAATTTTATATTCATGAGAAAAATAAAATAGAGTATAGCCTCATTTTTGTATTACAATATAATGTGAAATTATTCTGCAAATTTTAAGATGATTAAAAACAAAAAAAGCAATGACTGCATTATATATCATTATATATTCTCTTAAATATTTTAATGACATTTTGTTTGAAATGGGTAATGCTATGCCTTATGTTTGTTAACAAAAAAAGCTATTAGCAATAAAAAAGGTTTTATAAATAACATTGTTTAATGTCATTTTATGCAAGAATGAGTTATACTTGGCATTTTATAATTTTCTACAGCAGTAATAAATCCAGAATAAAAAAAAACAATTGTTTAGAACAAAACATCAAAGCAGTATAATTCTTATTTTACAAAAATAAAACAAAAAAATCTAAGTACATTCAGTAAATGTCTTAAGTTGCCTCGTGACTTTCAAGTTTATGTAGATTTAAACATGAACAAATTACAACATTGAACATTTAAGATAGTATATATACTACCCATACAGTAAAGAAGTTTTAAAAACTGAAATTGAGCTGCAAGGAAGGACCAAAAACATAACTTATGGGCACTTTACAGTAATTTTTTATAATTCTGTTTTCTGTAATTGCTAACTTTCAGTTATTTCCTAGTTAAACATCTTGCTCAGCCTTTGACCAAGTTTAATGTTTAGGTCTTTTAATTGGGAGTTCACTTGTTTCAGAGCAGCGCGAGCTGATGCAGAATCCGGTTGGAGTTCCAGAATCTTTCCAAAGGCCAAACGGGATTCCTCCAGTTCGCCCAGCTGCATGCAAGCTTGCCCAAGCCGGTACCAGGCCTTAGTGCTCTTTGGGTTCAGCTCGGTGGCCTTGATACTGCTGTCTCTGGATTTACCAAGCTGGCCTAACTTAAATTGGCATAAAGAGAGATTGCAGTGAAGCTCTGCTTTTACATTTTTGTACTCCTCCTCAGTTGGAATGGAGGAATCATCAGCACTTTCTGCCAGCTCATTTTCTTTATCATAGCATGGTGTCAAAGCTGCATCATTATCATCTCCATCCACACCTTCTTCAGACATCTCATCTACTGGGTTTCCTCTTGTCTGGCCGTTTAAAGTTATTGCCAGCTTTACAGCTCTGCAATAGCAGTCTGCCGCACCCCAGATATCTCCATTCCCAAACCGCTGACCACCCCTCTGCTTGTGAGACAGCACCCAAGCCCACTTCGCTCCAGGTGTCATCTGCCAAGACTCCTGCCCAGGGGTCAAAGAGTGAAGCTGAAGAGTAAAGCAGTCGCCCTGCTGTGGCAATCCTTCCCCTGTTGTATTTTCAATCTGGGTACCATTAGCATCACTGCATGCTGCTTTGGAGTTCTTTGTATTGCAGGCACTTATTGTGAACTGCAATAAAAAAAAAAATTATAGATGAGAACATCACATTTTCCTATGATATACCTATTATAGTTGACATGAAACAGAAGTTGCAATAGTCTTTTCTTCACTATTGTGACATAAATCTAGAGATGCACCGGTCGACCGGCCATCGATCGGAACCGGATGGTTTTTACTCTAAACACTCGATTTTGTTTTATTTTGGCCGATCTCTGTTCTGGGCTTGCACACAAACTGCATTGCAATGATTTTCCAAAATGTATTTTGTGTGGAAATATTATGAAATCTGTGAACTGTGAAATCTGTTAAAGGAACAAGCCACCATTTTTTCAAATAGGGGTTATTCACCGTCTCCCCTACATTTAGATAGGTGGGCAAACGCATTTTTGTCTCAGTGCATGCATTGTCTTAGTCTGGCAGCGCCGCCGCTAGCTTAGCATAATGAATGGAATCCTTTGTTGCCGGATAGCATGTTGTGGGTAAAAGTGATATTAAAAAAAACTATAAAAAAAACGAATTACTTCTTGTGGCCTGATTATTCACAACGAGTACAAATAGCAATGCAGATTAAGACTAGGCGATTTCCTAGGCAGATATTGACGTGGGACTATATTGGGGTGAGGCACAGGCAAAGTACTGCTACTTGGGCGCAGAGATATCACGCAACACCTGAAATCCCCCAACTCTCATCCTCACGTCCTCAGGCTGTTGAGCGATCACAACCTCCTCCTCCTGTCGTTCTAGTACCAAAGCACGCAGCTCCTCTTCTGAAAACTCTGGTTTATAGAGGTATGGTTCTGGATCTTGACTGTCTGAGAAGTCACCCTCTTCGTCTCTCACAAAATCCACCATGTTCATCACCATTCACTATGTCTACTGTAGGAAAAATAGCCAGCTAATATTCACACTGGTATGTTGACGGAAGTTGGGGGATTTCAGGTGTTGCGTGATATCTCTGCGCCCAAGTAGCAGTGCTACGCCTGTGCTTCACCCCAATATAGTCCCAAGTCAATATCTGCCTAGGAAATCGCTTAGTCTTAATCTGCATTGCTATTTGTACTCGTTGTCAATACGCAGGCCACAAGAAGTAACCAGGCACAGCAAGCTCATTGTTTGCGATGCTTAAAATATTTTGAATTGGGTGTAGAGTTCACATGAACGCATCTCTGAAGGGAAGGAACTGACTGTCTTCAGAAAAGTTTAGATTGCATCTTCTTTTCCACTACCTTCGTATAAATGCGTATTAAAGTAGTTTATAAGAAATTGGTAGGTCTATTCGTTAAATCTGTTTACTTTAGCAATCTTTGTTGCATTATATGCCAATGGTGACTGTTAAAAAATAAGAAAAATCCCCTTGTTTTGTCTTTTGCCCCAAGTTTGCATGACTGTAACTCAAGAAGTATTAAACCTTAATATCTTAATCTTAATACCCTTACAGATTGTGGTTTTTAACAAACTTTTCTTTTGAACCTTCATGTTCAAGGCCCAATGTGATTCAATCCCAATGATATGGGGATCTCAGTGCAGCTCTATGTTCAATTTGTTGAATTTTACCCATTTATAATGGTCAAAAACCGAATGTGATTCACTTTTCACACAGATGATACTTATTGTATTTAAAGAGGAATGTCTGAAGAATAAATTATGTTGAAACTAGAAATGTATCTAGTTTCCCTCTGAAGGGGTGGATTGGAATCCACTGCTGCTTCAATGTATATGTAATGAGTGATTATAATAAAAGTATTAATTAATATTTTTCCTTCTAATATCAAATGAGTTGAATGACTTCTCTGGAGATGTTACTTTGTTATGGAAGTTACCGTTGTGATTACTGAAATGTTCTTTTCATGTATTCTCTAATGTCTGTATTTGATGTCTGAATGCAGTAACAGTGCTTGCTCATTTCTGGCTTCCAGAAATGAAATATGGACTTGTTTTGTGTTTGAGAAAGGTCTTCAACGTATTAAAACATATAGGGGTCATTAAAGCCAATATTTTAAGGGACCATTTCTTTGTTAAAGCCTTACTTTCCAGTTAGACTAAAGTTTAGCTATCCTTGAAAGAAAGAACATTATCTTGATGTTTTGTGATGACTCTACTGTTTATAGTTAGAGCCTGGCCAAATCCAACCTTGGAAAAGTTGTGTGTCTGTGTGTGTGTGTTAGTCTTCTTGGTTGCAGGTTAAGGAACCCCTGGCATTATTGGAGATTGACTGAGTTGTTGTTCTGGACATGTTGGCGCCCAGCAACCCAAATCTGCGACCTGGAAAGTCATGACGTGCCTAACTTCAGGGTCTGAGTGTCAGCTGCATAATCGATGGAGATATGTCTATCTGTATATGGGTGGGAAATTTCAAATTACTATGTTTATCTACTTCTTAGCCAATGAGAATCATTCTACCTGTAAGCAATGACGTAGCTTAGACCTTGGAAATGGTAAAACTGCTGTGATCTTTGTAACTGTAAGCGGGGCGGCCTACGAACTCCTCTGTGTGAGTCTTGAAGCTGACTTCTGCTGATGAAACTGCAAACTATCTTCAGTAAAACTTTCCTTCCATTTTTTATAATTCTGGCTCCGGGTCTTCATTCTTCATATCTGGTCTGGGTCTTTGACTGTTACCCCTTACCTCTTTAAAATTAGTCCAAAATAATTGCATACAATATCCCACTCTAAGTGCCAAAAATCCACTGAAATGGTCAAGTTGAGGCACATTAACTTGCTTCTCTCAAATGTGTATTTATAAGAATCTGTATTTGAATCAGTTTCGGGGACATTTGGAAGAAGGGATTTTGTTCATGAAGCTTTTGAAGCTACTAGGAGTTCAAATATACAGTATCATAACTACATGTTACCACATTGACATCCCAATATCTCTGGGATTGAATCATATAGACTATAGAGGCTTAAAAATTAAGATTCCAAACGAAAAGTTTCATAGGATAAAGATTCTAAAATTATATTAGGATATCTTTAATACTTGAGTTACAGACATGCAAACAAAAAAAACAAAAAAACTTTTGGCACTCAGAGAGGTATGTTGTATGCAATTATTTTGATAGAGGGAAACAAGATACACTTCTAGTTTCAACATTATTTGTTGTTTAGATATTACTTTGTAAAAGAAAACAGTATCAGCTGAATGCAAAGTGACCCACATTTGTTTTTTGACCAAAATGTGTAGAATTTACCAATTTACTCATGGAGCTCCATTAGGATCACCATAACTATGGGACTGAACCATATAAGGCATTTAAAATGAAGATACTAAAAGAAAAGTTTAAGATCCAGAATCTAAGATGATATTAAGATATAAAAACCGTTTGAGTTACAGGCATGCAAACTCACCATTGGCATATAATAAAACAAAGATTGCTAAAGTAAACAGATTTAACTAATAGACCTACCAATCTTTGCGAATTTAATAATAATATATTGAACAATACATGTCATTTTACAGTAAAATATAAAGTCCATATTTTTTATTTGCCCTTACCTCACACATCTCTCCAGCCCTCATCCCTTCCAGGCAGCCCTCAGTAATGTCACACTGTCCTTCGCCCATGCGCAACACGAACCACTCATCCAGTTGGACCTGCAGCACAGAGGCCTGCGAGCGGGGATATGAGGAGGCTTGCTCGCTAGAATCAACGTTAGCTGTTGATTCTTGCTCTTGAGAAGCAATATGCTGTGTGTTTTCCCCTGTAACACTCTTTCGCCGAACCTTGACCTTACATAGTGACCCCATCATAGGCGTGCTGTCCCCTCGTAGTCTTTCTCTGAGCCACCTTCGGCGCACCTCCCACAGACCACCGGGACACGCGGATATCCATGACGTCTCAGCGGGGACATGATCAGGCACTTGGAATGTTGTCATGACGAAGAATTCTAAAAGACCTAAAATAACATTTATTATTTGATGGAATAAATCACAATGCACAATACAGGGAATGCTATCGTGAGACGACCTGTTAGCTCTGTGATGCAAAGTATTTTGCACTTATTTTAAACCTAGCGCATCAATAGCTTCAGACATGCACGAGTATTTAAAACAGAACACGTTTATAATAACACATTAGTTTACCTACTTTAGTGATGGTTGTTTCTGTCAGACTCTCTTCTTCCACAACAAATATCTCACAATGAATGGCTTCAATCGCCCTCTACAGGTGCGGCATGGGATTAACGTCTACTTTACACTTGTACTTTGAGTTTGACTTGTTGTTTACACGCGTTCATAGACAAGCCTAAGACTAAAATGCATGTTTGGGCGGTTTTAACGGAAAGCAACTTGCACTGACATATCTTAAAATATGTCAGTCTCATTGTTTTGTCTCAAGATGCACACCAGTAGTAATTTACAAAAAAGCTACTTAAATGTCCTAATTTAACTAAGGCCTAATCCTGGCTTAATCTAAACCCTGTCTGAGAAGTCAGACCTAGATGTCGTTCTTGGGGATTTTAAAATACTAACTGACAAGATACTCTCAATATTAAAAAATAGACTATAGAGGAAGCTATAAATATGCAATGATTAATGTGCAAAAGCTTTATTATTTTTTTAGCTTTTTTTGCTTGTTTATATAATCCAAATCCATATTTTATGGTGAAAAACTGTATTGTGACACATCACATTGGATTATATTTAGCTTAGAATGTCTTTGTAAACAGTTTTGTGCAAACTCTCTTACATTACTTAATTTTTATCCTTTTTTATTTAATCAGGATTCTGTTATGTTTTTGTTTTTGTTCTGTTTTTTTTTTTTATTGATATGAACAAGTGTATGTACATGTGTGTTTATTAGTGGCATTTTAATCTAATGAATAAGATGTGCTGCTCGAAAAGTCGCATAGTACTCTGGTGAGCAATGTTGGGTATATGACTCATAATTAATTACTGTAATTGATTCTTTTCCCTTGAAAAAGTAAAGTGAATGTGTTTTTTTTTTTTTATGTAACCTTTATAACCTAAAAGGAAAAATAATTTCCGAAAGGACAATAAACTTAAAGTTACTTACTTCTCCATTTAAATACTTTGGTGAGTACAAGAATAATTTATGCAATTTTATAATTTTTCATAAACTTTATAAAGTTTCATATCATTGTCAACTGGTCAAGGTTAATATGGGATTTAAAAAGTAATTAGCAATGAGTAATGCATTACTTTATAGAGAGAGTATTTACAGTAATATGATTATTCTGTTGATGTAATTAGTAGCTATAATTAATTAGGCTACGTTTTTGAGTATAACTTACACTGCTGGTGTAAACAGTTAAAAAAAATGTGAGCAACAGTGTGCTGACTTTGTTTTGTATTTTTTAGGAAGTTTTGGTCATGCACTGATATTGTTGAATGTGCATGCATGCTTTCAATGTTTTTAGACATTGCTCATGGTCTTTTTGATTAAAGGATTAGTTCACTTTTAAAAAAACTTTTGCTGATAATTTACTCACCCCCATGTCATCCAAGATGTCTTTTTTTCTTCAGTCGAAAAGAAATTAAGGTTTTTGATGAAAACATTCCTGGATTTTTCTCCATATAATGGATTTCATTGGGTACCAAACAGTTCAAGGTCAAAATGAGAGTTTCAGTGCAGCTTACCAGAATATAAACGATACCAGACGATGAATAAGGGTCTTGCCTTACCTAAACGATCGGTCATAAAAAAAATAAAAAAAAAGTTTAAGTTTTATAAGCACAAATGTTCACCTTGCTCTGTTCTGTGATGCGCGTTAGTGACTCGCGTAATACGCAATTACGTTCAAAAGGTCACGCTTGACGTACCGAGTCAGTGTTTACAAATGTAAGGAAAGAGGACCATATACACATATTCAAATGTCTTTGTGTCAGTTTATCGTTTAAAATGCCCATTTCGTGTGCATGTCCTTGGTGTTCTAATGTTAAAAAGGCTAAAAGAACATTTTAATCAGGACAGAAGCGTGAACTTTTCAAAGTAATTGCGTATTACGTGACGTAGCGAACGCGCATCACAGAACATATAGCAAGGCGAGCATTTGTGCTTATAAAACTTAAAGTTCTTTATTTATTTTTTAAATGACCGATCGTTTCGCTAGATAAGACCCTTATTCATCATCTGGTATCGTTTAAAGCCCTTTGAAGCTGCACTGAAATGTCATTTGGACCTTGAACCGTTTGGGATCCATTGAAGTCCATTATATGGAGAAAAATCCTGGAATGTTTTAATCAAAAACCTTAATTTCTTTTCGACTGAAGAAAGAAAGACATGGACATCTTGGATGACATGGGGGTGAGTAAATTATCAGCAAAAGTTTTTTTTAAAGTGAACTAAGCCTTTAACTTTTATTACTAAGTTATCATGGTATTTTAAAGGGGTCATGACATGAGAAACCAAATTTGCCTTGATCTTTTGGTATATAAGAGATCTATGTACTATTAAAGGTTGTATCAGTCATTTCAGGCCCAAAAATAAATGTCTAATCTTTCCTAACGATCCGCTAGCCGCCCGCCCCATAAGCAGGCTGTCAAAAAAACGCGTCTCTGTAGGCAGCCTATAGGCTCTGAGATCTGCACACAAAAACAAATGGGTACAGCCACCACTCAAATCAATGACAGGGGCGGGTGTTGTGAAGTTTTGAGCTCGTGCACGGCTGGACGCGAAGTTGGAGCAACACCCGCCCCCGTCGGTGATTGGTTGGAACACTGTTTATTTTGGTTTTGAGTGGTGGTTGTACCCATTTGTTTTTGTGTGCAGATCTCAGAGCCTATAGGCTGCATACAGAGATGCGTTTTTTTGACGGCATGCTTATGGGGCGGGCGGCTAGCGGATCGTTAGGAAAGATTAGACATTTATTTTTGGGCCTGAAATCACTGATACAACCTTTAAAACTTCCTGCAAGTTTCATAACTTAAGATGTCCTCCCCATTATAAACAAAGCATTTATTTAATCAAGCTCTAAATACAGCTCGTTCTAGATCCTTTGTACGAAGTGACGTCACGGTACGAAGTGACGTACCAGTCGTTTACATATGACCGCCTCCAGCGCAAGACAACTACGCCTCATTTCACATCATCACATGTGTTCATTGCGTTGTCGTGCAGCGAGTGGGTCTGTTTACAAGATGACTGCGATGCCACGCAGATGTGCTGTTCCCGGCTGTGGACAAACAACATGTTTGAATACGCTGCCGAACGATCCAGACGTCAGGGAAAGCAGTTGGATGAAGTTTATTTGCAGCATATACGGCTTTGATCAGTGAGTGATGATGATGAGTGTGCAAGGGCGCATGTTACTGAAAGAACGAGCAGAGAGAGAGAGAGAGAGAGAGAGAGAGAGAGAGAGAGAGCCCCGGCCGCGCGTGCGCCTTCAAACTGTCTTGCTCTCTCTCTTTCCCTCCCTCGCGCATATGAATCAAAATCAATTGAGAATTGACACGATGGTAAAAGTTCGGAAGACCGAAGTTTCACGTGATGGAGCATTGTGTAGTCTACATGTGATACAAAATGATTAACGTTAATAATTTATGCATAAGCAGCACTGACGTTAGCCAATCATAACAGTGGGCGTTAACACTGAACTCTTAAAGGGGAAACACCTCCAAAACAGACTGTTTGAATCAGAGGTTGAGAAAAAGGGTGGGAAAAAGGTCATAAATCACTACATTTAAAAAAAAATTTTTACAAAAAACTATAGTAATATATAATTGCACCTAAGGGAACATAATAAAACAAAACAAAAAACATGTCATGACCCCTTTAAGTGAATTTTAATACTGCAAGTTAGCTGCAAGTGTATTAATATTATATAATAAAATACAAGGTTATGAAGAGTAAATTCAGGTGCCAAAATACCTGCTTGAATGCCTGAAACATTGTGACTGTATTTTTAAGGTGAATTTCTGGCAACCACATCTGCCATTTATTTTTAATTTTTTTTTAAATTTGTAGGCACTGTACAGTGCACATTAAACATACAGTGCAATTTTATATGCAGTCCATTGTAGAATGGAAATGCAAAAAAGCAAAGAAGTATAAACTAATATACTTTTCAGAAGAAATTATGTTTGAATATTATGCTACTTAAGTTCAGTCCTCAAGTAAATGTACTTTGTTACTGTGTAAATAGCACAAATGCTCTATCAAAGTACACGTATACCATCTAGTATATAGGCTTATAGGCTAGTAGTATACGCCTATAAGTGATGTGTCTTTTGGAAGTATAGAAGACTGTTTTTTTTTCTGTTTATCTTTTAAAAGGACGACTAGCATAAGTTATAGTTAGCCTATAAGTGATGTGTCTTTTGAAAGTAGAAGACTGTTTTTTTTTCTATTTATCTTTAAAATGACTACTAGATGGTATACAGCCTACTTTGATAGAGCATTCGTGCTATTTACACAGAGGTGGACAGTAACAAAGTACATTTACTTGAGGACTGAACAAGTAGCCTACACTTTTTGTATACTTTGCTTTAGTATTGTTTCTGGAAACTTTTTACTTTAACTTCACTTTGAAGACAAATACACGAATGTAGCCTACGTAGGCTACATACATTTCTGTCAAGGTCCTTGAGTAGAAATTAACGTCAGTCAGGGGATGATTTTGGTTGCAGGGGTTGCATTTTGGTTGGAAAAGAAAGTCGGTTTGACGTCATAATCCGGCATCGGATATAAATTGGATTTAAATGAAAGTCGGGTTGACATCAAAGCCAAAAAACTTTAAATAGGGCACTTATTCAATCTCACATTCAATCCCACTGTGTTTTAGAAATAAGTTTGATATTGATATGAGGTCGAGGATAGGTATAGGCAGGCATAGATTCACAGGCATAAGGTAGGCTACTGTCTGTAAGTAGCCTAGCCTATTACATAGAACAATGCATTGGAATTTACTTTTTTACTTTGAAGTAGCCTATACTTTTAAAAACGAGGCTACTTTTGTAGGCTACTTAAGTAAAACTCGGTCTTTCACAACTTTGACTTGTAACGCAATATTTGACCAGTAGTAGGTCTATTCGTACTTTCGCTGAAGAAAGGAAGTCGTGTAGGCTACTTTGTCCACCTCTGTTTAAGAGTATGTTTGTGCAACGAGCCTCACTTGTTCATAACAAAAAACAAAAAAAAGGAAAAGAACTGTTGTGACCAGAGGGGGCGCGCTTGATATCGTGTCTTCACCGTCTTCACGCTGAGCTGTTTCCTGGGTGCACACGCAGCGTCACGGTCATACCGTCCACACAGTATGTGGCAGAGCGTGTGTGTGTGTATGTGCGCGTGCATGTGAGAGAGGCAGGGTTGGGGTAGAGGCAGAGTTTCGGAGCACGTTCAGTTGACAGGCGTCACCGTTGCTACTCGATTCCGATAACAACACAAGCAAAGACACGGAGCTGTCGTGAGATACGCGCCTTTAACTGGATTAAGCCGAGAAAAGCCGTTTTGGACGGACCGAGCTCAAGGCGGATGAGCGCAGCCCGCGGGAGGGCAAGTGTGTTTCTGCGGCGGGGTCCAGTTAGTGAAAGATGAACAAAAACCACCGAGTGCCGAGCAACCGAACTCTGAACGCCGTGGAGGTGAAGAGCAAGGTGCGTAGCCAGCGGGCCAATTACTAATTAATTAGTGTTCAATCAAAGAATGATAAGTCTTTGTGTTAGGAATAGACTTAACAGTACATTTCGGTGTTAAGACACAATCACACTCTCCTGGTAAGTTTTGCCAACCTTGTGAGTTCAATCGACCGTTTCTTTAGTAGCCTAACTTATGTGAGGACACAGTATGTAACGTTAGTTGTTGGGTAGAATGTGAGTGTTTTGACAGGTGCTCTCTTATCTCATGTTGTCATGTGTTTGTTATCAATGTAATGCCTCAGAGTTTTTATTTGAGTTGTTTTGTAAATGTTACACAAGTAACCAGTGCGTGTTTGACCAGTCAGTTTAGCCACAATATCTCCCAGTCTATGGCAAGCCGTTTAATAATTATTCATTTATTTTAAACTAACGTTAACTAGTTTATCTATTTTATGTTCCTGTTACTTATTTTAAGTGCTGATAAGTAATTAAATATGTATTAGCATCAATTTTATTTAAAACTAAGAATTATTCATTACATATACTAGCACTTTTTTCCTTTGCTTATAGTCAAAATCCCATTAGTGACTTATAACTATTCGTGTTTGCTGATACAAATTGCTCTTAACATTGAAATCTATTTGGGTCTGTGGTTCAGATATCAAGTGCTCATGTCAGACTATGTAGTAGTTCTTGCTGGTCCCCGTTCCAGTTTTACTAGAGGCTATTCATTAGGACTAGCTAAGTCAGTATGAGACACAAGTATCTTTCTCAGTTGTTACTAGTAACACCTATCTCATTCAAAAAAAAAAAAATATATATTATTGCTTTTTTGTTGTCATATTTTTTAAATTATATTAATGAAGTTCTCATTATGCAATTATGATTATTTTGTAGTTATATTTAAAATGTTGCTAGTGCCAACTGGAATCCATGATGAGTAATGACTAATAAACAGGTTGTGTCTATTCAAATTATACTAGAAAAACTGGAATAGATACTAGAACTACTATTATTAGAATAGTTACCAGTAACAAAAGAAAGGTTTCTGAATGCTTATTTTCTAGTAAAACCAGAAGAAGTTGGAAATAAATATCTGAACCACAGATCCCTATAGAATAAAATAGAATAGAATAGAGACTATTAGCAAAGACTAATTGAATAGATTGTAGTTCCTATCGGATTAAGTGCAGGTCATTTTTAAAAGTGCTAGTAACACAGATAGATGCTATGCTAGTTTGTTTTAAGGAATATGTGCTAAAATGGCTTGTATAATGTATCAGTTTATCAAAAGTCTTTCTTGCTTCTAAACTTGTTTTCCCTTAGTCTTTTCGTAAACAAACTGATGATTTCAATCTTCACATCCACATGACAAGATGATGTTTGAGGAAATTAAATATTGGCTGTTCTCAAAAAAAAAAAGTTAAATCAAATACCAAGCTGCACGAATGATAAATAAGATAACTGTTACTTAACCAGTCTCACACAGTGAGCCTTGATCTCTCATCTGTGACGTGAGAGCAGTTTGACAGGCATTATACATGCCTGAACAACAATACAGAAGATATTTATAACTTCATACCGCTGTAGTCTGATGTACAAACCAAATATTGGTTTTGTCTCTCAAAACTAATAACATTATCTACAGGGTTCTGGAAATTTGTCTAGGTATACAGTTCAATCTCATTCATTGCTTTCTCTTGTTTATGTCCATGTTATTGTAGGTAAGGATAGTTGTTCACAATCACCACCAGAGGAATGTATACATGTGCTGTTTAGTAAATGTTTATTCATGTTTATCATGTTAATCATTATGGATGACACCGTAAACAATAGTCTGGTCATACTCACTCCACCAACACAAAGATTTACAGAGCAACTTTATAATGGACAAGCCATGCAGAGTGATGATGTTACAGCTGACTAAGTCTCAGTCCTCCCACTCACGTTATGTTTTTTTTTTAGATTACCAAACCATTTTATAACTTATTTAGGGCCCTATAAAATCCGTTTAAATTTTTCCCAAATTCCGTTTAAATTTTTGCAAATTCCGTTTTAATTTTGGGGAATTCAGTTTTGTTTACCCTTTACTGTTATTTTAGTCGTAAAAAGAGTGTGCTTTTAATGTTAATGATTAAAATGTACACAAATAAAATAGGAGTGACCTTACATTTATTAAGGTAACAGACATTTACTCTTACTTTTCAGCACAAATACTGAATGATGAAACAAAACACAGCACTCTAAGTACTTCAATTAACAACAACAAAGTATGGTTATGAGCTTTAAACTGTCCAGTGAAATAAATTATATTAGTTTATGTAAGTTTAAATAAAAGTCACACGCTCTGTCTCTCTCATGCGCACTGTCGCGTTCTCAGACACACTCGGTCTCTCTCGCGCTGTGTCGCTTCGCTTTTGTCCAGTCCGGTGTTGATTCTGTGGCGCACCGCCACGAATTAGTCTGTGTGGGAAACACTTCATAAAAGTCACGTGCGAACTGCTCGGCTCTGTAAAGCGGGCTTAGCGTCAATTTTCTTAACTTTTTCGCCAACGAAAGCAAAGCCGTGGAGACCTGCTTCGCCATGCTTTTATTGATGCCGTCATTGGAGCTGAAATGACGGGAGGGGTTGTGTCGCCCAGATTTGCTTCCCCCCGGTCTGCATTTTCCCCAGACATACTTTCTTCTCCACACAAAAACAGAATTTCATTCCAAATATGTTAACACTAGATTCCGCGTTAATTTGCCAATTAACAATAATATAGGGCCCTACTTATTAATAGTGAAAGAATTTAAGTCTAATTTTAACTATTTCATTTTTGCATCAGATTTTTTTCAAAAATGAATCTGTTGTAACTTATAAGTTAGCAAAAAGGGGGTTATTTAAGTAGGTCTGGTTGCTTTTTTCTAGTGATGATACACCATATGTTAGCACTAGATCGTTTCTTGGCTGATATTAGCAATT
Source organism: Semotilus atromaculatus (assembly GCA_031834385.1). Lineage (NCBI taxonomy): Eukaryota > Metazoa > Chordata > Actinopteri > Cypriniformes > Leuciscidae > Semotilus > Semotilus atromaculatus. The sequence continues at coordinate 13,252,020 of JAULUF010000026.1, forward strand.
GTTAATTTATAGGTTTTGGATTTTTAATGGTCTCTGGCTCTCTGCCTATTTTAAAGCAGCACTATGCAGGATTTCCATTTTTGTCAAACAGTGATCCCTAGAGTCGCTGTGGAGTGCTTGTACTGTCGTAAATGGCACTCACGCAGAGATGGCTCTGCACTCACGGCCTGATCCCCTCCCCCTGTATACCGGTACCTGTTCAGTAGGATTGAAGCTGTAACGAGTGGAAATAAGGTGTGGCCCCTTTAAGAGCTGCGCGCGTCCTGTTGAACTGTCGGCAGTCTGTATTGTATGTGCGCCTCGAACACCACATGTATACGGCGCCGGGTTATTTCTGTTTGATGCTCATTTTAGCAGATCTTTCTTTCCGTAAAGCAATTCGTTACATTGCGAGACCTGATATCACGCGACACTTCCTGATGCTGCGGCCGGTAGGCTTGGGCGGTAATACGGTAATATGGTATACCGCGGGATCTAAAAATAGCACCGGTATCAGTTTTAATATCGTCATACCGTCTTAAAAAAATGTCCAATTCACTTATATAGGAGACAAGGATTCAATATTAAATATAATTTATTTAATGCCTAAAAATGCTTATGTGTGGTTGTCATCACGTGAGAGTGTGGATGAGAAAGAGTGGGGGAGCGAGGGGGAAAGATGGCAAGTTGCGCACCGAGTGACCTGGTCTCGAAGAAGAACACGACTTCTGCTGTTTGGCAGGGATGGGCATTTCAAGCAAAAATAATATTTGAAGATCGCCTGGTATTATTCGATTATTATTCGAAAACATTTTATTATTTTATAAAATAATATTTTTAATAAATTTTAATAAATTATTTTATTTCATCTATGTTGATTGTATGAAAAGGGAACTGCATAAGATGAGTAAGATCATGCCCAATATCGGAAAACATTTAGAATGGGTCAGACATGATTTTGACCACTCATAAATGAACTGAAACTCGTATAAGATACTTGACTTAAATAACTGAGAAGTGTATATATAGAAAGCTTGAAATGTTTACTTTTAAACAAAACAATTAAAAATGACAAGAAAGGGGCTGCTCTCTGCTTATGTAGGCTAATTCTTATGAAGTGTGTATTTCGCTCTATAGGCGCGTTCACTGCGAGGATGAGAGTCAGCATCGTCAACTTTATTTTTTGCAGCCACTGACATAGAAAACACTAGTTTATTAATAAACAATTCAAATGTTTCATGCATAATAATTACTTTTGCCGGTTCTTTGTGGCAAGCGTTATGCGTGCGATGAGATGCAGAATAGGCAATATATTACGAAAACGCTCATTATGGTTTAGCATTCTCTCCCATATATATTTAAGTAATTTAATCAATATAAATAGTATATGTGATTAGACTAATGGCTTAAATGAACTACTTATATTCAACTAGAAAAAAAACTTTAGTCGTGCACGGGCAGCCCTACTTATTTCAAATATTTTCTAACCTGCATGTCACTGCGGACATTCTGAGCGAGCGGCGCGTGATCTTCAGAAATGCGCTCTCCGCTCTGGAGGAAATATTACCACTCCGCTCACATTCTCTGGTGTGAGGCAAAGTGTATCTTCTCCTGCTGATTGACAGCTTTTAGGCATCGCCACCCTCTGGTTGAACGTGTCACCACCGCATCAGAACGGAAAACATGGGGATTTTTTTTATAGACAATCACAACCTATTCCAGATTCTATAATAAAATCAAATAATTGAATATTCGAAAATCGTGACTTATCCCTGCACACACCAACAGTTTGGTGATGCCGTCGAGCCTTATGTCATAATTTTGAATTAGTCACGCGGTAATACCGTATACCGCGCTAAAATAGGGAGGAGGTTTGACGGTATCAAAATTTGGATACCGCCCAACTCTAGCGGCCGGCGGCCCGCCGGGCCAAAGTTGCAAGTGTGGTTTTTACGCTCACATGCAACGGGGGGGGTGAGACGCCCACCATTCAACCCGAAAATAGTCATATAACCATTGCAATAACTCTGAAGCTGTTCTGTTCAGCTAAAAAAACTGCATAGTGCTGCTTTAAGATTTAGATCATGGTCTAAAACGAATTTAAAGAGATATCTCTGGAAGAGCACTTTCCCATTGGGGGGGGTAAAGGTGGGGTATGTGATTTCCGAAACGGCCGGCAGATTTTGAAAATACACAACTTAAAAGGTCCTACCTTCTTTCCTCCAACGCTGGCCCTGACTAGCAGGATCCAAGCAGGATTCATAGCGATGTGCTTTGAGTATGCGCGCGAGGGGGATGGGGGTGATGGGGGTATACGACCGTTTGATCGACGGACTTACTGTCCAATGATTCTAGGTGGTCTTGGAAATGATTGGCTGGAGTTTTTCGAGTCCTGCCCCTTCCACAAATGATTAAATTGATTAATTTTCATTTCAGTGCTTCTAACTCAGTAGCTGTAAGTGGGTTATGAATCAGATTTCAAGTGATTTTGAAAAAATGGACAAAAAAGAGAATCACATAGTACCCACCTTTAAGAGCGCATGTTGGAGTGAGTTGCAGATAATAGTTGTCAGTGTGTTTTCATTTTCTTTTCTAAACAAAGTAGAATACATATCAGACATTTATCGATATAGCTATATTTATCAATTACAATGAATGGCAACTGGAGCTTTCAAGTTTTAAAGAGGAAATAAAAATAACATAGAATCATAACAGAAGTTTATTTAGCAATATTTAGCAGTGAAATTTTTAAATCATACTTCAGAGGACTTGGAAGTTTCTGTATTTATACAATGAAAACTTTGTGAAATGTTTGTTGTTGTACTTCCTGTTTTACTATGTCATTTGTGTGTACTGATGTCTTTTCAATGTTGTTAGTTTGGAGCAGAATTCAGGCGGTTCTCTTTGGACCGGTCCAAGCCGGGACGCTTTGATGAGTTCTATGGCTTGCTGCAGCATGTGCATCGGATCCCTAACGTCGACCTGCTTGTGGGTTACGCCGATGTTCACGGGGACCTGCTGCCAATCAACAACGATGACAACTACCATAAAGCAATATCCGTGGCAGCGCCCCTGCTCCGTCTCTTCTTGCAGCGGAAAGGTAAGGTTTTTTTTTTTTGGGTGGGTTATTGGTCAAACTTCAACACTCACAGTTGTAGTTCATTTGTCTATCTGTATGATGAGAATTTATAATTTCCTTTAGATCCCTTATGGTCATAACACTCACAGTTGTAGTTCATTTGTCCATCTGTATGATTTATATGTAGTTGAATAGTATGCACAAATGTGTTTCAACTGATAATATATATGGAGGCAGTAGCTGTGCTTCAAGAAGCTGTCAGACCAGAAGTGGCGCTTTTGTTTATATATCAGTTATATCAGATTATAATGTGACAGGTTATGTTGTTCAAAGGGAAGCGAGTATATCTGTGTGTTAACTTGGTTGCTAGTTAGCTGGGTTAAGTCTCATTCCAGATAAATTATTTTTGTCAACACAGCTGAATTTAAATATTCATTGTTTATCTTTCCTAAATGTTTATCATTGCTTATTATTGATATTGTATCTTAAAGTTATTTACTGTTCTACGATAATGATATTTAAGACAATTTGCGAGCCTTATTATATTGCACAATCTTCCTTTAGGCCTATGTGTTTTTCTTAAACTATAATGTGGCCAAGTGTTTCTTAATTTGGGTTAAAAGTCTTTCAGACTTCTAGACTTTGAACCCTTGGCTAAGCTTATTTGAAAGGAACAATATAAAGTTAAAGTAACGCAATTCACAGTTGTTGTGTGGTTTTGGTGTGTTGTGGCCCCAAGCTGCGGGGTGCCCCGCTCTAAGCTGTGTCTGTGTGCCATATGACCTGTAGATGGTAAGCCACTTTGTCAGGTGGAGATTAGAGGGGTCACTGTGTAACATTGTGTGGCCTGCGTTTCAATTACACGGTGACGCTAGCTTCATGCTGTGACCTGTTGCTATGGCAGAATATGTGTCACTGAAGCACATGAGGACCCGCCCACTTTTTAACTCTGCATAGGGAGTCCTATCTTGTCACATGTTTTAGTTCTTTGAGTGCATGCGTGTGTATGTTGGGGATACGCAGACATTATTCCAAAGGCTAGATGTAATGTTTAGGCTGGTACCTTAAATGCAACAGAGATTAATATGCACACTTGTTATAGGTTGATTAAGTAAGTCTAAATGAAATCTGAAGCCTATTTTTATTTCTTTTACATTTTATGTGGAAATTCTGAACATGGTAAACCAAGAACAATAACGATAACTATATTAGTGCTCATACCAACTGGCAATAAATGCTGCTTTAAATGCTTTAGCTCTTTAAAGTTAGGTAGATTTTGATTGGCTCTCAATATTCTTAAAAGGATAGTTAACCCTAAAATGAAAATTAAGTCATAATTTTCTCACACTGGTGTTGTTCTAATGCTGTATGCCCTTCTTTCTTTTTCGGACCACAAAAGGAGAAATGTTAAAAGTTAAAAAATGTCCTGCTCGTGCTCATCCATATAATGGCAGTGAATAGTGGCCGCCGGCATCAAGCTTTAAAAAAAGACGCAAAAGTGTCTCAGAATGATCCCTTGCAACACGTGCCATATATTCCAAATGTTCTGGGGTTACGATAAGGTTTAGTGAAAAACAAACTGAAATTTAATGTATTATTTAAAATCCTTAACTTGACCGTTGGTATTCTGTGCACAGCTACGCGACATGCTCATTCATGAGACTATTAGTGCCGCAGTTCACTCCGACTTGCCCAGAAAAAGCACACGTTATGAGAAATAAAGACGTGACCACATCAGATCCAGAGTGTTTTTTTGCACTTGTAGGCAGCCAGCACACGGGCTCTATGCTTGTTGAAATCACACCAAGGTGCACAGTAAGACTGTCAAACTAACGGAAATCTTTTGTGCAGAGTCTTGCCGTCGTTGAATGGCACACATTCAGTGATCTGGGTTAAGATAGCCTTCGTTGTGGTTGGAGTTCACGTGGGGGATGGGGGGGACTGGAGCATTCTTGAGCGGTGCGCCTCGTCTGTTGATTGTGTTTGGAATTCTGGGTTTTGTTCTGTCGTAGCCTGTTTTGCATATTCAAGTGGCTTGACTTGAGCTCAGCTTACCGGATCTTTAATGGGGATGTTTTGTAGGGTGTAAATGTACATCTAAACACTCCAAATAAGGGTTTATGTGCTTTTATAGGTGTCCCATCCCAACACAGACATGCATGCTTTTTCAGACAACATCAGGATGACTACAATACACCAATCCCATGCTTGTTTACCTGCTACCATGGCAGCAGTGAAGTGTCCAAGCTGATCGGGTTTAATGACAAGAGATTCTTGAGTGGTGATTGTGGCATGCTGGCATAGATATTAGATATTCAGGAATCGGGATTGTGGGGGACTCAACCGTTGAAAATGGCGAATCTCTGTCTGAATACTGAGTGGGACGTCCCTCCACCCTCAATGTCTATGGTGGTTACGGCACTGTCTGTCTGTTGTGGATACATGTTTGCTGGCTTAAGGGGTGTTGCCACCTGTGTGTCTATTTGCATCATTGATTTCCTGATCAGACATCCTGCTCAGCTGCTATGTCATAATATTGGGTCTTTGCTCTATATTTTCTGTGCTCTACATTGTTACCAACTGATTTCAGGTAATAATTTCTGTTACAAAACCTTAGACAGTGTTTTAAGGCATCATAGGAATGCTCCTGATGTGAAATGTTCCTTCAATGTTATGCTGCCCTCTAAAATACCTCATTTTGGGCAGCATTGTTGCAGCAACCTCTTTCTCAATAGTTCATTTAATACAGAAAGACAAAAAAGCTTAACTGTTTTACCCAATGTGATATATTTATATACACTGTAAAATGAATTTTGATGATTTGTTTTCACAACTTTTTATATTTAGTCAAATCAACTTAGATAATTAATGTAGTGCAGATAACATAATATTTTGAGTTTCTATTTATTAAACCAATCTCCTTTGTATTAACTCACATTTTTTATTTCAATGAACTGAAAAAATTAAGGCAACCAGGTAACTTACTTTTTTAAGTTAATCCAACTTTTTTTTTTACAGTGTACTTATTAAGATCATGTTCATACACTAGAAAATAAATGGTTAATGTAGTAAAAAAAGTATTATGGGATGGTGTATTTTTTATATTGCGTTTTTAAAGCAGCTTCTCAAGGCACTTTGGTTGGTCTACTTGTAGATCTACTTGAAGTGCCAAAATAATTGTATTTTTTTACTGATAACCACCATAATGATACCTGTGCTAAATATATAACTATATAAGTATATATATATAAGTATGGGTTACCATACTTGGCCTTCACATGTCACTTTCACATGTAGTGCATTTACAGTGAGTTAACCAAATCAACAGGTATTTTTCTGGAAAAATAACATTTTATACAGTGTAGCTTAGCAACCAGCTGGACCGAAATGAGGTATGCAACATATGCATTGCATAAGTATCATAAACATATCCTGCTCAATCTCCAAACCTACACCACCTTCCTTTGGCATGGGGGTACCAAATCTTTCTTTGCATTCACCCTAAAAATTGCATTGTTGCTCCCTGTTAGCAACATGCAAAGATTAAAGAGTCGAGTCTCCCGAGCTCTTCACACAAGGATCATTATTTATGTGTGGTGTGGACTTGCTGCCTCTGCATAGCATTCTAAATCTGTCACTTATGAGGCTCCATTTCGGTTAGGATGCTGCCTTAGAAGAAAGCTGCCTAGGTGGAAGCTGACAGCTCAATAGGTTTTGAACAAAGCTTCAATTTCAGCATCCACACATTTACTTGATAGCTTTAACATTTAAACCAAACTACAAAATCTTTTGTTTTGAAGGAGGTTGTAGTTGAGTATTTCTGCTGAGATTAATATGAGTCGGCTAATAGTATTAGCATTAATCTGTCTTTAGTTCACTAAAATTAAAACTTTTATCTGTTTCTAATAATAGCCATGTGATTCATTTCATTGTGTCATTCATCATTACACATTATTTCCATTCCTTTCATAGTTTTCTTAGCATGTCTTTGGGATCCTCCCTGCTGGCCTCACCTGTTTGAGAGGTGTGGTTCTGGAAAGCAAATGGAATAGTTTTTAGAGAGTGCCGTGACTTACGTTTTAGGAATCTGCCCACTCTTTTACTCTCTCTTTCGCTTTACCGCTCCTCTTCTTTGCTGAAACCACCAATTTGTTTACTTTTCCATTCATGTCATCAGCTGAATCAGGGCACAGGGGTGGGTTTGACACCTGTGACGTCGGCAGCTTTTATTGCCGTTTAAGTTTTAGGAGGAGCCGCTTTAATAAGAGGGAGGAATTCCAGGGTCAAGGAATGTCAGACTGATACACAGAAGCACTGGAACACTGTTATGTAATCATGCCTGGATAGAGTGGGCCAGTGCGATCGGCCCAGTGCCTCTCTGGTGTTGTCAATGAAGCGGAGCGGGATGAAGGAGGGGTGGAGGGTGGAAGAGGTTGTACTTCTGGGGGGAAGGGGCAGTTTTAGCTGCAGGATTTGGGGGAGGCGTCACTGTGTGGAATGTGGTCAGACTCTGATCACCTCTGCTGATTAGATTAGACAGGACAGGATGGCTGCACATGGGTGCAAGGAATGTAGAAGTTTGTGAACATATGGAGGTGTAGAGAGGGACCAGATCAGGAAGGAGGTGATGGGAAAAGGTGGGAGTGTAAGGAGGTGATATTAGTGGGAAAACACTTTGCTATTACCTAATTGTTGAAAAAAAGTTAGTGTGAGACCTGGAGTCAGTTGCATAAAACATAGCCTTAGCCCTTATGTTAAGACTGTGTCTTACTATGACCAACCAGCATTGAATCAAAGGGCAATCAGTCTTCCTTTCTAATAACAAATTAGACCAATCTACATTTTTATGTAACTGACTTGAATAACTGTTGAAACAGTTATGAACAGACGGCCCCTGGTCAATGGTTAGTCCTGTATTGGATAAAAGGGCAAGTAATTAACACACACAGTATTTGTTGTCAACTTTTGTTCAAATTGAGCTTCATAAGAGGTGTCGATATTATCTTATATTGGTACTTGTTTGTATGTATCGATGCTTTAGATGCTTTGTTTTAGCAACCGTTCAAAAGCTTGGAATCAGTGCAATTTTTTTTATGTATTTGAAAGTCTCTCATATTCACTAAGGCTGCATTTATTTGATAAAAAAAAAAGACCTAATATTATTATGATTTTAGTATTTTAGGTCTCTGTCTTTGTGGAAACTGTGATTTTTCAGAATTCTCGAGGTTCAAAAGAAAAGCAGTTATTTGAAATAGACATCTTTTATTACATTATAAATATCTTTACTGTCACTTCTGATGAATATAATGCATCCTTGTTGAATAAAAGTATTAATTTCATTCCAGAAAAAAAACAGAAAAACTTTTAAATGTTTGTGTAAATAATGCGTGAATTCATGTAACTTTTTCTAGTCCAGTTGAAGTAATGAAGTAGCAGGTTGTCTAAAGCAAGAAACAGTTTTTGGACACCGTTCAATGAGGTACCGTCATGGGTACATCCCTAGGGTAGGGATTTTCAAAATCGACTAGTCAGTGGACTGGCTGAATGACTAGTCAACTATTCAGTCTTAACTGGGTTTGACCCTGATCAGAGGTGTGTCGTCTATGGATGTTCCCTTGTTCAAAAATGGCTAGATGAAGCGCAACCAAATGGAGGGTTTTAAAACAATTTTTGAAGATGGTTTAAAGTTTAAAACAGAAAAAAATTAATTTAAAGCAAAGAAAAAAACAACAACAACAACAACAACAGTGCTCTAAACTTTTGAATATTGAGATAAACTTGTCTGTTTTTAAATGAACAGTTTTGGACCAATTTGACCCATCCCTGTGCCAAACTGGACACAATGATCCACGTGACAGAGATTGAAACTTCAGCCTCTCTTGCAGTACACAACTCTGGATCATTTGTTCTTTATTGCCTCTGTCACAAGTTTTTAATGCTGATGACTTTAGTGTTTTATGATGCTTCTGTGTATGATTAACCTCAGCGCAGTAAAACACCTTCCAAACTGAACTCTGACCATGTGACCTTTACCAGTGCACTTCACATTCTTCACGGAATCAAAGACAAGAGAAGGTGCAGGTTATCAGAAAGGTCCTTGCTGACAGGGTGTCCCAGCTACTATTGAGTGCAGGAAGTCTATGCTCCACAATTCCACCTTCTATTACATGGAAAAAGAGTAAAAATATGTGTAGACTGATCAGAATTTATATCCAATTTATTTCACAGGCATAACCAAACCAAAAAGGTATAGTTCTGCTCATGAATATTTAGTTTACTCAAGTACAAATTTGTTTCGAGGCAGACTAATTAAAGCCTGAGCACTCTGATTCCTGGAACTTGCTTAAAGCCAGCCAATCATATTGGAGTTTGCAATGTTTGTGTACAGTATGCATCAGAATGATCTGAATAGACTTAACAATAAAGCGTCCAAATGAGGGTTTTTGGAGCAATACCATAGAAAAGCCATTTTTGGTTCCCCAAAGAATTTATCGGTGAGCTGAAAATAATGATTTTTTTTCTTAGTTTGAAGAACATTTGAATATACTAAAGAACCTTTTGTTCAATGTCATGCATGTAAAAGGTTCTTCATGGAACCATCGATGCCAATAAAGAACCTTTAGGTGGTCTGTGGGACCAAACACTGGCCTACAGAAACAAGCTTAGCCCAGCTGAAGTAGCACATCCTGAGTAGCAAAGCAGTCACAGTCACTCCCTGAGAGATAGAGAATGTGTCAGAGGGATAAAGAGGATGCACTGAAGGAAAAGAGTGGGAGAGAGAAGAATGAGCAGCGTCAGCATGAATTAAATTGAAGGCAGCAGTAGTTACATGGCATGGACTCATTCTACCCACACACACTCTTATTAAACATACATACTGCTCGGTCTTAAATTGGTTACAAACGTTTCCTTGTTCATAAAGGTGTTCACAGAGCTCTAACATTATAAAGGAACTATATGAAAGCAGTCCTGTGCTATGCAACATACTTAGAATTTATTTCCTTTGGTAATCAGCAACATCACACAGGTGTGTTTCTTACTACAGAAAAAATACAGTGCCTCAAATGTTGAAATAAACATTTTAGGTCTTTCCATATTAAGTGCTCCAATAATCGAACAATTAAAAATGGTCTAGCAATCTCTATTGAACCACTTGAGATGGAATAACATTGTTGTAATATGTTTTAGCTAGGGATGCTCCGATCAGGATTTTTGCAGCCGATACCGATTGCCGATTTCTTGTCATGGTGATCGGCCGATCCCGATACCGATGCTTAATATAAGACAAAGATAAATACAAACAAAATGGAGCAGTCTGATGCAGCCCACAAGGTTTAATTAAACATTGTCCAATAGTAAACTTTGGAGGACAAAATAAACATTTAAATACCTAAAATAGAGAAGTCTGTTGTAACTTAAACCTTGTCTAATACAAGTCTGAGCAGGACTAAATTAATAAAAAATTTATAATTTAAACTCCTAAGAACAAATTGGAGTAGTTTGATGCTACTCAAAAGAATGGATGGGCATTTCAAGCTAAAATAATATTCGAAGATCTGGGTATTATTCATTATTATTCAAAAATCGCACCCCTCCCCCATATACACGCACAGATGCATATAGGCCACATACATGAGAAAAGCGGAGTGGTGTGACGTTTAAATATAACTTAAAAACATAAATTAGGCCTACGTTTCATATTTATGTTTTATATGTTCTTCTTTCTTTTTTTTTGCGAAGATGGCGTCAACATCGCCAAATGTATCTTTGCAGTTTAGTTTATTAATAAACAATTAAAATGTATCATGCTGCATAAACATTACTTGTTCCGGTACTTTGTGGCAAGCTTTATGCACGCGCTTGATATGCGGAATATAGGCAATATAGCCTGATGACGTATATATTTAAGTAGGCTAATTAAATTAATGCAAATATGCGACTAGTCGTCGACTAGAAAAAAACTTTATTCGTGCACGGGCAGCCCAACTTATTTCACATATTTTCTAACCAGCATGTCACTGCAGGCGTTCTGAGCGAGGAAAGGCGCTCTCTCTGGAGCATAATGCTCCTCCACGTGAGATTCCTTTGATACATACACAGCAAATAGCAAATTTTTTTCATTGTTTCTCGACACATCATAGTAATTCCACACCAGCGATGACATGACTGCCAAATCATGTAAGTCCCCACGCATCATGTACCTCCTCACGTTTTGACGTCATTAAATTGTGATCGGTTTGTGAGATCGGCCAAGTTGAGTGAGTACCGATCGAGTCATAAAATGTGATTATCGGCTGATACCGATCTCCGGCCGATCGATTGGAGCATCCCTAGTTTTAGCAATACATTTCTAACATAATGTGTTTAGATTTTTTTTTTTGAATTGCCTTTACAGGGACTTTAAAGATCTTAGTTTGAAGACCTAATGCTTGACACCAGGTGTTCATCATCATCATGTATTTCCTGTGAACTGTACGGACGTACAGTTCACAGGAAATACATGATGATGATGCGTTGGCGGCTCAAGGTTGTTTACACATAATAAGCAGTTTGAATGGCTAGAATTTTTGCTTAAATTGGAAACTGCTGTAATAATTCCCATGCAAGTTTCATACACAGTGCACCTTATTTTTTTCTACATGTTCTCTCTGTATCTTATTCTCAAGGGATTTTCCCATGTTTCATTGCTCTCAGCCTTTACTGTCTGTATACCTCTGTTATCAGAAGAGGTCTAACTTTATCGTATAGCTGTGTCACAGAAGTATGCACTCAGCGGGCCAAGAATATAATCACCTCATAAAGTTTCTCTATTCAAAAGTTTTTTACCCATCAACCATCACTCTTTCATTCTCATTCCTGTTCCTAATAATAAGCACTCATTATAGCCCTTTCTCCACCCGCTCTTCTTCCCTCTCCTCTATCGTGCCGTGTCTGGAACGGGATGGTACACACTCCTAATGTGGGAGACGTCTGGACTTAACCTTAAAGAAGCAGAAATGTCAGTGGCTGAATAATCTGGGCGCACACAGCTTTGTGGAGCAAGACTGTAAACAGAAAGTAGCACATGCCAAAAAAACAAAAAACTGAATGAGACATTCACAAAAGTGAAACATGAGCCATCACGGCCTTCATAAGGCCTGCTGAATATTGGATGAGATGAGTCTCTCACAGTTTGCGGTGAGCAGAGACACGGTGTGACATCTCTATTGTTTTCACGCTCCTCGCGGAATGCTGCTCACGAACGTGCCTGCGAACTTCAGAACTGACAATGAAAACTTAATTATCAATAGTCACTAATCAAATGGGTGTCATATAAACAAACTATATTAAGATGCTCATTTCAGTGTTCAGAGTTCTTCTCTTATATATTTGATGTATTCGTAATGTTTGGAAGGTGCACCAAGTATATAGGTGTAAGATTGAACAAAGTGTGAAGGTACTTTGTTCTTATACCTATAGACATGAAAAGTATAGATATGTTTAATATGATTTCCTGATGCATGCAGAGGTGGACAAAGTACACAACTTCTTTACTTGAGTGAAAGTACAGATACTACTGGTCAAATATTACTCCGTTACAAGTAAAAGTTGTAAAGACTGATTTTTACTTCAGTAAAAGTACAGAAGTACTCCTTTTAAAAGTACTTACTTAAGTATCAAAAGTAAAAAGTAATTATCAATGCATTGTTTTATTATTGTTGTATGCCTCTGAAGCAACCTAGTGAATACACCTACTAGTAGTAGTATTTATGGAATTAAGAGCTCTTAGAATGTTATAAAACCTATAAAAATTAAACAACTGAATTGACAAAAAAACAGCCAAAATCATCTTCATTTTTTTTAAATGTAACACTCCCAACCACCCCAACAAAAGAAGTACACATCTATGTGTATCCATTCATGCACATTTGAATCAAGTGGTCTATAAAAATACAACATGCTTTAAAAGCCAGCTACACAACCGTAGACGTATCACCTGCAAAAAACCAATCACGTTTTAGAGATGAAAAAAATCATCCACTAATTGACGTTAGTACTTTCTACTCAAGGACCTTGACAGAAATGTAGTGGAGTAAAAAGTACGATATTTGTTTTTCAAATGTAGTGAAGTAAAGTAAAAAGTTTCCAGAAAAAATAATACTCAAGGAAAGTACAGATACTCAAAGAGTGTACTTAAGTACAGTACTCAAGTAAATGTACTTCGTTACTGTCCACCTCTGGATGCATTTCATATCAGTGGCCTAGAAAAAAGTACTTTATTCTATTTAAGTGATACACAATATATTGATACTGTATCGTTAATTATCGGACAATATTAAAGATTTTTTGGTATCGGCAGATACCTGGTATTTAATTGTTCATTTGCCCTATTTTTACATTTAGTTTACCTTTGCAATCATCTAACACACTTTAAGTTAATCTTTAAAAACAATTTAACAACTTTGTTAAATGTTATCGTTGAGCAAATCTCAAAATGAATAGGCCTATCTTTTTTTATAATGTGCATTGTTGCGATGCCCAAATTCACTTGTAGCATTTACTTTTAGTATTTTATATTTAGCTTATTTAGATTAATATAGTATTTTTAATTTTAATATTGACTCTTTATCAATTACTTAAACGCAGAACAGTTAAGAATACACACACGGTCACCTGACCTTGGGACTGTAAGACCCTGCGTAATGGGATACTGATCATCTAGCAAAGGTGGGGCTACATTTCACTAAGCTCTTACACACACGCACACTACTCTCACTGGCAGACTGATCACATATGCTGGTGTCCTCTGACAGGAAGTGAGGAAGGTGCTTCCACTGCCACGGTCAATGGTGACTAGACTACAGTATCAGATAAAGCAGTGTCACATTTCAGCTGCCATATTAACACACAACTGTGGAGAAATGCAAGATGAGAAATAGAAAGAGCAGCTCACCAAGGCTGCAATTATTTTATCTAAAATACAGTAGAAACAGTAAAATTTTGAAATATTATTAGTTTAAAATGACTCTTTTCTATTGTAATATATACATTATATGTATATAGAAATACATTATATGTAATGTAAATTTATTCCTGATAGCAAAGCTGCATTTTCAGCATCATTACTCCAGTCTTCAGAGTCACATGATCCTTCAGAAATCATTCTAATATGATGATTTGATGCTCGAGGAACATTTATTATTATTATCCATGTTGAAAACCGTTGTGCTGCTTAATATTTTGTGGAAACCGGGATACATTTTTTTGTAAATGTAAACTACAGCATTTTGTAACATAAATGTCTTATTTACTTAAAAAGTCTCTTAAGAAAACTACTGTAAAAAAATAAAATAAAAATAAAATTCCAATAATTTTCTGCCCTAAAAATATTGTTTTTTAGGAAATAAGTTTTCATGCTGTAATTTTTTCAACATTTTTAGCAAAATCTTGGAAATTCATGTCAACTATTTGTTCCTGTTGAGAATTGATGATCCCCTGATTGTAGAGAGCCCAATGCATAATGGGGTGTAATAAGACCTGTATGCTTGTGTGTCTATGTTTGATTAAAACACGTCTCTATCGTCTCTATCACATTTGTGATGAGCCATTATGACCCGACTAGTTTTTCTGTAGTGATAGCATCAGGTTTCACAAAGAACCAACTGTTGCTTGTGTTGTGTTCAGGAAGTGAGATGATGAAGTTGTGTGTGTCTGTCAGCATGATCAGAGCCCGTCTACGAAGAGCCTGGCCACTTCCTATTAAGTCCTATTGTACCGAATTTTGGTTGTAGTTCCACCAGAGTTCCACTGGGGGCGATCGCCCGAGTGCAAAATTAATGGGAATCTATGGAGCTAGACGGCTAAATCACCCAATTGCCCTTGAGAAATCTCAGATTTGATTGTAGGTTTTACAAATTTAACATGGGTTATAGTATGTCGAAAGTTGAATGAACAAGTACTTATGTCCTTTCGATTTCTTACAGGTTGAGTTGTTGTTGCCCATAACATGCTAGCATTCTGCTAATGATACTGATTGGTCAGTGAAGGACTGATTACGACCAGAAATACCGCTTGATGGGATCGTGGCATCCGAAGCGGGACCAGAATGTTAAGGCGGACTTAACTCTTCTACCACGTGAATTTACCCGTGTCAGCTGTGTTGTCGATGCCTCGAGAGAAAAGAAGTGCAGAGGGCGAAAGCACCAAAGTGACTGAAGGATTGCCGTAAAGCAGTATCTCTGGTCGTACGATGTGTATGACGTCATTGACATTTTAAAAGACTTTTTAAAGCAAATAAGTGACTCTAAAAGAATAGAGAAACACCCAGCAATGTGTAATTTCTTTGCATCTCCTTTCGAATACAACATTCTGTATGCTGAGATTATCCTGAGAAAGTGGATTTTGAGGGGTATAGCTCCATAGCCTCTGAGCTAACAGAAAAGCTAGTTTGTGCCTGTTTGAGTGGCCCTCAGGCACTTCCCATCCTGCCCTTCAACACTGACTATGAAGCCATTGTTTAGCTTTAATATGGAAGAGTGGAGCAGATAAGGAAGGAAGAGAGGAGAAGAGCGCTGGAGGAGATGAAAAGAGACCTCCATACATGCTCGACTACTTCAGCCAAACTCGCTGAAACTTGTGTGTGCATGCTGCATGTTTGTGAATAAATCTCAGCTCTGTTAGGTCAGAATTAGATTTTTTAAAATTATGTCTGCAGGTATTGAAGGCATGTTGCCAAATGATTGTTAAAATTTCAACACAGGTCTGCCAATTCACGTTGAAACAAAACACAAGGACGACCCAGATAGTTTTCTTGTGGGAACTGGCAGGGAGACCTTTACTCTCTCTCACTGAACAATCAATCTTGTGTGTTTTGACTATATTTGGGCTGAAGTAAAATCTATTCGCATGTGAGATCACACAGCCTCATCCCTGCTAACATGGTCCTGGTTAAACAAACACCGTACAGGAAGATCATTTTCGTTTTAGAGGTACAATTCAGGTTTATGGCATAAAAAAAATCCATAAAAATGCATGGCTTTAAGTCACAAACCTTGTCGGACCTAGATACAAAAGATCAGTAAATAACATAATTGAAATGTTAGTAATAATCTCATAACATGGTTGTTTTTGTTAATAATTACATCTCTTAGGTTAACCATTGTTCGTTCATGTAAATGGAGTTCAGAAAAACACTTGGTACTGCTTTGAACTCTGACATTTCTAGCCTTTTTACCAACGTACATTTATATCCTCTCGCTCTTCCTACTCTATTCTCCTTTTTGATCTTGAGTATGAATGTCTTGCAGGTGAAAGTCCAGGCTGTGATTAAGCCTCTGAGGAATTCATAAAGGCCAGCTGAGAGAGAGAGAAAGAGAGCGAGGTTGAAAGGAGGCTTGGGTTTACAGTAGATTACACATTAGCTGAGAGGCGGAGGGAAACTAACAAGCAGGCATTCTCTACCATGGTATCCCCTGCAGGTCTCTACTTACAAAGCTGTGGGAATAGTAGTACAAGTGCAACAAAAAAACAAAACAAATTTGAACGTGTTAAATAATGAACTTGCACAGATAATGTGTGTTTACATGCACAACAATACTCTGATATTGAACTGTTGACTGAGCCACTGAAGTGGCAATGCTTTTTAGTTTTTATTACAATTTTTTTGTAATAAAGTAAAAGCAACAGAAAATTGTTTATTTTAAATTATGATTTTCATTTATTATTTAAAGGGGCTATATGTACGAATTTACATGCATTAATCACTTTTGTATTGCCAAAAAGTGACCGGCTTGTAACAAAACTTAAAAATCAAGACCTTCCCCTACTATTTAGGTTGTGCACGAAAGCCTGTAGACTGATTTAATGTGAAGGACTCGGGACATTTTTGCCGGAAAAATCAAAAGGATGTGATATTTGCACGCGCTCCCGAGAGCTTCTCTTCTGTTCAATCACACATGAAACTAATGCTTTTACATTATTCAGGATAGTGCCGAAAGAGCTATTCTGTAATGCAATGTCAATGTGTCATGAAAAGAAAAGGGATTAAGTCAAACTATAGTCTCTCACAGTCAGATCTATATAGCCTATAGCCTCAAATATAGGCTACTTTATAATCAAACTATCATAATGTAATTTTAAATACCTTTTTTTAATTTGCGATTGTTGTTCAATGACTAGCTGACTATTGTAATCCATTCCTAATAGAACATAACTTGTTTTTAACCCTCAGTTTTCCTTCAATTTGCAATGCCTAACATAAGCTGTCATATTTACATTATCTTTCTCTCTTTTCCTCCTTTTGTGCAGAGGAGGCAGATTACTCTTCATTCGGTACGGACACTGTGACCCGTAAGAAGACCCCGGCGGTGCTTGCAGCAGTCCTCCTTCGCCCGGACGCCAACAAGAAGAAGCCTCCAATCATCATCAGCCTGCCCAAAGATTTCCGCCCAGTGTCCTCCATCATCGATGTGGACATCCTCCCAGAGACGCATCGACGTGTCCGTCTATACAAACATGGTCAGGAGAAACCACTGGGCTTCTACATCCGCGACGGTTCCAGCGTTCGCGTTACGCCCCAGGGCCTGGAAAAGGTCCCAGGCATCTTCATCTCCCGCATGGTCCCTGGGGGCCTGGCAGAGAGCACAGGACTGCTGGCCGTCAATGACGAGGTGCTCGAAGTCAACGGCATTGAGGTGAGCGGAAAGTCTTTGGACCAAGTAACGGACATGATGATTGCTAATAGCCACAACCTCATTATAACCGTCAAACCGGCCAATCAGCGCAATAACGTGGTACGCAGCAGTGGAGGCGGAGCCACATCCGGCAGCTCAGGACGATCTTCGGACAGCAACACTAGTGTTTACGGCTACTTGACACCAGGCTCCATGGCTATGACCCCGTCCCATATTATCCAGAACTATGATCCGGACGAGGAGAGCGAGGACGAGGAGGATCTGGTGATCGAGGCGAACGGAGGGACTAAACTCATTCCGCAGTTAGCGGCACGGTCGATGGCAAGCTCTAGCATGCCCGCTCTGCCCCGATATGAGCCTCACCTCGACCTCCGCCCCTCGAATGGTACCATGGCGACCAGCGCAAGCCTAGGGTCTCTAAATGCCCACGACAGGGGTTTGGAGGGGCATAATCTAGAGGAGGAAGGCACAGTCATTACACTGTAGAGACACGGCGCATATAATCACACACATGCCAATACACACTCTTGTGTGCCATAGGACTGAAAATGCATGTCTTTATACTTGGGTGACCAGTGAGTCCAGGACCAAAAGAACAGGATCGTCACCACAGCACCTTACAGCACTTCTCTATAACCACAGGGACCGGATAGTCCCCATCATTGAACCCATGGAGAATGGCACAGCACCAAAAATAGCTGCTTCTTGAGTAATAATGAACTACATGAGTCAGTGCGATTGAATGAATGAAGATGCCCGTCACGTGACTGAGAACAGATACTCTGCTGCGTATGAATCATGACAATCTTTTTTTTTTACTTTGACAACCACTCCCTTTCGAGCCACGCGGCTCTGGCATTATGACAGAGAACAAAGTACAATGGGCTTAACCAGCCTGTGTGCGTTACCATGGTAACCGAGTCTGAGCTACAGAACATCAGAAGGAACTGAAATATGCTCTTCATCCATTCCTGTCTGCAACACTAACACACCCAGCTCACCTATTCTCTGAACATTTGTGGCACTCGAGCAAAGGATAAGGAGGTTTTTTCACTTGATCGGACATTTCAGTACGGTTGTAGACTGCTGCCTCGCTTAAGATACAGATGTCTATTATTATTATCTCAAAAGTTTTTATTCATAGCCAAAAAAGACAAATGATTAATGTCATATTTTTCATTGTGCTATGTTTTATTTGTTTCTTTATGACAAGGGCTATCATCCTGCTCTCTGCTACCTGTGGTTTATTTTACCCACAATCTCTACTTGATAACTCTTTGGGATAGATCATCATTAGCTGTAATGTTACAAAGGAGCGCTCTGAAGTGGACACTAAGCTGTTTCATTTATGAAGAGTGTCCTGTGATGCTTTGCAATAAGGATCAGTTTGTTCAAATTATTTAAAGGGATACTTCCCAAAATGGACATCATTTACTCCCTTTAATGTCATTCCAAAGCTGTCTGACTTTCTTTCTTCGGTGGAAGACAACAAAATGTCTTGGTGTTTTGTTTTTTTGTTCATACATTGCTTTTCATTGTATGGAGAAAAAAAAAAAACTATTCAAAGATATTCAGTCAGTCCTACAAGTTTGGAACAAAGTGGTAGTGAGTAAATGATGACATAATAAAAAGATTTGGCCAAACAATACATTTAATGCATTAGGTATCATGAAGTAACAATTAACAATATTTCTGTGTACTTTTTTAACATTTCAAATTTTATAAAGTTAATATGTTATGAACAATAGTATATTTATGAATAAATTAATATTAACCTCACTATATAAATGTTGTAAAAATGTATTTATGATACATAATGCATTCATTAATATTAACAAGTTGAACCTTATTTTAAAGTGTTACCTCTCTAAAAATAAGCGTTGGAAATGAATCATGGTGAAAACAACCCTTGATATATTGGGATTATTGAACCACTATGATTATTGAATATCTGTCAAAAAATGTTTTTTGGCGTCAGCAGCGTACCAGCCAAACCCTTCAGAAATGATGTGACGATGGGATTAGTTTCAGCGTTACTATGGGACAGGCATGATTTGGTCTATGTAGACTTCAATGATGTGTGTTTTTTGTACATTCAACGGCTGAAATCTCAGCGACAAAACCCTCTGTTCAGTCCTGGCATAAATGCACAATATCATCATATTGTCATCTCCAGAATAGTAAGTGGGGCCTTCCTACTTAAGTGATAATTCTAATGACTAAAAAATGACCTCTTATATGAATGACTGGACAAAAGAACAAATATTAAGCTCTTACTTTCAAAATCAAATCATTCATTTAAGTCCATATGACTGTTGGTACTGTCTCTCCCCTTGTCCTTATGCATACATATCATAATGATATGCATGATGTCACAGCTGTAAGCTTCAATACGAACTTTAAAGATCTCAGAGTTTGTGTCAGCAGATGCACTGGAAGAGACTGACAAGAGACGGATGTGCCTATTCTCTAACAGTAGGACCTGCTGATGGAGATTTAGCCAAAGTAGCCTTTCGTTATCTCCCCTTTCTCTCTTTATAATTGCTGATGAGAATCCTGAACACTGGGCATCTGTGAGCAAAGCACAGGTCTGCTCGATTCCTCTACCCATCATCACACAGAGCTTTTTATGGCACTTACATTACCAAAACCTGTTTGGAGTAGCACACGCACTGTAGCTGTGATCAAACACGCTTCATCCAGATCATTCATTCTTGTGGTACAAACGACATATTGAATGGAGTCTTTAGCTGTGGTAATTAATTTCACATTAACCACTACATACGATTTGGGATTGTAACCACAGAAGTTGTATTTATTTTAAAATAGACTCTTATGTATTTTTTTTTTACTTGCTTTTGTTTTAGCTGACATAAAAACCTCATGATTTTCATTTTTTATTTTAGATCATCTCTACAAAAATGGTGTTTTAATTTTTTTCCACTTGTATCTTTGGTGGAACCTAATGCTCATATTTTTAGGGGAAATATAAATATGAAGAATAACTTGCTATTTTCCAAACTGTGAATATCTTTGCATTTCTAAAGGAGACCATATATCTATGAGCACCTGCTTTGAGAGACCTAGAGATAGGCTTTTAAGCTTTATCATTCATGTGTCAATTCCTCTTTTTGATAATGAGCTTGTCAGATAAATCTTAAGGTATAGATTTGTACTGAAATTATCAGTATTTTCTTATTAGTACTACTTGATGTAAATTTGTTTCACATAATGAAACTTTTTAAAAGGATAAATACTATATTACGACATAGCTGCACATGTATTATAGTCAAATCTTGGATGAAATAAACTAATATGAAGAAAACTACCGATGCTGTTCCTTTCTTAATAGTTTAGTGTACCGGTCATGATGAAAATTCCTTTTATTTGTAAAAATCAATATGTGAAAGTTTGAAATGTATACTGGAGGACCAGCATTAACATAAGTCAAGTTTATTTATATAGTGCTTTTTACAATGCATATTTTTTTCAAAGCAGCTTTACAGAAATGTATTTTCTCAATGTTTCAATGTCCAGTAAATGCTTTAACATAACAATGTTATGAGGAATGAAGGAGCCAATAAATGTATTATGCTAGTTACCATTGTTAAATTATTGGATGACTTGGATGTCCAAAAGAATAGTTTTTCCAGTATTTCATGAAATTCTTTGATTATTGCAGCCAGTGACTGTTCTATAATACATAACTTGACATAAAGGCCGGTTTAGTGCTCCTTTAGAAACTACTTTTTGCAACATACAAGTTATTTTTCTGTTACACTTATAACAAACTCAACGTCTGAACGCTGCTGTCAGGAGGACACCGTGTGGTTGAAGCATGTAATTGCATCCAGACTTCGGCTTCAAAAGTGTAGCTTTATCTAACTTTAAAAGGGATTCATTTTCTGAAATTCCGAAAAAAGAAAATTGCAATAAATATCAGTATAATTCCCTCATAACATATTGTTTAAATGCAGTTCTTTGACAAGTGGTAAAATTCTACAACATCTGAATTCAGTTGGATAAAATTATATTCCAAGTAAGATTTTGCCAAGTAAGACTCAGGGAAATGATGGTGAATAACACTGTAGAAGCACCTAACCCTTTGATTGGTTGATTGGAATGTTGTTTTAGGCCTAGGTGAAAAAAAATTCCTTTTGAGGTTATTATTTATTGTGATTTGTCTGACATGGCAAATGTCTTTATAAAGATGGTTAAAGATTATAAAATAGTTTTGCACGGCAAGCTAGTCAAATGAAAATGAAAATTGGCCAATTGGGGGGAAATGGGCCAAGCCATTTTTTTAAAAAATGTTTTACATTTTATTGGTCTTAACCATTTTAATCACAAATTAAACAGGACAGGAAGTTAGAAAAAACTGCACAAATACTGTAGATTAAGTAACCCAGCACAGAATAGCCTTCCCCGACCAAATATTCACTATAATGTCCAAATCTAGATTCTGACCAGGCCAAAACACGATTCTGATGGACTTGGTTGTCTTTGTAATTTGGCCAGGAGTATTGTCTTGTTGAAAAGTAACACCTGATCATTCCTCTAACAACTTTTCATTTGTGGGAAGCCATTCTGCAATATTCTCCTGTACTTCACAGTGAAATAGTTCACCAATACAGCAGCTAAAAGTCTCCTCACACAAGGAACAAGGAAGGCCATATGATGACAAAGTTATTCAAAATTGATCCTGTCCAGCATTAATGGTCAATATATAACTTGAGTGTGTGTGTTTAGTTCATGCTTACATAATTTTGTTCTTTTGTTCGTACTTTTTAAATCTTTTTTATTGTGATATATTTGTATAAATGTATAGGCTACTAATTAGCAATCATTTGTTGTAACTAACTAAAATATGTATTCCAAATTACAAACTACTTATAGACACCTACAATTTGGAACAAAGCTTATTTAACTTTTTAAAAATAATAATCAATTATTGAAACTAATACATATTATTAAAAAAAAAATGTATTTGCATTTCATCTGAAAGACTATTTTAGGGATTACTTCAATCAATTATTGCTGATCACACTGTGAAACGCTAAAGTACTAAAATGTCCACTGCATGACTGCCAACATGGCGACGCAGTGCTGAGATAGTAGCAGGAGCGTCCAACTGGCCCCGACTGAACCAGCGACAACATCGGCCCTCTCCCGGCACCCTCACGCCCCTGCCAAACCGCAGGGAACAGGCCAGCGATGACGGCCTGACGGACTACTGAAAGAAGTCGACCGAGAGATGAAAGAACAGGAAGCGCTGGAAACCCATCGACGGCATACGCAGACAGAAACCCTGAGCACCAAGAGCATGTTTCTGTCTCGAGCGCTGGAGAAAATCCTCGCAGATAAGGAGGTGAAGCGGAGTCAGCACAACCAGCTGCGCTTGGCTTGTCAAGTGGCATTAGGTGAGCTACTCTTTATTTATCTCCTCTCAGGCCTCAAAATATCTTTGAGATTCTCCACTGCCCCCTGATATCCCAAATTAACCTTAAAGTCTGCTTACCGAGCTAACGTCATCTCAGCACGCGTCAGTGTCAGGAATCTGTGGTTTAATTTTTCCTTAAGCTCACACTGTCATCCGTCCCATAGGCTATATAATGTTACATTATGATGAATGAGATTTTGGCAACAGAGTAATTGACATGTCTTTGTGTTCAACACCTCTTGCTTTGTTTATCCAGAGCTGTTAGCATGTGTTAGCTGGAATCGTTTGCTAATTGTTGCTCAGCTGTTTTGGCGAATTGACAGATTGGCGATTTATTGCTCTCTTATTGATTAAAGATCATTCATTGATTTACCGAATTGTCCTATATTGTGAGTGACACTTTAAATAAACAATTCACCCTAAAATAAAATTGTGTCATTTTTCTCACCCTCAAAGAGTTGTTTTATAGCCTACATGTGCGAGTATCTTTTTTCAGGCACAATGTACAGTACTTACAGCATCAGTCACCATTCACGTTGCTTTTTTTTAATATTTTTTTTTTTAATAGTGACTGAGGCTGTCCCTGGTATTGGGCACATTTGATGTTTCTACTGTTAGTGTTAATAAAGGAATATTTCATCCAAAAATTTAAATTCTGTCATTTACTCTCCCCAATTGTTGTTCTTTTGTGGAACATTAAATAAGATTGTTGGTAACCAAACAGTTTTGGTCACCATTGTATGGAGAAAAAGAAAGAAAGAAAACTACCGAAACATTTCTCACGTTTTCTTTTATGCTTTATGACACGAGGGTGAGTTAATAATAGCAGAATGTTCATTTTTAAGGGAACTTTCTCTTTAATTTGTAGTATAACATTCCCGTTGTTTTCCGGAAAATCCATCCCTTTTTTTTTAAGTGAGCTGGATATGCAGGTTGGTCTAATTTGACTCGTCCTGTCTGCGCTGTATTACTTATTTACTAAGTTAATGAGCACATGTTGAGACGGGAGGATCTGGTTTCTTCGTGAGCTTTTCCAAACTCTAACCTTTGGTCTGGAGTGTCAATCTAAAACAAAAATTCCTTCATTTGCACACAATCCATAAAAACCACATTGTGTTCTATTGTAAACTTGTGTTGTTTTGTCTTTTGGTATATTTGAGGTTTTGATCCAGTAAAGAGCTGTAGTGTTTCAGGCAGTTGGCTGTTAATGTAATATTACTTCACCGTGGGTTTGTTTGAATTCTCTCAGTAGCACTTAATTCAAACAGACACTCCCTCATTACCCTGTTGTGTGAGTGAATGAGGTTGATTACCATACAGACCTATTTACACAGTCCACCGGCCACCCGGATTCAGTGCTAGGCAAGTGACACGTTTAAGTACTACAGGTAGCCGGATACATGTTTTTAAAAACATAGTTCTTAAAAAGTGCATCTTATGAAATGTTGTTGCTTAAGCTCAGTTTCCTGTGCCTTCTAGTGAGCAGATGCCTGTCTGATAATGAATAATGATCCATGTGTAATAACTGTGTTTTTAGTTTTTAGGAATAGCCTAGTTCTTCCAGAAATGAAAATGGTTATAATAGTTAAATAGTTATAAAAAAAAAAGTTTGAAATGATAAAGAATAACTTTGTGTGAGAGACTTGGGCTAGGGATTGTTTGCCCAATAATGAAAAGTCTGTCATTAATCTAATTTCGTTCCAAAGCCATTAGACTTTAGTTTATATTCATTTTTGGGTGAACTAACACTTTTAGATGATTTCCCCCTCCAGTGATCTGTTAACCACTGTGACTGGATCATTGAATCAGTGAGTTGAACTCGAGAACTAGATCTGTCTGATTTGTGAATGAATCATTTAGACCTGTTTTGTGGACCAGATCAAATGATCGATTGAAAGACACAATACAAAGAACCGTTTATTCAAAAATTGGAATAGGGATGGGCCGGGATAGTTGACTAGTTATTTGACAAGCCATTTAACAGCCAACTAGCTGATTAGTGATGTTGAAAGTAAGTTTAAGATTTTTAGCGGTAGTGCATTTCAAGGGATCTTCTAAGAGAGGTTTTGGCTCTTCGTTCCATTTAAGCGCAGATGCTACGTCAGCTACAAATTCAAAACACTCACATCAGAGTTAAAATTTCCTGCTGTGAACAGATGAGATGGTATGTTTCTATTGTTGTTCACATCCCACAGGTTATGTGATTAAAGTATAGTATTTATCTGGAGTCCTCCTGGGTGTCTCACAGAAACTCAGAATGCAAAAATAGTCCCACATAAATATTTCTAATTTGACTTTTATGTGGTAATTCATATGAACATTTTTGTGTCCTTTTTGAAGCTTGAAAGTTCCAGTCCCCATTCATTGTTATTGTGTACAAAAGAGCAACTAGTACATTTATCAAAATGTCCACATAAGATAATTATTTTAGTACAGATTTAGATCACATGAGGACGAGGTTGGGTAAATTATAATAACCAGGGTTGTCGTTTAGGGCTAACCCTAACCCTAACCTAACCGCTGCTACCCCATCACTGGGTCCCGGCCCCCACAGCCCTGATTGTAACAGAATGTTCATTTCTGGGTGAATTATTGGTTTTATCACCCTTTTTTTTTTTTGAGCATCTGACAAAATGGGAAATTTGTCTTTAGCTTTTACTGCACTTTAACTGCAAATAGGTTACTCATCTACCTTCAATGTAAATTATAGATATGAAGCACAAGACTGTCCTGGTTCTGTATTTTGCTGAGTAGGTGTTTTATATTAGGAATAGCTTGTATAGTTGTTGGCAGTATTAGGGCACATATTTCTGCTGCTGTGCTGTAGATTTTATTTCTACCCCATCATCCACTTCACTTTGATGTCCTTCTAAATGCATAATCTGAATACCTAAAACAACATAGGGTCCAGACTGAGTAATACTCATGTAAAAGTAAATATTCAGAATTTTGTCTTCTCTTCTTTTTTTTAAAGTTTGTTTTCTTTGAAGAATGAGTCACAAATGGTTTTGAGTTGATGTGTTAAATTGTCTCTCTCTCTTTTTTTTTTTTTTTTTAGATGAAATTAAGCAAGAACTGGAAAAGCAGAAGTAAGTTTACATCTCATTTACCTACATGCACCATCCATCTAAAAGTGAGATGGATTCACTCTTATTTTGTAAGAACACTTATTGTGTTTTTTTCTAATAAGGCTCTAATGCGTAATGCATTATCTTTATTGTGAACCATCATGGTTATGTAATAATTTCAGATACTGGTCATTCTCATGTCCATGCTGAAAAAAAGCCCCCTGTAACGCAAAAGGACTACTGACAGGAAGATGATCTAAACGTTTGCTGTTGTTTAACTAGTGAATAAAGTGTTTCAGTGCTGCTTTGTTATTTCCGTTGGCTGATTTGTGCTGTGAATCCTGTATGTTCCAGGGATGGCACTGTTGTTCCTCCAAGAGCCAACTACATTGAGGCTGACAAGTACGTCCTGCCTTTTGAGCTGGCATGTCAGTCCAAGTCTCCACGTATTGTCAGTACGTCTCTCGACTGCCTACAGGTATGCAGAGTTCTCATACACTTCACTCTACTGCAGTGTTTCATCATACTCAACTCATTAATACGTTTCAGTTTATAGTTTTTGCCATGTGTGACAAATCTATATAAGTGTGGTTTTAAACTCACTGTATGAATGGATGTGTATATAATACAGTAATACCTCCATTCCATTCATCACAGAAACTCATTGCGTATGGGCACATCACGGGAAACGCCCCTGACAGCGGAGCTCCAGGAAAAAGGCTGATTGACCGGCTGCTGGAGACCATCTGTAACTGCTTTCAGGGACCACAGACTGACGAGGGGGTACAACTACAGATCATTAAGGTGAGACAACTCTCCATTGTTGACTCCATGTTTTTCCAGACAGGCACTTCTTATTGAAATCCTTATTTGATGGCTGATGTGTAGGGCAAACATACATACACAACTGTTTAGAAGTTACAAATGTTACAAAAATAAATAAATGCTGTTCTTTTGGACTTTCTGTTCATCTAAGAATCCTAAAAAAGATTGCATGACGTTTTCAGCAAAAATAACCATTGATAATAAGGAATGTTTCTTGAGTGCCAAATCAGCATTACAATGATTTCTGAAGGATCATGTGACTAAAGATTGGAGTACTAAAATTCAGCTTTGTAATCACAAGAATAAATTACATTTTAAAGGGCCCCTATTATGATATTTTAAGTTTCCTAATGTTGTTTTGGAGTCTCCTACAACAGGTTTACATGCATCAAACGTCAAAAAAACGATTTCATTTTCTCATAATATACATTTGCACATCACCAGATTTACAATGATTCTCAAACGACTCGCCAAATTAATCAATCTCTCTAAATCGCTCCTTTCCATGAGCTACTCTGCTCTGATTGGCCAGACAGCTCAGTCTGTTGTGATTGGTCTACCGCGTACAGCATGCGCAAAAACAAAAATTCCCATTGCCATAACACCGACAGCTCTGCGTGTCCTGAGGCTTCCTACACCGTAAACTAAACACAGTAACGAACAATGACGCCGATTTTACCAAATCAATCCGAGCGCGAGTCCGATAATGAAACACTAGAAGAAGAACCATTCATACAACCCGAACCTCCATCGCAAGGACGACTCGAGCAGGACGTTTCAGTGATTCACTACTCAGTTTGAGGTACATTGAGATGTTGCTATTCCTCACCATCGTATGTTTGTAATATATTGTGGTGAACACGTGGAATCTTTATCAATAGCGTGGAGGCTATGCAATGTGTACATTAGCCGAGCGTGAATGACTAATCTAGTGAATGACATAAACATTGGTAAAACAAATTTTGCTCCATGCTTAATCTTTCCTCAAAGTAGTGAGAACGACAGACAATCTGCATTAATAGACTCAGTTTTATGTAATAGTGGCCCACAGCTGATCAGCTGACTCCGATATTTGAGAAGCAGTTGTCAGTAAAATAAAGGTAACAGGAAAAGTTTAGGATTATTATTATTTTTTATTTATTTTTATTTGATTTGTCTTGGACAATGCAGCGCACATTATTACATAGATAATTATACTGCTGTAGTATCATGGTAAAGATTCATTTTAACCACAGATTCTTAATTTTAACCACAGATTCTTCACATGCTCGTCCTTGGGCAGTGGAAAAAAAAATTCTTTACCATCACATTGTAGAGCACAGCGTCTCCTCGACATGATGCTCCTCCAACTCTGCCGGTTTGAGGTTTAAGTTTCCCTGGTGTCTGCGTGCGCAATAAGTGGGCGGGCTAATGTTTCATCTTGACGTCACGACGAAATGGCTTATGACTCGTTTGAAAAACAATTCATTTCATTGACTCAGAGTCGACTCTTACTTTTGAAAGACAATAACTTTATATACGATGAACTTTCAGATTTAAAACTTTTCAGGATGTTTTCATTCACTTAGAGCTATATTACACACTGCATGAAAGGTCATTTTCAAATACATCTGTTTGACCTTGCAGTCACTGCAGTGGAGATCATGCCAAAATAATCAAAGCTGCTTCTGTCAACACACTCGAGTCACAGAAGACACTTAGATAACAGGCAGCTAAATGATGATTTATGTTGAGAACATTGTCATTACCTTACTACAGCATTTGCAACATAAGCTGAGCAGTAAAGTACAAAGTCTTTTCTTTTATCCAAGCCTAACTCTTATCATTATAGATAAACATGCTGCATGACAAATCTACAAGTACAGCATGTTTCAAATAGATGGACTTGATTTGAAATCGAACCACAAACCGTCCATGAATGAATGAATGAAACTCTCACTATTGAAAGGGCAGGTATAGCGTTTCATGAGCACCACTGGATATCTCTCCCAGCACGCCAACAGCCTCTAGCCTCAATTGTTCGCTAGATGGCGATGAAATTGTGTCCATCTTTTTGAAGCACCCTGTATTCTATTCTCTATAAATGGTGAGAAAAGGCAGCATACAGTACATAGAGAGTAATGGTTTGCATAAGGGGGTTGGGCAGCCTCTCAAATAAAATGTCACCAGGGTTGTTCAACAACGTTAGCTTGCAGTAAGATTTAGTTTTACCACTGTGATGTGTACATATAATCACATGAGAGGGCCTCCTGTTAAAGATCTAATTTTCATCAGTGTCATTATTTACATACTTAAAAGTGGAATTCAAAATGTTTTTAATAAAAAAAAATTTGTTAACACTTTACTTAAAGCCTTCCATGTATGATTATGAAGCTATTCACAATGTAAATATATAATGCATTATATCTTTTTCATAAATAATTGTAACCAAAGGTCAAATTAATCATAATATTTGCAGATTCTTTGTTACATCTGAAATTGGTTGTTGCCAGTTTTGTTTTAATGCATTATAATTGCTAAAGACGTTACGTTATTATAGTGTATTATAACTGTGGTTACAATTATTCATGAGACCATACAAAACATTATAAGGTGCATTGTATATAAAGGTTTATATAAAGCGTTTCCCCATTTTTTTTTTTATTGCTATTTTGGTTTGAACATCAATTTGAAGGAAAAAGTATAACATGAATTTGAGAATGTATTAGTGTTTTGTTTGTCCCTATTTTGCTTTAATGACAGCAGCCCTCGAGCTGCATGAACTTCACAAGTTTTGAGATACAAATGATGATCCAAAGAGCATTTTGAGCTTCAGTGGAAGAGCATCTGACCATTCTAGACCATGCATATTTTTCAAAATCTTAAAACTTTCTATTTCGTTATAGATTTTCAATGTCATCTCAGATTTTTGAGCCCCACTCTACATGAAAAAAATGGGTTTAATTTCAGATCTGTAATTTCATGATGCAGGTCATTGTGTTGCTCTATAGGCTCTGCTGACTGCCGTGACATCATCACACATAGAGATCCACGAGGGAACGATTCTTCTTACTGTGCGCACCTGCTACAACATATACCTTGCCAGTCGCAACCTAATCAATCAGACTACAGCCAAGGCCACTCTAACACAGATGCTTAATGTCATCTTCACCCGGATGGAGAACCAGGCGGTTAGTATGAAGCATCTCACGCTGCTGCACTTAGCAGACTCAAAACAACTCTTCTTTTTCAATGTGTGGTATGTTATCACACCCTAGTGGAACTATGGGTGGGGAAAAATACACTAAATCTAGGAAACTAGGTTTGACTTTCTGATGACTGTCTTGCAGGCTCTGGAAGCTCAGGAAGCAGAGAAGGACAGACAACGTCTGCAGCTGTGCAATCCTTCCCCAGTGTCCAGTAACCCTTCACCTGTGACCCAAAACCCTTCTCCAACTCCTGGACGGGGGTCCGGATCTCCATGGTTCGGACGAACCCGCTTAGAACAGAATGGACCACCATCCCCGTCTCTCAGCCCGTCTGGGATCCCATCCACTCCTTCCACCCCCCAAGACTTATCCTCCATCAATGGCCAGCCAGAGGAGTCAAAGTCAGAGGAGGAGTTTGCCACAAATCAACAGAGCACTAATGAAGTTGAACACCCAGGTATGGTGAATTAGTGGGGTCAGGATATGAGATATGACTCCAAAAAGGGCTAGGTGGAATGACGGTAGAGAGATTTTGCTATATCGTGATTAGTGCTGTCAACGTTAACACGTTAATGCACTTTAAAAAGATTTAACGCAAATAACGCAGCACCCGTTTTTTCTGTTATCCTTTGGTTAGCGTTTTATTATATGATCACGCTTTTATTCATGCAAATGCTTTTAAACCATTCAGGTGCGACAAGACAAAAGAGAACTCCCTGCCTGTGAATGTCCTGTCTATATGACACACACGCGACACACAGAAAGACGTGTGCCAGTGTCGTGTTCACAGACGACGTGCCAGAATAGAGTTCTCTTTCGCGTTGAACGAGCAGTAACACATTTATTGAAAAATTTCCATTTTGTCGAGTATCCTCATAAGAGCCGTCTTAAATTAGTTAAATAAAGTCTTAAAGAAACGTGTTTTTAATCGCGATTAATTTGTGATTAATCTAGTTAATATTTTAAATCGATTGACTGCACTAATTTTGATATGTATACACATAGCACAGTACTACTTGGTTACTGAAAGGGGATAAGAGGGATCATTTAGAGGGATAAAAATAAGAGTGTGTTTTTAAGCTCAATAAGCCATAAAAATATCTCATTGTGGCACTCGCACTGATTGACACGCCCATGATGCGAACCCAAATTCAGTTCTCTTTCATGGCATAATGTACTTAAAGTCCCCCTGTAGTCAATAATTTTATCCCTTAAAACTCATCTTTGATCACCAAAATTAAAAAAAAAATTCACAGGAAAAACATTTAAATTTCTTCATGTCTTAAAACAGCTTGAATGTAACTGCACCCTTGTTTCATTTAGTATACACGAATCCATGAAAATGCTAATTAGCCCCGCCTCCACTCACTCACGCCAGCTCAGAGATCCACTCGGTCAGCTTACTGAGGTAAATTCTGCAAAAATTCTTTACAAAGTCGGACACATAACGGTAATTTAACATTAAAACATTAAAAACTAGATTTTTTTCTACAGGGGGACTTTACAGTGGGATAAAAATCAAACTAAAATATCTATATTGTTATGTATAACGTTAACGTGAAATAAAATATCTCATGTTGTGAAATATGTTTGATCATAGCACCCACCCTATATTCTATAGTCTAAATTATAGTTTTGTCAGTTTCCTGTTAGGTTTTTAATAGTTGTTTTAATGCGTTTCATTTGGGTAGTAGAAACTATTTCATTTGACTTCTTAAAGACAAAGAGATTCAGGAGTCGGACCAAATAACTGCTGATCCATCTGAGGGAGAGGAAGCCCATCCGCAGCCTGAAACAGAAGCAGGCACTGGGGTTCTGGAAGAGACTGAGCCGGACAGTGGATTGGGAGATAGCTCTGTGGAAGGAGGTGCGTCACGTTGGAAATAGGTTACTGTACCTTTAAGTGGACCTACAACATAATAGTCACTCCTGCTTCTGTTTCTACTACAGGATTAGATCAACATTCTGACTCTGAAACCAAAGTGCCGCCCCCTGTTGTCCGATTAGACACGCAGCAGATGAATGGAATGGTGGACGACCGTGGCTCAGAGTCCTCGACGGACATTCTGGTTTGTTTCTTGGGCTACTGTTTTTTGATGTTGGACAGAATTCCAGTCCTTGCGCCTCCCCACTCTTCACATTTTATATGTCTCTAATCTGACACGCTCAGTTGGGGGGTGGGTTGCATTTGACCTTAAGTGCTCTGCAAAGTGGACTTAAAAAGGCATTCCGCCATCTTAAGATTGCAATTAATAGTTTTATTCAGCAATTAAATTACACATTATACGCATTTTATTGATCTAAAGTGACAGTAAATGCATGTATAATGTCACAACATTTTCATGTCAAATAAATCCTTTGAAAGAGAACACAGTTTCCACAAAAATATTAAGCAGCACAGATGTTTATAATAAATGTTAATAGTATGTTGCTTGAGCAGCAAATCAGCATATTAGAATGATTTCTTAAGGATCATGTGACACTGAAGACTGCAGTAATTATGAAAATTCAGCTTTGCCATCACAGGAATAAATCACAATTTAAAAAATATTTTAAAATAGAAACAGTTATTTTATTTGTATTAATTTAGAACTTATATTTAACAATATTACTGTATCCTGTATTTTTTATCAAATAAGTGCATCCTTGGTAAGAATGTAACATTTAAAAACATTTTTAAAAAAATACGATCCCAAACCTTTAAATAAGTGTATAAAGACAATGGGCCTCATTCATGAAACAAATTTGTGTGAATCTGTCGTAAAGCCGTTCAGACGTAAATTTTTGGATTCATGAAAATGTATGTATTTTCAGAATGTTAGTTGGTATGAAAGAAATTTACACCTGCTCCCTACCATGTGGAAGTGCAGCGTTAAAACATTTAAACGGTCTATGTTCTTTTAGGCAAACTGATGACACTGGATTTTGATGTCCCATAATAATTTTTCACGAGGTTGCCGTCTTTTTTTTTTTTGCCGAGTTTAAAATGTTCAACTTTGGGTAAAATGCAGCATTCTTCACTGTCACTTTTTACCCAGCCGTCCAATCACAGTGGATAAATACAAATCCGATGTTTACGAAGCGTTTGTGAATCCGGAGTAGAGTTTTCGGGAAGGACAGTTTTATGCACAAATTACATTTTACGAAAGTTTCATGAATGATGCCCATTATCCACAAAAGACACATAACTGGATTATAGGTTGTTTAACCCATAAACGGGCAACGTGCACCACAGAATACATACTCTAGTCTCTTGTAGGAGGCATGAGAAAGAATTTTTCATCCAAATCTGTTATTATCATAGTTAAATCTGTTTGGATTATGTGGGTCACATGACCTGGTTCAAATTTTCTGTGCTCATTTTGTCAGTTTGACCTAAAGCCAACACGTCCATCCGTGGAGCTGGACATTCTGACTTTGTAGAAAGTAGGCATATATTAATCTTACTTTTTTCTACAAAAAAATGCAGTACAACTGCTAATATTAATTGTGAAATATTGTTTTAAGATGTTGGAAAAAGAAAATTAAGTCACATGATGTTCATGCTGTAATTTACCGCATTTTGAAATGTCTGTATCCCATGAGATATGTTGCCAAATTAGGGTAAGAAAAAAGGTTATGCCACATCATTGACAAAGAGGTCAATGTTAAAAATAAAACGATTTGAGGGGATGGGGTCCCCCTCAGTAGAAATTGCATTCCAGGGCTGGGACCCTTATAGGCCCTCCTGGCCTCTGGGACCCCTGTGCACAATCCCCTTTCTCAATCTATGTATTTTGAGTTTTTTTTTTTTTTTTTAAATGTGCATGTTCATATTCACATGTAAAACTGATGTTATTATGTTTAGTTGACTATATCTTTGCAGTTTAACTATACCGGCTACTGTTTAAACACACCTGAAAAATCTAACCAAAGTCTTCAGGATTACTTAGAAAATTATTATTTTGTATCATAAACTACATTATTTGATTGATTAGGGATGGAGCTAAACCCTGCAGGACAGTGATCCTCAAGGGCTAGAGTTTTCCACCCGTGAGGTTGAAGATTAGACACTGTAGTGTAAAAATGCAAGAAATGTATATGCCTCAATTTTAGGACAC
Organism: Semotilus atromaculatus; assembly: GCA_031834385.1. NCBI lineage: Eukaryota > Metazoa > Chordata > Actinopteri > Cypriniformes > Leuciscidae > Semotilus > Semotilus atromaculatus. The sequence goes on from JAULUF010000026.1 coordinate 13,286,371, forward strand.
TAAGACATGTTATACATGCAGCATATTTAGCATATTACATATTTTTTTGCATCAAATAAATCATAGAAAAATGTATGCCTTTATACCCTAATAGGGCAACATATCCTGGAAAATACAACTCATAAAATCCAAAATATAAAAAAAAAATTTTTGCTGATCATTTTCCACTCTTGCCTGTTTTAGGGTTAATCGTGGTCTGACTGCTCTTTTGTTTCTTGTCTGAGCAGGATGTAGAAAGCATTCAGGGCAGTCAAACAGCTGCCCGCTTCTCGCACATCCTACAGAAAGATGCCTTCCTCGTGTTCCGCTCCCTCTGCAAGCTGTCAATGAAGCCCCTGGCTGATGGACCACCAGACCCAAAGTAAGAACCTGGAGAGAAAATTAATGTTAGATTAGGAACAAGTTAAATAAATTTTTTTAAGCTTTGTCTACAAACTTTAACTAGTTAAGCTGTCAGTTTATAAAGTATTTTACATAAAAGCCTGTAAATGAGGAATATGATGTAGTGGGATCATAAAAACAGAGATTTTGCTGGAGGAAATCCAAGTGCTCTGGTTCCACAATGGACACTTCCTGTAGTATGAATTTGAATTCATTCACCATTATTTTGGAAGGTATTCAGTTTATGCAAACAGATCATTAACATTCGGATGACTGCTGTCATTTTTCTATCCTGTCTTTCAGGTCCCATGAGTTGCGCTCTAAGGTGGTTTCCCTGCAGCTGTTGCTGTCAGTGCTACAGGGTGCTGGACCTTTGTTTCGAACCCATGAGATGTTTGTGAACGCCATTAAACAGTACCTGTGTGTGGCGCTCTCTAAAAACGGGGTCTCCTCTGTGCCTGAAGTATTTGAACTGTCTCTTGCCATCTTCCTTACCCTGCTCTCGCACTTCAAGGTTCACCTAAAGATGCAGATTGAGGTAAAAAATTATCAGATGCTCAGATACGCTACCAGGCTGTTTGGATACACTTGTCTAAAAACGTTTTTCTCATGATATTCAAAAAGCGTATTCGTTTGGAAGGAATATTGGAGACAAATAAACATTTTGCTTATATGATAAAAAAAAAAACTAAACAAATGGAAACTACTTTTTGCTCAGGTGTTCTTCAGGGAGATCTTTCTAACAATCCTGGAGACGTCATCCAGCTCCTTTGAGCACAAGTGGATGGTTATTCAGACTCTTACTCGAATATGTGCAGGTTGGCGCAGCTCAGTGTACACTTGCAGACACATGCATAGAAGCATCTCTCAGATAATTAGCTCAAATGTCAAACTCAAGGGTGAATCAGTCTGCTGTTCTTCTCACAGATGCACAATGTGTGGTGGACATTTATGTGAACTATGACTGTGATCTCAACGCTGCCAATATTTTTGAGCGGCTGGTAAATGACCTCTCTAAAATCGCCCAGGGAAGGAGTGGACAGGAGCTCGGCATGACTCCATTACAGGTAGCTATCATCATGTTCGGACTAAAACAAGGATTGCTATTCCTTTCAGATGTACATGATATAGCATGTCATATGATTTATATTTTGTTAGATGCTTTAGTCTGAAACAACTTAAATGAGGTAAAAACATCAACTATATTACAAAATTAAACCAGAATAATATAAACATCTCTAATAAAAAAAAGGGGCATGCTATTGTATAATTGCAGTATATGTCATAAAAATGAAATGCAATATATATTAATGATTAATCATTAGGAACCAATAATATTGGTAGTGGGGGGAAAAAATTTATTAAAAAAAACGGAATAGCGTATATATGTCACAATTTAGATTTCATTTGACAAAAGTATTTAATCTGAAATTTTCTGACATAATTTGGTAAAATATATTTTATATACATATTTTTATTATTAAACATTTATTTATTTATTTAAATCAAGTGATTAATCGTAAGAAGCTAAGAATATTAGTAGAGCCAGACAACTACATTTCAAATATAATTCCAGAATATTGCATATCCAGTAAAAACGGGTGCATGATTCTGTGTGTAATAATTCAGAGTTGATCGGTTAATGATTCATTTGCAGGAGCTGAGTTTGAGAAAGAAAGGGCTGGAGTGTCTGGTGTCCATTTTGAAGTGCATGGTGGAGTGGAGCAGAGACATGTACGTCAACCCCAACCTGCAGGCCAACCTAGGTAAGATAATAATCTATTTTAATCTGTATTATCTTTTACAACATAATTTTGCAAGTCTAATAGACTGTGTTGTGCTGTAGGTCAGGAACGTCCAGCAGAGGGCGACAGTGCGGATGTTAAGCTCCCTGAGCATCTTTCCTCTCGCAGAGATAGTGTGAGCTCTCTGGACTCCACTGTGTCCTCTGGAGTTCAGCTGTCTCAGCCAGATCACCCTGAGCAGTATGAGGTCATCAAGCAGCAGAAAGAGATCATCGAGCATGGCATTGAGCTGTGAGTTGTCTTTTTTCCTCTGTCATCTCCTTTCTTTCTTTTTTTTTTTTCTAACCATTTCTATGTTTCTTAAAGGTTTAACAAGAAACCAAAAAGGGGATTACAATACTTGCAGGAGCAAGGCATGCTGGGAACCTCACCAGAAGACATCGCACAGTTCCTGCAACAAGAGGAGCGATTGGACACAGTAAGTTCATGCTTGTTTTACATGGATAAATTAGTGAACCAAGACATTTTGTGCTCCAGCTACTTATGTTCTGATGTGTCATGTGATCAGACTCAGGTTGGTGAGTTCCTGGGAGAGAATGTGAAGTTTAATAAGGAGGTGATGTACTGCTACGTGGACCGGTTGGACTTTTGTGGCAAAGACTTTGTGTCAGCACTCCGTGCCTTCCTGGAAGGCTTCAGGCTTCCGGGTGAAGCCCAGAAAATTGATAGACTAATGGAGAAGTTTGCCGCCCGCTACCTGGAGTGCAATCAGGGGTGAGTTTTGTAGTCTGAGGAGGAGTTTTATATTTCTGAGGCTTGCTTGGGGGTTTGTGTAGCCTATGTGCTGACCTGTCTGTTGCTCTGTAGGCAGACTCTGTTTGCCAGCGCAGACACCGCTTACGTTCTGGCCTACTCCATCATCATGTTAACCACCGACCTGCACAGTCCACAGGTAAGACTTCTTATTTTTACTTTGCTTTCTACTTGCTGAGATACCTTGAAAACTAACCAGCAACTGCATAGATGGTTGTAAGTTTGTTGAGGTCCAGATGCTAGGGTGTTCTGGTTGTTTGCTAGGTTGTTGCAACTGTATACCAACTTGCAAAAAAAATGCTTGTTTTATCTCTAGAAAATGTCAAAATCTTTTTATTTTTTTTCTCTTCAGGTAAAGAACAAGATGACGAAGGAGCAGTACATAAAAATGAACCGTGGCATTAATGACAGCAAGGATCTGCCCGAGGAGTATCTCTCCTCCATCTACGATGAAATCGCAGGCAAGAAGATCGCCATGAAGGAGAGCAAAGAATACTCCATCACTCCCAAATCCAGCAAACAGAGTAAGAGCTGTGTAGATAATATTGATCTAATTTCCTTTGTTGGGATTAAATGAAACCATGCTGTCTTCCTGTTAGATGTAGCCAGTGAGAAGCAGAGAAGGTTGCTGTATAACATGGAGATGGAGCAGATGGCCAAAACGGCTAAAGCTCTGATGGAGGCTGTAAGTCACGCTCAGGCTCCCTTCTTCAGTGCTACTCACCTAGAGCACGTCCGGCCCATGTTCAAGGTAACAACATCCCTCCACAGTTTTTCTCAAAATTTTCAGTTGCAAAACCACACATCTGAACTGTTTGGTGTTTTTGAGCACTGGATCATAAGATCATTGATAGGTCAAAAGGATCATGAGCAGGTCATGGAAGAGACAAAATCTGATAGTGTTTCAGGAAGTGGTTTCACACATCAGTCTAGAAAGGTCGAAAGGAAGTTAAACTTTGAAATGAAAGTGTTTTGCTTGGGTTAATTTCTCGATACTTGAATGCTTATCTAAAACAGCTGGCCTGGACTCCCCTGCTGGCGGCGTTCAGTGTAGGACTCCAGGATTGTGACGATCAGGATGTGGCTTCTCTTTGTCTGGAGGGAATTCGCTGTGCTATCAGGATCGCCTGCATCTTCAACATGCAGGTTTGTGTTTTTACTCTTTTATATGTGACAGATCTTATTCAAGTCTGCTTTATTTAGGTCCTTCTGCCAAGTCTTATTTTCTTTTGTTTCACTCTCTTTGTAGTTGGAGAGAGACGCCTACATCCAGGCCTTGGCCCGGTTTACGCTGCTCACAGCCAGTTCAAGTATCACAGAGATGAAGCAGAAGAACATTGACACCATTAAGACTCTCATCATGGTCGCCCACACCGATGGAAACTACTTGGGCAACTCTTGGCATGAGGTGGGGAGGCATCAGAGCATGTGAGCGTGGAGCTGAGTGTTAGCCATTTTTCTCCTATATACACACAGTCGTGGTCAGAATTATTGGCACCCCTGATAGATATAATCAAAGAAGGCTGTGAAAATAAAACTGAAATCTTAATGTCAATGTGGGGCGGAAAATCACATTAAGTTTATATAAATATTATTATACATAAATATTATTTCATCACATGAAATAAATGTTTTTCACTAATACACATTGGCCACAATTATTGGTACCCCTAGAAATTCTTGTGAGTAAAATAGCTAAGGTTATTCCCCTTCATATTTACAGTTTTTAGCACACCATGGTGACTAGGAACATGAAATTATCCAGCCATGACTTCCTGTTTCACAAGAGTATAAATATGAGGTAAATCGAAGGCCAAATTCCCTTAATCATTCATCAGAATAGGTAAAACCAAATAATCTAGTTCTGATGTGAAACAAAAGATTATTGAGCTTCACAAAATAGAAAGTGGCTGTAAGAAAATGTTTAAAGCATTGAAATTCCCCATTTACACCATCAGGGCAATAATTAAGAAGTTCCATCTTAATAAAAAAATCAAAACTTGACCGCCTCGGCTTGAAATCTTATAATGGGCATGGACTATACAGTATATATTATTTAAAAAATATTTGTATCCATTTATATAACATAATATATTAATATAAAATATGTATTGCAAACATTTTCAGTGGCTCACAAAAAAAAATATATATATTTTTAGCAATTCATTTTTATATTTGCATTGATATGCAAATACGTGTGTGTGTGTGTGTGTGTGTACACTTTTTTTGGAAAACAGTGCAATGCAAAACATTCCTGATTGGTTTGTAGTTAAAGTAATCATTTTAAGACTATCACAAATCATTTTTGCTAATTCAAAACAATTGACAAAAATCTGTTTTCTATCTAGTCAATATTATCTTGCTGACAAATCAGCATAATTTGCAACGATTAGGTGTACAAGATATGAAAAATGGATGTAGAAGATCGATGAATTTAACATTTTCAGTGGTTGCACAACTGGTCTGAAACAGTCTCACACTGGCCAGTAGGTCATCCTTATTGTTGTAAAGTTATGTGACTCCACTCCACTGGTGGGCATTGACCTCCGCTTTCTTCCAAAACCAATGAATTGATAAAGTTTCTTTGTAGACTATATATCTGCCTGCTCTGTTTCCCGGTGTAGATTCTGCGTTGTATCAGTCAGCTGGAGTTGGCTCAGTTGATTGGAACAGGGGTGAAGACGCGTTATATCTCCGGTGTGGTCCGGGACCAGGGAGGCAGCATAAAGGGCTTCCCAACAGGTGGAGAGGAATTCATGTCCCTCGGTTTAGGTAAGCCATTGTATGACTGCAGTTAATAGCTCACGGATGGGGCCCAAGTGTTCAGTCTGTTTATTGTTTGTTTATTGATGTGTGTGGATCGTGTGGACAGTGTTGCTTATGGAGCAAAACCATATTATTGGTCTCCCGCAGGTACTTTGGTTGGAGGTCCAGACAAGCGTCAGATGGCTCATATCCAGGAGTCAGTGGGGGAGACCAGCTCTCAGAGTGTTGTGGTGGCTGTGGACAGGTGCATTGAAATCACAGGACAATACAAACACAGTGTTGTTCTTGGTGTTTATAATCCCATGTCTGACCTTCCGTCTCTCTGTTTTGTGTGTCAGAATCTTCACTGGATCCACCAGGCTTGATGGAAATGCAATTGGTAGGGTTTCTTTGTTTTGCTTTTTGTTTTAATGTAACATTTTTGTTTGATTTTTAAGGGGCAATATAAATATACATATTACTGTTCTAAAATTTGGGGTGGGTAGAAAGTCCCCTTATGCTCACCAAGACTGCATTTATTTGATCAAAAATACAGTAAAAATAGTAATATTGTGAAATATTATCACTTAAAATAGTTTTCTTCTATTTAAATATATTTTAACATGTAATTTATTCCTGTGATGGCAAAGCTGAATTTTCAGCATCATTACTCCAGTCTTCAGTGTCATATGATCGTTTAGTAATCGTTCTATAATGATGATTTGGTGCTCAAGAAACATTTCTGATTATTATCAATGTTGAAAATAGTTGTGCTGCTTCATAGTTCATAGAGGATTCTTTGATCAATAGCAAGTTCAAAATAACCGCATTTGTTTTAAATATTTGTACATTAGGTCTTTACTGTCACTTCTGATCAATGTAATGCATCCTTGCCGATTAAAAGTAGAATTATAGAATAGTAGAAGAATAAAAGTATTAGGTTTGATGGTTTGATGGAGGTTTGATTTTATAGAGCATGGGTTAGCATAGTATAATTCCTCAGAAATTATTAAATAGTTTTATAGTAGGTGTTTTGTGTTTGTGAGTTAAATAAGGTCTGTGGTAAACATGAAAAGACTTTCACGTTTTATTCTACAACATGATTTACATACAGTCAAACCTGCTAAATAAATACTCACAACAACCATGAGGATGCAAGTTTACATGCTTGGCAAATCAAACCACTTTTGTAATCCTTATATACATATGCAATACAATGCGACATAAACGGGTGTCACGCCACTGTTACCCCGGAATAAACTAACTTGCTACTGAAAAGGCAAGACCATTTGAAAACAATTGAGCTACTGAGGAGTTTAGCTAAGTTATTAGTATCGCTATATGTAGTAAGTTACACGCCAACACCGTTTCAGAGCATATCTGTGTGGGTTGATTATGACGAAACTGATACTGTTATTCTTCCCATGTAAACTAGAGTCAATGGGTTCTGAGTTTTGTTCGAAATTACAAAGAAATGAGCGAGAACATCTGCATTCCTTGCATATCTTTATCTCCATGAACAGTGGAAAGTCGGTTTAGTCTAAGTGGGCGTCCATGCTGTGAGAGATCCTGTTCCCCACAGCCTGGATTTGTTCTTTGTCTGGTAGTCAGGGACTACAGATGAAAAATAGCCTGTAAATCTGGCACATTTACATGATGGACTCGAGTGCTCATGTTAATTAATGTGCAATGTCCCTTTTAAAATAAATTCAAATATTCATTCATTTGGTCCATTACATCATAAGGAAGTGAATTATAAGGGATGGTGGTTGTTTATAAGTAAATCTAAACTTCCCTCATTCGTGTAATACGTACACGCATAGTTTCATGATCGAGGTTCTCTTTAATAGAAGACAATTTCTAAATTTAAACGGCTTATTATGTTAGAATGTGCAAAGTTAGCTCAGGAAATGTTGGTAACAAGAGCTATTGAAAAAAGACTCTTTCTTTCAAATTATTGCTACATGTCTTGGTTGTGTAGGTGTATAAATGTATGAAAATGATCTGTTTCAGACTGTTTGGGTGGACACCGTTTATTTAGTTACTTTTATTATGTAGCCTAACCATTAGGTGACTGCCACACAAAATGGCCCTCTGGACTGACTCCCTTTTACAACCCACGTTAATGCGCACAGACATGAACATGTAGATAATGTATTTGAGGGCAAAATGTCACTTTATATTTTTGTGAATTCTAAACTCTGCTCCATCTCCAGTTGACTTTGTACGTTGGCTATGTGCGGTGTCCATGGACGAGCTGGCCTCTGCGCACCAGCCACGCATGTTCAGTCTGCAGAAGATAGTGGAGATCTCCTATTACAACATGAACCGCATCCGTTTGCAGTGGTCACGCATTTGGCAGGTCATCGGAGATCACTTCAACAAGGTCTGTGGCCTTTATCCAAAAGTGTGGTCACATTCACCATTTTTGGGCAAAATACAGTCATTTCAATAGGAATTTATGCAATCAGGGTTTCCAGGTAAAGGCGACCGGTTTCACCACGCAGATTTCGCAACGATTCCAATGTAGTGTCACGGATTGCATACATTGCAACATTGTAACACTATAGACCTTATGTAGCCCCGCCCCTTTTCAGCGCTGCGTCTTTTGACTTGCGGTCTGTAATTTCGGTGGAATGAACGGCTCGTTTAACAAAAAGTTCCCGGTCGACATTTGTTAAGACATCTGCTTTACAATGCTTATGATAAACATTACAATGCTCGTGATAACTTTCGTTAACTCTATAACAAGTAAATCCACTTCACCAGCTAATTACTCCTCGACAGCGATGCCATAGAGATACACAGAGCGACCGCAAAAACGGAAGTTCAAAGACAATTTTCTGAAGATGGCGGCGCCCTCGTTTCTCTGGTGCATAAGGTCTATAGACAATGGATGTTTTTTTCTAGCAAAAGTTTGCCAAAATGCTGCCAATGTGACCGTACCTTAAAGCTTCTTCTTGATTTAATAAATCAGTAAAACAACTGTCTGATTGTGTTTTATTTCTGGTTTGACAGGTGGGTTGTAATCCTAATGAGGATGTGGCCATCTTTGCAGTGGACTCCTTGAGACAACTTTCAATGAAGTTCCTTGAGAAAGGAGAACTGGCCAATTTCCGCTTCCAAAAGGACTTTTTAAGGCCATTTGAACACATCATGAAGAAGAACAGGTGAGGAGAAAGGAGTTCGAAATGTGAGGGATTGAGGAGATTAAGAAAGAAAGAGGAAACACTTGAGGTTAATTGTGACAGAGTTAAAATACTTCCTGCAATCCCATCTTATTATGCAGAAGCAACTACAAGTAGGCCATTTGTAGGTTCTTTTCCCCAAAAAGTGCTACACTGCTTGGATTGCACGATTTCGGTGGAAAAAGATTTTCTGATAAAAATCTTTGATTTGTGATTTAAAATGCAATAATTCCATATTTGCTGTGCTTGTTTGTAACACTGCACAATTTGGCTAAACTTTTGCGTTTATATATCAATATGGCTGTTGAAATAATAATTACTACTATTACTAAATAAAAATATAAAAGTCACTTTTTTTTTTTTTTAAATTGTAATATTTTAGCCTGGTAATACCAGACTCTGCTACTTCACTTTGCTTCGTAGACAGAGTCTGGAATAGCATAATAGAGAAGTGTTTTCTCTCTCGCTAGGGGGCGATTTCTGAAGTTTAAAATCATTGGTTACCCGTAAACCAATCAGATAAGTTTATGTTATGCGCCGACACAGCCGCATCTAAACACAGACATCATGCATCGAACTCAAATCTATGATCGAACTTCCACTGTAAACCTGCTGTAAACACTTGATGATGCGAGCGAAATACCGGAGTGAACATGGCTGTAAACGACTTTTGCAGATTATGCGAAGTTAATCTACGCATCCACGGTACAATCACGTGTCTTGTTTCCCATTTCCGCGGTCGTTTCGGTTTTCGATTTCTCTATCCTACAATGTAAAACTCGACGCTTAGCGGCTCTCAGCCGCCCTCTATTCGTTGATTGGGCCGGCTGTTTTCAGGCCGGTGGAAAACTGAAAGATAGGCTGCTATCTCAGACTGACTACAGGAGCGAAATGAAATTAGCGGAAGTAGGAAGTCTGACGTAGTCAGGCTAGTAATATTTCACTGTATAAAAAAAATCGTAATAATAATTACAACAACAAAAAATTACTATATTTATATTTGTGGTCTTAATTTCTTCATTTTCAATTTTCATTTTCTGCCTTCAATCTTGCAGAAAAATGCAGGGAACCCCTAGACAGTGCGTATATTTATTTAAATAAATTGCAGTCTTGATTTTGGTTTTATTTCGATTAATCATGCAGCCCAAACTCTGGCTGCCATCAAAATTCTGTTTGTTAGAGAGACTCGACATGTCTGAGACAGCAACTTTAGCTCAATCAATGGCATGAGTTCGGGGAAGAACTAACTATTTGTCTGACTATTATAAAGATGGATAAAGTGTTCAGGAAACCTATTTGAAGTAATTATTTTAGTATATTTTTCCATTTTAAGCCATGCGTTTTGCTTTCTTCTTCACTAACTCCCACATCCTTTCTAAAGGTCGCCCACCATCCGGGACATGGTGATACGTTGTGTGGCCCAGATGGTGAACTCCCAGGCTGCTAATATTCGCTCTGGCTGGAAGAACATCTTCTCTGTGTTCCATCAAGCAGCATCAGATCATGATGAGAACATTGTGGACCTCGCATTTCAGACCACAGGGCACATTGTTAGTAAGTACCGGCAATTGCACATTATTTTAAACCTTGCATCTTGAATATTTAAAAAAGTAAATTAAAAAAAAATCATTCTCATGTCTATCCTTTCTGTTTCCTCACAGTGAACACGTTTCAGCAGCATTTTGCGGCGGCCATTGACTCTTTCCAGGATGCAGTGAAGTGTTTGTCGGAGTTTGTGTGTAATGCTGCATTTCCTGACACCAGTATGGAAGCCATTAGGCTCATCCGCCACTGCGCTAAATACGTGTCTGACAGGCCGCAGGTGAGTGCTGTCACCTCAGTCTTTGTTACCCATGACGTCTGAGGTTCAAAGATTACATTTTAGTCACTCTTCCCCTTCCTAGGCTCTGAGGGAGTACACTAGTGACGATATGAACGTGGCCCCTGGTGACCGCGTTTGGGTGAGAGGCTGGTTCCCCATCCTGTTTGAGCTTTCCTGCATCATCAACCGCTGCAAACTAGACGTCAGGACCAGGTGGGTCCCTACTCTCTTCGTTTCTTTAAAGTCCCTGTGAACCTGAAGGTGCAACCGACTTTTCTCCAGTGTTGTGACGTATTTCCAAGTGAAAAGGAATATTGAATAGAGGGTGGGGTTTTAGTTTAGTGCACCTCCTCTCCATCCCTCGCTCAAAGGAAACTGACGGTTGGAGGGTAGTGGTTAAGGATATTCAACCCAAGCCGTCAAACTGACGTCATCA